>VDFB02256132.1:236723259-237396524 GCA_007258455.2 Sequoia sempervirens
ATGAGATTGAAATTTATTGCTAATCTTTTGCCAGGTCACTTATAATGGATTTGGCTGGGGCTTGGGGTTTTCTCTCTTGAGGTCACAAGTTCGACTCTGCTTCATAGTGGGAAAGGCGAGGGTTAGTAATATTGTGCCAGCGCCTGCTCCACTGACCTGAGGTATAGGACTAGACTTTACCGCTAACCTTTTAGATACCACTTTGTAGTGAAGTTGGTTGGGGCTTGGGGTTTCTCCCTTGATGTCACAAGTTTGACTCTGCTTCGTAGTGGGAAAGGCAGGGGTCAGTAATATTGTGCTAGTGCATGCTCCAGGAACTCTAAGTGCCTCAAATCTAACTTGGAAGATTTTCAGGTGCAAATCTGGGAAACTAAAACTGCAATATCTTTCCACCCAGGAATAGAAAATAAAAAACCGTAAATTGGGAATTTCATTATGACAAAAAGGGTATCCAAAAATGTAAAAACATCTAAAAACCGAGAAACTTGAAATTTAACTATTTTTGGGTGATGCAAGATTGCCCTTACACCACTGGATGCTCCTGCATTAGGAATCCTTTTCGTCCATGAAGAAATATTAACTAGGAAAAATAGGAGGTCTTTAACATCTCTGAGCCTGAACCTAGTCAACCAACAAAGAATTCAAAACCCCTTGGCAATCATTCCCTTTGGACTAAAATTGTCTCTAGCCTAAAGATGCCATTTTCCTTGCCAAACTTTATTCCTGTAATTTTTTTTTATTAGAATATCTTTCAACCATAGGTGGGGCACCCTTCAATCCAAAATCATTGCCCTTGTTCAAGACAATTTTTCAAAGAGATCCTCCTTTCCAAGAGAAAGGAAAATTCCATAATAAGAGAAAGAGGGATATGGAGAAGAATTTTAAAAGAAAAGAGACTAGAAAGTCATCTCAAAGAAATAAGAAGGTTCAAAAGAAGCACTTCTCACAAAAAAAGAAGATTTAGAAAAGGAAAGAGGGCCAAAAGCTTCAAAGCACCCAACCAAATCAATTTTCATTTGCAAGTTTCAAGAATCAAAAGCGAATAGTCAACATATCTCTACCAGACAAATTCCTCGATATGCAGGTTTAGGATCTTTGGTCTTCAACATTAATGTGTAAGTTTTGGGATTTCCTCCCTGATCTTGCATCTTTAAAATGTTCGGTTTTTGAACATTGGCCTGGAGCTAATCAAGTCTTTTACATAGATCAAGGAAAGGGTTTCTTTGTGGTTCTTTTTTCTTCTAAAGTTGATAGGGATGCAATTTACAATGTAAAATCATGGGTCATGGAGGGGTCTGGCTTATTTTTGCAACCATGGTTCCCAAATTTTAACCCTACCACCAAAGAAATAAAATTTATCATGTTTTGGTTACAATCCCATTTGTTTCCCCTTGAATACAAAGATCCACAAATTATTGAAATGTTGGTAAATTAGTTAGGCATTTTCTTAAAGCATGACTGGACTTTTTTCAATAACCCTAGTTATCCAATTAGGGTTTGTGTGTTGTTGAACACTTCAAAAGTCATGCCAAAAGAAATTCATATTAAATCAAAATTTGGGACATGGGTTCAGTCTATTTTGATAGAATCCCCAAAAAATGTCTGCACATTTTGTCATATGGAAGGCCATACCAAAAGGGAATGTCAAATGGAGGAGGAGGTGATGATTACCAAATAAACTAGAGCATAATAAAGTAAACCAATAAGAAAATCTTAAGATTTTGTCCATGGGAAAGCTCTCTCAAGGAGATAGGAATAATTGTTCAAAAGAGGTGGGTGATATGGAGACAATTTTTGAAAAAGCCTTTGTTATTGATATGAACAAGGTATTGATTTTGACCAATATCTTTTCTCAAAAAGATAACAAAACTTTCATTCTATCAATACCAAAAGAATGGCAAAGGCAAGTTTTTTTTGCCTCTCAAAACTTTTAAGATATTTCCTTAAAAGATTACTCCCAATATCAAGCCTATAAACATCCAACAATTGGGGCATATTGCTAGGCTTCTCACTTTTGAGAATGAGGGTTACGTGATGGAAAGGGATTCTTCACCTTTTTTAAAGGATACAGATAATCAAGAACAAGATTTATCATGAATATTTGAAGTTTAAAATGAAGTAATGATGTTGTCTAATACTTTCACAAAGGATTTAGACATTATAAACTTCAATGAATTCAAAAATGATGGCGATCTAGAGGGTATAGTAGATGATGTTTTATCAACGGTTGGAGGGAAAATAATAGAGGAAATAGCAGAAGAAATAGTGAAAGAAGAGGATAATTTTTATTTTAAAATTCTCTCTATAACTTAGATGCCATGTGCATCTCCTCCATCTAAGAAAACACCTGGGAAAAGGGGGAAGAAACCACATACAGTGAAAGTTAAGGAGAAGATAGAGGTAGGAATTCAGACTACTCTGGATAGCAGTATTATAGTTGGCTTAAATAAGCAAAAAAGGTCAGGGAGAGCTTATTGCTCTCCTTGAGTGCAATGAAGATAGTATCATGAAATGTTAGAGGCATTAATGCCTTTGACAAAAGTGCTCAAATCAAGCATCTGTTGGGTTCTTGTGGAGTAGATGTAGTAGTGCTTCAGGAAACCAAAACCTTCGATGTTACTTTTCAATCTATCACTAAAAAATGGTATAAATTATGGAAAACTCTTCATTCACTTGCACAAGGTGCTTCAAGGGGTTTCATAACTTTACAGAATACAAATTCTGTTTCTATAGAAAATGTTGTGTGTGATAATAACTGGAAATTAATGAAAGTTACTCATTATGAATTAAGCTTTTGGTTGATAAATGTCTATGCTCCAAATACTACTGTTGGGAAGAAGCTTTTGTGGGACATATAATCAAATTTTGGACCAGGTGGGTCAAGAGAAAGTTATACTTGTAGGGTATTTCAATGCAATAGTCTCCCTCCAAGAGAAAAAAGGAGGAATTTTCCCTCCTTAGAGGAAAATGGAGGATTTTCTCTCTTTTATTCAAGACAATGCTCTGGTGGACATTCAACCAGCCAATGGAAAATATACATGGACAAATAGAAGGAAAGATTTCCTCCAGATAGTAGAATGACTAGATAGATTTTTTTCTTCACCAAATTGGGTCATAGGAGATTATCTCTTAGAATCAAAAATTCTGCCTTTATCTACCTCATATCATTTTGTAATATCTCTCAATATTTCATTAAAATCACCAAGGCCAAATCAAAAATATTTTAAATTTGAAGTGATGTGGTTCTGCCACCTAGATTTTATATATTTACTTAGACAATGGTGGATAAGTGAACCTTTTTGTCATGGTTCCAAAATGTTTCAGTTGTGTAAGAAACTCAAATACATAAAGCAGTAAATAAAGGTCTAGAATGTGTAGGTTTTTAAAAGCATTTTTGTGCAAAAGGATCTAGTTTTCAAACAACTATCAGAAATAAATGAACACATAATTTCTCATGGGATGGATGTAGTGGCTTTTTAAAAACAAAAAAAAACTGCAAGTAGAATGGGGCGATTTACTGACACGAGAAGAGGTGTATTGGAGGCAAAAATATAGGGAATTATGGTTAAAAGATGGAGAAAGAAACACAAAATATTTTCATATTTCTACTCAAATTAAGAGAGCTAAAAATTCAATTTTTTATATTCATGAGAGTGCATTAGGTGTATGCCTAATGAAAGAAGGCATGCAAAATGAAGGGATAAAATTCTTCTCAAATTTGTTAACTGGTCAAATGAGTCATAGTTCTCAGAGGGAAAGGGAGAGAGAAGAGTTGTTAGAAGCCATCCATAAACTAATATTTGAGAATGAAAATGAGCAATTATTGAAACCTTTCACTCCAAAGGAAGTCAAATCAGTTGTCTTTTCATTTCCAATAGATAAAGCACCAAGTCCGGATGGATTTACTGTATTTTTCTTCTTAAAGTTTTGGGATTTCATGGGAAATGACCTTCATAGGGCAATGGAAGAATCAAGGAAGATTGGCACTATGCTAAAATAGTTTAATGTGACACATTTAGCAATTATTCCAAAATTAAGATCTCCAAGAACCTTCTTAGAGTTTAGACCTATCTCTCTTTGCAACATAATTTATAAAATATTTACAAAAGCTATTTATCTTATATTACATCCCTTTGTGTCTAAAATTATCTTTGAAGAGTAGGGTGGTTTTGTTCTAGGAAGGGAAATGACTGAAGGAGCCCTTGTTGCACATGAAGTTTTACATTCCATTAATACAAATAAGCTTTCATAGATATTATTATAAAATTGGATATGATGAAGGCATATGATAAGGTTGGCTGGTCTTTTCTCATTCAAGTTCTACAAAAGTTTGGGTTTAATACAAAATGGTGTAAGTGGATACTTTCATGCCTATTAGGGGGGGAAAATTTAGTAGTTATTAATGGTTCACCAGTGGGGTTTTTCAGTTCAACACAAGGGGTTTGACAAGGTGATCCTCTATCACCATTTCTATTTATCATTCTTATAGAGGCATTGAGTAGATCCATTCATCAATTGCATTATCAGAGCTCTTGGTGGTGGAGTGCAGTTAACACTGAGAGGGGGGGTGAATCAGTGTTAATGAACAAATTAATTTTTTTACTTTTTTTAAACAATCATTAGATCATGAATGAACTTATGCTAAAAAATGAAATGAACAAATAATGAACAAACACATTTAAAAGATTGACACAGAGTTTGTCTTGAGTGGAAACCCTCCCGGGGAATAAAACCACTTGAACTTGGCCTCACTAGCCTTATCTGAAAAATTATTCTTTGTACAAAGCCTCATTGGTTGATTTGTCTCATAGATAATGGAGCTATCTCATTGATAGTCTTATAATGCTACTATCTCACTGATAGTCTTGTGAAAATGTACAAATATGAAGCAATTTAAATATAGAGTTGATCTTTGTTTCACTAATCACATACTTTGTTCTATCATGACTTTAAAATCAAAGTTACAATGTTCCAGATCACAAACCAATATATATATTGTCTTTTCTGAAAGATATAATCTATGTTTATCAAAGCCTCTCATCATCAGCATATGAGCACAATAATACATTTTATTTATCCCCTGTTTTCTTCAAAAACAGAAAAAAGAGCTTTTGAAAAAACTGTTTCAACAACTTCCATGAGAAACCGAACCTCAAACTGCCTTTGCCAATTGTCTCAACTATAATCCATCAAAAACAATCTTGTCAAGAAAGTATTAAGAGAAAATAGTATATAACTGTCATATAGTTTGCAGAGCTGACAAAACATAACAAATCCAAAAATGATACACACAGCTAAACCCACAAACATAATAACAGGGTTTTCTAATGAAAGAAAACATTTGATATTTTAAAAAACAAACACCCTTAACAACAGACCCAAATCGGGTTCTTTTTAACAAAGTATATATAGATCAATTAAGGGGTAAACAAATACTTGTTTACAACTCTTCTTCAAAACCAAAACTGCCAGAGACCCGTGGGTAACCATAAACAACTTCAAAACTCAACATTAAGACTTTGAACAGATTTCCCAAAACAAAAATTGTACAGAATGCTACCATAGTCAATCAACAACATAAAGCCCAGAAGAACACTAATCTTGACTACACTTAAGATAATCACCAAAACAAAACAACTTAAAGCCCACCATTCTTTTGTTGTTTTTAAAGAATACAAAGAAGAACAAAACAAAAAACATGGGAACAGTGCACCTGTGACCAGCACAAAAAAACATCTTGTCTATCAAAATCGTTGTTCTCTATTGTTATTCCTTGTTCCAACGAAGACTAGCATCCAAAAACTATAACATATTTTCCTTATCAACATCGCCATGATTAGGGTAATAAGCCTTAATGGTTATAATGAAGCAAACATCGATATCCATCCAAGTCTTCAAAGACTTTTTCAAACCCAACATAATGATTTTCAAATCTGAGCATTTAGATGGGAAAGAATTCCCAATAAAGTCAAACAAAAATAATGATCACCGACAACCCTTTTCAATCTTTTCAAAAATAAGTCTTTGAATAAAACAATTTGCCACTCTTTTTATTTTAAGGATTTCTCCATGATGATGATGCTTTGTATATAATGTGTCAATATGCCCCCTCTTTGAAAGAAACTCTTCCATCCACAACAATTTCAAAAACAATTTGGAGAACAATATTACTTTATGAAAAATGTAGCAATGCCCCCTTTTAGAATATAGCCTTTATCACTGCACTTTACCAAAGATGTCAACAAATACACATATGTACTTTACAATACCAAACCGATCATAGACCAAACTAGCTATATCACCATGGAATTATACCAAATGCAGATGAAAATGCTAAAAGAATTAGTATGGATATATAAACTCATGCAAAACTGAAGGAAATCACCATGTGCATAACCTGTAACTTCAACCTTAGTGTATTGACATTAATTCCAAATGATACCGAGGGACAACAAACTCCCCTTTTGGCATTGATGTCAAACACAAAGGGTTATAAATAAGAACAAAGCTATAATATACTTGTTCTGAACATGATGACTGCATGAAGTACATACCCATCCATCCTGTCACATATCAAAGAAACATCAGATACAACTGAAGACTGAATAAACAAAGCAAATCACCATAAATACTGCATATCACTGTGCAACATAGCATTGCCAAGCACAAGTTGAACTGTACATGGCATCACAGGCTGAATTGTACATAGCATCATAGCATGAAATCTGATCATAACACAAGTTGAACTATACATAGCATGAAATCTGAACAAGCCAACAAAAAGAAACCAACAACATTCCAAAGAACCAAATCACTTCTACCAAATTCTCCCCCTTTTTTGACACAATGCCAAAGACAGAAAACTGAGCCAAACATAAAATGCACTCTAAAATGCCAAATAGATATTGAGGGACAAAGAAAGATGCATGAAGTGCTCCCCCTGTTTCCATGAACAAAAAAATTAACATGGAAGAGAACTGATAGAGACAACACCAAGCTTGTCTCATAGTGTTTCAAACTGAGCTTTAGGAAGGGGTTTGGTAAATATATCAGCTACCTAATCATTGGATACCACAAAATCTAATATAACTTCATTTGCCAACATCTTTTCACATAAAAAAATGATACCTTATATCAATATGCTTAGTTCTAGAATGTTGCACTAGATTTTTAGAGATATTGATAGTACTTGTATTATCACATAAAATGTGAACAAGTCTAGCAACATCAACCTGTATGTCCTTCAAGGTTTGAACCATCCAAAGCACCTGAGTACAACAGGTAGCAGTTGCTATATATTTTTCCTTGGCAGTTGACAAGGATACTAAATCCCGCTTCTTGCTATGCCAGGCTACTAATCTACCTCCAAGATAGAATGCACCCCCTGAAGTACTTTTCCTATCATCGATATTTCCAGCCCAGTCAACATCAGTGTAAGCAATCAATGTGAAATCACCGTGTTTAGGGTACAACAAACCAATTTCTTATGTTCCAACAACATACTTCAAAATTCTTTTTACTACATTCAAATGTGACATCTTAGGTGCAGATTGAAACCGTGAAACCAAGCATACAACTTACATAATATCAAGCCTTGTGGCAGTTAGATATAAGAGACTACCAATCATGGATCTATACATGGTATGATCCACACCAGGCTGATCAACTTCCTTTGAGAGTTTACAACTAGTTTCCATAGGAGTCCCAACTGGTTTACAATCAATCATCTGAAACTTTTTCAACATTTCTTTAGCATATTTTGTTTGTGAGATAAATATCCCTTTATCAAGTTGACTAACTTGAAGACCCAAAAAGAAAGAAAGTTCACCAATCATTGACATTTCAAATTTAGACTTCATGATTGTTGGAAATTCATAGCACAAAGCATCATTATTACTTCCAAATATAATATCATCAACGTAAACAACAACAACTATAATACTATCATCTTTCACTTTGAAGTATAAATTGTTGTCTACTACACCTTTTGAGAAGCCCTGTTCATGTAAATAGGTGTCCAACTTTGAATACCAGGCTCTAGGAGCCTGTTTCAGACCATAGAGGGCCTTTTTCAGCCTATATACATAACATTCTTTACCTGCAACAACAAAGCCTTTAGGCTGTTCCATATAAACTTCTTCTATCAAGTCACCATTAAGAAAGGTAGTTTTAACATCCATTTGAAATACTTTAAAACCTTTATACATAGAGTAAGCCAGAAACATTCTAATTGCTTCTAACCTTGCCACAGGAGCGAAAGTTTCATCAAATTCCAATCCTTCAACTTGAGAATAACCTTTACAAACTAATCTAGCTTTATTTATGACTATATTCCCTTGTTCATCCATCTTGTTCCTAAAAACCCATTTTGCACCAATGACATTTTTATTTTCAGGTCTAGGAACTAGTTCCCAAGTCTTATTTTTTTCAATTTGAGCAAGTTCTTCATGCATAGCTTTAATCCAACAACTATCACTACTAGCCTTAGAATATGTCTTAGGCTCTATTTATGAACCAAAGATAAATAAACTTGTTCATCATTACCTTTTGTACTTGAAAGTTGTTTTCTAGTTTGAAATCCTTTTGACATATCATCAATAATATGATCAGTAGGATGCTTCTTTTTCATTAACCTAGAAGACAACTGAGAGGGTTCATCAATATTATCAGGCACATTTTATTTAGTGAACTTCTCAGGTTTTGTTGAACTTGAAGATTTATTTTGATCTTGCAGATTTGTATCAAGTGTCTGCAAAATAAATTCTTCATCATCATCAAACTTCTTTTGCTATTCACAATTCAATAAGGTTTCATCAACCTTCACATTGGCACTTTCCACAATTTTCCTTAATCTTTTATTGTAACACTTATATGCTTTACTGTGTGTAGAATATCCCAAAAATATACCCTGATCACTCCTTTATTCAAAACTTCCAATGCTATCAGTGTCTTTCTTTATAAAGCACTTGCTGCCAAATATTTTGAAATATCCTACATTAGCAGTCCTACCATACCATAATTCATATGGTGTATGCTGTGTTTTAGTTCTTATCTGAACTCTATTCAGAATGTAAACAATAGTATGTGTTTGATAGAGTTGCATCATGCAACATAGCTCTTGCCATTTCCTTCACTATTCAATTTTTGCGTTCAACAACACCATTTTGCTGTGGTGTCCTAGAGGCTGAATATTGCCTCTTTATTCCATGATCTTCACAATAATCAACAAACTCCTGTGAGGTAAATTCACCTCCTCTATCTGACCTAAGGCACTTGATTTTTAGATCAGATTCATTTTCAACCATCTTTCTGAAAACTTTAAACTTATGGAAAGCTTCTCCCTTATGTACCATAAATGTTACCCAAGTCATACGAGTATATTCATCTATAAAAAGCATGAAATAACTCTCATTATTTAGGGACTTAGTCCTTGTTGGTCCACATAGATAAGTGTGAACAAGCTGCAAAGGTCTAGTTGATGTGTATTCTTTAGTTTTGAAACTTGCTCTAGCTTGTTTTCCTTCCTGACATTTTTTGCAAATTTAATTATCTGCTTTAGATATTATAGGCATGTTTCTAACATTTTAATTTTTACTTATCTTTACCAGATTGTCATAGTTGATATGGCCAAATCTTCTATGCCATAACTTAGACTCATCAATTTGACTCATAAAGAAAACATTACTTTCTTGCTTATTATTTGAGCTCTCTTGCATCTAATACACATTACCATTTGTTCTATAACCTGTTGCTACTGTTTTACCAGATTTCTTTTGAATTTCACACCCTAAGTTAAAGAACTTTATTTTAAAGCCATTGTCACAAATTTGGCTTACACTCAGGAGATTGCGAGTTAGCCCTTCCACATAATAAACATCATTGACATGGATTTCATTTTCAAGCAAAATAGTACCTTTTTCCCACTATAGGAATACATTGATCATTCCCAAACTTAACAAAACCACCAGAATAGTCTTCATAGTCTATAAATTTGTTTCTCTCACCAGTCATTTGATGAGAGTAGCCACTATTGAGAACCCAAAAATTTCTCTTAACAAAATGAAAAGTTGTTTCAACTATCAAAGCTTTAACATCTTTAGGCCTCCAAACAAATTTGGTTCTATTAGCTCTATTTGACTGCACTCTTAAACCAAATTTACAAAATGTTGCTATATGACCTACTTCTTTGCATTTATAACATTGAAGATTAACAAGAAATTTATAGAGATTTCCATTAACAATATTATAGCTTCTCTTAGATAAAACCTTGCAAATACTGGACTTATGACCAAATTGTTTACAATTGAAACAATAACAATTGAAACTAGAATTATCATCAAAAATCTTACCTTTTCCTTTTCCATCGTGATTTGAACATTGACCCTCATCAGGAGAGACAAGCTGATTTCTCAGCTTAACAACTTCTGCCTCCAAAGAGCAACATCTATCCTCCTTATGTTTCAGTTTTTCTTGAGTTATCTCAAGAATTTCCTTTAAGAGTTAAATCAAAAATAATTTGTACACTTTTCTGATCTTTATCTTTCAAGGTAACTGCTTCTTTTCTCAATTTCTTAATTTCTTTGAGAGCAGATTTCAATTCTCCCTCATGATCAATTTATGATTCAGAATTTGATTCATCTTGCTTTATAGGAACAACTTCAGCCATTAATAAAATTTCTTCAGTCTCATCACAAGATTCAATTGAACCACTATCAATCACATCAACATAAACACTTTTCTTCTTTTTAAAGGCATTTTTCTTTTTGAAGTTTGGTTGCTTTTTCTTTGAGGTCCTTTTATCATTTTCATCATCACTGTCAAGATCTTTATTAGGACAATTTGCTGCATAGTGTCCTATCTTTCCACGATTAAAGCATTTAAAGGGTAATTTCCCTTTATACTTTCCTGAGCCTCTTTCTAGTTTACTTACAAAAGATAACTCTGTTTCATCTAAGGCATCAGACTCCGTTTTATCATTATCCTTTTTAACAGCTTCAAAATCAGATTCCTTACTTACAAAGCTATGTTCATTCAATCTCATTTCATAAGCACTGAAGAAACCATGAAGATCATCAAGAGTTATTGTATTAATGTTTCTTTCTTCAACTGTTGCAATCTTTGGATCAAACTTGGTGGGTAAAGATCTCAAAACTTTTTGAACAACAACCTTTTTAGGAAGAACTTATCCAAAACCTCTTATTGCATTTACACTTTCTTGAACCTTCAAGAAAAAATCAGCAATCTTTTCATCCTCACCCATTTGTAGACTATCAAATCTAAACCTATAGTTCTGAAGCTTTGCTTCTTTAACTTTCTCATCACCTTCATAGATAGTGGACAATTTATCCCATATGGCTTTTTGCATTCTTACAATCCATTATTTTTGTCAAGACATCATTAGTGATCCCACAACAAATAACATTTTCAGCCTTTGCATTGCAATCATATGCTCGTTTCTCATCAGCATCGGAAGGAGGTGATGTAGCAGTATATGCATTTTGTACTGCTGCCCACACATCATATCCTAGAGAGTTAATATTTTCTTCATCCTAAACTTCCAGAAGGCATAACCAGTACCATCAAAGAGTGGTGCTCTGGTTGTAGACAAACCTTCCTGCGTTGCCATTAGCACTCCTAAGTAGGATCCCCTAGTTGACTCAACAATAAGGTTTGGCTCTGATACCAATTGTTGGAGTGTAGTTAACACTGAGAGGGGGGCTGAATCAGTGTTAACGAACAAATTGAATTTTTTACTTTTTTTAAACAATCATTAGATCATGAATGAACTTATGCTGAAAAATGAAATGAACAGATAATGAACAAACACATTTAAAAGATTGACATAGAGTTTGTCTTGAGTGGAAACCCTCCCGCGGAATAAAACCACTCGAACTTGGCCTCACTGGCCTTATCTGAAAAAATATTCTTTGTACAAAGCCTCACTGGCTGATTTGTATCACTGACAATAGTGCTATCTCACTGATAGTCTTGTGAAAATGTACAAATATGAAGCAATTTAAATATAGAGTTGATCTCTGTTTCACTAATCACATACTCTGTTCTGTCATGACTTCAGAATTAGAGTTACAATGTTCCAGATCACAAACCAATATATATATATATATAATAATCTTTTCTAAAAGATATAATCTGTGTTTATCAAAACCTCTCATCATCAGCATATGCGCACAATAATACATTTTATATATCCCCTGTTTTCTTCAAAAATAGAATAAAGAGCTTTTGAAAAAACTGTTTCAACAACTTCCATGAGAAACCAAACCTCAAACTGCCTTTGCCAGTTGTCTCAACTATAATCCATCGAAAACAATCTTGTCAAGAAAGTATTAAGAGAAAATAGTATATAACTATCATATAGTCTGCAGAGCCGACAAAACATAACAAATCCAGAAATGAAAGACACACAGCTAAACGCACAAACATAATAACAGGGTTTTCTTAGATGAAAGAAAACATTTGATATTTTAAAAAACAAACACCCTTAATGACATACCCAAATCGGGTTCTTTTTAATAAAGTATATACAAATCAATTAAGGGGTAAACAAATACTTGTTTACAACTCTTCTTAAAAAAAAAACTGCTAGAGACCCGTGGGTAACCATAAACAACTTCAAAACTCAACATTAAGACTTCAAACGGATTTTCCAAAACAAAAACAATATAAAATGCTACCACAATCAATCAACAACATAAAGCCCATAAGAACACTAATCCCAACTACACTTAAGATAATCACCAAAACAAAACAACTTAAAGCCCACCCTTCTTCTGTTGTTTTTAAAGAATACAAAGAAGAACAAAACAAAAAACATGGGAAGAGTGCACCTGTGACCAACACAAAAAAACATCTTGTCTATCAAAAATGTTGCTCTCTATTGTTATTCCTTGTTCCAACGAAGACCAACATCCAAAAACTGTAACAAATTTTCCTTATCAACGGTGCCATGATTAGGGTAATAAACCTTAATGGTTATAATGAAGCAAACATCAATATCCATCTAAGTCTTGAAAGACTTTTTCAAACCCAACATAATGATTTTCAAATCTGAGCATTTAGATGGGAAAGAATTCCCAATAAAGCCAAACAAAAATAATGATCACCGACAACCCTTTTCAATCTTTTCAAAAATAAGTCTTTGAATAAAACAATTTGCCACTCTTTTTATTTTAAGGATTTCTCCATGGTGATGATGCTTTGTATATAATGTGTCAATATGCCCCCTCTTTGAAAGAAACCTTTCCATCCACAACAATTTCAAAAACAATTTGGAGAACAATATTACTTTATGAAAAATGTAGCAATGCCCCCTTTTCGAATATAGCCTTTATCACTGCACTTTACCAAAGATGTCAACAGATACACAAATGTACTTTACAATACCAAACCGATCATAGACCAAACTGGCTATATCACCATGGAATTATACCAAACGTAGATGAAAATGCTAAAAGAATCAGTATGGATATATAAACTCATGCAAAACTGAAGGAAATCACCATGTGCATAACCTGTAACTTCAACCTTAGTGTATTGACATTAATGCCAAACAATACCGAGGGACAACACTTGGCAAGGGATTTCTATTCCAGCTACCAATATAATGTAGCTACTCATTCTCTTTTTGTTGGTGACAATACTTTTTGGCAAAGCAACTATGTTAGAAGCAAAACAAATAAAAGGTATTTTGGATAAATACACAGTAGCTTCATGGAAAAAAATAAATGCAAGTAAATAAAAAATCTATCTATTCAATATAAAAACAACTATAAAAAGGTACATAGTTAAGTTCTAAGCTTCTAACTAGCGGAGCTTCCTTTTAAGTACCTAGGCATACCCTTTTTTGCAGGAGCTAATAAAGTATCATATTGGTATAAGATTATTCAAAGTATTCAAACAATAATTTCATCATGGAAAGGAAGGTGGTTATCACTGTTGGGAAGGATATTAATGATTAAGTCAGTGTTATCAACCATTCCCAACTATTACATGTCAGTATTAAAAAGCACCAAATTCCATTATTGCTCAAATTAAAAAAATGACCAGACATTTTCTATGGATAGGAACAATAAAAAGAAAATGCCTCTAATCTCATTAGAAAATATCTATATTGAAAATCTCAAAGGAGGGGTAGGGTTACACAATATGGCAACCAAAAAATTATCCTTAGGTGCCAAATTGGTTTGGAACATGTATGAAAAGCCAAATATGAAATGGTGTAAGATCATGCAAGAAAAGTATCAAGACAATTCAGCTCCAATGAGGATACTCACTATATCAAACCCCCCATCAGGATCAATCGTGTGGAACTTCTTAATAGCTTGCAGGAAGATCATTATCCCTTATATAACTTGGGAGGTGCATAATGGTGAAGAGGCACTTTTTTGGAAGGATTCTTGGAATGGGAATCCTCCCATAAATACAATGCAGAATTTTGAAGCAACAAATAACATATTATCAGAAAGGTGGGGTCCAAAAGTGAAGGATTACATTCATTATGCAAATATATTAACAAGAAAAGTTAGTTGTAAGGTTTTGTCAAATTGTTCTATTCCTGATGGTCAGAAAATTAATCTAAAACAAAATTAGATGAAAGGATAGTGTATCAGTTAGATGCTATGGATAACTTAAGACGAGCTCCCTCAAAAATAGAAATCTATTCAAAGAGATATGGATACAAGGAAACTCCAAAAAATGGTGACTAGTTGGAATCTCATATAGCCTTCTCTTTTTATTCGAATGCAATGGTTTTACCAAAGGCAGGTTGTTTTGTGTGGCTAGCATTCAGAAACAAGATCCTAACAAGTGATAGACTTTCAAAACTTGGGATTTCAAAATCATTCAAATGTGTGTTATGTGAAAGTGACTTTGAAGATACAAATCACCTTTTCCTTTCTTATCCTTTGGCACAGTCATGTTGGGCATTTGTAAAGGGTAAACTGAACTGGTAGTCCCCACTTCCAAATAACCTATGTGATTTATTCTCAAGTTGCTCGATGTTGTATAAAACACCTTTTTTGATAGTATTTGGAGGGTCATACTAGCTGTGGTAATATGAGAAATATGGTGGGTGAGAAACAAGTGTATTTTCAGAAAATAAAAGATAAGCAGTGAGCAATTGTTGATAAAAATAGAAAAGTCAATCTCATAGGTAGTAAATGCCTATGTTCAAAAAACTAAGCATGTAGGATTAATTTTTTTTGCTTGGGATGAAGACTTGATTAAAAATTGGTCATACCTCATCCTTCCATTTAAAGGAGGATTACATCAATTGACAAATAAAAAAGTAGATAGAAGCAAGATTTTATGGAAACCACTTCCTTTTAGTTATTATAAGTTAAACTTTGATGGGGCTACTAGAGGTAACTCGGGCATCTTAGGAGCAGGGATTTCTGTCAAGGATTGTAAAGGTACATTGATAAAAACTACATCAATATGCCTTCCTCCTAGCACAAATAATGTAACAAAGGCACAAGCACTTTTACATGGTTTAAAATTGGCTATAAATCTTAACCTAAATCAAAGATTCAAATAGAGGGAGATTCATTGGTGTTAATAAATGCATGCAAAGAAAGTATAATACAAAATTGAAAGCTAGGATATATCTTGCAACAGATCTAGAGTTTATTGGATAAGCTGGAAGACTGTCAAATCAATCATACCTTTAGGGAGGGAAATAAGTTGGCAGCTTGTCTAGCAAACTAGGGATGTGAGCAAAAGGAGGAAAAAATTATCTGACTCCACTACTACAAACCTTCAAGAGAATCTAAAAGTTATACTTGCAAATTGAAGGGTATAGAATTTGCTAAGGTTCTACATAATATAGTGCCCAGGAAGAGCTCCTCACAATTCTGCCAATCTTCACTTGGAAGCCTTCTCTCCTTTCGCGAAATGATGGTGGGGTTCATGTCCAAGGTTCAGGGTTTTGGGTGCAAAGTGACAAAATATATGAAAAATAATGGTAATCTTGTATATAAAATTTAGCATTCAAATTATGCTGCCATATTCAAAATGTGTTATAAGAGTAGTGTGAAGTACATGCTACAGATCAAAGAGTTCCCTGCAATTCCACCAGACTTCACTTGGAAGTCTTTTCACCTTCTTTAGAATGGTGGTACATACGTCACCCATCAAATTGTAATAAGTTTTTGGCACTGACCTTGTATTTTTTATAGGATCATTAATTACTTGAGTTTGGAGGCATATTTATTAATCTATCAAAAAATGTATCAAATCATGACTTGTTTCACATGTTTGGATGGCAGAGGCATACATCACATATCAAAATGTAATGATATAGAGCCCAAGAAGGCCTCCCCGCAATTCCACCAGACTTCACTCAGAAGTTTTTTCACCTTCTATGAAATAGTGGTGGCATATGTTGCACATCAAATTGTAACCAGTTTTTTGGCACTAAACTTGTATTTCTACAGAATCATTAATTGCTTGAGTTGGGAGGCATATTTATTAATCTATCAACAAATGTGCCAAATATTGACTTATTTCACATGTTTGGATGGCAGAGGCATACGTCACATATCAGAGTGTAATGATTTAGTGCCCAAGAAGGCCTCCCTGCAATTTCGCCAGACTTCACTTGGAAGTATTTTCACCTTTTGTGGAATGGCGGTGGCATATGTCACACATCAAATTGTAACAATTTTTTTGGCACTAACCTTGTATTTCTATAGGATCATTAATTGCCTGGGTTTAGAGGCTTGTTTATTAATGTTGTCAAAGCACATTTCAAAGTATTCTAAATCTATCAACAAATGTACCAAATATTCAATCGCATGTTGTGATAAGACATCAGTAATTAAGAAGATGGAACTCTTCGGATATACATTGGTTTCTTCAGATATACATTGGTTGGCAAGTTAAGCTGTGGGATTAAAAGGGCTTCTTTAACATTTCTTCACTCCATATCCTCCAGAGCAGAGTATTTTGCATATCATATATCAGGGTGGTACATTTTCTCTCTCTCTCTAGTGCTCAAATCAACTGTTGCTCCTCTTGACTTCAAATTATGGGTTATCAACCAAATAACCTCAGGGTGTCGTTTCGAGTGTAAAATTGGGAACAACCTTTTAATGGGTACCTGTCAAACACAAAATCGGGCCAAATCTTTAATGTTTATTGTCCAAGTGTGGTTGAATGCATTCATATCATTCTTGGTGAAGATATATACCGACCACAAGCTCCACGTCTCATTTTCCCATCCCAAGTACTATTGATTTTTGTCTCTAATATCCTAGATCTTGTGCAATGTTTTGAATATATAGAGGTCATAGTAAATGAGGTGGTTTGTGGGAAATTTATGGGTGATAATGGTTTGTTGCGCAATGTTCAAAAGTATGACTTTCATAAAGGGAATGGTTGGGTTGGTGGCCTATTTCCAAAACACTACTTGAGGCACAAGAGAGTGTTTGCGGATGTTTACAATGCCATTAAGCAAGCTCTGCAAATGAACTATGCATAAATCTCCATAGGATTCTGGATATACATTCTGAAGAAATTGGCAACCAACTGGTAAACAAAATAAAGGATAAGTATTTCATCATTTCTTTTCTCCATTCTCATTGTAGGCATCATAATGTGAACACCCCTCCTCTGCCGCCTACTTCAGTACATGAAAATGATGATGATGATACTTCTTAGGAGCGTTAGGATGAGAATTTTGTGGCAAATTATGATATGGTTTGAAAAATGATGATAATATGGTAGCATTTTGATGAAGCTACTGAGCAGATACATATAACTATTAATACCTGTAGCTTTTTCCTTTCTAAGATATTAGGCCCTATACCAATTATTATGCTAGCTTCTCTTTTGAGCCAATGTTCTTTGGTCCTAGAAAATTTTGTAATCAAATAGGTGACAACATTCTCCATCTGAAACTTTTGTAATGTTTTTTATTATATAATATAATATATAGGCTAAATGCCTTCCACCAAAAAAAAATTTTGAATGCATTGAGTTTAGAATAAAATTGAAAAAAATAAAATAAAAATAAAAATCTTATTCTAAACACATGCAAACCTTAGATGGAACATTGATTCATATTTTCTTGCACTTCAATGAAGGATTGTGGATGCTCAACTATTGTGCAAGCTTTTCAATAGCTAACAATGATATGATTCACATATTTATAAATAGACAAGAGATTATTAGAGAGTTTCCTCAATTATTGAAAGGAATGGTGGATTTATAGATTTTAGGTGAAAATATGGATGGTCAAGATTGATTTAATCAATCTTTAGGACTACATATTTGATTGAGTTAAGTAGTTTGATTGACTAGTTAACTCAATTGATTGATTAGTTAACTTACATGGCCGACTAATTAACTAGCATGCTTGATCAATGAATTAACTTGATTATTAAGTCAACAAATTTGATTAAGAGTTAACTTGATCAACTAATTTGGTTGATGGATGAAAGATAGAATTGACTAAATTGACATGATGAAATATGGGTGAGGATAATTAGGATTATTTATTTATTTAATCGGATGCATGTGTATGGATTAATTAGGACATAATTAATTAATTATGATTAATCAATTATTTAGACACAAGTAATATACAAAGGAATGCATTTAATTAATTAATATAATATAATCAATTAATTAACAAGATGAATATGATAAATTGATAATATGATGAGATGATGAAGACACTACAATTAGTTGTTTGACAAATGATAATAGAATTGATTTGTTGGAATGATGGAATTAGTTGATTAGGATGACAACATATTTAATTGACAAGGTGGCAAATCTAGGTGTCTACACTTTCATTAGCTAGAAAAGTTCAAGTTTTTTTGCCCACACATGTATACTTCTTATCTTGTTGGATGTTATTAAAAAAGGGTATGAAAATTTATGTAAATTTTTTTCATAGTTCCTATGGACCAAATGAGATGTTATTGCTAGTTGTGGAGCTATTTCCTAGTTTAAATGCATACAAACTAAAGCTAAAGACAAAATTGCCATTATTGATTGCAAAGTTCAAGGAGTTGATTTAGTTGCTAAATAGATCACTATAGTTGTTAAAGGTGATAAACCACAAAAAAATCTTATTGAGACATAAACTTGTTATTGGTGCATCATAGGGGAATGGTAAAATGTTAATTAGCTAGATAAGATCCTCCCTGCACCTTATTTTCATATTAGACCCTTATTTCCTATCCACTCTATTTGGAAAGCATGAAAAAAAAATGCAATATATTCAAATTAGGAGTCTTCATTGCAACATGAGTTTTAGCTTTGCTTTTTTCATCTAGTGGAATAAGCCCATCTACTTTTAAGAAAAAATGTTATTATGATATTTCCCAAACAAGCTTATCTTTTGTTTAAGAAAGGTGTTAGACAATTCAGTGATAAATGAGACTTTTCTTCTTAACTATCAAATTGTGCAATCTTAGTTCCAACCAACTTAACTATCAAATTATGCACCCTAATCCCTTGCATTTTTTTTAACATTGTCATTCTTTGTCTTCTCAACACTATCTTCCTAAAATATCCCTTGTTCCTAGTCTCAATATAAAGTGGAAATATAGATATAGTCATATATATTGGGCCAAGTTGATTGCTCAAATTTGGAAGTCGAAGATTGATTTTGATACTCAAGTGCTTGCTTGGAAAATATTGCATTACAAATTGCTTGTTGGAGAGAGATTAAGATGTCTACTTGTTCAACTAGTTATTTTTTTTTGGTCATATTAAGAAAACTACAAAAATTCTATTTTGGGACTGCATGCTTACTAAAAAATAAAGGTTGGCTATTTTTAGAAATGTATTTGCATTAATTGATCATAGTCTATGTGGGAAAGAGGCTTTATTTGGAATAGGGTTGAAGAATAGTGTGCTTGTTGAGTTAGTTAGACATGCTATCCTTTTACATTTACAAAGAATCATATGTTCAATTGCGCTTTCTATTCTTCTATTCATTTAGAAATTACAATTTCAAGACTTTACTCTTGACATTTTCTTAGATTGCTTCGTTTTCTTCTCAATTACATGTAATGTCAAAGAATAAGAAGGCGATTGCCTACCAATTGGAACAAATTGATTTTCAAATTAGTCATCTCCAAATTAGCCAACAAAAGATTATGAAATGATTTCAGCAAAGTTTAAGTTTAGTTACACTCCTAGATAGTTGATCTTAATTGTTATTGATGTTGATCCATTATCGTTGTTGACATTATTGATGATACTATTAAAAGTTACACCTTCCTAATAATATTCATTTTATTGTTTAATTAATTTTTGTTTATATATTTTTTATTTTTAACCCCAAATAAAATCTTTTCTCTTATATTTTACTATTTCTTCCCATCCTCACATCTGCCTCGTCTCTTTTATAATTCAACTTTGCCATCTCTCTTTTATAATTCAACTTTGTTCAATTAAAAAAACAAATTCCAGCTAAGAAATTTTTAAATTGTTAGAGACGGCCTACAATTAAAAAAAAAAAACCATGAAATTCCACGCTACTTTAAAGTAAAACAAGGTTTAAACCGCACGATCGAAATCGGGTATGGAAATAACTTCAACTTCCACACGACTGAATTCGGGTAGGTATACAATCCAGATTTAAGAATAAGCTCCAGTAGTTTTCAGACAATGTGATTTAATTAGTTTTTTAATTGATTGACACATGAAGTTACAGATGTTTACTGTTTCTAACGAATAACAAAACCATGACAAATGAAGCTACAGATGTTTTCTGTTTTTAATAAATGACAAAGTCAGGAAGCGACAAAACTGTTGAAGAATTCTGCTGCTATTAAGGTTGAAGTCAAATTGTCCATGAGGTCTAATGGTTGACGTGGGAAATTTTTGGTCCGGTGGAGAGAGAGTCAGCTAATACGCGGTGAGAGAGTAGAATTACAATTTATTACATATCTCATCATAATTATACAACACATAAATACTTCTACATGTACTTCCACGGCATCTACTTGTGCGAGACTTTTCCACGCAGCATAAACTTCAGGCAACTTCGACGCCAAGGTTGCTGACTGTGTCCGCATTTCTCGCTTCCTAAGCCGTCGGATCAGACCCTGGTAATGAAAAGTTGTGCTGCTTAAATTCTCTGTTGAAAGACGGCCGCAATTTATCTGCAAATCGGATATGGATATTCTGCAGTCAAGTTGCTTGGGCACAGGAGTTGCCCGTTGCTGTTGCCAAAACTCTTCAGTAAGTTTATGAGGATGGCCGATAAATTACGGCTCAAAGATTGGCGGTATTTTCTTTTATATTATTTAGGGGAAGAATTCTCAGAATTTTTAATGTTATAACTAGGGTTTTTTTATTTTTCTCAATAAAAGTGTATATTATGGCTGGTGAGGCTCACGGCTCAAAGGCAAGCTCAATTGTATTAGCAGCCTGAGTTTGAAACTTAGAGCCAATGTTGAAGATCTTCAACAGGGGATTTTAGAAGGAATTACTCCAGTTCCGCCAAGGGTAAAAGCCCAATAGTCCCACCTTTGCAAACTGGACAAGAGGGTTTGTCCTATCCAATTGGGATGTTCCTCTTGCCGTGGTTGAGGATTGGTTCGATGCTGAATTCGGGGTAGAGTGCCAGAGTTTTATCGGAATTGCAGGTAAGGACTGTAATTATGTGGTTTTGTGCATGGTGCTTAGAAAATTCAAAATTTTTATGTTTAGAGGTTGCAGATTTAAGCAGCGCATGGTTTTAATTAGAGATATTCTGGAATTAGACTGTGCGATCGTCTAAGCTATAGCAGTTAAATGATTGGAAACCATTATGGGGTTTGATTTTCTTGGTGCTGTTGGATATTTGTGGTCTTGCTTTCAGATTAGGGATTAGGTTTAGGGTTTTGTGGAATTGGAATCAGTTAGGGACATAAGGTCTTTGGGGATGTGGAGTTGATTTCCATAGCAGCAATCATTTTCCTTCAAGTTAATATTGGGTGAGGTTATGTGCCTGCCACTAATTTCATGTGGGCTAAGCTTGGACCGCATTGTTAAGATTATTTAGTTGTGGTTTTTAATCCTTTTCTTGGTAAATCATTGGGTGAGGTAATCTTGGATTGCATTCTTATGGTAATTTGGTTGAAATTTTTGATGTGATTTGTGTCTTCTAATTACATCAATAATTTTTTCTTATTTATTGGGATTGAGGGTTACTGAAATTGAGATTGATTGATACTGATAATAATTAGGCTTTTATTAGAACTGAGGGTAATTGAAAGTGATGCTCATCTTTGCTGATTAGAAAGAGCCTTTTAAAGAGTTGCTTAAGATCTCGTTTGTACTTTTTCATGTCTTGACATTTTTTTTGTGAAAAACATGGCTGTGTTTCTGTTTAACTGTAAACCCTATTTTTCTTTACAGAGTCTGAAGTTGCTTGTGAATACAAATTAACCTGCAATAAGTGATGGTTTGTCTCACTAGAACAGAAATTTCTTTTCTATAGGAGTCTGAACAGTTCCCCTGCTGAGATGATGCAGGGGCCTTTTCAGGCAGGATGTTCCTTGTCTTTTGGTTCATTTATACTGCTCTCGCTATTGATAGCTGTCTGAGTGACCATGCTAATTTTGGGCTGTTTAGATGCATGTTTGAATTTGTTTATGCTTTCATACGAGGTCAATATGCACACAAATGTTTTCACATTTCAATTGTCTTATATTCTTACAGTTTCATGATCAATGAATGACATTTGAGGTTAATTGTACCAGGTTTGCTGCCATTGCTCAATTGCTGGACATTCAAGGTCATTTCAGTTGCCATTTATTGATTCCAATTGGTCCTGCAATCAGTGATAGATAACCAGTTACTTGGCTCTTGTTTTTATAGCTTTTAAATTTGAATTGGACTCTTCTGCAAGGTACTTATTTTCAGATGATGACCCATGGATATCACATGGGCCCATCATTAAGAGATCATTGGGCCTTATGCCAGTTTAATTTGTGTTCTAATCAGTATTAGTCCACATGATTTGTAGATATTCCATTCTCAGTTTTGGCGTCTGAAGCTTGCATCTCACAGCAGCAGCCATTCTGAGAATTTTGAATTCTCTTTTTGTGCTTACCTTTGGAGTCAATTGGTAAATGTTACTTATAGTTCTCCCCAACTGCAAGCGAATCTCATCATCTAAAGGATATTTGATGGCACACAGGCAACTTTCAGTAGGAAGTTTATGGTTTCTTCAACAGGTTTGCCTTTTGTGATCTATATCTTGGTGGCACAAACACAAACAGCTGGGATACGCTAGGGTTTCCTGACGTTCTCTATGATGGGCACAGGCCTTGAGCTGATTCCTGTTGGTTTACTGGTATCTCAATTGTGTGATCAGCTTGCCAAGATTGCTCTTGCTGCACAAGATATACGTTCTGAGAAGAGTTTCAAGCAACTTGGAGATTACCTAAATAATATAAGAAAGCTGTTGTCAAAATTGAATGCTCCCTCTGAAAGCCCAGCTCTTGTTAGTGCTTTGAATAGTCTGAAAGAAGAATTAGATAAAGCAGAAAGGCTTGTACTCAGGTACAGAGACAGTTCATTTTTCTCAAATATATTACATTGTCGGTCAATTTGTGACACACTTCAGAAGGCAATGAGGGACATAGGGAAATCACTTCGGTTGCTAGGTGATCTCTGCAGTCTCTACGATGTGGGGGTCAAGGATTCTACAAGGAATGCTCTAATGCTTTTGGAGAGTGAGATGATGCGAGCGGAAGTTCGTGTTTCTTCTGAGTCTCTGCAGATATTAGAGGTGTTGCAGGATGCAATTGATGAAGAAAGAGCAGACCGGGTTATGGCTGTTGAACTTTTGGAAAAAATTGCATTTACTCATGGTGTGCTACCTGAACCCAGAATGATGGACAGTGAACTTTCCAAGTTCAGAAAAGATATAGAAGAAGCAAAAGAGAGGAAGGAACGCCAAGAGGTAAAGTACATGGAGCAGTTGCTGTCTCTTCTTTCTCTTGAAGATTCTGCAGTGGAATTGGAAGCCTCCGAAAGAATGTATTTTGAGCAGAGACATAAAATTATTGATTCTGTAGAAAATTTCTCTGTAAATGAACCTTCATCACAGTTCATATGTTCTCTAACAAGAGAAGTTATGGATGACCCAGTTATACTAAAAACTAGTGGCAAGAGCTATGAACGAAAGGCTATCCAAACTCGTTTTGATGCACATGATTTTACCGATCCTGCTTCTGGTCAGCCTCTGCAGGATCATGATCTTAGGCCAAATATTATATTGGCTCATGCCATAAAGGTATGGAGACAGCAAAATTGTGCTGCCCGAATAATTCAAGCAAGGAATAAGTTGGAAACAGGAGAGGAAGTTGAGCAGGAACGAGCCCTTATTGATCTGATGGCTCTCTGTGAGGAAAATCCTGATTGTAAAGACTGGATTGTTTTTGAAGGTCTAGTTCCAATTATTTTGGAAGTGATAAGGGCTCGAAACAAGGAATTGAGAGTGCTGTGCTTCTCCACACTAGAATTAGTGGTTAAAGATAGAGATCATGCCAAGGTTGGGCTGCTAATCTGAATCAGATATTAGAGGGTCCTGCCATTGATTCTGCATTTATCTCTTCCAATTTAGAATTGGTTTCTGACAAATATAAATAACATTTTGGCACTATCATACTGAGTGCCTGTTTTGCACATTTGAAATTTGTGTTTCTAAGTTATCTATTTTCTCTGATGAACAACTTTATCTTTTTTGATCAGGATAAGCTACTTCGATCTAGAGGGCTAAAATGTATAGTTAAAAATTTATCAGCAGGTGGACATACTGTTTCAAGGGCAGCCATATCACTGCTGTTAGAATTTATCAAGAACAAAAGTGCTGTTCTCACTCAGTTTGGTCAGGAGCGTGGTGCAGTCTTGTTGCTTGTAACAGTTTTATTGAGAGGTGACCATGCAGACAGGGCTTCAGAAATTGAGCAAATGCTGGATAAGCTGGCAGACACTCTGGAAAACATTCAAGCTATGGTGATGGGAAACTGGTGTAAGCCATTGGTTGATCGCCTTTGCAGGGGTGAGCATGATCATTCTTTGTTTTCCTTTAATTAAGAAGTCATTCTTATCAATATTGCTCCTGGCTGAAGTGATTTTTTTTCCTAACAAGGTTGTCTTGTTTTGTTTCCCATGGTTTATGATAATCTTGGTATCTCCCTAATTTTATTTTTACATCATTGATAGCTGCATATTTCAACTATATGTATCATTTTCCCTTTCCTCATCATCAAAATGTTCTGCAAAAAACACATTTTGATTCTTGAAATGTGTGAAAAGATTGAAAGAATGATCTTGCCTGGTGCTACTTTCTCAAATTTAAGTTTTTAACTGTCATCCTTCCTTCATCTCACATAATAATTGGCAATATGGTGCAGTGATAAGCTATAGAAGCATGTTTTTGGTTTCTGTCTTGTGACTTGTATAATCCTTGAGTTGTAGATAGAAATAATGATATCTTTCTGCTGTTGTCTTTTGAAGCCACTGGATAAAATATTTTCCTCTTTCTATTCATTGTTTCATTCTATGGATCTATAATGCCATCAAGCATAAGGATCTCCTCCAAGCTTGCTCCTCCTTTTGTGAATGGTTTATATCTTTTATTTAAAGCAATTAGAGGAGATTTGCTTTCGAAGAAAAAGATGAGTGAAAGTTGGTACATGTTCTAGAATGCTTTGATTTCTAATTGTATTTTATTTTATTTTATTTTCTGCCAGTGACTTCTATATTTCACTTAAACACATGTTTTTGATAATGGATCATGGAATGTGATCCAAAATGTTGATGCTACAAAAGACTGCACTGTTATATCAAGAAGCATTAACTAACATTACTATGGACTGTGGAGATTTTATGTCTCTTCTGTGCTTTTGAAATTCTCAACATGGAAGTGTATCTTATGACCTAGCCAAAACTATTAACATAGGCAAATTAGTGATAAATGGCTAGAAATTTGACCAGAGTATCCAGATTTGTGGTCCACTTCTGCCCATCTGATTACCTGGAATGGGTGGTATAGACATGATATGGCTGAAATACGGCTTGGATGCATTGTATGAGCATATCCATATATGTGCCTGTACCTGGGCCATTTCAAATATGCCTAGATGTAAGTACCCAGTTGTCTGCATTTAAAACAAATGAAAATAAAAAAGGACCTATGTTTTATTTTATTTTATTGAAAAAATAAAAAAATATACACGAAAAAAGTGAAAACCTAAAAACCTGAAACATAATAGCCAGAAAACAAAAACACTGAAAGCTTTAAGTTGAAAACCAAGAAGACTTCTGGTGTCTGTTGCCTGCAGAAGGTATTCTCATGGTTTTTTTAGGGATTCATGATCTTTTATATTGCATCTGTGCAAGGTCTGGTATGGTCTTTGTTGAGGCAGCTATTTTTCGCCATTTGTGATGGCAAGATCAGATCATTAAAATACAGTTCTTATTCAAAAATTAGGTTTTGTTTTCAGCAGTACTGGGTGATTTTTTTTCAGTGTCAATAGGGGCAATCTTTTCCCATGTAATCAAAGTGTAGAGTCATAGCTTCTAAAATAGGGAATTATAAATATATATTTTTTTAGCACAATAATATTACATCATGCCATATTTATTCTTTAAGATGATCATATCATTATCATCAATGTCATGAATAGATGTATAATAAACATTATAATATTAGGCTTTTCATACAAAATTTTATATTAAAATTTTAAGATAATAAGTAAACAATATTTCACAATAATCATAAGACAAAAACTAGTGTGAAATGCTCTTGCAAGGGCCTTTGCCATCAAGTTGAAAAGGAAGTAGAAAGCCCGCCTTTTAATCCTCTTGAAGCCACAAAAAAGTTGGTCAGGCTTCCAATTCCGAAGTAATGAAAAGATTGGACCAAAAATACAACCAAAAAAATCACGCCATTCCTTGCTAAATCCAAATCTCTCTAGCACTTTGAAAATAAAAATCTATTTTAGTCAATCATAAGCTTTACTCTTGTCTAGTTTGATGAGCATTTACTTTTTGAAGTGATCACTTCACGAACTACTTCATGGGTTGTTAGAATGCCCTTTGAGATCTCCCTTTAGGGAACAAAACCGCCTTGTTTAGGAGGGATTAGTGGGGGAAGGAAACTCTTTAAATTGAAAGCTATAGACTTGGTAATTATCTTGTATATGGTATTGCAAAGAGATATGGGCATGAAGTCCAAAAAGATTTTGGAACATCATTTTTAGGAATAAGGGTGATGAATGTGCAGTTAAAATCTCTTAAGATTTTGTTTGATTTCTCACACTCATCTATGGCCAACCAAACTTGCCAATGATGCCCCGACATTTCTGGAAGAAAGCAGCTAGGAAGCCATAGGGGCTTTGTCTCCCTGTATAGACATTACAACTGCTTGACATACAATTCAGTCCCTAGACTCCCTACTGAATTTCAAAGCTTTTGTAAAGAATTAGAGCCATTTGAAGTCCTACTCAAGAATGGCCCGTTTACCTGGACTAGTCGCAGAATGGCTTCTCCTAAAAAGCTGAGAGCATAGAGCACTAAGTAAGTCTCCCTTCATGTTTGAATTAATGTGGTTCAAGGAACCATCCTTCATGGACAGAGTAAAAGATTAGTACACTCATTCACTCCCCTCGAGATTCGTACACTAGGTTCAATGTTCTTTGGGCAACACTCCTTGGGGGTCTTTAGAATTGAAGATATTGTCTTGCCATCAATTGTATCTGAACTGTTAGTTATTCTTGCCAGAGCATTATTTTAATTTGCCTTCTCCAAATTTACCTTTTGCACCATGAGTGTAGATGGGAGAACTAGCAATTTCAAGGGAAGATCCAAATAGGTAGAATTTTCCACCACTAGCACTTAATGAGAGAGTAATGGAGACTTATTTAGTGCTCTATGCTCTCAGCTTTTTAGGAGAAGCCATTCTGTGACTAGTCCAGGTAAAGGTGCCATTCTTGAGTCGGACTTCAAATGGCTCTAATTCTTTACAAAAGCTTCAAAATTCAGTTGGGACTGAATTGTTTGTCAATCCCCTGTCACTTTTCACTGGCTAGTAAAAAGGCATTGAATTCTCCCCTTAACACAATATGCTCTTCTTGATTGTTATCAAGGAAAGTATCTAGCTGAGCCCACAAAAATTTCTTCAAATAACTTCCAACTGGTCAATAGATGTTGAAAATCAGAAAATTGAGTTTTGAAGCATAGATCTGTACCTTGCACAGTTTCCAGTTCTGTCCCAAATCAATAGCATACACTTGTACAGCAGTGGGAGACCATAAATTCCACAATCCCCTTGATGCCCCATAGCCTCAACAAATAAATACACTTTGCCATCTTTGCCACCTTTTAATCAAAGAGGAAGCGTTTGTTAATACTTAAATTCAACTTTGTTAGAGGCATTGATGCTTTTGAAATCCCACGAAAATACCTTCATTGCCCCCCGAGGAGGGATTTTTCCCTTGATCTCATATCTTTGAGGGCAGTCTACTTCTCACTAGTGATGTCCTTTAGAAGTTTGTCCTTTACAGACTGCTTTCCCTTTCTCTTCGAGTTACAATCAAAATTCATTTATAATTGTGTTGAGGAAGCCTTCCTCCATATCACAATCATTCACTCCCTTCGAGATGTGTACACTAGGTTCGATGTTCTTTGGGCATCACTCCTTAGGGGTCTTTAGAATTGAAGATATTGTCTTGCCATCAATTGTATCTGAATTGTTAGTTATTCTTGCCAGAGCATTATTTTAATTTGCCTTCTCCAAATTTACCTTTTGCACCATGAGTGTAGATGGGACAACTAGCAATTTCAAGGGAGGATCCGAATAGGTAGAATTTTCCACCACATTTTTAAAAAATTTACATTCTGGACATTGGTTATTGCATTGTTTTGCTCAAGAGCTAAAGGATCGGCAAGTTCCTAAGGAAGGTTTTTCATGTTTGCCATTTTTGCTTTCCATGGCCATCTTTTTTTTTTAAGATCCAAATACATGTTCTTGAGACTTCCAAACTTTTGGCATAAAAAACATATTGGGGATGAGCCCTCAACCTGAAATTTTTGCCTCCATTCCCCAGCTAAATAATTCCTAAGGATATATGGCAAGATATGCTTTGAGGTGTCCATTTTGACACAAATTTTGATAAATGTTCCATCTTCTTGTCAATCTCATTGTCATCTACCGTTAAAAATTCTCCATTTGAGTTGCCCATATTTTGCAATATTTATTTCTCCTATTACTTGATTGGGAGATCGTAGAAACCCAACTAAATCAGTGACATTGTAATTTTGGCTGTCACGGGGTCAAAATTTGGCAGGCACTTGTGGAGGTAGAGATCGACACCATTCAAAATCTATGGTCCTCCTTTAAGAATTTTGTACCTTGACACAGGATCCATCAAGACAATAGTGAGGAAAGCCCCAAGTAAGAACATAATTTGGATTTCCTCTCCCTAACTTTTATTTACCCAATCCTCTAGTTGCTCTTGAGTTGGCCATAATTTCCAAAAGCTCCCGATTGGGGCCTTGATTGAAGATCCAGTATCCTAGAATTAATATCTGTATTTGCTAAATTTATTTTGATTGCTTCCTTATTCTTCTTAGTAGTTCCTTCATGGTTTTTTTTCCCTTCATCCCAAAAGGATAGAGTTAACCCTTGATGCAACCTTATAGCACCATATCTTTCTTGCTAAAATTTGGACAATTTATGAACTCTTCCTGATCTAAATCTTGCTCCTCTACCTAGCCTTTAGACCTTGTGGAGTGGAATACATGTAAAACTCATCTCCTCTACATAGCTCTACTTGCGAGAGAGAAAGAACTCCACAATTCCTAGTTCCTTTCAGATCTATTGGGTTGACTCCTAATTTGACTTGGACTCTGCGCATATCTATACCCTACTCTACTCTTTCTCCTCCAACCTATCTCCGAGACTCCCTCTTGCTTCTTGCTAGCTCTTTCTTCATTCAAGTTGGTTTTTGCTTGCCACACTTTTGTCTTTCTCCCATTTGCTTGTTCACCTTTGTTTGCTCCTGCTAGCTTGTGTGCCTTTTTTTCTCTCTCTCCAACACCATGAGCAAGACAACATTACAAAACTTGTAATGACAAAGCATTATAAAAGATAATATGAAGTATTTTATTGATGTAGTATACAATTATTTACAATAAGAAGGTTTATTTTATAGCTTAATCCATTTCTCTAATTATTACTGCCCATAACTTCTAAACATGTAAAATTTGTCATGTGACCAATTACATCATTGAGTGTTATCTCCTTGCACCTTCTGTATGCTTGAAACACTTTTAACTACTATTAATTCCCTCTTAAGAATCTACATTGCAAAAACTTGGATGATTCTTGAGTTAAAATTATTTGTCTTGGAATCTTTTGTCTTCAAACTTTGCCCAGCACTCTTAAATATGTACCATCTTTTGACTCTCCGAGTCTCCATCAAATTGATTTAATCAAGATGTCATAACCCCTATCACTCGAGAGGTAGAGTCCTATCCATTTCAGTTTTATAAATATCTTGTAAATGCTTGAGTTGGTTGCTATCATTTCCATAGAGGTAGAATTCTGCTCATCTACACAATCATGATATCATCCATGTTGAGCCAACAAATCAATCAAAGTCTTCTTAACCAACAATTATCACAACCTTTTAAAAAAGCACACCATTTATTGCCACTCTTATTATCTATTCTAAGAGGGATGATTGCTTAATCTTGAAATTGTTTTCTTCTTGTTAATTGTACCTAGGGGTCTAATTTAATCATACCAAACTTAGACTTGGTGTAAACTCAACAAGCTGATTTTTGCCTAGGCACTTGTACTCAATAAATAAAAAAAACTATGAAATATACAGATTTCAAAGGAGTAATTTTTTCTTTCTTTCTATGTACACTTCTCTAAATCAACTTTAAAAACAGAAAAAACTAATCAATTACAAACTATTTTGATCACATACAAAAATATACATAGAACAATTGAGCTGAAAGAAGGAATTTTTATAAATGGATAAAATTACAGATATTCTAGTGTTCCATGGAGTTTCCTAACGTGGGGACGGGTTTTAGGGATGAGGGGACCAAGGGTCTAAGTTTGGGGACGGCAGGGGTGGTGTTGATATACATATAGTACTTGAAAAAATAGTTATAAAAAGATGTATAAGAACTACAATGTTGAATTTACAAATGAAATTTTGGCAAATTATTAATTAGTAATTACTAAAATAGTAAAATTAAAAGTAAATACTAAAAACTAAAATACTATAATACTATTAATAGTAATACTACTTAACAACTAAGTTATAAACATTGAAGTTTCAACAATGAAAATGTCGAATTTGAATTTTATATTCAAGATTTCATAATGATAATTACAATGAGTACATTGATGTCAAAATAACAAAATGGAGTGAAGTGAGGCCTCGAATTATCCCCAAACTCCTCATCACTAGAACTGCTAGAAATGGACACACGGTCAAGCTCCACCAAACTAATACCAACCAGCCTTGCCCGTGTAACTGTAGCATCCTCATCAATTTGTGCTAGTTCCTCTAGCTCTACATCCCACCCTTTGCTGGAATCTCTTTGTACACAAGTGTCTTGTGGTCAATAAGATGCAAAGCACTATGTACAAGCACAAGCTTCTTTGCTCTCCTAGAGGTAAGTTTGTTCCTCGTAAGAGAGTAGATGAAGCTATAAGTAGACCAATTCCTCTTAGTAGAAGAACCAAAAACTTGAGATAGCAATCGAATGGCTAGAGTGGTAGTCAAAGAAATTGGTTCATGGCATTTCCACCACAAAATTTGGTCCTCCTGTGCCATAGTTGCCATATCCATCTTGGTCGCCTTAGAATAACCCCTAAGAGTGCAACTTTTTCCCACTCAGTACGAATGATGCCGGCCTCTACAAAATCATACATCTTTTTGATGGCCTGAAAGAACCCAGCCTTCACCTCAGCATCATGTAAGGGTGTAACTCTACTAGGCCTTTGCTTGGACCTCTTGGGGTTCAATGCATAGGCAACCATGTGCAAGGGAGTGTTGAGCTTCTCCCATCTCCAATGAATGATTGGTTGGATGTGCTCATTGTAGAATGCTAATGTGGGGTCCTCTCGCACGACAACCCTCATTTTGTCAAGCATACTATCAATGCACTCATACACCTCTCCAATGTTAGGTGCATTGGCATCCCCATATCTAATCACTTGGAAGATTGGAGTAATTATGCAGACTATATTTTTCATCACCCCAGAAAACATCACTCTTCACTACATTCCTAATCTCTTCCTCTGCTCTGTCTTAGAATCGAGCCACCGATTCCACTTTGCTGTCATAACCATTAGTTGCAATGCCTCTTGCAACTCAAGCGTTCTCTCCAAGAGAATGAAATAGGATGCATATCTAGTCTCAACAATTTTCAAGAACTTCTTAGAGAAGCTCTTGCAGTGTGCATGTGAAGTGTGGTAATTGCAGATAAACATCTGCACATCTCTAGCATCATTGACCACTGCATGTATCCAATCAATCTTTCCCATGTCCTTGAGTGCATTATTCATGGCATGCACACAACAAGGATTCCACCAAATATGTCTATAAATTGTCCCAATCAATTTCCCTACAACTTTGCACAGATGGGCTGCATTTGTCACTACTTGGACCACATTTTGTGTCTCAACTTCTTGAATAGCATCCTTGAGGGTCTGAAACTGAAATTCAACATCTTTGCGATGTCCTAAATAGTCATTTTCCTTAAGAAAATATGGGTCCTCTGTACATGTAACCATGATATTGATGAGTGGATGATGCCTAATGTCCGTCTACTCATCCATGACTATACTGCATCCACTTGGCACCCAAAATTCCTTCATTTTCTCCATTAAATCGTTTATCTTGGAATAGTTCTTATCCAAGATTGTGGTCCTCAATTTTGTCTCCCTTGGTGGCACATATGATGGTCCTCCCCTTGTTGCCATCGACAACATCTCCTTATAATAAGGAGATCAAGCTACATGGAATGAAATGCCATTGGCAAAGAAGAATTTTCCAACAAAATCATCTATATCATCCTTCAACTGCACATTGAATTATGTAGCTATTGGGTTACCACTACCAACATCACTTGTCAACTTGTGTTTCCCCTTAGCCTCTACTGCATGGGCCTTTGAAGAAGAACTTGGCATATGTGCAAATTACCTTTGCAAAGAAGAAGTTGAATCGTGTGGCTAGCCCTGATGACCTTGCGGCCTATGAGACAAAGTAGCAGATACAAGTAGCTGCATTGTCTTCACTAACACCCCATAGCTTATATATCTCACCTCTGTATTTCATGTTTGTTGGTCTCCCCAAAAACTTACATGCTTCCACACCTTTTGCTCGGATATGAAGGAGGTAGGCATTAACTTTGGTAATGCAGCAAAAAAATTCAAGGCCACAAAAGTGGCACTTCCACAACCTTGTGCCCCCAAATGCCCCAGGCTTGCTCGGTAATTTTGTTGCAAATTGTTTCAAGGAGACTTACAATCAAAAGGACCCTTAGCATCCTTTGCTAGTAATGTGGAGGGGCAATTAATACTTTTAGTTGCACTTGCCATGGAACTAGTGGTTTGGATTTGATCATCATGGCCACCCCTCCCAATGTCAACGTCAAGTGCATAATCAGATTTGGTACTTTCATTGTGAACCTGAACCTCATCCTCACTCATGTCATGAGAACTCATTGCAACACTACAATAAACAATATAAAATTTATAAGTTTATAATTCTAAAATTAAAATTCAAACTATGCATGCAAAAGATTAAGACACAAAGATTTTCTTTTGTTTTTCTTACTTTAGGTCGCACGAAGCGTAGAAGCAGAGGATACACAAAAGTCTCAGCCTAGTTTGACAAACTTTAAGATAAAATTTAAATTTCAATGTTAAATTTTGATGACAATATGAACAATGAACAATGAACATTCCAATGAATCATCGAATATGCACTTGCAACCATGTTATGAAATTATGAATAAAATTAAAATTTGAAAATGAAACTAATAATTTTTTTTTCAAAAAACAGTCATAGAATCCTACCTTATGCTTGAAAAATCCTTCCAACTTGGTCTCGAATCCATCTTCTTCCTCTTCTTCTTGCTCCTTCTCATCCCTCTTGCATTTGCAACACTTCAATCACACTTTTTCACTACATTCACTCTTTTGCTCCTCTTTAACCTAGCTTTTGAAATCAAATTGAGTAAAAATGAGGAATTTGGAGTGTTTTATAGAGTTTAGGAGGCATTGGTGGGGTCCATTGGCCATTAAGGTTCGGCCCTAGGCTCTAAGTTCAAGAAAAAAATTAAAATTTTATAATTTTTTGTAGCTTTATCCCCTCATTGCCGTAGGAGACTTCTGGGCATCCTTGAGATAGTCGAGGGACGCTTGGCCCTCCTTGGGATGTCCTAGAAATGTCCCTATCGTTTCGACAATGTCCTCACTGTCTTGGTGGCGGTGGCGGTGCGGTGGGGTGACGTCTCCTTGGCGTCCCCACGACTTAGGGGCGGAAACACTTGGTTTTCGAGGGGGGGGGACGTGTCCCTGTGGTTCATTGAAATATTTTCAAGTGTTTTTGGTGTACAAAACTCGAGGATTATGATGTCCATAACATTAAAAATGAAAAACACAACATAGACTCATGAACTATGGGAGAGAGGAGCATTTATCACTTGACCCAGTATCAATATTGCTACAATGGGTTGTGTGCTTGTGTCTCGAATAGGTCCTTAATGTTGTTGCATATTTGATATAAGTGCATTTGTCAACAACATCCAAGGGATTTGCTAGTGTCCTCTTCTCCTCCTTCACCATGGCTATTGTCCCTGCCTCAAGCTTAACTTGATGAACCCATGCATGGTCATCCTCAATAGAGACAAAATCCTAAACTTTGGTGATCAAATTTGATTAGGGATCAACCTATTCTAAGTAATGGGAGATAAATTAGAGCCTCAAATTTGCATTTGGTTGAGGCAAAGATTGTAATGAACATAGATAAGGCCATTCAATTGTTGCACCATCAATCTATTGTGCTTCTTGGAGTGTATGTGCTTAAATATACTCCCATTATATTTGCTTCTTGAAAGGCTCCATGATTGTCTCAAGACACATATGGCAATCCTTCGAAAATTTGACACCTTAACACCAAGCCTCCCACATCATGCATTTGAAATGAGAAAACATAATGAAAATGAATTCATCATTGTTAAGAAATGTAAAAGTACAAATCTTAAAGTTTAAACAACTTTTATTTGGCTGCAATGCCATCCTAGTTGCCTTACATATATCTTGCACAAATAGGTTCCCTTGTGTAAGTCTGAAGATCTCAATTTTTGGAGACGATTGTCTCTTTAAGTTAAGAATCTACTTCGATCCACTCTATGACTATGTAGAGCCCACTCAAAGCCTCCTTTTCTGCTTTGAAATCTGAGCGGAGTTAGAATATTGGATCAAGAAAATAATCAGTTGTATGTAAAGACTTATGAAGCTGATGGCGTCATCACTGATTAATGATTTCTAGTATGGAACAAGATTTTCCTTAAAACCTACCATGGATGGCATCATTGGTCTCCAAATGGTCATGTTGGCACTATCCTTTCCATCATATACAACCCATTGTGGGCTTCTCCCCATCAACAACATGAAAGAGGGTAACTAAAGATGTTATGACTTGTTAGAAAATAAAATAAATAAGTAGTTGTTAGATATATATACCATAGAAATGGTAAATAGGAAAAAGAAATGAAATAAGAACTTACATCTAAAATCTACTTTGTCAAAAGCCAGAAGTGTTGTTTATCAAGAACCTAGTTAGTAATGCCAACCTTGACAATGGTCCTCAAATATGAAGTTTGGGACCACACCTCACAAACAAACACATGCTTTAGAGAAGCCATTAATTGAAGCAAAGATTGCAATGTGATAAAATTTGTTGCAAATCATGCTACACTATGATAGACCAACTCCTATGTGTTTTCGTTTTCTCATTAAGAACCCAAACATGGCTGTATATGCATACACAAATATTTCAAGTTTCAATCATGATGCAGAATGGTTATCCATGAAGGGTTGCTAAGATCTTTCCAATACAAGGTCAAGGCAATGTGTGGAATAAGGTATGCAAGAAATAGATGGGCGATTCTCTATTATAAGTCTACCTACAACAACATAATTTGCTACATCATCTATATTCACTTGCACAACATAGTCTCATCCTCCTTGGCCATGACTTCCTCAAAATTCTCTCAAAGAAAATTTATATAGATGCTATTTTTCTTGAAGCATTAATGAATTTGAAAAAAAAAATCACTTGAGGAAGAAACAGGGAAATTAAACAGTGTCATATTTCTCTTATATGTCTAACCATCAGACATGATGGTTAACCTTCTTTCGCCATATTTTACACTGCTCATCAATAATGGACTTCACATATGCCACTTTTTTAGATAAAATTGTTTTAAATCACTAGGGGTTTCAAAACCATTAACAACAATAACATCCACTAAAATTTGCCAATAAAGAGATTTAAAAGAAAAATTAAATTATTTTAAATTTGGAAAATCATTAAACTTTAAAATTTAAAAGACAACAATTAAAAAGAAAAAATATCTAGCTATGTGAAATAACATCCTATGATAGAACCAAAAATTCCAGCCAGATTCTTCCAATGCATGCTCTTTGAAGTGATAGTTGAGAACTTGGAGAAGTGTGTGGTGCAATATACAAATCTAATTTCAATTTGTGAATTCTGTCCAACATTAGGCTCAAACTTGAACGGAATGGAGGAATCATATAAGAGTTCCTTGACCCATGCCTGCCATCTCTTCCCTTTGTCTCTTTCTAAGGTCTTTTTCCTCTAAGGACTCTTAACTAATTTCAGACTTTTTGCGTAACTTGAGGTAGAACTTATGTGCACAAAGAAGCATCTCGGCTAGGTAATCATGTAAGGTGAAGTTTTAGGTGATTAATGCCTTCCACACTAATTTTCATTTTGCAATAATTGCAAACTAATTCTCCTTCTTAGCTCACAGCATGGCATTTTTCAAACACGGGTCCTTTTAATTAGGGGTTGACATCATAATGATCTTTAAATTGTGAGTAGGCTGTAAAAGAAAATAAAGGGAAAATTATTTAACTTTTGTACTTTGCAGTTAAAATTTTAAAAATATAGAAATAAGTTGGAAAAAAATGGAATATATTTAAGCTTTTGGGAATGATTGTTTCCTATCTCTGCAGTACTCCTCAATTTATGCTTTTTGGGAATTTTGTTCCCACTACTTGACTATTTGTATTGGTTTCTTGGCCATGTATTAGTGGTCCACAGCTATATTGCATTTTTGTTTTGTTCCTTCCCCTTTTTGGTGCTCCCTAGGATTTACTCTTCCTAGAATTTCTATTGTATACTTATGTACTTTTGTATCCCATTGACCTACTTTTGGTCACCAGTTCTATGTTTTAAGTTGAAATTTTGGATTTGTCTTGAGGAAATCTAAATATACAATACAAGAGTGCCCAAAGGAGTGAAAACCATCAATGTTCAATTAATAGAGTATAATTGAACATTAGTCATAGGATGGGCCAAAAAATAAGGTTCATACTTTAATTAATTTGTCTATAATTCTCAGGTGTATATATGTTTTCCAAGCTTCCCTTTTTTTATGTCTATTATTTTATCATGTTCATTTTGATGTTAATATTGAGAGTTCCTCATATCTGTTGTATAGTGGTCTTCTTCTGCAATAACCTTAGCATTGTTAATGCCAATGTGATGATTTGAGTTCTATGAATGTTCTGTGACTGCTGACTGTTTCCAACACTTGTGAGCCATATCAGTGAAGTGCCTGTTAACCTTGACCTGAATCAATCTTCCTGTTTCACATATGTAGGGTTTCCCAGAAGATCATGGGACCAAATAGACTCTTATAGACAGATTGAACTCCTACCTGTCCTTACTTAATTGGAAAGATTAGAGCAGTTTAATTTGTCACAACTAAGAGGACGGTTTTCTTGCCCATGAGGACTGACTCATAAAGTACCCCGATATGGTGAGAAAAACTGATTTCTTTTTGACTTTTTGAGGATTGTATGCTGAATATGTAATGAATAGAACTGGAGATAATTTATAGGGATGACTTATTTACACACGTTTTCATGACTATTGATTTTTGAATGAGACGACGTGTCTCTATCGTTTTGTTAATATAATATAATACTGTGTCTTTTATGTACCCTTTATGGATATCCTGAAATAAACCTAGTGGGTCCACTGCAAGTGGAATTAGAGTCCACTCTTTTAATGACCAAAACTTGTTGAGCTATTTATATCTCTGGTACCCATGGCCTACAAATTTTATATAAAGATCCTATCATTTCATTGCGCCTAAAATTTTTGAGCCATCTTTCCATAACTAAAGTTGTATCTATAATTTATCATATAAAAGTGCAGTCATTTTTCTCCTTTTAAACTAGATTTATAATTAAACTCAAGTTGATGAAAGACTGAAAAATACAAGTAGACGGAATTTTGAGACAATCATACTTATTGATTAGGACATTTTTTTGTTGTAAACTTTATCATAAGCCACAAATTTGAGAATTTCAATGCAAGGTAATCACATAGGCATTTCCCTACAAATCAAAGTGAATAAAGTTGCAAAGATTGAAAGTACAATCACAAAGATTAAGTGGATGAAAATTGCTGTTGGCACTCAAACCAACAGTGATACAGAGTTTTTACTGGGAAAAATAAACAAATTATAGTAATGTCTACAAGTGACCTAAACAGGTAAATGGAGCTTCAAGCAATAATAATGGAACCAGAAATGAAAAATATCCAGAAGAATACATGTCTACAAGCTGAAAGCTACTAAAGACATGACAATAAAGACTCTAAGTTATTAGCCCGGCTGAACCTAGAACATACAAATCCAAAACATAGTAGAGAAGATAATGTCATGTTTTACAAACATTACAAATAACTGAGATGGACCCGCCACCAAGAAGGCTAATTGAGGCAATTGGTTGAGGCAAAGGTTGATCCTTTATCAATAAATCAATAAAGGATTGGAATTTCTCTTTCATCAACCACCATGAAAGAGCCAACATAAGAGTTGTTAATTTCCATAATAGAATGGCCTGGACTAAGAGAACTTGGCTAGGCAATCTTGAGGAGCACAAAGAATGTCTTTTGGAAACATTATCGATGGTCCTCAAATTGTACATAGGAAGCCAAGAATACATGGCCGACTGAATCTCCTAGAATGTGAACGAGGAGGGCTAGTGCCTAGTAGACTCTCTAGGCCAAAGAATAAATAAAGGGCTAGCATGAGATAAGGAAGCTCATGGAACATGTGCTCCTACTGATTTATCATCGTTGTTGCTGGCAACTGTTGCATCCAAAGGAGACGTGATATGTGGCCCCTATAGAACTTAAGGTGACTTCTTTTTGGATATAAAGAGCCAAGCACTTCTGATCAGGATAGGGGAGGAAGGTAGCGAGCAGATCTTTCGAATTTTTGTAAAAGGAATATTGTCTCCCTCAGATCTCACAGTAAATGAAATTAAGTGCTCTGCTGTCTCCATGTCTCACAGTGAGAGAAGGCAATAGATTCTATTGCCTATGGGAATCTGGTGATCAGTATTGATAACAGTTGAGAATATTTTCAACGGAACAAAAGGAATCCTGAGGCAATGAGGCCAATGCTATAAAGTATAGTTAAGATGGATGATGTTACCATGAACAATCTTAAGGAAATACTTGGGATAGAAAATCATCGTAGTGCAGAGAGGCTTTTGGGAAGACATCCAATAGAGAACTGAACATAGAAGTTCTAACATCTTTCAAAATTCATACGGTACATTAAGAAGTGTTCAAAGCTAATTTTTTGTGATCAAATCCTTCTCAAATGTGATATAAACAAATTATTACCTGAAGAAAACCTATGAGATTTTTCATGAGGAATTGGTATGTATAATTAACATCAAAACGAAAGCAAAACTAGAACTCATTGGAAAAGAACCAAGTTCCTTGAGTGTTGCACAGGCATTGAAAATAATTCATGTTTCTTAATCTGCAAGTGCTGGCTTGATGGAACTGGCACAACAATTTCTGACAAACTAACTACTTGTTCAGGCCAAGGTTGACAAAAAGGCAATTTCCTTTACAAAGCGTCATGAAGTGTGCTCGGTCCTTTCTTATACAGGAACGTGCTCTGCTCAATCTCATGGTGAAGTTATATTGAAGGATATATTGATAATTGCTGGCAACTATCCTAATGTATTCGTTGAACTACTTGGGTTTCACTTTTTCAATGTAAATTCTGCTTGGTAGATAATTGCAAGGGAATAGCTTTATCTTGAGGACTTACTATATGCAATTCAATTTTGCGTGCTCAAAGTTTCTTAACGATCAGAATTGTCAGAGGAGCAAGAATTGATAGAACTGGTTTTCAGCTCCTTTTGTAATTTTTTTAATTCATATAATATGTTTTTGGTTTATCAAAAACATATGATTGTCACATAATGGATCCATGGGTACACTATGATCTAATGAAGACACACCCCTAGCCTTTTAGAATACTGCTAGGTAAATCTTGGCCCTACTATGATTTGGCTTGAGCTTGTTAGGTCTTGTAGTACTTACTGGATGGTCAAAAGTCCAGTCGGCCTCAAAAGTCCACTCGGCCTCATTTTCACTTGACATTGATGGTCTTTGAGAGAAAATTATGATACTAATAGTGGAGTATGTCATACCGAACAACTGATTTATTTTGTTTAGACTGTATAAATATACTTGTGTATATTGCCATTGATGTCAGCCTTCAAAGCAATCCAGATATTCTGGTAAAATATAGCAGTTATACTTGCAGATGTTTCTTTTTTCTTTTTTCTTTTTTGCAATTCAAACGAGATCAAAACATTGGTTCCTTTGCAATTCAAGTTGCGTAGCTAGTAAGTGCTCCTGTTAATCTTGCACGTAGTTCCTTGTGTTTTGGTTGGCAAATTTATCCTCTAGACGCACTTCTTTATCATTTTTTGGTCTGAGAATGAGAATGTTCTGGGAATCCTTAAGATTAGTGATGTTATGCTACTTTTGGCTTTATATTTTCCGTTAAAAACAAAATTATTAATTTTCAATAGTTTCATCCATACAGATTGAATACAACTTTTTAAAATTTTGAATAATCTTACAAGAAGCATAGAGCTGTGAAATCATGTTAAAATATTTCTTGAAACAGGGTCAGCTGAATCGAAAATGGAAATGGCAAAAGCACTTGCAAAATTTGACCTTGATGACAGCCGAAGAGAGTCATTAATTGATGCGCATGTGATAGAGGCTTTAGTTGACATCCTGAAATCAAGGCAACTTGAATCAAAGCTTGCATCTCTTAAAGCTTTGGAAAAGCTTTCATGCCACGACAAAGCCAAAAAACACTTCGCAGAATCAGGTGCAGTTCCTTGGGTAATTGATTCTGTAAAAAGGCCCGAGCAAAAATTGAAGAGCAGTGCTGTGGCTATTTTAGCAGATTTGACAGCAAACAATGGGGAGAGTTTTCTGGTGGATGCAAATGGAACACCAATTCAAATCACAGAGATAGTGGAATCAGTTATTGAAATTATAAGGTCTTTTTGCTGTTTAACATTGAGAACTAATTCAGCTAAGGTCCTCTTGAATTTGGCAGCACCCACTGATTCTCATGACGTCAGAAAAATAATAAGCTCCAGTGATCAATGCCTTGCAACCTTTTTGCATTTGGCCAAAGTTGCAGAGCCTCCACTGCGGGATGTTTCTGTACTGTTGCTGTTTTCCTTGTGCAACAATGACATGGATGCTGTCTCTTTTGTCAGTGATGATAGGGACTTCTTAAAAGCACTCCTGTTTTTAATTAAAGAGGATTCATTCGAGATACACTTACGGGCAGCAGCGGCAGGAATTTTCTCAAGGATTCCGTCTAACAATAATGTGGACAAGCTAATGATTGTCGAAGATGCACTTCCAGCATTAGTAAAGATGATTTCTGGGAAAGATTTGGAAGGCCAGGAATATGCTATTGGAGCTCTGATAAGATTTACTACTTCAGAGCATGTTGAAGCAAAACGAGTCTTGATAGAATTAGGTTTATTTGATCATCTTAAACAAGTATTGCGATCTAGCAGAAAAGGAGCAAAAACAAAGGCATGCATAGCCTTGGCAAACATTTCCAGAAACACTCCAAGATTAAGCATAGAGCCTCAAAGGAGGAGCTTCAGACTTAGCAGGAAGTCTTCTATCAAATGCAAGGTTCACAGTGGGAGGTGCAGTTTGAAGGATACTTTCTGCATTGTGGAGGCAGGAATACTTCCAGATATTGTGGAAACTCTGAAAGATCAGGATGCAGATGTTGCTTTGGCTGGGATGGAGGTTTTGGAAACTCTGTTAGAGGGAGACATGCTTATAAATGGAGTACAAGTTTTGCATCAGTTTGAAACCATAGAACATCTTTTTCCTTTGATGAACTTGAATTCTTCTATATGTTCTGAGAAGTGCGTCGATCTGTTTGATATGATCCTGAAGGTGTCAGAAATGAAGGAAAAATATGGACAAAGAGTTCAAAGGACATTGACAAGTCTTTTGGCAAGCAGGAATTCATCACTAAAGCAAAAGGCTTGCAAACTATTTAGGGAGATTGCAGACTAGTAGTGATTATGTTAACGTGAAAGATTCCTTTGTGATCTGTCCTTATCTGTCTTATACGATCCTAATATCTTAAGAGGGATGTGGGGCCCATTTGAATTGTAATGATTTCTAAACACAGTGCTTTACAGGTTCATCTAAGGCATTAGTCTCACACTATGGGACAGACTACACTGTAATATATAATATTTCTCTGTCCAAAGTTAGGAAAGCTTTTGACAGTAGGCTAAATGTTGTTTGACATTTTGCAGAGTAGAACGGTAATGATTTGTGACATAAGGGTGATTATTTCAATCTTTATTTTATATTAAGGGGTCTCCAGAAAATATCTTCATAATAATTCCTATAGATGTGAGACCAATTGCAAATAACTTGAACTACCCTTGTCGTCATTTATATAGATATATAAACATTGGAATATACATTTTAGACTCGTTTAAGTATATTGACATAATGAATCCTTTTCAGAGAATCAAATTTTATTGCTGTAATGTATCGTTAGTTCTATATTACATTTATGCTCAAGGAAACAAATTGAACAGGCAATTCTCTGGCAACATGTATGACTGTAATGAGTCTACACTTTTGTCCAACAGTACTTGTATCCTGAGAAGGTGGAAATTTACAGTTCTTGGGGCAATCCCAGCCAAGGGAGACCACATACTTATATTTGTAAGTTCTGTATGGTTAGAGATAATCACATTTAGAGACAAAAATTGCCAAATTCGCACCTTCAATCAGGTACACAATCATGGGCCCTTGGAAGGCATATAAGAGTTAGCATGGTATTGAACTTTTTGTGCATCTTGTTCATGTGTATTACTATTTAATTGGCAGTTCAGACAAGTTAGCAAAGTTTGCCTGCATGGCTCTGAGAGAGCACTTGAATCTGTAAGCTTGATAAGAAAATTACTTTAGTAAAATAAGTTTGATCTTTAATTGTTTCCATTACTTTCTGTGTGTTCAAAAGTTCTTGTAGGAGGTGTGTTCATTGAGCTCGGATATTCTTCTTTTATCGCTAGGATTATGCTATAATCTCTTTAACATAAATCACATAAACATGTACAGTTATGCTATTTAAGCATGTTGACTTACGTGTGGCGAAGCCGTTTTCTTCTCTTTCGTTTGTTTAAAAAACAGATCTGAACTTTGCATCTGCATCAAAACTCGGTGTGACTGACATGGTAAATCCTTGAAATTTCTATCGGCATTAGGATGATAAACCAGAGCACAATGCACTTCTCATTTATCTTCCCAATATTTGTATGCCAAGGATAATCATAAATGTATGGTGTGATTTATAGATCTTTTATGTGATTCTCATTTTCTGAGTTATCAAGAGGCTTGCTATTGTTCTCAAACAAGATTAATTGCTTTGATGTGATCATTGTTTTTCTTTTCCATACAGATTATAGCAAGAATATAGTGTTTAAAACATGGTTTAAAAGCTCAGACTAGGCAACAACTTGATAGCGGACTCCTTTTTAAATCCATGAGGGAACAAGTTTACGAGGAAAAAAGAGAATTTGACCAACAAATTGAATTTTGTTTAATGCTAGCTGGTTAGCTTGGTTAAAAAAAATGGAAAAATTAATTCAGTGCTGTGCTAGAATGAGTTTCTCACTGGTATGCAAGATCTTGGTGAATTTGGTTGTAATGTAGTTTGAATTTGGACCAGCTAGAGAACTGTTGGTGTTTTTTAAATACCCAAGCTGATCTCACAGATAACCTATGGATTTGCCATTTCCAATGGTTAGCTATTTGGAGGGATTGGCCAACGAACAGGTGAAAGTTTGCAAAACTTTCCCTCTACACTCTGGGCTTTGCAAAACTCAGGAGGGTTTAGCCAACAAACAGGTGAAAGTTTGCAAAACTTACCCTCTACACTTTGGGCTTTGCAAAACTCGGGAGGGTGATCCCTACAATGTAATTTAAGATACTCTTGTGCCAATTATCTCATACATTGTAACATAACAAATATATTCTCTTATATGCTGCTTGATAAAACCTCAAAGATCTGGTTAATCCTTTACAACATTTAACAGTCTAAAGCATGAGAATATGGTAGAATTTCTTTCCAACATAAATTTCTGAACAAAGAGTAAAGATTTAATAAATTGAATGTGTTGGTTTGTGAAAGACCAAGAAGATGCAATATAGACACAACTTAAAGTGATCAGTGTCAGGGTATGGAATCTTAACCAATGCAATTGAAAACATATAACAATATTCCACCTAAACATAACAGAGCTATTTAATGATGCATTACACCATTTCTAAGGCATTACACCATTAAACTTAGAAATCTAAGCCAATAATACTTAAATGATCCCTACATACATTCACATAAATCTTTATTTTTGTTAAAGCAGATTTAACTCATTCTTTGAACAAGTGCATTAACAGTAAATAAACATTTAAAGGAAAGACAATGAAGATGAATTGAATGATATTTGATTCATTTCATTCATAATTCATGCGAAGTATACAATGGAGAACATTGGCTTTCAAAATATGCCATTTGTATTCCAAAAATCATAGTATTGTTATACAACATTAACAATTACAAAGACTCAAAACTCAAAACCTAGAATAAGACTCGGACATGGAAAATATTTGTGCTATGTATTACAAAAGCTCTTCTAGAAAATCAATCAACAACAACCTGTGTAAATGGCCTTGAATTCCCTTTATAAAACAAGGGAGCAACAAGCTTCGGGCCATTACACATGTTGCATTTTCATTTGACACTCATTTACATTTCAAAAAACAAGTGCAATTGCAAGCTCGTAGAAGGAATATTTCGAGTGCAAGGCAGCTACGAAATTTGTTATGTCCATCATGCCTTCCCAAAATATATGAAACGATTAGTTGATGCCTTTGCCGCTTCCTTTCTTCATTCTTCTTGTTGTGGACCTGGAAGGCTAAGCTGTCAAGCAAAGGGAAAATCCTGTTGTGGAAGATGACAAAACACATTTGCTGGCGCCCTTGAAGGCTTGTGAAACTGCTGAATATGCAAAATAGACAAAAATTGTTGCCATATCACCATTGAAGAAGATTACAAATCAGGGATATCATTGTACTTCTTGTCCCAAGCAGCATAATCCTCTTTTGTGGGCCAATTGAAGGCCATGAATTCATCCAACTTTGTTATATAAGGACCATACCTTGTCATTATCTGATTTGCATCTTTGTCAAACACCTCAAGGAATATGCTAGTGATAGGCGATTTGTTCATGCTATCCTTCAACATATCTATGTTAACATCCCCATGCTCACAAATTAAAGTAGCTTTTGCAGCAATAGTAGCATCCATATGAGCTCTCCATTGTTCATAGGTCTTGACAATTCCATTATTATCAAGAATGTCTAGCAAGAGGCCAAGATCATTCTCATCAAATTGCCGAAGCAATGCCTTAATCCTCTTCTCTAGTGGATCTACTAACCCTTGGCAATCAATAATCTTTTTCACCATCTTGTAAGTTGGGGCAATTTGCAGTGGCTTATTTTGATCATGTGTTGACCCTATAACCATGCTCTTCAATGCACCAAGCCTTGGAACCCATGTTTGCATCAACGGAATAGCAATTGATCTATCCCTCTCAAACATATTTATTGAATTGAACATTAAAGAATAATTTGAGTGAACATTGTTCACTCTTTTTATTGCCTTTGCTAAACAATGTTCCAAAACATTAGAAACAATAAAAATGTTGTTATCATTGTACAATGCAAACAATTCTTCGTATGCTTCTACCTGCTCAATTAGTTCCTTTTTGCTTATTTTCTTCCTTGGTGGGGGAGGTGTTGCTGAAGTACTTGGAGCAGGATATGGAATTGGTACATTTTCTTCATTGTACACCACCATTTCCAGAGAAGGTGGAGGAGCTGAGGGGATGGGAGGAGGTGGTGGAGAAGATGGAGCATCATCCTCCATTTGTGGCACTAATTGCCCTAATTGCAATGATTGCAGTTGTTGCTTTAGCATCTCATTTTGCAGTTCTAGTTCTCTAATTTTTTGCTCATCCTTATTGTAGGAGATCACCAAATCATTGTATCTCTTTGTTTTGACATCACACTTCTCTTGTAAGGATTCAACAATGGCCTTGGTGAATTGAGCCACATTCACTGCCATAGTAGCTACTTCTACTAATGGAGTTTTTGAAACTCTCTTTATTATCAACCCTCCTCTCAAATCTGCAGCAGGCTCTGCAACTTCAGGCTTGCTAGTCTTTGGAGCTAGTGCCCATATTGCCAATGTTTTCCATTCAGGACCAAAGGCTGACCCTTGCAATGCACACATTGCTTCCTCATCTTTTGCAAAAACTCTTGAACCTTGTCTTCTCACTATATCAAATGTTATGGCAGATGCCATATCCCATTCAGATAAGAGAAGCAAACCACTTTCTCTTACAAGTTTTCTGCCTTCAACAGGTGTCATCTCCTTTTGTTTTTCCTTCATCTCAACAAGTACTCTTGATGCAATGACATCTCTTGGAAATTTAGGAGAATTAACTATCCCTTCTTTCACTTTATCATCATACTCATCCCTTGTTCTCCACACAAATTCTTCAAAAACCTTTTGACTTTACAAATGAGTCATCATCCATAAATTCCTGGGAAGCTCTCTCCCTCACATCATCACATTGTCAATTCCAGTTAGAACAACCTTACACAATCCGAGTTGTTGAATTGGCAAGTTCACCTCCCTTGGGGGTGATGGCATGTTTTGCATTACCTCATCGGTTGTGACAACAATCTCTTCATTAGAATATAGGGAATAATCAACCAATCCTGCTAACTCAACTTTTCTCCTCTTTGGTGAGGGCTCTCTTGGTGGTGAATCCAAGTCAATAAACTTTTGAACAGAGGATGGAGGTGACATTGGAGGCAGAGATGGTGGCAAATGGTGTATGAGGGAAGGTGCTCTTGAGTCCTCTGAATGAGTAGGAGTAGCAATAGTCTCTTCTTTTCTTACAACCTCCTTTTGTCTTCTTCTTGAGAAGACATATAACTTCTTAGGTGGTTGATAATTTGGTCTTTCTTCAACCACATGGGAATTTCCCTTATCAGGCACTTCCTTTTGCTCTTTAAGATGCCCCACCACCTTATCAAAATTCTGCAAAATTGTCTCCGCTCTCAATATGTCATCATCAATATCCCTATAAGTTCCCTTGAAATTGGGATCTTTCTCCTTCTTGGCTTGCTCCAATTTGGTAAATGCTAACCATTTTACCTTTCTCTCCTCTGCCTTTACCAAGTCAAATCCATTTCTAATTGTGTCCTTAGGGAAGAAAAAATTGTGCCAAAGCTTCCCTCCTCTGATCCTTACTTTCAATGCTGCAATAAACCCTTCAGGATCATGATTCCTTGGTCTATAGTTCTTCATGCCAAAAATGTGTAATCATTTTAAGGATGCTTTTCCACCCATCCTTTATCATGATGAAATCAAAAAATGCAGTGTAAGTAGGGAAAAGATTCCCTTTTTTTTGTCCTGCTAGGTGTGAGTCTTCAACTTTCCCTAGCTGCCACATAACTTCCAAAAAACCAAGTCTCAATGACACATTCCTTGGGAACACGTGGAGAAACATTTGTGCCATATCACCCCAATTATGGTCACTGCCTAACTTAGGGCTCCTCCCTTTTGGTCTCAAAAAATCATGCAATTCTTTAGGAATCCTTGGTGGACTCCTCACCAAATACCCTCTCAACCTTGCACCAAACAAATTTGTAAAGGTGACAAAACTAGAATTTGCATCATGCATATCTAAGTGGCGAGTCCATGTTTGGTCAGGGAGTTCATTTCTTTCACCTCTCATTTTCAATGTCTTATCCTATCCAAAATACTTCACACCTTTGAATAAAAACATGTGCAATAACAAGGAGTACCACCAAAACCTTACTTCTGTCTCACCAGACTTAAGAGCCACCAACCCTTTATGAATTTCACCTGACAAGTAAGTGGAAAAATCATACAACTTATTTACCATCATATGTTGAACGTTGGCTGAAACATACATGAATGCCACATGCATCCTCTTAGGGGGGTCAAACCCTATGATCTGGCATAAAGTATAGTAGGACCTCTCAAAGCAAAATTTAAACATGTTTTTTGGGAAGGCTTCCTGATCAAATGATGTAAGTCTTATCTTGATCCTCCCCTTTCTTTTTCCCATGAAATTAGGCCTGATCGTGACCTTGAAAGTTGTCTTCTTGTTCTCATATTCTTCCTTCAAAGCATTCAGGTTAATTGGCTCGTTGGCATCAGGGTTCAAATTAAAAACCTCAATTATTCCCTCATGGGTGAGGTCAATCATCTTGACACCAGTGTGTGACCTCACGACCTGGATATTGGGGTCATAGTTGGAAGCTATAGATCTTAGTAGGTCAACATTGAGATACACATTTGGGACAACAATTTTTCCCATGTCAAGCCTCCAATCATTGCATGTGGGGACATTGGAATTCCTTTCTCCAAACCAATACTTAAACAAATCCCACCCAGTGACTCACACCTCAACATCCTTGATGGCATGTTGTTGTTCCACAATACCCTTGTCTATTCTAGCGCCTTGAAACATAATCTCACCCTAAATCTTGTCCATGGTCGCATCTGAATCCTTCAATTGGTCCAATATGTCCTCATGAAGGGATCTCTTAGGGGTAGAATCAGAAGCTTGGGCCTTTGGGGGTGCCATTCTTAATATTTTCACAACGTAAGGTTTTCTAAGATGCAATTAGGGTTTCTTGTAAGGTGGTTCAGGTGTTCTTAAAAAGACACACGTAAACTAAGGCGAAATCAAAGCAGTTTGACAACAATTCAATGAACATCAAACCTTAAAAGAAACCTATCTTGCAATTTTAGCATAGAAAAGAAAAATGCACACAAGTTCGAAGGAAATTTGGTATAGAGGATGTAAAATTCATTTACTGGTGTTTGCATTGCCGAAAACCCTAATTATAGACTGAAAAAAGCTTGAAAACATTGCAACCGATCTCTGGATACCTTAGAAAGCTCTGGTGATCTCAAATTATGCTTCAACTCTTTTTATGGCGATAAAACCCTTTAATTCGATGGGAAAACATATCCACCATTATTGCTCGCTCGCACGAACCAAAACGACTCTATTAACCTAGTTTCATAGTTTTAAAACATAGCCATTGATCTTGTGATGATTTGGATCATTGAACGGGTTAGATAGAGTCAATTGAGTTTGAAAATAATGACTCAGATTGACTTCAACATCAGACCAATGAGAACATGCCATGTGGAGAAGCCTTGCATTGTCACTATGGGCTCAACCATCCTTTGGAAGCTTTAGAAATGCATACATGTCGCTTGTCCACTATCCCACATGAGTATGCCGGGAAGCGAATCAAGGGTTGCAAGTTGGTAGGGAACGGTTCAAATTAAATCCATACATTCCAACTTGTGCACCCTTTAACATTCCAAGCTTACACCCACACTTACAAAATTTTCACCATGTGACTTAAATCTTTGCAAATTGAACGGTTGAGATTATATCATCTCGACTACCTTTTAACCATAATGCTTTAAGTCCCTTTAGTAGCACGATCTTTAAATTTCCTAAGTTGCTTGAAATATTTGGTGAAATATTTCATTTTGCTCCACAGTTCATTTAACGTTTAGGATGATGCCACGTGTCAACTACCCACTGTCCCGCAAGCACCTCAAATCTACTTAAAGACCTCCCACGGGATTGCGGGGAATGGTTTAGATTGATTCAGTATCTTTCACCTCAACCATTAGATGAAGGGCCCACCATCAACACCCTTTATAAGCTTGTCAGGCCCATTATGAAGATGAGACACATGGCACATGCCCGCTATTCCCACACTACTTTTTCCTTTCATATTTTATTGTTGTGGGCTAGCATGGAACCAATCAACGTTGAGTGTCTAACAAAGTGGGGCTAGGATGAGTTATTAAGAGCCTCTTAATGCACACACTTTAAGTTTATAACTTAATGTGGGGCCATCCCTAGGATTTTTGACTTAGACAGACATAAATACTTCAAACATATGTCCAAAGTTCAAATATAACACATGAAATATATTAACTTGCTAGACTTAGGACTTAGGCAAATATTTCAAGATGAATGTGACCAGTATTTGCTAGGACAAAAGGGATGATTTTTTAACAACAAAGATGACTCAAGTCATGACTTAAGTAACTAGGAATGGGTAAACACAGGTCAATAGATGATTAGAACAAAAGGTTAAGGCTTTTGCATTATTTAGGGTTTTAAGAGGGTTTTAGCCCTAAGGATGAACCCTAGTGAATGGAAAATGAAACCCTAACCCTCAAATGACCAATGGATGAACAAAATTTTGAAATGTAACCATGGAACCACAATTTTTTTCAAAGTTCTATCAAGAACATTGGACGTATGCAAGTTTTGGCAGATTTTAAAAGTATGGACTTTGTTTGAATTTGGACTATCTAGAGGATATTGGATGTAATATAAATGTTTTTTGGAATGAGGGGGATAGATTGAAGCAAACAAGGAGTCCTATCTCTATTTGTATGCCCTACTATATATAGGGATATATCTGGGCTTAGGAGAGAACACACATGCACACACATGATGAAAAGTTTCTTGGAATGGAAGGGATGCAAGCAAATGGGGAGATCTATCTATCTGTATACCCTACTATCGATAGGGCTGGATATATGCTTAGGAGAAAAATAATTTTGAAAGAACCATTTCAAGCTTGTGGTGGGTTCAAAAGGCCCATCTGGGTATGGTGTGGCCCGACTTTGGCAATGTTATGTTGTGTATCTATTTTGACAAGTTATTGATAAGATTTGTTTAAACATGTTTTTCCAATTGGGGCAATGAAAAAATTAGTAGAATACATAGTTGTTTTGTTGACAAGGTTTTGTCTAATTGTAATGGAAATGATTTAGGAACATCTAGGCTCATAGTCAATCCCACATAACCAAAAACATTTCAAGTTTTATTTTCAGTCTTCGTGTATTTTTGATGTTTTGTGGCATTTTTTAATCTTGCTTCTTGCAAAGTGATACAAGAAAGTTTCAATGTGATGAATAGACATTAGTCTTGTAGGTGTGTTGTATAATGTGTATGGGTTGTTCTAGATTATTTTCATGATTCTAGAAGATAGTTTTAATGGGTTTATAAGTTGCTTCATAATGGTTTTATTCGAACCACATTAGAAACTTTTACAAGTGGATTGTGTGTTATTCTGCTTCAAGAGGTCTATATTCAAGTGTATATACCTCAACATTAAGTGGTGATAGGAATTAAACAAAGTCACATGTGACGAATAAATTTACAATTGCTATTGTGTAGGACAATATAATGGAATAAATATTGTATTTTACTAAAGCATCAAAGATTTTCAAAGTGGTTATTATTAGTTGTATCTATCGACAAATCATAAGCTAGAATTTTTTCTATACGAATCAAATAATTATCTTTTGCCAAGTTGTATAATTTATAATTAAAAGTATTCAAAAATGAATTATCCACAATCTAATTAGTTGAGGAGTTTCACCTTTTTTTGGATCCCATGTTCAAGAAAAATAATATTTTTTTAGCTGATAGGCTATATATGGTGCAAGGTTTTGACTTGAAACCTGTCTCATGTTGTCATACTACTAAAGCTTTCGATGAAACTGTTAGTTGTCCAAATTTGAACCCTTATGCCAAGTTATGAAAGAACTTAGCAAATTTGGACTAACATGGGACTCCTTTCAAGTTGTGGGTATCCTATTGTGAAAGCAGACCTCTAGATTATGGGCTGGCTCCCCTTTTGATGTCACCTAAACTAATGATTTCTTGAGGAAAAGGGTAAAAAAATGCATGAAAATGAACATAACTGAAAACTTCAAAGGGTGATACACCAAAACTAACTAAGACCTGCAAAACAGCCTATTCGCATTCAAAACAATGACAAAAAGCCTTGTTTACACAACTCATTTTACATGCATTCTTGCATAAGTAATTTATAAGGAGGTTTTTAAGCGGGACTCTTAGAAGGAAAAACTTCACAACTAACAACCTTTGCATTTAATAACAAAACTTATAACCTGTGACAATACATTTTTCTGCTAAACAGGTGCCTATCAATGAGACAAGACTATAAGGAAAGAGATAAATTTCACAAATAATCTGATCAATCACTAACAACACACAATAAAACATGAAAATGAGAAGGTAAATGTTCAATTTCATTGATTCAAAGTACTCAACTGGTATACAAGCCTATCTGAGTTACAATACTGCTCTTGCTAAAAAAGATAACTCCAAAGCCAAGCTATCACTCTGCTGGAAAGAAAGAACTAACTGAAAAACTCAAGTCTGAAGATACTTAAACAATTTTGAAACAACTGTCCACACAAGTCCTAGAAACCCTAGTAGGATGCAACATAAAGGCCAAAAAAGAACCTTCCAAAACTCCTCCAAAACGTCCTCCAAATGTAGAAAAGTCAAGCCAAGACCCAACCATACCAAAAGCATGACAAAAAATGCCTCCAAAATGGTCCCATTTCCTCCAAAAGCCCAGTCAAAGACAACTCTCACACTTTCCATATGTTGGTCAATATTCCTCCAAATTTCTCACATGCCTCCAAAATGTTTGACTCACACTTTTGGTGTGCAAACATGTCTTCAACCTAATCCACTATGTTTGGAAGACAAATATTCAACTAAACCTCCAAAAGCATGTGTTGAAAGTTCAATGCATTTAATTTTGCATTAAAAGTAACATTTAGACTTAAGTGATTTATAAATTATCACTTAAGTTAATGTTTTACATTTTTCATAATAAATGCAAAATAATAACCATTATCTCAACCACCCCTAAATACATCAAAGTTAACTCACCATTGTCTTGCATTTTAAAATAACATTTGTAATTAAGTGATTTATAAAATACCACTTAATTAAAATGCCACACATTTTAAAATCAATGCAAAATAGAAAATAAAGCATGGTCTCAATGGGAGATAATGCAATAACATAAGTCTTGAAAGACTTATACTCAAAGTGATGGGAGGCTGGAAACAAAGTCTTAAGTCTTGAAAGACTTGCAACTTTCAAAGAGACAAAGAGAATCACCAAGGCACGTATGATGAAATCTTCAAAAACATTAAGGCATGAGCCTACGTTTTAAACTTCATCAAAGCCCACATAACACATTAGAATGTGTTGCAATTTTTAAAAAACAAGGCAAAAAGTACCTCATCGGCCTCCATAGGGTTTCTAACCTTAAACAAAACATGGAACAAAGGAAAAAGCTCATTCATTTTGCATCGAAGGTTCTGAAGAAAACTTCTGCCACCATGGGGTTTCTTTGAGTGCACAGAAAATGGTGTTTTGGCTGACCCTTGACTGGTTTTTTGGATGAAATTTGTGGTTTCCATAGAAAATAATAGGTAATTGTGGTTTTTTGAAAAAAATCTGTTTTTCTCACCATTTGAATGCCATTTTATGAGCTAAGGCCGCAACCATAAGCATACTTCTGATCATTTTTATTGTTTTATCTTCTCTCTATGGGCCATTGGTGATTCTCGGAAGATCAAATGGAGGCTTTTTAAGTGACAAAATCTTGCATAAACAAGTGAAAATGAGTAAAAAACACTCAGGGAAGCTTTTACCAGACCCATTCTTGATTTTCCTCCTGTATTTTAGTGAATAAAAGTTCGAAAGGAGGCTTCTCCATTGTCAAAACGAAGCAAAAACTAGCTTTTCTTTGTATTTGAAGTTGAAATAATCAAACTTCAGATGGGTTTTGTGATTTGTGAAGGAAAAAAAAACGTCATGGCCACGACCATGGAAAATAGCCTAGGGTTTTGACATACCTTTGTTTTTTGCTTCAAAAATCTCCAGGATAGCTTTTTAAATACTTATGTATTTGCAATTTTTTCCACAAAACCCAGGTGGGTTTTTTGGATTTTGACAAAAGAACCATATTTTGAAGAAGAGAAAAACCTTCAGGCCGCAGCCATGAAGGAGGTACTGGTTTTCTTTGACATTTCTTCTATTCCTTTCTAAAAGAAAAAAATCAATCTATTCCTTTCAATATCTCTATAATTGCAATTTTAAAACAAACCTAGATGGGTTTTTTGAATTTTGAGAGGAACCATATTTTGAAGAAGAGAAATACCTCCGAAGTTACAATTTTAGTCACAAGACCTAGATGGGTTTTTTGATTTCTTTGTGTTATGTATTTTAAAATAAAACCCCAAGTGGTTCTTGCCTTTTGTGAAGAATCCTCCTTGTTAGGCCATGATTGTAGAGAAAAGTTAGGTTTTTGAAATGTATTTCACCCCTTTTTAGCATTCTCTGTTGGTTTTGAATAGAAACCCCAAGTGGGTTCTTACACTTCCTCAGAAACTTGAACACTTTGCACATTATGGAGGAAAATACTTCACTACTTTCTGTATTTGCAATTCCATGAACAAACCCCAGATGAGTTCCCTCCATTTTCTATTTGCTCTGAATAATTTAATGAACTCTCACTTTCAAAACTTCTGAAGCTGTAATTTGAATCACAGAAACCCAAATGGGTTTTCTCAATGTGCAAGAAAGTGGCTTTTATCATACGAATAATGATAGAATTTCTCAAACCATGTTGTGATAGTGCTCTTTTAAAATGGATTTTGGTCATTGTTCTTAATTGTTGTTTCATGTGACTCATGATTGTAATGTCTATCCTTGTACTTGATATTCAACATTGTGTATCTTTGCATTGTGATTGAATATTATCATTTACGAATATCTATTGTAGACATAAGCAAAGGATTTTTTTGGCTTCCATGTAAATTCATATGATTATGAAGACATACCTTGAACTGTTCCACTATATTTTGCAAGCTTACTACTTTATCAACTGTTGGACAATAGTGATTATCCTTTCCTTGGCATCTTAAATCTATTCATATGACTTGACTGCTGTCCTCTTCATTGTTTGATTCCTTTTCATGCATGGTCTTATATCTTTCAACACCAAATCTACTTAAACCTTATTGTGATTACCATATAAAGAAAAGATTGATTTAGTAAGCAAAACAAAGTCTGTCTTTCCTTCATAGTGAGTGAACACTGTATTCTTACATTCAGAGCACTTAACAGGGCTATTACATATATTTGTGCCTTCAGTAACAATCTGCCCCACTTCTCTTGTAACCATGTGGACATTTGTATTTAGAAAATGAGAAACTCCTTTTTATTCAAGAACACACCTGCCTCAAGATGATGCACACAAACAACACTCCTGTGCTTTCCTGAGTGTCTTGAAACCAAAACTCTGTTGGCTTGCATTCCCTTTATTCTTTAATCATCATCATGCTTAAGTGACTTTGCTTTCACTCTCACAAGCCCCAGTGAGTTTTTCATTGCATTTAGACTTTCCATGTTACAAAAAGATAAAAAAGCAATCTTGAATGTAGTCCTAGCTCTTCATTTTTTCAATTGATCTTGTTCAAACATAGCTTGCTTGTTTCCATTAGTTGTTGTCCACATCTCATCACCATGAGATTGTATCCTTTGGGATTGATCAGTTGATAATGCATGTTCACTTCACTATAGTTATGGATGGCCTATTTTCATTAGACATGCATGGACAATTCATGTATTGACAAGGCTATTACCATGGTTACTGTTATATTGTTGACTAGATCATTGTAGAGCACCCTTTCATGCTCCCAATTTTGGATACTAAAATTCTGTTATTGCTTTATCAATACACATATCTAGTTCCTTTTTAGGCTGCCATCTAAAATACTCATGCTTGCATTTCCTTACATGATTGTGCTTGAATGTAAATGGCTGCCCACTTATATATTCCATTTTCAACATGCTTGCTTTGTTCTTAAATAAAAGCATTGTGGCAACATCCCACTTAACTATTTGAAAAGAAACAATACATATGAAAGAAAGATGCTTATCCTAGATACAAAATAGAACATGTTCAATACCTTTTTCTTCTCAAATTGAGCATCTTTTAACACTGTTTCCTTTGGTATGGTTACTTGATGTATATGGCTGATCATTTGAATGTGAGCTCCATTTTTCCACACTATCTTGCATCTCTTGATTTTTAGCAATGCTTTCAAATGTTCAAGTGTTGGCATCATTTGTGACACATTTTCTTTACATAGGTCTTTTGATGATCATGCTTAGGGGCTACTCCATTGGAAGACATTATTGTTTGAAATGCATTATCTTTTGAACCTTGCTGTCCTATAGCATCAAATGGCTATTTCATGCCTCTGTTGAGTGAATGATCATTGATTTGTTCCATGTGAAAAGTGTATAGTTCTTTGAGTTCATGGAGACTTGTTGTACCTTAACCTCACTGTTCTTTTGCTTTACTTTGCATCTTGCTCTTGTCACACAGATTATCATTGCTCATTGATTCTTGTTGTCCCATATGCTTCTTTGATTGTTGTTGTCCCTCTATGAGATGTAGCATGAATTTTTCCTTTAGGACTGCCCCAATCTTCATGTTTTATCTAACAATTTCTTGCTGCACCCAAAGGTTTCTGGAACATAGATTTTTGGCACCTACTTGCTTTCTCACTCCTAGGATTTTTCACCTAGAAGGAGAAAGGTGGGTCAAAAATGCTTAAGTTCTCATTAGAAGAAATGGAAAATGGGGTGTGAAGTGTGTGTGGATTTATTCAAATGCTGAAAAGTTAATGAAAATACAGACTAAGGAATGTAATTTTAATCTAATGTAAAAGTGCTGAAAAACACAATGTGTATTCAAACTATTTGACAAGAAATGCAAACAAACTACAACAGAAAGTAACCCAATTGGAGATATGTACCTAGAAGTTGGAAGAGGGTGGAATGAGGCTCTGAACACTTGAAAAAGATACCATAAATGCTCACTAGGACTGATTCGCCATTCTAGGCGAATGAGTACTGTTTTTGCCATAAAGTGTCGAAACTAATTTCAGGGAATTGGGTATCCAAATCTATAGAATTCACTGTTCAGGCCTAGAAATGGGACTAATTCACCATCAATGGTGAATGAGTCCTCTTCTAGAAAACAAAGAATTTTGGACAAGATTCTATGGCTTATGATCTGCAATTTTGTTTCTAAAGATTCCCCGGATCTGAATTTGCAAAACTCAACCTGTAGACTCTTTCTAAGCTTGAAATAGGGCTTGAGACACCTTGAATGACTTTGATAGGATTTGGATACCTTTTCTCACCTTTCCATTTGATAAAATATGCATACACAAACACATACAAAGGGGAAAAAGTGTTAAGGGTTAGGATAGAAGGATTTGCCTTGGTCAAACCCCACTTTGGTAATCAAACCCTTGAAATAGAAATATAAATGAAATGGAAAGAGAATGATGAATACACAACATGAAAATGTAAATACTCACCAAACCCTTGTTGGAGAAGTCTAAAGATATGTCAATGGCTGCTCCAAGATGTCTGATTTATGCTTGACTTGATGATGTAAATACTTGAATGCTTGAGTGAATTTGATGAATGGGTGAATGAATGAGAGAATGGGGGGTTGAAATGGATGTAAAAACACTTATTTATACAATCCTGTGCCTTAGTTACCCATTCATACCTCATCATAGGTTGACCTCAAGTGTTTTTGAATAAAAACCCGAAATGAAAATTTAAAATTTTTGAATTTGGAGCCAAGGGGGACTCATTCACCACCCATGGTGAATGGGTCCCACCTAGGACCTAAAAAATAGGTGTCAGGAATTATGTTGCATTTAATGTTGTTTATCGAGCTTACATTCAAAAATGCACTTAATTGAAGCATACGAGGGCATAAAGGGGTCAAATAAGTCATAAGAAAGGGATAAATAGTGAAGTTGTGCCTAGAAAAGCGTGAAATCTTGTTACAAGACTTTACAACACTTCAAAATAGGACTTAATGATGAGTAAGGTGGTGATTTTTAGGTGAATTGTAATGAATAGAGTCTAGAAGAATGTAGAAATGTCTTACAACACTTCACAACACTTTCACAAGACATCATTATTTGAATTTTAGTACCTAAATATGCATGTTCAAGCCATGTTACATCATAAAATCAAAGAAAAATAGATCAAATACCATGAAACAAGACCTAAAAGGCCATGAAAATGACAAGGGGCCATTTTTCTACGACACATTTAATCCCCACTTTAGTGAGAGGATGAACCTGTTTCAAACTCACACTAAATTAGCCATGAACATCGAGAGGAGGGTTCAAATGTACTTACATTAGCAAGATGGAATGACAACAATCAAGAGGGATGATCAAGCCCCTAGGATGAAGATCCCATGACAAACTAAGCATAAGAACAAAGGAACACACAAGTGTTGAGAATCAGATGAAGCTTCGATCGTCAATCCAACTAGTTGTGGATTAGATCTAGGCTAAAAGAGAATATATACTCACTCTGGGGAAACATAACACATGATGGTCCATCGGGTGAGAAGGCCCAAATGTACTCACTTTGGGGCCACGAAACTTCTGATTGTCTGCGGGGTGAGAAATCCCAAAAAGGTAAGATACATACGCTAGTTGGTATGCACTCACAAACACAAAGATGGCTATGGGGAAAAGTCCTACCGCTAGGTGGGATTCTCGCTCAACCATATTAAATTTATACCTCCTGATAAATTTAACAAGGTGCCATAAGGAAAAGTGAACACAAATAAATGTACCATAGGCATGCAAGTTGCGTTATGCAAGGTGGACAAAGAAAGTAAAATGTAAAAATGTAAAATGTAAAAGATGTTCAAAGGAGTCTTGTTAAGTTTATGCAAGGTCAGTCACTTAGGGAACATTGTGCCTAATGTCTCCAAGAGAGGACCAATCAAAGAATAGTATATTCACAACTTTAGGGGATGCAGTGCATCACATCAGGCCACCAAGAGGAATGTAATATGCTAAGATAAATCACACTTATGAAAGAAAATCACACCCAATGTCATCCACAAAGTAATAAACACATCACAAAAATGACAAGGCTACACCAGGAACCAAGAATGCAAATGAAATAATGGTAATGTATGCCCCCCACTTTAAAGTGGTTACTAACACCATTGTTGTGAGCAATTGCTTTAAAGAAGAAGAGAAGAACATGAGAGATTATTCAAAAATCCCTATGCCAAGTCATATGTTTTCGATAAGCTACGTCATGAAGAAAGGGAGTATGTCACATGCAGGTCAATCTTAAGACATGTCGTTCACATCTCAAGCTTGTTCTTATATGTTCATGAAAAGTTAACGAGTAGTCGAAAGAGACAACGGCAAGTGACATACAAAGGATGAGGCTATCTAACCCTTTTCCCCCACTTAGTGTAGGAAAAGGGTGAGCCTAAAGTGGATGACAGTATGTTGCGCCTTGCAAGGGATGCAAAATATGTAATAGTGTGAATGCTATGATCCTACAACTATTACATGGAAAGGAGCAACAACCAATGTTATTTATGTATTGATTTAGGATGTAACAAGGTTAAAGGTTTCTTGGAAAAATGGTTGGTGATAGTATGGATGTTAAGTGAAGGTTTGTTGGATGGGTTGATGGCTATGAAAGGACAATCATGAAGACTATGATTTGGAAGAATGAGGTTAGGTATAGTGTGAGATTGCATGGGGTGATGATTAAGGGTTGAATGTGTTTGAGTATCAAAAGTGAGGATAGGAGCCTCTATTTGGTTGTTGGTTGTCACTAATATATCATTCTTATGTTCTATAATATTGACCCTAGGAGTAGAGCTAATATGTTCATCACATGTCATAATTGGATTTGGAAAGATAGCTTCATCAGTCATAGGAGAGGAATCAAGAGAAGGATAACTAGGAGTTTCATGGTTACCCATAAGTTTTTCATGAGTTTCACTACCGATATCTTCAAACACTAAACTATCTTCTTCATGTGTAGAGAAGACAGTAGGAGAAGAAAAGGGTGGATTTTCATGATTATCTATATCGGCATGTCCTATAATGGCTTCTTGAGTGGGGGATGTAGGATTTTTATAGCTCTCAATCATATCCTCCACACAAATGTGTTTGCCATGATCGTTCAGGATTGTATCCGTATCCACTAAAGGATTGTCACAAGTAAGGGATGTATGGGGAGATGAAAGGGGACTTGGTAAGGTAATGACAATGATTTCAGATTTGTGTGTCATAATGTTGTTGCAAAGGGGAGTAGAAGGAAGACAAGCAAGGATTTAATGATCTTCAATGATTGTGTCTTCTTTCATCCAGATATCTTCATTACCAATGGGAGAGATACTAGGAGAAGAACAATTATGATTATCATGATTATCGATGCATGCATCCTTTTGTGGCAAAGCTTTAGTGGATGATTTAGAAGAGAGGAAGTCATCTAAGGCTTCATATAACATTACCAAATCATCACTACTAAAGGGATTAGATGTTATGTTTGTTCGAATTGGTTCTTTTGATGTTTGTATTTTCTTGTTTTCATTGTGTAATGAAGTTGATCTAAATGAGCTAGGGACTAATGCATAAAATGAAGAGTGCAAAAGTCTAAGTGCCATGAATGTAAATAATGTCTATTTCTAATGATGCAATATAAAGACATAGGATGAAATGTAACATTTCATATGTTAAACAAAGTAATTCACTGATGACAATATGCAATAATCTGAAAAATGAAATGTTGCAAATGCACAATTTGAATTTGAACAATGCATGAAAGGAGCTAATTTATGAAAAATATCATGAAATGCATGCTACAAAAACTTAACTAACTGATATATACAAGTTAAGGCACCAAGCAGAAGCCTAAAAACAAATTTCTGAGTTCTGTAAAATGCTATTTCAGGGGTCAGAAGGGACTAATTCGCCCAAGGTGGCGAATGAGTCTTAGTATGGAATTTTTGCAAAATTTTCAAAAATTTGTGATTGATTTTTATGAATTCTGAGTGCTAAGATGCAGACCTAAGTGAAAAATGCAGAATTTTAAAACTTTTCAATGATTAAAGATGCAAAAATGCAACCTATCATGTACTTTTACTCATGCAAAAATGAAACTCTAGAATGCAAGCTAACTAATGCAAAATGAAAGGAAAGCAACTCTAGAATGATTAATGGACTCTAAATAAAAAAAGAGGGTATTCAAAAAAGTAGGTTCTCCAAAATGGAACATAGATTTTTGGCACCTACTTGCTTTCTATCACTCCTAGGGTTTTTCACCTAGAAGGAGAAAGGTGGGTCAAAAATGCTTAAGTTCTCATTAAAAGAAATGGAAAATGGGGTGTGAAGTGTGTGTGGATGTATTTAAATGTTGAAAACTTAATGAAAATGTAGATTAAGGAGTGTAATTCTAATCTAATGTAAAAGTGATGAAAAACACAATGTGTATTCAAACTATTTGACAAGAAATGCAAACAAACTGCAACAGAAATTAACCCAATTGGAGATATGTACCTAGAAGTTGGAAGAGGGTGGAATGAGGCTCTGAACACTTGCAGAAGACACTAGAAATTCTCACTAGGACTGATTCGCCATTTTGGGCGAATGAGTCCTTTTTTTGCCAAAAAGTGTCAAAACCAGTTTTGGGGAATTGGGTATCCAAATCTATAGAATTCACTATTCAGGCCTAGAAATGGGAATGATTCGCCATCAATGGCGAATGAGTCCTCTTCTGGAAAATAAAGAATTATGGACAGGATTCTATGGCTTATGATCTATAATTATGTTTCTCAAGATTCCTCGGATCTGAATATGTAAAACTCAACTTGTAGACTCTCTCCAAGCTTGAAATAGGGCTTGAGACACCTTGAATGACTTTGATAGGATATGGAAACATTTTCTCACCTTTTCATTTGATAAAATATGCATACACAAACACATACAAAGGGGAAAAAGGTGTTAAGGGTTAGGATATAGGGGTTTGCCTTGGTCAAACCCCACTTTGGTAATCAAACCCTTGAAATAGAAATAGAAATGAAATGGAAAGAGAATGATGAATACACAACATGCAAATGTAAATACTCACCAAACCCTTGTTGGAGAAGTCTGAAGATATGTCAATGGCTACTCCAAGATGTCTGATTTATGCTTGACTTGATGATGTAAATGCTTGAATGCTTGAGCGAATTTGATGAATAGGTGAATGCATGAGAGAATGGGGGGTTGAAATGGATGTAAAAACACTTATTTATAAATCCCGTGCCTTAGTTACCCGTTCATACCTCATCATAGGCAAACATCAAGTGTTTTTGAATAAAAACCAGAAAGGAAAATTTAAATTTTTTAAATTTGGAGCCAAGGGGGACTCATTCACCACCCATTGCGAATGGGTCCCACCTAGGACCTGAAAAATAGGTTTTCGGAATTATGTTGCATTTAATGTTGTTTATCAGTCTTACATTAAAAAATACACTCAATTAAAGCATATGAGGGCATAAAGGGGTCAAATAAGTCATAAGAAAGGGATAAATAGTGAAGTTGTGCCTAGAAAAGTGTAAAATCTTGTTACAAGACTTTACAACACTTCAAAATAAGACTTAATGATGAGTAAGAAGATGATTTTTAGGTGAATTGTAATGAATAGAGTCTAGAAGAATGTAGAAATTTCTTACAACACTTCACAACACTTTCAAAAGACGTCATTATTTTAATTTTAGTACCTAAGTATGCATGTTCAAGCCATGTTACATCATAAAATCAGAGAAAAATAGATCAAATACCATGAAACAAGACCTAAAAGGCCATGAAAATGACAAGGGGCCATTTTTATATGGCTTAGTTTGTTACTTGGTCTTCACAAACATCTAAGTCCTTTTGATCTTGTGCAACAACTAACACCATATCCTCTTGGTTTAATCTTAGTGGGTAGACATATGTCACTTATGTTGGTGACCTAAAAGCTCACCATCTTAGGTGATGTGTGGTTGTCCAATAGGGTTGAAGTGAGATGAATTGGGAAATATATCTCATGCAACAATGCATGATTATCTTTGTTCCTTCTTGCTGCCCCATATGACTCATGATGATTTCAGACATGGCTTGATATCTTTTTCATTATTTTAATATATGCATAATTGAACTTGATGCATCATTGAAACCATTTACTTATTTTAATAAAATGGCTCTTGGATCCACTTAAGAAGATTGAAAGAAATATCCAACAAAGAAGACTACCCCTTTTGAAATGATGTCAGCCTATTGATTGATTCATTATGAAAAGATGAAGTGTGATTTTCTTGACAACTCACATTATGTGTTGCATATTTTGAATCTGATAGTGAAAGTTGATCAACTAGTGTGATTCCATATTGATTTAATGCATCAAGAATATGTTTATCATTGATTATATCAAGTTTCTCAATTTCCTATCCCTCTTAAAACATCAAAGGGTAGCATGCTGGGCTCAACCCTCATGGGAGCCACATTTACACTACATGCTGTAATTAACTGAATCAAAACAGTAACAAGATTTGTCCTAAATCTGCACAAGGAACAAACCAATTAGATAAAAAAAGCATATCATAGGTGTGTTTGATTAATCCTTTCTTATTTTCATGGACACTTATGGTATGCTGCTATTTTAATGCTTATGGACATCAAATTATACGCTTATGGATGTTTTGCATATAGTTTGATCATGGGCCTTTCATTGCTCTAACAACACTATTTTTTTTAGATGCAAGAAACCTAGGAGTAGCAAGGAGGGCGTCAAACAAAAGCAGGGTAATGGAAAGGATCAAGATGATGCAAGATCAAGCCAACGAGATTCGTCATTCCACCAGGCAATGACAGGTCCCTTTTCATTTTATATGCAATTTCTTTTATGTTATTTGTAGGTGTATAGTATTTTCTTTATAAGCATTAGAATAGCTAGTCCCTTGGCTTGTGAGAGACATTATACACTCATGATTATCAATAAAGATTACATTTGCAATACATGTTGGTTCTCTCTCTTATTTGTATGTAATTGCAAAATTGGAATAAATGCAATTTGTTGACAATCTCCTTTATGCACATTAATGAACTTAGCAGAACATGATGTATCTTTTAATGTTTAAATGAAAACACAAAAGAATAAACAAATAAGTTACCTGATTTCAGCTGGAAGCCAAAATCAGGTAACATAAATGACTAACAATTTTAGGAAAATAAAATTTTTAATGGCAAACAACTTATGTCTTATACATGCATTAAATCATATGGAATTTGGTGGACAATGATAAATGCAGTGGTAGCGAATGTCTCCAAAGCTTTCAATCAACATGTCACTTAGATCAACATGTCACATCAATTTACTCGGGTAAAAAATAATTTCTACAACTGTTCATTTAGGGATTTACGCAGGTGAAATATCTAGCTCCAGTTGTGTTCGGATGTCCCTTCCACTCATCAAATTGCTTCTACGACATATTGCTACTGGTAAATGCATTTATAGAGAAAACTAGATATCACTGCCCAATGCCTCTACAAAAATAATGAACCAAGTGAATATAAAAAAATGGCTTTCGACAGAGACTACTAAGTAGAGTGACTACTGGAAGCAATTTGAGGAGACAAGGCATAGGGCATACGGGCAAAAGGAATTCTTACAATCCACAATGCTTTTCTGCAAACATTTGCGATTATTTATCAACAATATTTATATTGTTAGTAAATTTTTCCTTGTTATACAAAAATGCTACTTGGTTTCATTTGACTTCAACCAAATTCTTGCAATTTATGTTCTCCATCTGGACTTATGAGTTAGAATTATTTTTATCTGATACAATTATTTTCCCCCCAAATTCTGCTCATATCCAACCATCCCGTCTGCAACCCCTTCACCTTCACCACTGCCACGTCTCCATCCGCCCCAACATTCGTAATCAACACTAGATAAAAGTAATGATTTCCATGGATGGTGAAGAACAATCCTCCTTCCTTCTCGTATTTCACCCTGTAGTAAGACCCATCTAATTAGGATTCCTGCTGCATCAAAACAGACCACTATGTTAGGATTTTGTGTGCTATTTGTGTTATTGGTTTTCCTTGATGTGAAGGAAGACCCCTTCATTGGGTTGAAATATAAGTTGGGATTCCCTACTATGAGTGAAGCTGGTTTTGACTTGGAATTAAAATATAGAAGTCGTGATTAGAACTGGGGAGCAAGTGCTAATTATTAAATCCTTTCTAGGTGGAAACATTGCCCAATCGCTCTATTATCTTCACTAATCTTAGACGATGAAACTATTCAAAACACTTAGGCCATTAAATTAAGTAGCCCATGAAGTCCAACAAGGGACACTAAGTTTCCAAATGAAGAACGTCTATTATTGGCGTTCAGGTAAGGGTTTATGATGCTAATAAGAAAATCGTGGTTTAGCTGTAGGGAGAAGAAACTATTCACAAATTCTATTACTTACATCTGGGAATAACCATGATTTTAATATATTCTACATATCATTGAGTTATCATAATCACATCTTGTGTTTAGTAATTAAAGTTTTATTTATTTTTTAATACGGGAGAAGCACTATGGGGACGCCCCAAAACATTGCATTAATTCTTGCAACAATTTTTTTATATAAGTCTTCCCAAAGAAAATAACCACCGACTGGAATGAATTAGCATTGGACTAGAATTTTATGGATTGCAATTTTTTTTATTGTGATGAGACAAATTGGAAATTATTTTTTCCAATTGATCTCAAATACAAATCAAATATGGATTATTCAATTTGTAGGTAAAATATTGCATATGAGAATATGAAAATTTTATTCATAAATGTCTGTGATGAAACAAGAGAAATGCAATAGTAAATTCCTTCCTGAAAGTAAAATTATAAAATTTTCTTGAATCTTTTCTACAATGAGAAATGAAATAATAAATTCCTTACTGCAAGTAAAAGAGAATTATTAAAATTTTAAATAAATCCAATTTAGTTATTAGTTAGTAAAGTTAGTTTTATTTAAGGGGTTGACCCCATTGTACAACAGTTAAGTTGCAAGGGCAGCAGTTGGGTTGTCTAAGGTTCGAATCCCACAGTGGATTGTGGGAATGTTGTAGGGAGAAAGCAACTGCGGGAGGTCAACAAAGGTAGCAGCGACAATTCTCGCCTCGACTCGCACTAGTGGAGCGAAAGCTTAAAGTTGGCAGTTACGACACCATCGGGATTGCTTGAGTAGTGGTGGGTATGCAAAAATCGGGGATGAGGTCCCCCATATGTGGCCTCACTGGTTCATAGCTCTAGCCAAATGCGATTGGTGCTACCCCTTAGCAAGGATTTACCGATAAAAAAAAAGGTTAGTTTTATTTAAGAATTTTATAATTAAAATCTGTGAGATTTAAATTTAATCAAGTTGTTGGAATTTAATAAGAAAATATTAGACATAAAATCTACTAAGAGTTGTTAAATTATAAATATATCTATTAATTTAATTTATTTTTAAAGTATTATATTTTGATTGGAGTAAAGTTTATATTTGAAGGTTAAATGTATTTATTTTTAAAGTAAAATAATTTAAACTATTTTGTATATTTTATAATCAAAATTGTCATCTTACAAAAGAAAAGTTATAGATACTTATACATCACTACACATATAGTATACTGTTTACCATTTTACAATTTAAATTTCATCAAGGAATGGACAATTGTTGTCAACCCAATGACATTATTGACATCTCAAGTAGTGCTAGTTCCCCTATTCTATCGACCAACTCAACACCATTGATAAATTGGAATGGCACTTCTACAAGCCTCATACAAGATTTTGTGAATGACGTTACAATTAGCTGCCTTGAATTGCTACAACAAGCAACGACCATTGTTTGAAGTGTGCAGAGTGTGAATGATTACAACATTTAGTCGATGGAAATAATGCTACATGAGTTCCACTCAACTTGTGAGAAGTTGGATTCCTTTTGCACTTTCCTTCATGAAATGAAACCAGATGAGTTCTACGCACAAGGCAATTCTGTCTACATAAAAGAAGCATTCCAAAATTAATTAAATGATGTCTAATACACTTTCTCTCTATAAACGTGTATATAGTATGTGATTTAAACATGTAACTACGCTTTTTACCAACCTATGTATAGTTGGTGATTTTGTGAATCCCTACAAGAAATGTAAGGTCCAATATACTATGAACAAGGCACTTTCCCTTGCATCGAAAATACATTTCGATACCTACTAGAATACCATGTACTACACTTTTGCTTCATAAATATATATATATATATACTATGTGCTATTGTAATAATATTGCAACTTTGTTCTTGGATTTTTCTTTTACTCTTGATCTCTTTACTTGCCTCATATGTTACATTTCTAACAAAAAAATCCATCTTCAATTACATATAGTTAAAAATAGTATTTCCTCTCTTATGTAAGTATGTTCTTGCAATGTATGCATAGTAGTTTAAAATATATCGAAAACGAATGCTATATGTATCCTCCAATTATTGTCTCTTTGTTGAACATACATTCCTTACAATTTGTTAAGTTAGTAGAACGAGAATATCTTAATCTCTTCCTCAAACCCAAACCCTTTTGACTAAAAGTATTAGTTTAAACAAAGATCCATGTTTTAAAATATACCACATTAAAGTATATTAAATGAACATACAAAAAAAACGTATACAACATACAACACATCTTCCCATATGAAGGTTTGCAAAAAATAATAATTCACCACCATATATTTTCCTTATAGCTACAAAGATGATTTACAAAGTGTCTCAATCTTTATGATGGATTCATAATTTTTTTAGACTCTATGCAAGCATTTTTTTGTGTCATTATAACCATCCGCTTCCTCAACCAAGACATAATCCACATATAATTTACGCTCTCCAATATAGGTCCAACTTGCATGGTTCAGTTACTTAATACAATTAGCATAAATTATAGTTAGATTTCCTAATTTCATTGCACCTCAAATGATTAAAACATTTGTAGACCAAGTACTTTTCTTTAATTTTAATGTATGTTCCTTCAAAGTTTATCCCTTGCTAATAATGCACTAGTGTTATATTCGTTTATTCCATACCACTTTTCCTCTTGTGCCTATAGCATTGAATGCATTTTTGAACATCTACAGTGCTTACAATGTCAACTAATTTTTTTACTCACTACCTTTTCTCTTTTTTGTTCTTACAAATGCAACAAGTTAACTTCCAACGATCACTATTTTGATATAAAAACCTATGCACAATCACATTTACAGGTATACTTCTAAATTTACTTCTACACTATATAAATTTTCCGAACACTTTATTTCAACTAGTGCTTGCATGGTCTCAATCAACTAGATTGTGTCTTTTTCATTTATTATCAAATTAGTTAGCTAAATTATGTTGTCTATACAACATATTCATTTTCTACTTCACAAAGTATGCTTTTATACATCAATTGCAATAAATAATAGTTGCCACTTGCAATTTACTTTTGCTAGGACTGGTTCGTTCTCTTGTGAAAATGTATTCTTTGACTAACAATACAATTAAGCTGATCAATGATGGAAACCTAGACTTGCAATACCATCTACAAGTATTAGATATTTCAATGTTTGGCCATGGCCCCGAACTGACTAATCACTATATAGTACAACTCTCCGATGGGGTAAATAAGTAGAAGGCTACACTTCCAAAAAAATACAACCACTACATAGATTCTGAAGAGCTCCAAAAGGGATCTATACTTAAACTCATAAGATACAATTGCCCTATTATTTGCAATTCAAGGTGAGCCACCATATTTCAATGCTTTTCTAAAAAATGCCAATTGAAAACTTATAGATTAGCATTCTTGAACCCATTATGTCACATTTTGTCCTATTCATAATACTTATTCATTGCACACTTATAGGTGGATTGTTATATTTGAATTAGAAATCACATGTTTGTAGCAGGATATCATTGGCTAGCCTGCCTACCTACTTGAAGAACAATTCCAACAAGTACATGCCACATCTACAAGCCTGGATGACAATGTTATAGTAACAAAACCACCTCTCCTGACAATTTATTATTTGACTAAGAGTGCAATCAAGATGATCAATGATGGAAACCTAGACTTGCAACCCCATCTACAAGCATTAGAAATTTCACTATTTGGCCATGGCCCCAAACCGGCTGATCGCTATAGAGTGGAGCTCTCAGATGGGGTACATAAGCAGAAGGCTACACTTCCACAAAAGTACAACTAGTACATAGCTTCTAAAGAACTCCAAAAGGGATCTACACTTAAACTCATAGGATACAGTTGCCCTGTTATTTGCAATTCAAGGCGAGCCACCATATTTCCATGCTCTTCTACAAAATTCCAAATAATAGCTTATAGCTTAACATTCTTTAACCCACTATGTCACATTTGTTTCTACTTAAAGACTTACTCATTGTACCTTTATAGGTGGATTTTCATCTCCAAATTAGAAATCACATGTTTGTAGCAGGATATCATTGGTCAACCCACCTACCTGTTTGAAGAACAAGCCCAACAATTAAATGCTATGAGTTCAACTGCTCCATCTACAAGCATGGAAGACAATGCTAGGGTAACAAAGCCACCTCCTTGTAGGGAAATTTTTGGAATATGTTCATCTCTACAAAAGAAAGACCTTTCCTCCAATATTACGCCTATTAGAAATTTGAATCCATTCTAGACAAGGTGGCTTATAAAGGGTCGTGTTACCATGAAAAAACAAATGCACCACTTCAACACACAAAAGGGACAATGGTAGGTCTTTTCATTTGATTTTATAGATTGTGAGTGCAATGAAATACATGTAACTTGCTTTAATGAAGTTGCAAACCTTCATTACATGAATGTTCATGTTGGAGAAGTATATACAATATCTGGTGGAACTATTAAGTTAGCTAATAGGTTGGACAACAAACTGAATAGCTAACTTGAAATTTGTTTAGTGGATGATTCCTAAATTTTTCTCTTAGAAGATGACCTTGCAATTCCCAAACATTAATTCTCTTTCACGACATTCAAGGACATTATAGAAATGACCAATAATATTCTTGTTGATGTTATTAGAATAGTCATATGTGTGGACCCGAGCTCAACCATAAGGAGGAGGGATGGGACTGAATTTCTTTGAAGGAGCATCAAGTTGATAGATATCTCTTCATCTACCATTAATATTACTTTATGGGGTCCAACTACTGAAAAGGAAGGAAAAAAACTCCAAGAGATGTATCACTTAAACCATGTTGTTGTACTTGCAATAAAAAGTGGCCGTGTCACTGAGTATAATGGAAAGGCCATAAGCACTTTGGAAAGTACCCACCTATTTATAAACCCAAGAATAGAGGAGGTAGGACAACTCAAATCATGGTTTGAAAAGAATGGGACTGATGTTACCCCATCAAATACACAACCTTTGGATGCACCTCTCTTGATTACGAGAAAAAAATTGCTAATATTGAAGAGAAAACTACCAATGTGAAACAAATTGTACAATGCACTCTAAAAGCAACATTGCAATTCATAAAAAAAATTCATTTTGCTATCCATCTTGTCCCCTTGAGTGAGATGGAAAACAATGTAACTTTTTTTTGTCCAAAATGATGATCAAACATGGTACTGTTCAAAGTGCAAAGCTACAACTACTAAATGTACCTACAGATACATTCTTAAACTAAAGCTAGCAGATCATACAGGAATATTATGGGCTATTGCTTTTGAAGAACTGACCACCAAATTTTTTGGAATTTCCACAGATGATTTATACATGCTGCAATTCAATCTTGAAAAATAAATTGAATCCAATACCATAATCAAGAGAGTTTTATTCAAGCAATTTCTCTTCACAATCACAAATTCATATGATTCAAATGGTGTTCAAGGATGGGTAAAATCAACAATCACAAAGGTTGAGGAGCTAATTTTTTTTGCAGAAAACTCGCTCATGTTGGGTCCACTCATTGATATATGTCATATTGCTAGTGTTTAGATATAGCTCAATTTCTTATGTAATGTATATATAATTTTGTAACGTCTTATATAGTATACTTTGTATACTTTTGATTGTGTACATGGAATTTCAAAGTCACATGTGTACATACTTGAATATATTGTTATTATGAAAATAATGTGATTGATCTCTTCCAACTCAACACAAAGTGGTCCAATTTGTTTTAGATTCTTTCATGAGAAAGGTAGAAATTGTTTCTCATCGTCTAACTTTATGGACCTAGGAGTACAACTGTATGAGTTAGAAACACTAACACAAGTAAAAGAAATGCTTATAGCACGAGTTAATCCAATAATACAAGTAACTCATGCTCGTGGAGGCCAATACAAATATAGTGGGCACACAATTTGTTTCCTGCAAGATATCAAAACCATGTAGTAAAATACCTGCCACATAAAATTACAAACTTGGATATGTTGGTGGTTCAAAGAACCAATACAAAAGGTGACCATTATGATTGCTATGTAAGTAGGCATTGTGTGTGGGATGAATTAAAATACAAAATCACATATGACTTGTACTACAAAGACGTTGATGTGGATTTTGCATCTCTTAAAGTGCTCCCTGATACAAGTACATGCATTTCCAATATGCTTCATAACATTATTGCTAATAATGAAAATATGGTTGCACCAAACAATGCATCAAAATTTTTCGTGGAGAAACTTGACAATGAATTCACTTGCTTCTCATCATTTATGGCTAGGTTACCAAATAAAAACCATGAACTAGAAATCATCAAAGAAACATTGCAAGTTAGAGATGAAGATGATACCATTATTGATTGGACAACACTTGAGTCCTCACTAGTTGATGAATATAATACCGAGGGCCTTTTAGAAACAACTTTTCGTTCACTCTTTCCAAAGGGTAGTGCACTACATTTGCAAGGTGTTTCCTTTGTTTTTGTCAAGAAAAATGCTGAGGACTGCATTCCAACCACCACTGACAGACTTCACATCCATATACAATAGTTTCCTGATAGTAAACTAGTTGAACAATTGATACATTATGGATCCTCCCTTAGAGGCACATGGGCATATTGGAATAAGTGTCATGGTGAATTTTAAAACATGATCAACCAAATAGGCTCCCCCACACTATTCTTCACATTAAGTGTTGCAGACACTAAATGGCCTGATTTACACCAACTATTTTCTAAGGGAGAAATTCCAAGAACATAAAACAATAAAGATCACATAGATAACATTATTACTAACCCACATACCACATCCTTATACTTGCATCAACAATTCACAATATTCCACAAAGAAGTTTTAGAGAAGCTTTTTTGTAAAACAAACTATTGGTATAGATATGAGTGGCAACATCGAGGGTCTGCACATGTACATGGATTCCTTTGGCTTGAAGGTGCACCGAACATGGAAAAACTTGACTGGAGCAATCCTACAAATGTAGACATAGCAAAATCGTTCTTCAAAAAATATGTTAGTGCCTGGAACCCTAGTATTCTAGGAGACAGGAACAACACACGCCATCGGTCTTTGCAAGATGATCCATGCTTACTAATAACACCTGAAATATTTGCTACAAATATGCTTGCTAACTACCAGGAGTTACTCAACCATGTCCAGAGACACACCAAATGGTTGGAACTAGCCTGCTTCGCAAGAAAGGAAACAATATGGAGTGCCGGTATAGGGTGCCTTGGCTTGAATGTGCTACCTCTTCCTTGTGCAATGATGAAAATGAGAAAAAACCTTTTCCCTTGCACGTAATGATGATAGGATGAATATGCATTGTCCATAAATGATTTCTATATGGAGAGCCAATATGGATTGTCAGCGTGTGATTTCAAAAACACTTGTTTTAAAGTACATTGCAAAATATGCTGTGAAGGCATAATTTTTTTTTGAAAGCTATATTGATATGTTGACACACATATGTAGAAATCAAGCACCAGAAGACAAAGCTCTTGCGGCATACATAAAATTAATGTATGATATTATTGTTGACCATGATATAGGTGCACAAGAAACGTGCCATATGTTGCAAAAGTTGCCCCTTATTGTATGCAATCGCGAATGTATGACACTTAATGTTGGGCGAAAAGTGTTCAATTGAATAAGGACAAACCTAAACGAAAATACGTTGCATTTGAGTTATCTCCAATTGTACACATAACTTCCTCTTCAAATGGAGACAATAACACTACTTGAATCTACACAATCATTCTCATTTTCATCAAGTCGCAAAGGTTGCAAGTGGAAAGAAAGGAAACAAAAGGAAATTATTGGCGTCTTCCCCCGATTTAGTGCTGTTCCAAAGGAGGATTCAAAACAATTTGAGACATTTTTTTGGAGCGAACTACTTTACAAGTAGTTTTGTAACATTGTCGTAGACATCGGTATCGAGAAAGATAAAATTATTGCAAATTGGAAGGAAATGAATATACTTAAATATTATGTGTGGCATATTGACCATGTAACTAATGAAGAGGTCAATTAGGAAGAGGCAGAGGAAATAGAGAATGAGAGCAATATAGGAAATGCAAAACAATTGAATGAATGGGAGTTCTTATCACAAATGGATCTTGGTACTAGTGGAAATCTTAATTCCCTTGATATGCTTGGAAGACATGACTTTGGAAATTGCAACAAGTGGAATGAGCATACAATACCTCAAGCTTTACATGAAACCGCAGAGCATTTCGTAAGCACAAACAATGTGTACCAACATGATGGCCAAACACCATTTGAGTTCAATGGCCTCCCATATCCACTCTCTCCCAAACAACAACTCACTCTTATGCTTATTTTGGACCATTGCAGTGCTGGTGCATTCGATAAACCCTTGCACATGATCATACAAAGAACAACAGGCATAGGGAAATCATATCTTATTCATTGCATTAAACATTTCCTTTCTAGTTTAGTATTGAAACAACATAGCCCACTCCTTGTTGCTCCTACAGGAATCACAACATTCAACATACATGCATCAAATTTACATTCAACCTTGAAGATTCTAGTCAAGGAAATGCAACCATTGAAGGGTCAGTCACTTGCAGTTTTTCAATAGAACATAAGACACATAAAATACCTCCTAATTAATGATATGAGCTTTATAGGCCAAGCATTTCTCTTGAAAATTGATACTAGGCTACGTGAGGCTTTCCCCCACCAACAACACTTGTGCTTCGGTGGAACATCTATCATTCTTGTAGGAAATTTTGCACAAATACCTCCTGTTATGGACACACCTATCTATGCCTCCCACACAAATGCGAAAGACCTATGGGAACAATTTACTATGATTGTCACGCTAGAAATTTTTTTTAGACAACAAGGGGACAGTCAAGCTCAAATTGACTTCCGAAGAACTCTACAAAACATTCATAATGCAAAACCAAATGAACAAGATTGGGAGCTACTAATGAATTGCACAAACACAATGCTATCAAACAATGAAAAAAATTCTTTTGACCAAGCAATGCACCTATTTCCGACCAATGAATTAGTTGGAACACACAACAAAAAAATGCTATAGCTGTTATCTTCCTATTGCATTTAGTGCTGCAATAAAAACACACACAAAATAAAACATTGATAATGATGCTGACCAACTTCCCCATGAACTCCTATTGTGTAGAGGCCAATGCATCATGCTAACTATAAACTTGTGGATTCAGGAAGACCTTGTCAAAGGGTCTCTTGGAGAGGTCTTAGATATTGTCTACACAGAAAGTTCTAGACCGCCAGATTTACCATTGTATGTAGTAGTAAAATTTGATACTTACAATGGCCCACCTTGGAATGCACATGCTCCAACAACTATTCCAATAGCACCTATATCTCTAGGTGCTCACATATAGTTACCACTATGCATGGAATGGGAAATTACAATACATAAATCCCAAGGATTAACAATCGAAAGAGCAACAATTGATATAGGAAATAAAGAAAGACATGGCTTAACTTTTACATCTATATCTAGAGTTAAATCGATACACAGACTTAGGATAGATCCACCGTTTTCCTTCGATCGATACTCAAGAATGAAGAATAATCCATACACAATTATCAGGAAAAATGAAGAGTTCTGACTACATCTTCTCTCATTATGATGGATACATGGACACATACATAAACACACTATTCTCTTGATAAACTATTTTTGTTTAATTTTCTTCTTAACATCTTCATATAATACATATTATTGTTTGTATATTTACACCACATTTGAAATCACACACAGGTGGATGTTCCACATTCGTATACTCCTGCATCAGTTGCTTCGATCTACCTACTAATATTTTTTTCCCACCCAAAACAAAAACCTTTCACCCTTTTTTCAAGTTTTACAGTTTGCATAAAGCCATCTTTGCATTAATGAATTGGGTTGACTAACCTATTCTTTGACTGTGTAGGATAGTAGGAAAAAACAACATAACAATTATATGCTTGATCATCCAGTGCCAATGAATGGAATCACCAAATACAAAAAATCAACATAGTTGAAATAGCTACAGATCTTTCTTTCATTTTTTCAATATCCAAATATGTAATACAAACACATTGTATATTTTGCATAACACAATTAAAGTTGCTGCAAATATTTCTTTATTTAGTATTAGGTTGTATATAAATTGATTCAAGTGTTTTTATTTTCTCCAGAGGTAGCTTTTCTTAAATTTCAATGGAGGAAGAGGCATGGATAAAACACTTCGTTTCTTATGAGTATATATAGCATTGTGATATCCAAAGTAAAAATGGCAAGGACAAAGATCATGTTTTTCAATGATTAACTTTCTTTTGCAAAGATTGTCCTTCAAGTGGGCTTCTCTGCAAAGAATGTGTTTTTGCAACTCATTCATCACACTCTATTTTACAAGTTAGGAAGACATCCAAATGTGATTCAATAAAAAAATATGACATTGAACCTCATATAGCTCAAGCTTGTTAGGAATAAAGCGTTTTAAAACAAAAAGATAAAAAGAAAAAAGAAAGAAAAAGAAGGTGTCTCAACCTTGCATGGAAATAAAAATAAAGCAAGCCAAGAATAGAAGATTTTGTGATAGGTGAAAAGTGGCTATTTTGACAAGTATCTTTAATTTGGAGATAGAGATTAGTTTTTATTAGATGTTTCTAAAAGAAATGCTTTATCTCTATAAGGTTCTCATATGCAATGTAATACTATATATTGGTACTTTGAGATAGTCATTTTTGAGAGAGAGAGAAAGGTGAGAGTTAGTTTGCAAGTCTGTATGCTGCCAGAATGTTGCTGAAATTCCTTTAAATTGAGTTGAGGTGAAGACTCCTGTAAGAACTTGCATTGAAAGTGTGTTGTAATCTGTTTCTAGATTTGATAATACATTGTGCAAGTTTTGGACTGTGGGGTTTTTCTCTCGAAAGGGTTTTCCCCACACAAATCACTGAGTTATGGTTTTATTATTATTATGTTTATGGTATTATGTGTTTCCTGAAATATATAATATTTTATTTGAATTTTGTATAACCCTCCTCTCAAGGTTAGCGTAGGAAGCGTTTCTGTACACCTTTGCTTCCTTACAAGGCTCACCCGATCTTTCCTTACATCTGGAACAAAGACACAATATTATTTTTTAGAAATAATTCATCTTCTTCACCATCATCCTCATCCTTATCCTCCTTTGCTTCATCTTCCTCTAATAGCTACTGCATAGTGTGTGAAAGAAGATTTCATGAGGAAAAGAATGATGTGTTGTACTGCTCTCTTGAATGCAAATATTTTGGAGATAATGAAGAAGCTGTTTGGAAGCAAATTTCCTCCCTCAACCATTGTGATATGAGGAATGGATTTTGGGAGTTTGTTAAAATTCTGGCTAGCAATGAAAGAGAGAAGACACTAAAATGCAATGTGCTCCTCAAGTATTTGTACTTACAATATGTTTTGTCATATGTGGCCTAAAATTATTTCAACATTGAACACAAACACTGATCAAATTGTATGTTTAATTCTTTGTTGTGTGAAAGATATGGTTATACAACCATTTTCTTTGACTGAGTGTAGTCTCTAGTCTATATGTTTGTGTACTCTGTAAATCACTCTGTGTTCTTTTTTCTCTTATTGTTTGGTAATGTTTGTTTTCTGCTGTAAGATTAAAGCTTTGTTTGAGGTGGTATTGGTGTTTGACTGTATTTGCAAATATGTACTATAGACATTTTGTAAAAAAATACAAACAATATTGTATATGTTTTAAACTGTACTTCATTCCCATGCTTACTTCTATATATTTTCTTATTGGTGTAACCCTTGCGCCAATCCCCCCTCGTCGCTCTACCACCTCGCTCCCCCATCTTGTCCCCCGCCCCCTGGAAGTGCTAGTTTTATACAATTCTAGAACTGTTGTACAAATTTTTATATTCATCTGGCTGAAAATTTAATTATTCAGTTTTTTGTACTGTTCTCAAACTGTTGTACAAATTACTTTATTTCATATGACTGATGTAACTAAGGGTTAATTTCAAAGGTTAGATTATGAAATGAATTGAAGCATATAAGCATAAACCAAAAGAAACTACAAAGTACAATGAAAGCAAACATAAATAAAACGATTATACCAGTTAATCACCAAAACCTCCATGATTCATCTTTGTAGCACCTTCTAACTTGTTGGTTGACATGTTTCCCTCAAATTCGACGTGCGAGCAATCAAAAAATAAAAGCCTAAGTCATACACAAGCTTTGAAGGATTTACTTAAAGTCTATGCCTATGCCTATGAAAAAATAAATCTAAGTCTGAATATGCCAGAATAATGTAATCTATGTGCGTGTAATCTAAAAATTAGAGCAAAATAGCATTTTATAGAAAATGCCATTTTGAATGGATGAACGAGATTGACTTTCGACGAAGACCTAAAATCAGAGGATGAGATTAAATTTGATAATCCCTAATCAGGGTTAGGGAAAAATCATTAAGTGAGTGGTCAAGATGTCATCTCAAAAAATCAAATCAGCGGTGGAGAATAAATGAGATAATTAATTAGAAAAATAAAGATTTTCAAAAATCAAGAAGATAAAGATTGCTTGATTTGTGAGATTCGAAAAATCAGGAAGATAAGAGTTGAACTGAAGATCAGATTTGGAAAATCAAGAATCTACCCGATTACTTGATTTTTGGAGGAATATTACCATTTTGAATTAAATTAACTCAAAATATGGATTTTGTGAAATAATAAATGATCGATTTTTAGATTATTTACTAAAATGAACTAACAGTTAAGAATGTGAAATCATTTTAAATAATTAACTTATTTAAAATGAGAGAAATATTAATTTTGACAATTAAATAATTAAAGATAATTATTTAATTTAGCAGATATGATTAATAATTAAATAAATTAATCAATTCATTTAATTATGACAATTAGTGACATATTAAATAAATAAATAAAATTTATTTATTTAATAATCAGGAAGAAATGAATGAAGAAGGGTAATTAAATAATTTAAGAAATTTATTTAATTAAGGGAAGACTTAGACAATTAATGACGTATTTAATAAATAAAATTTATTTATTTAATAATCATGAAGAATAAAAATGACATGAATTAATTAAATAATTATGAATTATTTAATCAATAGTCGAATGTGGACCAAAGGCATAATTAAATGTCATAATTATGCTAGGACGAAAGTGGTAAAAATAGAGCTTGTAGGCATAGGTCATTTTTAAGTGTCTACATTTTTCCCCTCTTTGTCATAATGTAGCATGTCGCATTGTGACAAAGAAAATAAGTCAAAAATATGCCCCGGTGCAAAATAGGATGAGAAAGAATGATGAGGGAGGTTATGGTATGCCCCCTCAAGATGACAGACAAGTTCCAAGAACATGGGTGTGCTCTCAAAATTAATGAGAAGACTAGAATATGAAGAGACAAAAATGTTAGTGCAAAAGATATGGATGATGATATGGATGCAATGCCTAAATGAGATGAGTGAGAGAAGATGACAAAAAAAAAGATGTATATTAGTTCCTAGACCAAATCCTTCAAAACTTTAACATAGGACTTTAATTATTATTGCTCTTAATCATCATTGGGAAGACTGTTGTAATGGCCAACAAACACCATGATATGACATAGATCAAGGTGTACAAGGTCGTACCATCACATAAGACAAGTAGTCACAGACAAGGATGATCATGACTCATACTAAGAGTGCAGTTGCCCCAGTCTTTTTGTCATAACCAACCGCCAGCAAAAAGGACAAAAAGGACAAATCATGACACGTCGTTGCTTCTCTAAATCCTATTTCGAGGACATCCTTGAGAAACTAGCAACATGATTGTCAAAATACAACAATAAAGCCATTATCATGATACATTGTTGTTTTTCTAAATCCCGAAATCAGGACATCGCTGAGAAACTAGTAACATGCATGTCAAGAGATAAGACAAACGCCATGATACGTCACTGCTTCTCTAAATCCTATTGTTGGGATCTCGCTGAAAAACTAGTAACATGATAATAAAAAAAATCGAAAGACAAGATAAGAAAATTATGATACGTCGCTGCTTTTCTAAATCCTGTTGTCAAGATCTTGCTGAAAAACTGGTAACATGATAAAAGCCAAAAGACAAGATAAGCCAATAATGATACATCACTTCTTTTCTAAATCCTTTAGTCAGGACATCGCTGAGAAACTAGTAACATGAGTGTCAAAAGACAAGACAAATGCCATGATACATCACTGCTTCTCTAAATCCTGTTGTTGGGATCTCGCTGAAAAACTAGTAACATGATGAAAAATCAACAGACAAGTGCCAAGTGTTTTCCAAGTGTGTCTGAATGTCGAGTGTTTTGATGTCAATATGTTAGGTTTGATGATGTTGAGATGTCAGGGTGTCAAGGTTTTGACGATGCCAAGATGACGAGTGCCGAAGATTTCCAAATTCAGGAAGGACACATCCTGAATGATGTCGATGTCGAGAGGATTGATCCCTAAATGTCAAAAGGATCCCTCAAAATGTCAATGACAGTGACAATGACGATGCCTAGGAAGGACACATACTAAGGCACAAATGACAGAGTTTGTTCTTCAGAAGGACACATCTGAAAGATACCAATGTCGAGAGGAGAGATCCTTGAATGTCAGGAGGATCTCTCAAAATGTTGGATGACCGTGATGATGCCTAGGAAGGACACATCCTAAGGCATGAATGACAGAGGTTATCTTTCAGAAGGACACATCTAAAAGCTAACCAAGAGTTGACAGTTTGACAGGTTATGACCATTTGACTTGTTTTGACTGAGTTTGACCTGTGTTGACCATATGTCGATTTTCTTTGACATGTTAATGTGTTTGTCATTTTTGAATAAATAATTGCCATACTTTTTTTTTAATGAGTTGTTTTGTTTGGAAAATGATTTGTCTTGACTTGAAGACTTTTGATGTGTGTGCTAGTGTAATGCCATGCACCCTAATGGACTGACCTAGTGCGGCCTCAGGGGCTCATCGACAGATGGCCTTGCCTACATCATGCACTCAGAGACCTCATAGTTTGATACGATCAATGAATTTGTCTTGATGACCAAAGATTGTGTCATGATTTTATTTTGACAAACCTAAAAGGACTGACCTAATGTCTCGGGGACTCGAATATGAGTCTTGCCTATGTAGCAAATGCGTAGAGACAACGTAGTTCAGATGAATGACAAAGACTTGACTAATATGATGGACATGATGAAATGTGACTTTGTTTTACGTTGTCTAGACATTGTGACTTTTTTGGGGTTTCTTCAGGACGTTTTTCAAATTTTTAAGATATTTTTTCAGGACATTTTGCAATGTTTTTGGTCTTTTTTCAGGACATTTTGCAATGTTTTTGTCTTTTTTTTAAGGACTTTTTACAATGTTTTTGTCTTTTTTTCAGGACTTTTTACAATGTTTTTGTCTTTTTTTTAGGACTTTTTACAATGTTTGTATTTTTCAAGACTTTTTATGATTTTTTTCTTTTGTCTGTTTATGACTTTTTTGGACTTTTGGCAACTTATAATTTTTTTGGACTTTTGATAGTTTATAATTTTTTTGGACTTTTGACAGTTTATGAGGATCACAACAAATGCATGTGAATGATGCCTATGCATGAGAATCCAATGACAAACATGATTGTGCCCCTAGTCAAGTTGAATACCAATTGGTAGGTGATGACAACGTTGTTTGACGTGGGAAGAGCGCATCCTGAAACAACATGAGGATGACGATAATGTGACGAAAGTATTGAGGTCTACAACTAGGCCAGGAACAAAGGCAAGTAATGTTTTGGATAATTTGCTTGTATAGATTAGACTCGTTGCATTTGGAATGAATTGGTTAGGACTAAAAGGATGATGGAGTATCCTTAGACCGTTTGACAAGGGAAAGCCAAGATAGGTGACAAACATGAAAGGACAGAAGGTGGGCTTGGTAAAGGACGAGGGACATGAGACTAAGGGAATTGTCATATGATTTTCAAGGACTACGTCGCATAATGATAATGAGGTTTTGAAAGTAATGACATGACATTTCGTGAATAGTGTATGACCGAAGGATAAACATGTCAAGAGTTTTCCCAAAGCATGATTTATGTGTGCCAGTTTTATGTCAAGACCAAGGTAGGTGGGAAAAATGCGTGGAAATGATAGGGCTTAGATGGACGTAAATGTCATGAGGAAGGAATGGGAAATGAGACGACTTGCCCCCAAGTGTAAAAGTCCACATAGATGATTTATTTTACACATGATACCTGTTTCCAAGGTTTTCATCATGGTACTTATCCAGGGCACCTGTTTTCCAGGTTTTCACCATTGGATGAAATTTATCTCTTTACTATTTTCTTAACTTTTTGAATTTTTTGGTGTGACCAAGACGCCTGTTTGCTAAGTTTTCATCAGGGTGACGATGTTTTACATTATTCAATTTTTTTGTATTTCTAATTTTGTAGATAGCCTGGATACTTTAGATGAGCACTGATTGTTTTGAATCCACTGACAGTGCTGATGTAGAGACTGGTGCCATGATATGCCAATAATAACCTTGCTGAAGGAGTTGTCTTGTCAGGATCATAGTGCTTGCATACAACTGATCAATGTCATTGTGATACTTTTTGATACTAGAGTTGGCCTTATCAGGATACACACATCGCGATAGAGTGCCATGAGAGTCCTTATGGTAAAGAGTTGTTGCCAAGATGTGACGGATGTGTGACGTGGGATTTTTGGACTTTAGACGAGATGTAGGATTGTGATGAATGATGGTAGACGTGGAAAGGTTGTTTGGACGTTGGAATGAATCACTTTTTATTTTCCAAACTTGGGATGGTGGATGAAATATTTTGGAGGGATGGCATTTGGAGCCAACACCTTTAGATGCCTTGCTTGATGACCATTTTGAAGGAGGTGGACATTTGTTGTATGTGGGAGTCCTCTTGTCTTGTGGCTCCACATTGTGATTGACTTTTCCTTTTGACATATTTTCTTTGCTTGATCCACTTGTCTTTGGGATCCATTTTAACTTCATATGTCCACTTGTCTTTTTGTTTGATTCAATGGTCATTGACATTTGATTTTGATTTTTTGATTTGTATGTCTTTTGTCTTTGTGGGTTCCAAAGGGAAGGTTTAAGATGTTGAGAATGATGGTTTATGGTGTGGGTGGACGGGGTGTTCAAAACAACCTTATGACAAGGATTTCTCATAGACTCTATTTTGACGTTTGTATCTAACAAGGTTGCCCCCAGTATCGAGGAGGTTCCACTGACATTGTTTGATTTGCTAACTGAAGAATAGCCAAGACCTTGATTTCTATAATTTTCTTGAAGTTGTATTGGTTCTTGAATGCCTTGCTCATGTATGCCTAGTCCTTTTCCTTGATAATGCATGCTTTGACATATTCTGTTTGCGATGGGGTATTTATTGTTTTGAAAGAAAGATGCTAACCCATCATGATGTATGTGGACACTGTTACCTAGAATGTTTTAATTTGTGAGGAATCCTGCTCTGACAAAGATAGATGACCCTAGTTGATAAAGTGTCTTAGCTTCATTTTCATGTTGGACATATTTTTGACTGATATCTTTGGTCTACTCTTGTGGCATGTCAGATTCAAATGATTCTATTGGTGCTTCCAAGTCGATGTCAAAACCGTCTTGATGGTCATTATCATATAGTCCCATGAAGTTAGCTATAGCTTCATCATTTGCAAATACGTCCATAGTGGAAGACTCTTTTTCTGGAGGAAGATCGTCTATGGGTCCAATGGAGGCAAGTGTCTCATCTTGGAAAGTGTCGATAGTTGGGGCCTGAATAGGGTCATCAAGTGTTTGATTATAAATGGCGTAAAGGTCAAGGAGTGGATCGTTTTGGATTTATTGGTCAATGGTAGGGTCTTGGTCAAAGATGGGATTGTCATGGATTTGGAATTCTTGGTCAATGGTAGGGTCTTGGTCAAAGATGGGGTTGCCATGGATGATATAATCGGAAATAGAATTGTTGTTAAGGATAGGTGTGTTTTGGATGTCATGATTGTCTTGAAGGACTTCTTGAATGGACTTTAAGATAGGGTCATGGGATGGACTACCTTGTTCTTGACATGAGGGTGACATTATATGGTCATGCTTTGGGCTTTCGTTTTGACACGTATCCTCAAGTTTAGACAATGGGATGTTCCTCTGAGTAATGAAAAAATTTCCATGATTAGATGTGGCTTGTGAGGGGGTGACTTGAAAAGGATTAATGAATGAAGGACTAGGATAGGACGTGGAGACTTGAACTGGACAGTATGTGAAGGACTAGGATATGACATGGAGACTTGGACTGGACTAGTGTGTGAAGGACTAGGATATGACATGGAGACTTGGACTGGACTAGTGTGTGAAGGACTGGGATAGGACATGGAGACTTGGATTGGACTAGTATGTGAAGGACTAGGATAGGACATGGGGACTTGGACTAGACTAGTGTGTGAAGGACTTGGATAGGACATGGGGACTTGGACTGGACTAGTATGTGAAGGACAAGGCTATGAAACGGGGACTTGGATTGGACTAGTATGTGAAGGACTAGGATAGGACATGGAGACTTGGATTGGACTAGTTGGTGATGACATAGGATATGACATGGAGACTTGGACTGGATTGGTGTAAGGTTGACTAAAATGGGACGTGGAGACTTGGACCGGATCGATATGGTATGATGTGGGGATGTGACATGAGTTGGTAGATGGTTGATAAGGCATGTAGAGTTGGACGGGATTGATAGGTGAAGGACCAAAATATGACGTGGAGGTTTGGAATGGACTAGTGGACAATTGGATTCCCTTGTCAAGATTAGGATAAGGGTGATAAGTGGAAATTTGTTGTGAATTAATGGTAGGATTTATGTTAAGTGATTGTTGATGGTGAGGGTAGATGGATGGAGGACTTGGACTGATGGGTCATTGGTATGAAGAACATTGATTTTCGGTTTGGGGGAATTGGATCCTAAAGTCTAAGGCTTGTTGATATTGACCTCTATAGAGTAATTGGTATTCAACTTTACTAGCAAGCCTATCAATATTGTGTTGAAGGGAAGACAAGGTGGTGGAAGTCATGATGTTGTTAAATGCAGAGTGATAATGACATTTGTCTAAGGGAAATGACTAATGCAAGATGATAAGGTTGTCAAAGTGAAAGTGTCAAATGAGGACTAAGATGATAATGTTGACGAAGGACTAAAATGATTAATGCAAAGTCTAGGTTCAAAATGAGGACTAAGATGAACAATGCAAAGTCTAAGTTCAAAATGAGGACTGAGATTTTTTTTTTGATGTTTTGTTGAAAATTTTGAGTTGTCTAAGGTCGATTATTTGTGTCCAGATTTGTGAATGTTGTGTATATTGTTTGAAAATATAGAAAACACTTGAAAAGCATGATGTTTTGGTGTATGCAAACGCACATGAGACAAGAACAATCCTAATAGGCCAATAGGCCAAGGGTTTGCATACTTGATATAGCCCACCGATATACTCCAGATTGGTGCTAAACACCTTTCCTTCTCGAGAGAAGATAGCTTAGAAGTTTGGTGGCATTGGCTCCCCTCCACGGCTCATTAACATCATTCGAGCACACCAACTTCAAATTCTTGGGTAGTGACTTCCCAAGAACTACTATCTCTACTTAAAGGGATCAGTAGTGAGTGTCTTCGAGCATGATACTGTATCCTGCACTATACCAAGCAATGACTGAAAAATGGCTGGCCTCTAAAACAGTGGGTGTTTAGTAAGGGCATTCCATTCGTAGGGCATGATCCATGCGGTGAGAGTCCCCTTTCGGATCCATCTCGTCAGAACCATACGCGTGATTCTTGGGATTTCCCCAAGAATCCACTTTTATATACCGGCTGGAAGTCCCTCAGGTTTAGGGTGCTACCGGTCTGAGTCGTCCTGGGGTGAGTACTTTTTCCCACCAGAATAGGCCCAAGTTCTAGAGTTAGTAACCGTTTCTCTTACACCCAGGATCACACAGATGCACAAGGGGAGAGGATACTTCGATATACCAAATCATGAGGGTAATAACAAAAATATGCTTTCGCACCAAACACAATAGACACTTGTTAATTTTAATCCAATTGAAAGATTTGCTATACTACCAGACAATCTATTTCAAAAATTTAACTAGGGTCTTCGACATGTGTTCTGCAGAAAGATTCATTAGTAGTTTGATAATGATCTTCGACTATCGATTTGCAAAAATAGTTAGATGCGTCATTTTTGTCCACTTGATCCAATGTGTCCTTTGAAGTGTTTATTTTTTGCACATGCACAAAACCAACAACAAAGCCAAAACCTTAACAAGATAATTGATCACTACTATTAGAGAGTTAGCTAGTCAAGACAAATCTGATTTTTGGAAATATTTTTGATAGTAAAATTAAAAATATACATAATATCACCTATCTAAAATTTCAAGATCTTTCCAAAAATGTAAAGAAATAAAAAAAAATTGTTGTTTCACACCTGAAATTAATTTTTTATGAAAAATCATAAACAAAATTATAAAAAATACAAACCAGCTCCAAAAATTCTGATTTTTGGACTTGAGACGTCTGATATCATCCCAAATCTGCAAATTTTTTTCTGTGAGCCGATATCCAACCGTTTGTGAGATATAAGTAAATCTTTTTGAAACCCCAATTTTAAAAGCTCTATTGTTTGACTAATAATTGTGCATCCAAATTTAAAAGATAAAGAATAGACCCCTATTAAAATTTAGAGAGATTTCTAGAAATGTAAACATATTTGAGAAATTTGATAATTTTCTCTCAAAATTGATTTTTCATGAAAAACAGCAAAAAACTTATAAAAAAATAAAAAATAGATCCAAAAAATATGATTTTTGGAATGAAAGCTCGCAATTTTGTCCCCAAGCTGCATAATTTTTTTTGTGAGTAAATAGGTATCCGTTTGAAAGTTATGGTCGAATCTTTGGAAACTAGGGCTTTATCCAAAATGATGCAAAACCTGCAACAAAAAGAAAACAAAACCTGCAACAAAAAGAAACTGTTGGAATTGTGTGCCTCAATCCCACAGGTTGAAACCTCTTGTGAAGCAATTTCAGTGAGACTATTGAGATGTCTGGCCGACCTACTAGTTGATCATGACTATCGCTGTGACTTCCGGAATGTCTTGGCGATCAGCATAATCGGCAACCTTCGGTGTACCCTTGGACAGTCGGGATGATGTCTCAGCGATGGTAGAAAGTTTGGCCGATATCGGCATGACCTTTGGTCTGTCTGGCCGATGCAACAATCGGTGTGACTTGCCTCTGTCAGAATGAGTCTTAGCAATGGGAGATGTCTGGCCGATAGGATAAGTCTTATGGGTCATCGGAGTAACACAAAGGGTTAGGTAAGAACTCTTGCCGAAGGCTAGCTCTCTCGCCGTTGGTTGTGAGACTTCGGTGTAACACATGTGTTTTAGTATGTAGTCTTGCCAACGGGTGCATTGGACATCGATATAACCCCTGAGCTTGGTATGATGTTTTATCGACAACGATAAGTATGGCCGACAAAGCTACATGTGATCGAGTGTTTTCGGTGAGACTCCTAGCGAATGGAGTCATTAGAGAAACACAAGGACTTCGGTATGAAGTCTCAACGAATGTGGAATGTCTGGCCGATGGTTTGACTCTTCGATATGACTTGAAGGCATCAGTATGATGTCTTGGCGAAGAGTGATTGTCTTGCTGATGGGAATCCTGATGTCGGTATGACTTGAACACTCGGTATGAAGTCCCAACAACTGATGGAGAGTCTCACCGATAGTAAATGGTCCTCGGGGTGACACGATGTATTCGCTATGACCTCTTGGCAATAGCAGTAAGTCTCGTCGACAGTATACACTTCAGAATAACATGAAGGCTCGGTGGGATGTCTTGGCGAGAGCGGTAAGTCTTGTCGACGAGTGTTCTTTTCGGCATGACTTGAAGACTTCTATATGATGTCTTGGCGACAGTTGGATGTCTTAGCGATAGCTTGACAGATGTGTTCAACTGGAGGTCGGTGAGAGGTCTCACCAATCATGCCGATGAGGAAACTCTTGCCGATAGATGGATGCCAATAGGAATGCAATGGATGTCAATGGTTTTGGTATAACTTTGGAACCTTGGTATGATCTCCTGGTGATAGCGATAGTCTCGCTGATGTGAATGCTAAAGTCGATGCAACGTGTGGGCATGGTGTAACCTCTTGCCGATGGGGACAACTCTTGGTGATATCAAATGCTGGTTGTGTTGGCATTGGGGAGACACGGTTAGTGTCTCACCGACATGACAACATAGGTTGAACGCCCTTGATCGATTGAAGACTGTCCTATGTGGTGTGACCTGGACGTATTATCTTCTATGCAAGGAAGTGGAAACATCTACGATGCTGAGTTGGATGATTCGATAGTTGTGATCTGACAATTGTAAAAAAACTGATTCACAGAGCCTATTGAGAACGAATTTATATGTATGCTTTGGAAGTTCTGAATGTAATGATCCGGGAAGAGTAAGAGAGAACAAGAGAAGTGAAGAGAGAGGGTCGAGTGGTTGGCTGAAAGGCTGAGGCCATGAGGCCAAAGCAGAGGAAGAGAGAGGCAGGGTTATGCTGGAATCTCTCCTGATCATGAATGCCATGGTTGATCTCTCAGGGAGAGTTTGCTACCAGATTGATTCCATAATGAACAAGATGTAATCTCTGAAAAGGCTATGAGCTTGAATTATATTGTAACCTTCAGTTGTTGAATAATACAATGGCTCGATCTTTGGAGTGTGGGGTTTTCCCCACATAAATCTGTGTGTTCTGGTTTTCTGTCTTGTCTTTCATCTATGTTGGTTGTGTTTAGAGAATCTGTTATTGCTTGCTATTGAATTTACATGTGCTTCTCTCAGAAGGATTAATGTGGGAAATAAACTATCTATTTCCGCTTTAGGACATTGTTGTACGTGTCTTTGAGGAAACCTAATCAAAGTTGAAGTTACTGAAGGAACTACTGTTCTTGGAGATCTCTCCGAGATACCCTAATTTTCCTAACAAGTGGTATCAGAGCCTTCTTTTGGTTGCTAGTTCTAGGTATTTCTCCTGTGAAGATTTCTCAGTTTGTTAGGCTGGAGGAAATCTGGAGGAATCATCTTTTTTATTGATCCTTTGTTGAGTGGAAGTCTTGTGATATTCGGAGACAACACGCAACTTGAAGGATGGTGAAGATGGAAGAGGGAGTTGATCATGTTGTTTTGTTGTGATTTGTGTCTCTTGGTTGGTAGCGGTATAACCTTGGTGTATGAGGTGGATTTCTTTGCTCCGTGGATATGTAGTAGTAAAGCTTTCATATTGGGTGTCTGTCTGAGAGGCTCCTTGATGATATGGAGAAGCCTAGTTTGTTTGTCAGCCATGGAAGAGAGTGCTTATGCTAGGTGGTGTTTCTTGGTGTTGGAAGGCACTATTTCTTGTTAACCTCGAATACATAAAGGCTATGAAGTTAATCATTAGATGATTTGTAAGCTTCTGAAATAGCCTTTCTCTCTTTCTCAGATGCATGTACATGTTGGTGGTTTTAGGGTTGGCTTGAAAGGGCCCTGGATTTTCTTGAACTGTTGTTTCCTTTTTTAAGGATGTTTTGTATTTGCATGGCTCTGTGGTTTTGCAAGTTTTACATGGTTAAGCAAAACTTGTGGTATTGTGGAGCTGTTGATAAGCTATTTTCTAGAGCCTGAATTTTAGGGTGTTGCTGGATGAGATAGTTGCATTTCTACATGCATGCTTTGTGCATGGTTTGAGGAGGTGTGTTTTCTTCTCTACATGGGAGTGTTGGTACGTGATTTGTCACTCAACATTCTTGTGGTGGTGCTTGTGGGTTCCTTGATTATGGTGCTTATTGTGGACATGATTGGAAAATCAGGTGATCTGGTGTTTGAGTCATGTTGTTTACATGGTTATTCTCTTTGAAATCTCAGTGTTGCAGTTTCCAATGTGATGATGGGTTTGCATGTTTGATGTTTGTGATCTATGAGTTATGCAGTTGATGGATTAGCTACCCATTAGCTGCAGTGAGATAACTTGGATGTGGACTGTCTTTATCCATGAGGTTGATTCTTTGCATATGCAGACTTGTTAGTTGGCCTTGTCAGTGGTCACTTGTGCATTGGTGTGATTGCTTTGAGATGAGAGGATGGATACTATTGAGTACCTGACTAGTTGGTTATGGGAACCTGAAGTAGGTGGTCATGATGCTTGGAGAGCTTGGATGTCACGTTTTAGTGGGAGCTTTAGCAGTGACTGTGGGTTCATCACATGGTGGTGAATGGTCTTCTTTAGTGTTGCAGATGTTTCTTGGGGAAACCCTTAGATCCTGTTGCTGCAGAAGGGTTCTTTTGCATTTGCATGGACATTATTTGAAGATGTGCAACATCTTGAAACCATGGAGGACACTTGGAGTCTTTGGCTGAGGTGTTGATGGTACTTGACAGGTGATGTTGGTTTTGATTCTGTTTGCTTTATGTCATGGTATACTCTTGTTTGTGCACTGGATTTTTGGCATTGTTCATTGTATTTGAGACTATGGTGAAGTCACTTGAAGCATGGTATCTCCTAAGGGGATATGTAGATCATGGTGTCATGATAAGTTCCTGATTTAGATGATTGGAGCTTTGACAGTGGTCTAGTAATTCTTTGTGTATTGGGTGCTTTGATTATTTGCTTGATACTTCATGATAGTGTAGTAATGCAGTTGAAGTTTAGCATGAGATGATCGGTTGCTAGTACTCATGGATACATGAAGAATAAGGTGAGGCTATTTTCTCTTATGAGAGAAGTGTTGTTGATTGTTACTCTTGTTGGAGTCTTTTAGCAGAAAGTCCGAGAAGCCTACACCTTAGTTGAACATGAGTTCAATAAGAGACCTATGAGGAGATTGCTCTTGGATTAGTCATGATGGCTTGTATATCTCGAAGGAGTATTCTCGTTCCCACTCTTGGTCTGCTCGGCAGTTTATTTGAGAGGAGATGATGTATGGGCTGATTTCCTGAAATGGGGAATGAAGTAGCTTGATTTTCCTTTGGGATGAGAAGGAGATCATTCTTGAAACAACTGGTAGTTAGAAGTGTCCGTAGGAGGATGTTCTCCAGGAATATGATGTGCAGGGTTTCTCTCTATAGTCTTGTTTTTCTTCTTGGATGTGTGGAGATCTTTGGAGAACTACGAAGACTTGTGGTGAGAGAAATGTTTCTTGTAGCAGTTTGTTGCAGGTTGTGCATATCATTGTGGATATTTCCTTGGTACTACATGGTTACATGTTCTATGTGATGTTATTGGTAGATTTGCGATGCTTTTTGATCTTTCTGATATGGATTACTCAGGCAGTGGGAGTTCCTATATGTGTCTTGTCTTATTCGACTGGTTGGCACTTGGAGCTTGCATTTGTTGTTAATGAATTGGTTATGGTTTGGCATAAGTTTACTAATGTTGATACCTATGAGGTATGTGAGATTGGATGGAATAGCATGAGATGTGGGTGCTATTTTCAGTCGCGTGGGTTTATCAGTTGGATGGAAGCAGTCATTCTGATTGTTGTTCTAGCTGGTGTTTTTGTCTTGTTTCTGGAGAATGACTTCATGGTTGTGTTCTGTTTGAAGCCTTGAAGTTGCTTCTGTATAGCGTTTCAACATAGTGAACTGGTAGCAGTATCTCATTGATGATATCACTGGGATATTTTTCTTGTGTTCGTTGGACTGATTGCTTATTCACCTTGGCGTTGTTGCTTGAATGGTGGAAATCTTGGATGTCGGTGCAGAAGTCTTGATGAAGCATGAGAGCATGTTTTTTTATTATCTTAGTTTCTAGTTGCTTTGGAGGTGCCTGTGTGATCTTTGTCAAGTGGGAGATTGTTGGAATTGTGTGCCTCAATCCCATAGGCTGAAACCTCTTGTGAAGCAATTTTGGTGAGACTGTTGAGATGTCTGGCCGACCTACTAGTTGATCATGACTATCGTTGTGACTTCTGGAATGTATTGGCGATCGGCATAATCGGAAACCTTCGGTGTACCCTTGGACAGTTGGGATGATGTCTCGGCGATGGTAGAAAGTCTAGCCGATATCGGCGTGACCTTTGGTCTGTTTGGCCGATGTAGCAATCGGTGTGACTTGCCTCTGTCATAATGAGTCTTAGTGATGGGAGATGTCTGGCCGACAGGATAAGTCTTATGGGTCATCGGAGTAACACAAAGGGTTAGGTAAGAACTCTTGCTGAAGGCTGGCTCTCTCGCCGGTGGTTGTGAGACTTCGGTGTAACACGTGTTTCGGTATGTAGTCTTACCGAATGTGGAAGTCTTGCCGATGGGTGCAATGGACATCGATATAACTCCTGAGCTCGGTATGATGTTTTATCGACAACGATAAGTCTGGCCGACAAAGCTACATGTGATCGGGTGTTTTCGGTGAGACTCCTAGTGAATGGAGTCATCGGAGAAACACAAGGACTTCAGTATGAAGTCTCAGTGAATGTGGAATGTCTAGCCGATGGTTGGACTCTTCGATATGACTTGAAGGCATCGGTATGATGTCTTGGAAAAGAGTGATTGTCTTGCCGATGTGAATCCTGATGTCGGTATGACTTAAACACTCGGTATGAAGTCCTAGTGACTGATGGAGAGTCTTGACGATAGTAAATGGTCCTCGGGGTGACATGATGTATTCGCTATGACCTCTTGGCAATAGCGATAAGTCTCACCGACGGTATACACTTCAGAATAACATGAAGGCTCGGTGGGATGTATTGGCGAGAGCGGTAAGTCTTGTCGATGAGTGTTCTTTTCGGCATGACTTGAAGACTTTTGTATGATGTCTTGGTGATAGTTGGATGCCTTAGTGATAGCTTGAAGGATGTGTTCAATTGGAGGTCGATGAGAGGTCTCGCCAATCATGCCAATAGGAATGAAATAGACGTTAGTGGTTTCGGTATAACTTTGGAACCTTGGTATGATCTCCTGGCGATAGCGATAGTCTCGCCGATGTGAATGTTGAAGTCGATGCAATGTGTGGGCTCGGTGTAACCTCTTGCCGATGGGGACAACTCTTGGCGATATCGAATGCTGGCTGTGTTGGCATTGGGGAGACACAGTTAGTGTCTCACCGACATGACAACACAGGTTGAACGCCCTTGACCGATTGAAGACTGTCCTACGTGGTGTGACCTGGACGTATTATCTTCTATGCAAGGAAGTGGAAACATCTACGATGCTGAGCTGGATGATTTGATAGTTGTGATCTGACAGTTGGAAACAAACCGATTCACAAAGCCTGTTGAGAATGAATTTATATGTATGCTTTGGAAGTTCTGAATGTAATGAGCCGGGAAGAGTAAGAGAGAACAAGAGAAGCGAAGAGAGAGGGTCGAGTGGCTGGTTGAAAGGCCGAGGCCATGAGGTCGAAGAAGAGGAAGAGAGAGGTAGGGTTATGCTGGAATCTCTCCTGATCATGAATGCCATGGTTGATCTCTCAGGGAGAGTTTGCTACCAGATTGATTCCATAATGAACAAGATGTAATCTCTGAAAAGGCTATGAGCCTGAATTATATTGTAACCTTTAGTTGTTGAATAATACAATGGCTCGATCTTTGGAGTGTGGGGTTTTCCCCATGTAAATCTGTGTGTTCTGGTTTTCTGTCTTGTCTTTCATATGTGTTGGTTCTGTTTAGAGAATCTGTTATTGCTTGCTGTTGAATTTGCATGTGCTTCTCTCAGAAGGATTAATGTGGGAAATAAACTGTGTCTGTTTCCGCTTTAGGACATAGTTGTACGTGTATTTGAGGCAACCTAATCGAAATTGAAGTTATTTAAGGCACTACTGTTCTTGGAGATCTCTCCGAGATACCCTAATTTTCCTAACAGAAACCAACTCCAAAAATTGCTCTTTATTTGTCCAAATATGTCGGGTTCACCAATGTACTTAAGGGTTAATTTCAAAGGTTAGATTATGAAATGAATTGAAGCATATAAGCATAAACCCAAAGAAACTACAAAGTACAATGAAAGCAAACATAAATAAAACGATTATACTAGTTAATCACCAAAACCTCCATGATTAATCTTTGTAGCACCTTCTAACTTGTTGGTTGACGTGTTACCCTCAGATTCGACGTGCGAGCAATCTAAAAATAAAATCCTAAGTCCTACACAAGCTTTGAAGGATTTACTTAAAGTCTATGCCTATGCCTATGACAAAATAAATCCAAGTCTTAATATGCCAGAATAATGTAATCTATGTGCGTGTAATCTAAAAATGAGAGCAAAATAGCATTTTATAGAAAATTCCATTTTGAATGACGAACGAGATTGACTTTCAATGGAGACCTAAAATCAAAGGATGAGATTAAATCTGATAATCCCTAATCAGGGTTAGAGAAAAATCATTGAGTGGTCAAGATGTCATATGAGAAAATCAAATCAACGATGGAGAATAAATGAGATAATTAATTAGAAAAATAAAGATTTTTGAAAATCAAGAAGATAAAGACTGCTTGATTTGTGAAATTCAAAAAATCAGGAAGATAAGAGTTGAGCTAAAGATCAGATTTGGAAAATCAAGAATCTGCTCGATTACTTGATTTTTGGAGGAATATTACCATTTTGAATTAAATTAACTCAAAATATGGATTTTGTGAAATAATAAATGATCAATTTTCAGATTATTTACTAAAATGAACTGACAGTTAAGAATGTGAAATCATTTTAAATAATTGACTTATTTAAAATGAGAGAAATATTAATTTTGACAATTAAATAATTAAAGATAATTATTTAATTTAGCAGATATGATTAATAATTAAATAAATAAATCAATTCATTTAAGTATGACAATTAGTGACATATTAAATAAATAAATAAAATTTATTTATTTAATAATCAGGAAGAAATGAATGAAGAAGGGTAATTAAATAATTTAAGAAATTTATTTAATTAAGGGAAGACTTAGACAATTAATGACGTATTTAATAAATAAATAAAATTTATTTATTTAATAATCATGAAGAATAAAAATGACATGAATTAATTAAATAATTATGAATTATTTAATCAATAGTCGAATGTGAACCAAAGACATAATTAAATGTCATAATTATGTGAGGACGAAAGTGGTAAAAATAGAGCTTGTAGGCCTAGGTCATTTTTAAGTGTCTACAACTAAAAAGTTAAATTTTTGGTTTTCATGGAATTGTTTTAAGAATTTGGAGTGGTACATGGTGTTTGCATTAAGAGTGAATTTGTGGTTGGCATGAGTGGATTTGTACTGTGAATTTTCATTAGTAATGAATTTATCCATTTGTTGGGCTCATGTTTATGCATATTGGCCATGAAGTGCTAGTCATCATCATAGAGCATGAACATTATTATTCCCAAGTCATCGACAGGTGCCATGACTTATCCTTTGAATGGCGGGGGAGCATGTCCCTCGGGAAAGCAATGTGTAGCCAGAGAATGAAGAAAATTAGCGCAACTTCAAAGCGCCAATACCAGAAGTTTCTAAACTTCTGCATAGCTATGATAGATGTAAGAAGTTATCAAAACATTTCTCAATGATCAGACAATATGTAGGACAAGTTTTACATAGGGAATTTCTTTTCATTACTTGTCAGAGGTATTTCAATATGAAGTTGTGTCATTGGTCAATTTTTCCAACTCAATAGCTTTTCCATTAAAATATTTTCAGATGTACTCACTTCAAAATGTTGTGCCATTGATCTTTTGCAATCCTGTGTGGTGTGTGGGCCCAAAGGAAATAAATTTATAAATGAGTTATTGATCTAGTGTACAAGATTAAATGATTGAATTTAAAATTACCAGCCTATTTTTAAAATCTAATTTTGAAATTAGTCTTATGTGAATTTAAAGATATTTTAAATTATGTTTATTTTTAAAACCCAATCACCCCTATTTACTTTCGAGTTTTGAATTGCTCTTTCTGTGACCATAGGAAATCACCAATGGTGCACTGTTAAAATGTTTTCAGATGTACTCACTTCAAAATGTTGTACCATTGATTCTTTGCAATCTTGTGTGGCATGTGGATCCAAAGAAAACCATTTTATAAAGTAATCCTTGAGCTAGAGTATAAGATCAATATGAAGTTTTTTCATTGGTCTATTTCATCAACTCTTCTAACCGATGGTGCATCATTAAATTGTTCTAAAATGTATTCATTTCAAAATGTTATGCCATTGGTCCTCTACAATCCCCCATGGCATGTGGGTCCAAAGGAAATCAATTTATAAAGTAATTCTTGAGTTAGCATACAATTTTTAATGATTGGATTTAAAATTATAGGACAATTTTTTAAAATCTAATTTTCAAATTAGTCTTATGTGAATTTGGAGATATTTTAAATTTTAATCTTTGAAAAATCTAATTCAAATATCTCTTATGTGAATTTCTCTGCAATCGCTAAAGGTTTTCACTAGTTAGGGTTTTGTTCCTATTTTAGACGTAAGGGCATTTGTTGTTCTCTTTGAATTATCACAAATTGTCTCTCCAAAGCTTAGGAAATCAAAGCATACCTAGGGCACAAGAATCCTTTCTGAAATAATTTGTGATTGTTATTATCATAGTAGAAAGTCTATCCTTGCATCTAACATTTGGAGATTTGACTTAGTGAAATTAATTGCCTTTGAAAGTTGATGGGCCTATGGAGCCAAGGTTGAGCCTTATGTTTTTCCTATGTGGGTGCTTGATAGAGTAGTTCTTATCTAATGATTTCATTCATTCAATTGATTGAATTCAAAACCCTAGTGTTGAAGAAAAAGTTTAAGGTGCTTATACAAATTATTTTGTCTCTCTTATTGTCACTTTCTACCTTTGTGGAACAATTTCTAATTAGGTCTTTAACTTGATCAAATTTATTCTTATATGTAGATTTCCCTACTCTTCTAACCTTTTCAATGTAATGTTTAGGATCAAATCTCCTCCTCTAGATTATTTGGATCTTATACTTCATTAGTTTAGAACTTAAGAGTTCAAGTCCTTCCCTTGATCTTATTGTAAAGTTAAAAAATTTCATGGTAGGTGGTATGAGGGAGCCCTTTTTGTGTTGCCACAAATGTGAGAAAGGTTTTGAAACCAATATAAATCTTTGATGCTGCTTTGAAAAGTATTTTCTTTGACATTCAAAAAGAGTTAGAAAACTTCATCGATAATTAACACAAGTTCTAGAACCTAAGCTATACTTCAACATGAGCCTTTCCTTTAAAAAAAGAGGTTATGAAAGGGTTGTCAAACTTTGACAAGGTTATGAAAATGTTGTTGAGAGCTGACAAGGTTGTGAGAACTTCGGAAGCCGTCACAAGTTTTGGAACCTTCTAATTTTGTCAATGACTTAACACTTAGGCAATTTTTCAAGGGAAACTCATGACTAGAAAATGAAAATGATTGGACAAAGGGAAAAAACTACGATGGAATTTAGACTTAAGGTAACAATATTAATGTTTAAATCTAAAATAATTTAAAATAATTTTTTTATTGATTTTAAAAATATAAAATCAAACTTGATGTACATATAGAATTAATAAAAATCAAATAATTATATTAATATTAATACCAGAGATTACATCATTAATTAAAATTATAATATTAAGATTAAAAGTAAAAGGAGAATAGAAATCATTGGTCGAACCTTTTTCGTAGTCAAGAAAGGTTTCAAAACCAATATAAATCTTTGACACTCCTTTGAAAAGTGCTTTGTTTCACATTCAAAATAATTTAGAAAACTTCATTGGTAATTAAAACAAGTTTTAGAATATGAGTAAGACGAATACAAGATTTTTCTTTCAAAAACAAAGAGATTATGAAATGGGTTTTAGATATTGAAAAGGTTGTGAAAACCTTTTTGGGAGCCAAAGAGGATGTGAAACCTCTTCAAAAGCCGACACCGGTTTTGCAATATTCTAGTTGTTGACTTTAGAGAGTCAAGCCAATGGACATTGCAAGTCACTCTCCCTAGTGTAAATAATTCAAAATGCATTTTTATCAAGTTGCGCTGTGAAAGGCATGCATGTTGTAATTACATGATGATACTTGTCTTGGTTGCTCGTGTTCAATACAAGCTAGTCATAAAACATTCTTCAAATCAATAAGAGAGATTCTAGTCATTCAATTTGAGTCACCATTTGAGATGCATGCCAACATATCACATCATCACAATCTTGAAAGGGAAAGGCACAACATCAAAAAAACATCAAAATAATTTACTATCTTGGATATCCAAAGTATAAATTCGACACTTGAATAATGTTTGAGAATTAAAAACCAATTTGACTTGATAGTTAAGGATAATTTGAGTAATTACAAGACTCTTGAACAATATGTGCTACCTAAAATACTTCATAATAGTGGCGAAGTGAAATGAAATCATTAGATGCTTCAATAGCTAAATTTAATAACATTGCAATTCTAAATTGAATAGCTTCTTAAAAGTAGAAGGATTAATACACTTTTTTAAAGAAACAAAAATACTCTTTGGCCCAACAAAATAAAGTGGTGAGAAATTCTTCACTAGAGGTGCCTATCAAATGACAAATTTGGTATGTGAAAAACAAACTATTCATAAAGCTTGTGTGACATAAAATATCCAAGATTTATTGAGTGGTTATTAGTAGGTCTAACTATCAATAAATCATAAACTAGAATTTTTTCCTATGTAAAATAAATTTTGTGTTTATATAATATTTTTATTTAAAAATATTCAAAAAATGAACTAATAATATTTTTTGTACAGTGGTAATGTATTTGTGTACAATCTAGAATAGTGAAGGAAAAGTCGTATAATGATAATAAATATGTGATTCAAGTTTATAATAAATTGCTCACATTTTTGTCCTTTTGATACATCCCATTTAAGACTAGTCGGCTTTACATACATTATATGGTGCAAGACAATTGTTTCTAGGTGCATATTTATTGTTCTTGTACAAATTTTTAAGAGTTTGTTAGAGATAATAGATCCAAATCGACTTAGGTTTATGTAGAAAGACTAAATACACCCTACATTAATAAAGACAAGATTGGGTGAACATTGTCCACACAATCTTTAACATGTGCTCACTATAAATTGCTTTTCAATATTAATGAATTGTGGCCAAGGTACCATTGCCAATTGCTTCTTTATTTAGTTGTAAGACACATTGAAACAATTGACAATTAAACACAAAGGAACACTAGCAATTGCATCTTTGTGTGCAAACTAGCATGCCCAAAAGTTGTTAAAGGTAGCCAAGCTGCAAAACAAAGAAGAGATTCGTTGTTCAATATATGCAAACTATTTCAATTATTTATCAGGTACACATTTTCTTACATTGCTAAAGATGAATCCACTTACCATTTTTGGGGTTTTGCTCATATAGCAAGTCACAAATATCTTTTAAAAGTATTTTTTCAGTGCTCTTTTTCTATGTTTTGTAAAATGATCTGTACAAATTATTTTCCACAATCTAGATGAGAGCCTAATGGAATTTATATCAGAAGTCTTCAAGTTATTCTATATGCAATTTAAAATCTCATTGTAAATATTCAGGTAGCTACATAAATTTGCACGTTATTTGTTTAAATAATATAACTGTTTTTATTTCTATCTCTGTTAGATATAAAAAATGTAACATTTTACTCCTCATTTTACACTGTAGGAAATTGGTTATTCAACACACTTGAAGTTTTGTTGCATTTTCATTGCACGTCAATAGAATTGCACAAGGATTAATTAATCACTTTTTCTATGCCAAACTAGGCATGATTATGATGCATTTCAAGTAGTAAGATATGAGTTACATTTAGAGATTTTGTACAAGATGCATGGTGTGCATAATGTAAATAGATATTTGTCTAGAATGTGTGTTTGCTTCAAGTGCTTTGTCTAGAATAAAAAAGTGTTCTTTGAGGTGATATATTTTGCATAAAATGAATGCAAAAATGGTTGAATATGTCAATTGCATTGTGGTTAACCACTAGGAAGTAACGATAACTTTAAGAAATCCCCTTGAAAAAGATATAAAATCCTCGCGAATATTTCATTTTTTTGGAAAAATATTAATTTCTATTGGAGAATCTTTCCTTTTTTTTGAAAAAATATTAATTTTATTGGAATTTTTTTAAAATCACTAGAAATTTGTAGAAAATCTTGGCGAATTATAGATAGATTTGAAAAAAAATAAAAATTGTTGGCTAATTATACTTGCATTCAAAAAAATAAATTAGGTTCAGTTATTGTAGCGTCAAGTAAATTGCCGACATTGAAATTTCACACTATGTTTGGCTCCCCCTTATGTTCTTAGACATAATTGTGCTTATTATTTGCTCATTTTATTATCATTTTCAAAAAATAAAGATAAAATTGGGAATTAAAATTAATTAATTAATTAACGATAATTAAAGATCCAAAATAGGCCTGGTCTAGGGCGCCCTCACCCTTGACCACCCAATTTTGGCCCAATTTTTAATATTTTATTGTCGATATTTTTCATTTACAAATTTAAATTCATTTGTTGAATTTTCAAAATAATTATTGCAAGAAATCAAGATTTGCATATATATAAATATGTCTTTTTCATCATTTGAACACCTAGGCAGTTGGAATATCAATTGAGCATCCTAAAAAGTAGTAAAAGCAATTCAAAGTCAGAATAAACAATATTCTACAACATTTCATTAGTCAAGATTCATGTTAGCAATGCATCATATAAGATTTGTTTCATGTTTTGTGAGTACTAACACTTGTAAGACCTTCAAGCAACCATCAAATTCTCCTTCCATGAGATGTGCGACATGACTTCAATTCATCAAGGAAAGAAGATTTGAGTGGTAAGTTATAGCACTTGTGGTTTATCATTTTTTTTATCCATTTGGCTCTACCTAATCTAGGGTAAGCACTCTTTATCCAACATCATCATAGCCATTGTGGAGGTGGAAACACCAAAATAGGGTTTGACTTAGGCGAGCCCTATACAACACAACCCTTTCTCCTCTCTTCCTTACAAGTGGAAGACTTGAAGTGGAATTGGAGAAGATTGAAGACCTAATATCAAGATTAAGCATTTAAATAAATTCGTTCATCAAATTAGGGCAAGATCAATTATTCATCAACATAAGAAGTTCCAAAGCTGAGTTCGAGATGAAGATCCTATAGACTACAACTTATTGATACCTGTTCAAAGATTCCAAAAAGTAGCATTTCTAGTCTAGGGTGCCCATGTCCCTGACTAGACAGTTTCAACCCAAACTTGAATGGCACATTCCTCTATCTCTATCATCTTCTATGCTATTCTTAGTTTTTGTGTATCAACTCTGTGTTCTTCTATATTCATATGAATTTACTATAGTTGCCTAATTGACCTAGTTTACATAACCAAACCCCTTCAATTCCTAATCAACATTAATCATCAAACCCCCCCAAAAAAAGAGGACCAAAACCCTACTCATCCATTTTGGCTCTTCCTTGAGGATAGTAGCCAAGTGGTCTTTTATGATCATTTTTGTGTCCTCTCAAATATCATGTTCGGGAAAGGTGCAATTTAGACCCTAGATCCCTTTTCCCACATAAAATTTTGGCGAACTTGACGTATCTTACATTTACAAGCTTCTAATTTACATGAATTTGAGTGAAATCTTAAGTTGTGTGAAAGTGTTACCATTCAAATTGCATTTATTTTCATGAGACAAATTGAGAAAAGTTAAGGTTTGCAAGTCATTTTGAATTTCAAAAGATAAAAATAATCTATTTGCAGTTTTTTAGAGATAAATTTGGTTAGTTATCACATATTGCATTATGAAAATTATCATTTATTAGGAAATTGGGACTTATTGCATTCATTTTTATTTCTTTGATACATAAAAAAACATGCATCTATGTGCTTTATGTAAACACATTAGCTTTTATTGCATTTCCAAAATTTTGTTTGGTGTCAGGCATGAACTTTTACAAACTCAAAACATTAAACAGTATATTATATTTCCAGATTGTTAAACTTACAAAATTTTACACCTTTGGTCTAGGGCACCCTCGCCCTTGTCCTGCTACTTTCACTTCAAATTTTAATCACAGTTCTATTTTTGTTTCTAAGCTTTGTGTCTATTTCTATCATCATCATCCATTCTTCCTATCATTGTATGAACACTCAAGTGTCTTGAATCTTGTGATCAATTTATGAGCTTAACAACCTAGTGTCCCATATCAAATACTCCTTTGAGATGTAGTTACAAAATCATGGCTTCCCGTGTTGCAATTACATCCAATTTTGAGTATGAGTTTCATAACTCTCTCACTCAAGGAGGTGCATCTACATAATCTATCTTTGATCTTCTCCCTACTCTAACTTTGACTGTTTATTCTTCATCACCAACCATTCATGTGGACTTGGAAGCTACTATTGCACATGTCCCTGAATATAAGCTTAAACAATTAGACAAAGACCTTGAAAGAATTCAACTATAATTAAGTATTAAATACTTGGCTGGAGAAACTGTTCCTATTATGGATAACCTTTAAAAATTGATCAATGACGCATAAGGAATAGAAGTGTTGCATATCCTAGCTCATATAGTGGTCTCAAACATCCTTACATCAACTAGTTATGCTCAAACCCTTACCAACACTCAAAATATAATGGGAAAGCAAATTTACTCTCCTTCGACCATACCTTCTATTCCTACTTTAACCCTTCTAGTTGTTGCATCCATCACACAATATAGTAAAGGTATTAACTCTAGTTTAGGATTTCTTGGGAATCCTTATAATATTGTCCATTTATCTACCACACCTTCATTTTCTTCACCCCTCATCAATTTTCAAAATAATAAACCTCCAATCATTAACAATAGCCCTACACATTCCAAAAATTCTAAAAATGTCCCGAGACAATTTTGTAATCAATCAACTTTTACAAAATATGTCATCTTTACAACAAAAAATTTCAAACATGAACCAAAGTCAATCCAATGCTAATCCTTCAACATATCTCACACTTATTCCATTATCATTTTCTATCCTAAAAAGACCTATTTTGCAAAACATAGAGTTTCCTCTCTTTGAGAAGTATGTTGGCAAAGGAGATCCCAACAATCACCATATCGACTTTCACCACTCTATATGGTGGTTTCCTTTTGAATATGCTTTCTTAGCTAAACTATTTCCTAGATCATTGAAAGACATGGCCTTGGATTGGTTTTTTTCATTACCTAATAATTCAGTTACTTCCTTTACACTAATTATTAATGAATTCCTTCAAAATTTTCAAGCAAACATTGGACCTCAAGTTAAACTAATAGATTTAGTCCATTGTAAACAAGGATCTAAGGAAAACGTGACTGATTTTATAGGACAATACCAAGCTCTTTGTTCACAAATCTCATATTCTCTCTCAAATGCCAATATACAAAGATTATTTATTGGAAACTTACAACCTAACATTTAGGATAATATCTTATTAATGGAGTATCTGTCATTCACACATTTATGTATGACTCTTTGCGACTATCAAATTTTAGTTAACCAATATGAAGGCACACCTTCATAGACTCCTAACAGTCAATCTGAAGTTGGTCGTCAATCTAACTATCAATCATTTAAGAAGAAAAACAAAAAAATCATCAAAATAAACACTCCTCAATTATCTAATCACATTCAAACACAAGTTGTTGCTACATTCTACAACACCATATCAATTTGGACCAAGAGATAGAAATTTTTCATAATTTCCTGATTCTCTCCATGCAATTATGTTACAAATTATCTCCATACAATTATGTTACAATTTCTTAATAAGAACATGATCCAACTTCCTCCTATTTTTCCTATTGATATCACAAAACTATTACCTCCTAATTTTAATGCAAAATCCTTTTGTTAATATAACCATACACATAGACATGACACAAAAGATGTATGTCTTAAGCACTAGGTGCAAGACCTCATCAATTCTAATGTAATCTATGTTAGGATTTAGGTGACATCAACCTTGTAAATCCATTAATTAATTGTTTTCCTAATGTCTTTTGTAAATTACCCATAAGAGGTGAAACTGTTTAACCAATGGTGGTGAAAGAGCTCATGTAAAGACAAAGTTACTATTACCATTTGTCTTCTAGAAAAAGGACAAAATAGCTAGGCGTCCCATTTAGAATCTCCTATTTCTGGAGGGTTATGACATCCGTCATAAGTTGTAATAGTATCTATGACACTATGACAACTGTCATAATATTTTATGACAACTATGACAACATTTATGATTGTACTTATGACAGATTCCTTCCCTAGGCACCCATGCATGAGAGATGCCTTATGACAGCTGTAAGAGCATTTGTAAGTTACTATTTTGGGTGGATTTGGTGGTTGCAAGGAGGTAGGAATGGGTTTTTCCATGTGGTTTTTATGGATGTTGTTTGGTGATACCGTGGTGGTATTCATCCTCACAAGTTTCTATAAATTGGGGCCTTGAGCTAGAGTTATTCATTGAGTTGTGTAGGTAACAGGGTATTTCCAGATTCTACAGAGTTATTTAGAGGAGTGTATTTCTATTGTAATCTCTCTTGGATTTGTAATATACTTACCTCTCTCTTTTTGTGGTGGAGTTTTTTCCCTTAGGGGTTTCTCCACGTAAATCTAGTGTCATGTGTTATGGTTTTCTATTTCTTGGTTTAATTCTACAATCACATAAGTTGAAGGGTTAATATTGGATTCAAATTTGCAATTAGAGTTGGTTAAAGTTCTTATTGCAAGCTTTCTTCACCTTGTTTTAGAACAATCTAGTTGGTTGGTGTAAACTATAAAGCCCAAATTACTCGGTAGTGCCACCTAATCAAAACTTGTAAATATTTACCAATCCATTACCAAGTCATGCAACTGATCTTTTCAAAGAAAATGATAATAAAGAAGATGTTAATAACATATATGATACAATCAACATGATTGATCCTTGAAAATGTGAAACTAATCTCTTACCTGATATTAATTTTGCACATATTGATGCTTCTATACGTGCACCTAATGGTCCTCTTTACATCACCAATAGAATTAATGATAAACCCACAAGGGGAATACTTGTTGATCTCATTTGTGTAGTGAACGCGATCATGAAATAATTTTTGTATGTGCATGAAATTTATAAGGATAACTATGAAAAATCAAAAGTGTCGCTAAAAGCTCATGATGACTCTATTCACCCTATGATTGGTTCTATAGCTCTCTCAATTAAAGTTGGACCTAAATAATTGGATATTTTATTTACCATAATCCTAACATTAGATCAATTTCGTGTGAAGTTAGATCACCCATGGATTACCTCCATAAATGCACCCCCCTCAATAATTCATGAATGTCTAAAATTCCCATTTGGAGGACAAATACAAAGTATTTATCATAGTGGATTTAAACCTTTGGCCCTTCATGGAAATTTTTCACTTGATTAATTTTGGACTCAATCAACCCAACTCACCCAACCTTATGAGGATTATCTATTTTTATCATACTAAAGTTTATGCTAAAATATAGCCCAATTATCCCTTACCAATATTTTGCTTGAGGCTCCTTTGCCTTTAGTGGCTTCAATGATTATTCCTCCTACTCCATGGGTAGTGAATGAACCTTGGCCCAAAGCAAGTATTATTCCTTGGCCTTGTGTAATGCCCATATTTTACCCTTGGGGTAAAAACACAACCAACAATTTTTTTTTTTTTAAATTTTGACACGTAACATTTGATAGAGGCTTATCCTAGATCTACATGTAAACCAAACTATATGCACCGGATGGCAAAGCTCATGTTTTGTCATCAACGACACGTCTCATGAGAGTGGTGAGTGGGGTGAATATAATATTGAGTGTGCAAAGGCCTCCATGCACACTCCCAAATGATGCAAAGTAGATTCCAAGCTGCAATGTTAGCATAAAATGGCCGACATTGCCTACCAAAATTACTAGAAATGATACCGACACCGAGAACATTTGACTACCACAACTTATAGTTTTCTAATTCTTTTCCATGATCAAAGTATTAAAATCCATGCTACTATTGTACATATTATACCCCCATGAAATATTAGGACCAACCAAAGATAATGTTACCACATAAATTGTGATTGTTAACATTATAGTTTAAGACCTAAAGGTAATGCTACATCAACCCCATCCTTATTATTAATAGTACTATGTAATTATCTTTTGTAAAATTTATTTTGTAGTGACCAAGCCCACCTTATTATCCATTCAATAGCCTTACTACAACTTGAATGTTTATATTATGGCCCTCATTTGTAATGCCCATAATTTACACTAGAGAAAAAAAAAATGCAACTATATTTTTAATTTTTTTTTTAATTTTTTTTTAGATATTAACCTTGCCTATTAACCTTAATACTATCATTAATTTTAGTATTACCGTCTCTCTCATAATAATGATAATACCAATATATTAACACTTCTCTCAAAATTAATATAATAATATTTCTCCCCCTCGTTAATATTAATAATACTAAATCCAAATAATAATTCTTCTTATCTACATATAATCTTATAGACATAATTCATAAAACTTTGAAATTATTAACATTAGCATATTTCTTAGAATTTATTTATTGCTACCATCATAAATTTTAACATACACATATCTATTATTTATTTAATTACTCTCTTATCCTTATGAATAAGTTACTTTAAGAAACAATCTAAAAGATTTAGATAAAAATAAAGAGGTAACAATTACCAATAATTATATTATTTCCTATATATATAATCTATTTATTTTTCTCTAAGAGAACAGAAGAAACTAAGGGAATAATCTCCTTTCTAAAGAAAATCCTAAAATACTAACCTATCTTAATATTTCTATATAATCTTAATTTGGTTCAATAGGGTGCTTTTAAAGAATATGGGAATATATTCCCTTTGGATTTATTAAGGGATAGCTTAGCATAAAGTTAACCCACGATACTTTATTCTAGTTTTACTCTTCTAAAGTTAAAAGTGGCTTAGGTGGGAGTCTTCTTTTATGCCAAGCGCACATTTAAAGATTGTGAATATTTTCACAGTGTAAAGTGGTGCCGTGAAAAGGTCATTCTCACCGCACACAAAACTCACCAACGTTTTTAAGCCTTCAACAAACAAGGAGATGTCCAAAGCATCATTACACTCTTACGGCGTAATGGAGGAGTATAATAAAAAAAATTTAACTATAAACTTATGTTTAGCCTTTCAAATATTTAAAGCATACATGATAAGTATTACTTCTCCCAATTCGATTATGTTAGCGATGACTTTAGTGTGGCGGATAAAATTCCAAGAAAGCTTAAATGATTTTAGTGTCTGTATGAGAATACACATTTTAATTTAATCCGTAGCAATTCATTAACTCGCCTACTCAATTCTTTTCAGACCGGGGTAATCACATGCATCGCAGATACAAAAAAAAAACAGAAACTCTTCAATGTCCCCTTCAACGATGTAATCTTCTGCAATACTTCAAAACCACATCCTTTTGCAACAGCCTGCGTATTTAACCAGTGATCTATCACAACTCTTTACCCTATCACAGATGCTATCATGCGTTCCATACCGTTAGTAAAATGGATGGTGGTGCTATTTTTGGTTGTCTCTGGCCAATAATCGAGCCTAAAACGTGGGTTGAAAGAAATGGCTGAAACCTACTTGTACTCTAAGATCGTGATAAGACGTTACATCGGAAATGGAATGGAGTAAGAAATATAAAGGTCCATGCAGATCACGAGGCAATTAGGAGCAGAAATCGAGTGGAGCTAGAAGCGTATGTGAGGATGAATTCCAAGCGAAGTCAATATGAGATGATAGGTGGGCTTGTAGAGACGAACAACTATTTCTTAACTATCCTATGAGCCGAACTCCTTGTTTTATTCGATATAAGGTTTCATTGTGCACCAGACCACATATAATCTACTAGATACTCAAGGTCACATGAACATAAGATCTTGGCAAAGATTCGTAGAAAGGGTGACGTTACACAACGACGCTTCATTTAGACGCAAAACTTTCAACAACCAATAATAAACATGATAACTCTGCTCCACAGACACATCATTTGTACTCTGTGGTCGCGCCCTCCGACCTCTCTCTTTCTCGTGTGCAGGTTACGCAGTACTTAGCTCCAAGGTTGTATGTGGTGAGGGGACAACTCCACGCATGGATTTAAGGGAGCGGCCAATTACATAACCAGAATCTATTTGGATGCCAAATATAAAGTCACTCAAAGCACTTAGTCAACTACCCTATTCACTGCTCAACTCTTAGCATCTATTTGGATGCCCAGGCCAATCCATCGATTTTATAATTTCATTCGGAGACGCAACAGATTCTGGTATAGCCCCAGGAGAAAGCATACGAAACCAGTCTGCGTCCACTACATCAACTAGAAATTTAGTTTGTACAGACAACCATGCAGATATTTGTTCTATCTCATTATCTGTTCATTTCTTTATTGTTATTTATTTATTTATTTTCTCTGTTTTATTATTTTTTAAACAATAACAGGGGGCAGTCATTTTGGGTTGTTGATGCACTCAAGCACCAGTTGTGACCACGCTAATTTTCTTTTGCTCAAAATGCTTCCTTCTAAATAGAACCAAGGGAAGGACAAGAGACCCAGGCGTGAGAGTGCGTTGTTGTATACACAATCCTCATAGGTGTGCAAGAACTCCTCTGCAACTCGTGGACTATTTATATTTCCTCTAAAGATAGGGTTCCATGGTTAAAATCTTCCTCCAACAGGTCTATAGGGGATAGAACGTTGCCCCCACTGTTGCAATTTAATATGCTCTCATGGAACTACCGTGTTAGGTTTTACCTAGGCGATAAAGATGAAGACCAATTATTATCATGTATTATTTTATTTCTAACTACAATAGAACTCATTATACTCTATAGTTAAAATCTTAGAGCTGTTCCATCACGCCACCACACCTGGCACATGGACAGTTTCGAAATATGACAAGAATGTTATGCCCTTCTTATTATCATCTGGTTTTTATTTCTTAACACTGCCATACAAGCATTTATGAATAATCATTATTCCGAGTCCTTTCTTTAACAATTTAAGGAAATGAACAACAATATTTCAGATTAGTCTCAGAGAAGGGTATTAACTTAATACCTATAAGTTATGTGCATCAAAGAGAGGGAATCATAACTTTTTAACTTATATAGTTCCCTAAACAACTTCATTTTTTTTTAGAAGCAGCAAAATAGCCGAGCTCTGTTTAACAAGAATATTGTCTCTTTGGTTTGTCTCTCATTTTATTTTCTTTTCAGATTAATTTTATTTATTTATAGCTTATACTAAGAGTAATCAAATGTTTTCTCTTTCTTTTACAACTAAGACAAGCAATATATTTCAATGGAACTTCATTGGAATAAGAAAGTGCTTAATTTAGGCATGCTACATGTATTCTCCTATCTTAAGTAATGTCAAGATAGAAACAAGAAGATTTACTATATCATAACCAAAATTTATTTCATTCATTTAAGTTGAAGATAGTATACATGGCTGCAAGAACTTTTTAATTTTATTTTCATTGTATTAATAGCAGAAAATCCAAAACATAGTATTCTCTACCAATTCACAAAAAGATTATAAACAAAGGTGATATGTACTTCTCAAGAAAATAGACAAAATGCAAGCAACTGTATTTTTGAAATAACATGTCCACCTTCAAGTTTAAAACACATATTCTCTTTTTCTTTACACACAAGAGGACTGCTCCTCCTATTAAAGGGAAAATACATCTAAGAATTTCCAACCAATACAAGACATAAGTTAGCCAAGGACCTTTCTTCCGCCATAACTATTAAACTTCCAATATCCCTACGGTGGGGCATGCACAACACTTTCATAACCATAAGTATCAGAAGGTGAGGAGATAGATTATCTTCAAGGTAAGCTTTGTTCACCATTATATCCTCTAAACCTGCACAAGCAACACATACTAGGATCTTTTCTCATGGCCATAGCTAGCTCATCTCCCAACCATAGGTTTGATTACAAACCACCCCCGAGCTAGGAGGCAACCAAGGGAACCGGGTACAAACAAAACCAATAAAAACAATATTTACACACACAAGAATTATTTTTACACCCACCAAAGGGATTTTCACATGACTTTAGGATTCCATCAAGAATCCAAAGTGGGGGATGTAGGGTGGACTACGCACTCCATATGGGGGGATTATAATAATAGCAACAAGAACAAGTCAATATTATACTCTCATCATTTCACATGCAACCCTTCTTTAATATCTTCTCTTTCTCCAAAACCCATACCACTGAAACCATTTCTACCATTTCACAATTTACATATGGGTACTCATACCCTTTTTGAGCCTCCCATCCCCAACAAGGGATGCTCTTCCCAACTTGGGTGAGCCTATCCCTACACAACCCTTTTTCCCATAGCACATAATACATCAAAAACACAAGAAGATATGCTCCAAAAGAAATTTGAAATAAACATACAAATCAAACACAATAGATAAAATTTCAAGCACATCTTTTCACCTACACATATAATCTTTCAAATACAAATATGAAGAAGTAGAAAACAAAAGTGGTGAATCTACCTTAAAACCAAGCTCAGGGAAAGATGGGTTGAGGATCCCCACAACTCCTCTTCTTCCAAGCTTCTCTTTTTTTTTTCTTCAAACTCCTCACTCCCCCCAAAATTCAACCAAAATCAAGAATTCCAAAAAAAAGAATCCCCTAACCCTTGTTTTGAGTTTGCTTTATAGAACCTCAAGTTTTACTTCCTTTGAATAGGGAGCTGACATTTGTCAACCTTCCATTCACCCTACTAGGCACACTCACCCATGTGTTCTCACACATGTGTGAGGACTTGGGAGACTTCCAAGACAACATGGAAAAGTGGGATTGGAAAGGGACCAGTCCCCATCCCACTTCCCAAACCTTAATTTCGTCAAACCTTTTTAAGGCCTCAAAAAGAGTACCCTATCATGGGATTGACCCATGATTTTGAGCTAAAAAGGTACCTAACCCATAGGTACCTGCCCTAGGGACCTTAAACCCATAAAAACACTTAAAAAATATCACTTTTCAATCCCCAAAAAGTGCCTAAAAGTTCAAATCCGAGTTTGTCCACTTGGATAGACAACTCACCTCCTGGATGGACTGACGTGGCAATAAAAAAAAAAAAACAAATTAAAAACATTCACAAATACAATCAATAATTACATGATGGAACTATAGTCCCTTCATATGGACTTTAGCTCGGTTTCACTGGTTAATTCACATAGGGTTCCCAAGAGTTGCCTCCAATTTCCATTGGCCATGGAAAATGTACCTGCACACTCAATACACACATTAATCCATCCAAGTAAATCATATTCATATAATAATCAAATCATTTGAATCACAATTGCATTCACACAAGTTTCATAATTTGTATAGCATAAAGATCCTATAACATAATTGAAATATCATTAGCCACCTATCTTATCTCATTTTCATTAACCTTAATTTTCATACTCATCTAATTGCAACATGATTGGTCCACAATACTTGTTTCATTCATTCATCATTAAGTTTTTAGATTCAAATTAAACAAACTCAATAACCAACATAAAATTAGATCAATCATTATAGTTAGCTAGCATGTCGCATAATCAAAATCAAATAATCATATGAACTTAAATGTTTAAATATTATGTCATCAACGTTACCAATAGGGATAGACAATAAACAAACTCAAAATAATCCAAGTACTAGATGTAGCATAGTCATAACAAAATCATCACATGAACACAAATGTCTAAATCTCCTATCATCAGTGATATCATTAGGCATAATCAATAATTAAACTTAAAACAGTCCACATACTGGGTGTAGCATAGAGGTGGGCCTCACACCTTGATCTTCTGGAATCTATGTCACAATTCCCCTTCTGCCATCCTATCAAGGACCACAAGGCAACTATTCAATGAGGCCTTTAGGGATTAATTTTGTGCCTCCTAAATTGAAACAATCCTTTGTGCAAAAACCTAAAACTTCGATGGTTCCCCAACCTTCGGTTGTTCCTTCCATCCCTCATACAAAGGAAGAAAAGAGACCAATGTTGGAAAACACTATAGTCCCCCTTCACAAGTTGAAGCTTGTACAAGATGAAATCAAAATGCAAATGAACACAAACAAAAACATCAAACTATGGCTTGTTAGCTTGCTGAAGACAATAAATCCTTACCTAATGATCCTCCATCCATACAACTAAATTCTAATGAAATATCTCCAACCCATCCATCCTTATCATCACCCGATTTCACTCCTCATCCCTCACCAAACCATGAAGTTGAACCTTATCTTTCCCAACTAAGACAAAGATTAAAAATCTCTCATATGGATGATAGTGCTCATAATCATGTCGATAGCACTAGTATTCAACCCATTGTGATATACTCCAATACTAAGTCAAAAGATAAAAAACAAGAACAAAAAGATCATAAAAAAATATCTCTTATGTTTGCAAAATCAATGAATCTAGATGGGGACAACCGTGATGATCCTCTTGCGGTGAGTGCCCCGCATGTGTTAAGTCTAGTACTTCTCCTTATACCACACTTTCTATAGTTTCTTTAGCTTATTGTCCACCTTCCATTTATGATGAGAAAGATTAGGATGTAGATGACTTGCTATAGATTGATTCACATGTGTAGTACCCTTTGTGACTTTATGTTTTTGCTTGCACGTAATGTTATCTCCTAGTAATGTGTTGTTTGGAATGTATTTATGTTTGTTAATTTTCTTTGGATGACTCTTGTTTTTCTGATTGATACAAGGATACAAATAGAATGAATTTGTTGCAACATTCTTCTATTTGTATCTCCATTATTCTTTATGTTGTAAACATCTTTCTTTTGTTCCTTTTGGGAATAATACAAAGTGTTGAGACATTTAGGTCCCTTGTATGTCGACCCAAAAGCTTTTATGTTGTTTTCACATGTTATTCCTCCTTTCTACTCATAGTTCCATAAGTATTTGGGGAATGGTGCCAATTTCAAGCATTATAATATTACACATTATCTCTCGTCCATATTGACCCTAGATCTATGAATCCCTCATGTGCTATATTTGTCTTGTTATCTATATAGGTTTTTTTTGGGGAAACCCCTTGTCACGAGTCAAATTTTTGGGAACATATCACTTGGAATAAGGTTTCAAAACAAGCTCTCATGTCTTATCATTTTATAAATATCATTTTTTATTCTTCTTTAAAGGCAATTGCTCCTGGTTGGCATTAGCAATTACTTTAAGGTGGGGACATACATTACATTATTTGCTTCACTTTGTTCACACACTATGAACTTAGTGATGCTTCCATGGCATATTGATCATATTTTGTAGTTCCTTACCAAAGTTATTTTACAAACAACAAGCTTTACTTATAATTCTTGGTATGGTTGACATGAGAACTCACCTAGTGAATATTGAACTTCATTAACCCTCATGTGCTTTCATTTGCTACCATTGCATAAACTCACCTAGTGAATATCAAACTTTATTAGATTGTATTGTTTCTTATCAAGTTCACCTAGTGAATATCAAAATTTACTATCTTGTGATGCCTTTCATGGGTCACCTAGAACATCAAAATTTTCTATCTTATGATTTATCGATGTTTTGGGTATGGATCCTAGTGAGAGTTTGTGGATCTCACTAGATAATGATGTCAAACCTCCCTTTTTGTGTTTGAATTTTGTTTGAATAGTTGTTTTGAATAAGTGTTTTGTATTATGTTTAATGTGTGTCTTCATTGTGTATACTTTGTGTTTATCATGTTGTATTGCACCTCATGTATGTGTTTTCCTTTGTCTTTACATTACTGTTTAGTACGATCCTGAGCTTGGGGACTAACACATTGATGGGCCTATATAATAGCTAGTTTTCTTCCATTTAGTTTATTTCTTTTAACACTTCAAGATGCTAAGTGTACAAACAATTCTAAAACTTATATATATTTAATATCTTTCATGCATCCTAAACCATACTTTAATATGCGGAAATATAATTATGATATGATGGTACTTGTATGTATGGATGTGTGAATGTTTATGAAATTTAGTATGATTCTTTGTTTAATTCAAGGTTGTTAATGATGTGTATATTTTAGATGAAGCTAACCTCTTGCAGCCATAAGAACTATAGCCCACAACAATTGGAGTGCACCTATCCTGTAATAAAAGGATCACATGCAGATTGTAGGGGAGAGTCCAAAATGTTGAAACGTGACAGTTCCATGAAGTAATGAAGGCGATCATTGAAATGGTCAATTGTGAGTTACCAAATCACTGAATAAGATGAAATGAGGAAAAATGAACTTTGATAAGGATGCCATGATGTGACAATTTTCAAAGAGCATGTCTCTGTCAAACTGTTAGGGAAATTTTTTAGGTCTATTTCTCTTCTTCTATCTATTTCAATTATGGTTTTCGGTTGCAAAGACTAGTCCTCTCCCTATTTTGAAGGAGAGTGGACATATAAATATAAATTTTGTTTTTAGTCCTAGCATGAATAAAAATCCTCCCACACCTATATGTTGGGATCGGTGGTTGAGGAGAAGATCTAGTTGAGGATATAGTTGCTAGTTCTAGTTTTTATTTTATCAAACAATACTTCATTGTTAGTTTTTTGGTATAAGTTGCAATGGAAACCTGTTGAAGATTCTTTTCATACTATAAGAGTTTATTTTCTATACAATAAAGGAGTTTTTAGTTTATTGTCATGATTGGTTAATCCAATAGTGTATATTTGATTTCTCATGTAGAGGAACAACAACTCGAGCAAGGGCCACTTAAGGTACTATTAACCCACCTTGTTTTTTGTTATTAGAATAGATGTATGTTACTGCATTCATTTCAAATAAATTTCAATTATATGCATGTGAATGATATGTTGTATCACAAATTACATTCTATAATGTTCCCTTGAGTTGTTCTTTGAAGAAGTTAAGAAGTTAATCAGTTAGGAGTTAGAGTCAATAGTTCAAATTTAGTAGTTAGCAATTATAGTATTAAGCTGAAGGTACCCATAGCATAAGTAACAAATTAATTCATTTCCATTGTTTTACAAGTTAATGCTTTATTTCCTTTTCTAACTTTACTATTTTTTGTACAAGTGTAAACTACCTATACTCATTGATATAGGCCATGTAGAGTCCATGAGTGCATATATAGTGCCAACATCATCATAAGCCTATGAAGTCTTGTTCGATAATTAAATGAAGCCTTTGTGAGGGTTTGGTGAACTGCTTAGTTAGGAACCTATCCTCTGAATTATGTGTCTACTCATACACCAAGTTGATTGAACATTAAAAAGGACTTAAGTTTTTGGAACTGTTACTGGGGATGGTGCTACATTTAGGATTCTCATGTGTAATTTCAAGATTTCATAGTTTAGATTTTTGCTTTCAACATTAGGGTAATTAGGTTTAACCATCAACACAAAAATTCTTTACTAAAAATGTGCAAGAAACGTTGATCCAAAGCATCATAACTATTCTATGCAGAGGTGGAAAGATGCTCTGGGAAGATTTATCCCCTCAACACATGAAGCTTTAGAGGATATTGGTGATCACAGTGAATAGAGTGAAGCTATTCCTGAAGGAGAATCATCCTTGATACCAATACCCACATTGGACACAAAGGAGGCTTCCCACATACACATTAAAATTATGGATGATGTAGTAGTGGAAGACCCACCAAAGCACGTAACCTTTGAGTTCTCCATTACCAACAAGGAGAGAGCAACTGCTTTGAAGAACATACCTCCTTCAACATTACCTATCTTTTATGGGTTGGTCACAGAAGATCTAGATACCTTCTTATTTGAGTTTGACATGCTATGAAAAAGTTATGATTATACCAAAAATGGACATAGGCTCAAACTGTTTCTAGCAACATTGAAGGATGTTTTTCTAAGATGGTTTATGGGTTTAGAAAGAGTTGCTATTCCAAATTGGAATTCCACAAAGATAAAGTTCCTAGAAAATTACCAGGATTATTGTAGAGGCATAGAAAGAAGTAGGGATCACATCTTTATGATGTCACAAAAGGAAGATGAATCCTTGGAAGACTACATGGAGAGGTTTCAGTTTTTCCTTAAGAAATCCCACCAAAATAGACTCTTTGATGAGTCTTTAAAGTTGATATTCTTGAGAGGGATTAATAAGGATAATTTCATGGATGCACTTAGTCTCATTGGGGTAGGAGATATCTCTCAAGCACCATTTGAGGAAATATGCAAAGCATGTAGAAACTATTAAAGGTTTTTCACCAAGAAGGTTAGAGGAGACAAGATATCTTCCATCGAAAAACCATCCTCTAGAGTTGAATTGAGAAATCTTATATCAAATGTGAAAGAGGATATCATCAACCATTTGGATACACAATTAGATACCCTCCATGTGAAAAAAAAGCAACAGACAAGAACAACCCTTACAGAATATTTCCCACATTGTAGACAAAGAAGGACTAACTGCAAATGCAAGGTGGCAAGTATCTTTGAAGAGAAGCAAGGAATATCAAACTTTCATAAATTGGAAGGTGAAGATGGACAAGTATTCTACATATCTAAAATGAAATCATGACAACCAAGATAAGGTATGCCCCAAGATCCTTTGAATTATAACATGTCATTTCCTAGTAACAATATAAATTTTCTCAATCTAATTGGAATCAACAAAAATAGAACATGTGGCCATCAAAAAATTACCAAGGATCTAACTATAATTCTTAATGGCCACCCCAAAAAAATCAATGGAAACCTTAGTGGCAAAGAGGTCAACAATGGAAAAATCAAAACATGAATTATTAGTAGCCACAACAATAAGCCATTATGAAAAACCCAACAAATCTAGCACCAAAACCACCTAGAGCACCTTAGCTACCAACACAACCTACATTTAACCCCAATAACAAGACTATTCAACAAGCTTATACTAGCAAAGCTGTTCAATACCCTACTTATGGGTTAGAGGTGAGTGATGTCTACCTCAGATTGGGGAAAATGTTGGATGGTCCTTCATCTCCTCACATGACTGAATTGGTTGATGGTGAACCCCTAACAAATACCTTGGACAACCAACCTAAGGAGACTGGGTCAAATTAGGTTAAACCAACTAATCCAAGTCCAAGGCCTCCATTCCCTAAAAGATTAGCAGTTAAAAGGCATTAAACACAAGATGAAAATGACTTGTTGGGAAAAATTAAGGATGTTTGCATTTGATTACCCCTTATCTAGGCCATTAAGGAAGTTCCTATCCATACTAAAACAATGAGAGAACTATGCCTTAAAAATCCAAGTAGAAAGTGCAAAGACCCTAAAACTATACATGTCTTAGGACAACTTGCAGATATTATGTTGGGAAATATAACTGTCCCTAAGTATGTAGACCCTAGAAGCCCTGCAGTGGATTTCAATATAAATGTCACTCTCATAAAGAAGACCTTAATTGAATTGGGAGAAAATATTAATGTAATGACCAAAGATACCATGAAGTTGTTACAGTTAATATAACTTAGACCTACACCTACTATTCTATGGTTGGCAAATAGGTCTATAGTTAAACCTAAGGGCGTCATTGAGGACTTGGTAATAACATTGGATTCATGGGAGTAACCTACAAACTTTATGGTATTGCAACCTAAAGCTAATCTTGTAGGCTATCCCATAATTTTAGGAAGACCTTAGTTGGAAACAACAAATTCTTTCATTTTCCAATGGAAATGTGACTAAGAAATTGGCTCTTTATCCACCAACCTAGCCACATATAAACCTAGAAAAAACCATTTGGACTACCCTAGATGAGGAAGATCAATATTCCTTGAAAACCCTGATAAATATTGAATGTAACCCCTTGTTAGAAAACTAAGATGAAGATGACTTGATAAAAAAAATCATGCAATATAACTATGGTAGGGACCCACAACACCATGTCTATCTAACATGTCTATAGGATCCTCTGCGAGATATGATCCCTACCCATTCATTTGAGTTAGTTTCCTAAATTTCCACACTTTGTTACCACACCAATATGTTGCAAACATAACAGGACTTGACCTATCATCTATTCAAACAAAATCACTGACTTTAGAGATAATTCTAGGTAAAACATTAAATGTTAACAATCAATTGACTAATGTACAATAGACCTCACTGATTAATGTGTTGTAAGAATATAGAATAACCTTTGCATGGGATTATCATGACATGAAGGGAATATAACCATACTTGTGCATGCATAAAATTTACACCAATGATGGTTTTAAATTGGTTATACAACCCAAAATGAGGATGAATCTTGCAGTCTGAGATATAGTTAAATCATAATTGCAAAAAATGCTTGATGCAGGCTTTATCTATCCTAGCTCTGATAGTCAATGGGTTTCACCCCTAGTAATTATCCCTAAAAAGGAGGAAAGTGGAGAGTGTGTATAGACTACCGAGAATTGAATGCTGCAACTAGAAAGGACCAATTTCTACTCCCCTTCATTGACCAAGTACTTGATTCATTAGCAGAAAAGAATTAATTTCCCTTTTTGGATGGATTTTAGTGGTTACAATTAAATTAAGATAGCCGTAGAGGACTAGGAAAAGACAAATTTCACATCCCTTGGGGAACATATGCATATTTTTTCCTACCATTTGGGCTATGTAATGCACCAGTCACTTTCTAGAGAGAAGTATTGAGTATATTCTTATACTTTATACATGATTCTATGGAGGTTTACATGGATGATTCACAACTTATGGGAATACATATGATGAAGCACTTGACAATCTAGATAAGGTACTCAAAAGATGTCAAGAACATAATTTGTCCCTGATTCATGAAAATTGCTTCATGATGATGATAGAGGGGATTGTGTTGGGACATTTTATGTTAAACAAAAGAATTCAAGTGGACCCTAACAAAGTTAAGGTGATATCAACACTCCTTATGCCTCAAAGATAAAAAGATGTTAGAAGTTTCCTAGGACATGTTGGGTATTATAGGGGATTCATCCAAGAATTTAGAAAACTTATTGCCCCACTATTTTTTTATTATCAGAAGATGTAGAATTTGAGTGAAAAACTACTTATCAATGCTCCTCTGAAGCACTCAAGGTAGCATTAACCAAAACCCCTATCTTGAGAGGACCAAATTGGAGCTTGCCTTTCTATATCCATACAAATGATTCTAATTTTTTTATAGGAGCTATGGTTGGACAAAACCAAAGAAATAAAGAGTATGCCATACACTACATTAGTAAAAATATACAAGGGACAAAACTCAATTATAGAGTGACAAAGAAGGAGATGTTGGCAGAAGTTTATGCAATAAACAAATTTAGACATCATATTATAGGGTATCTTGTGTTCATACACACTGACCATGCAACAATAAGGTATCTCATGAAAAAACCAGTGGTTGGTGGCAGGGTTGTCAGGTGGTTACTATTGCTTCAAGAATTTTACATAACCATTGTGGACAAGCCAGGTAAAGAAAATGTAGTGGTATATTTTCTATCTATACTACCAACCAAATCGGAAGAAGATCTTGATGAATCATTCTTGGATGAGCATTTATTTTCTTTATCTTTGCATACACTTTGGCATGTAGATATTGCCAACTATCTTGTAGTAGGATAAGCACCACCCATTTCTCACCAAGAGAAAAGAGGAAATTGGTTCACAAGAGTTTTTCCTACTCCTGGATAGCTGGATACTTATTCTACATAGGCCCAGACAACATAATGAGAAGATGCATCCAAGAAAATGAAGTGTATGATATCCCTAGAGCATGCCATGATGAACCCTATGGGGGACACTTTTCAACAAAGAGGAAAACTCTTAAGATTCTCAGTATTGACTATTATTGGCCAACTCTTCATAAAGATGTAGTGAAGTACACTGTGAGTTGTGATAGATGCCAATGAATAGGAAGGACAACATAAATAGATGAAATAGCGTTGCAACCATAGTTAGAAATAACACCAATTAGAAAATTAGGATTAGAATTTATTGGCCCAATTTCACCAACATCAAACAATAAAGAGAACATATTGTTCTACACAGATTACCTTACAAAGTGGGTGGAGGTTAAGGCTTTATAGTTTGCAAGAGATGGGAATGTGGATTTTTTTTTCTATGAAGACATATTCACAAGATATGGAGTTCCAAGAGAGATTGTCATAGACCAAGGACCTCAGTTTTCATTAGAGATGATCACAAAATTGGTTCAAGAATATGAGATCAAACACAAAAATTCCACACCTTACCACCCTCAAGCCAATGGGTAGGTAGAAGTCACCAATAGGGAAATTGAAAACATCCTCACAAAGACAGTGCAAGTTCTTAGGAAGGATTGGGCATCTAGATTTCTTGAGGCACTTTAGGCTTATAGGACAACTTGGAAGACCACAACAAGATTTACACCATATGAACTAGTGTATGGAAAGAAAATAATACTTCCTATAGAATTTGAGTATAAAACATTGAGGACAACAATTACATTAGGCATGGATTTTTCAATAGAACAAAAAGAGAGGTTGCACAATCTAAATGCACTTGATAAAAGCAGAATGGAAGCCATACACCACATTGAAGTTTTCCAAAATCAAAGAATCCGTTAGCTTGTTCAGTTCATTAAGACAAAGAATTCAATGCAAGTGATTGGGCTTTTCTTTATGACTCTAGATACAAAGATTACAAAGGGAAATTGTAAACTAGATGGCTTGGTCCATATGAGATGTTTCTAAATGGGGCAGTGCAACCATATACAATTGATGAAGTTAGGTTCTCATTATTGGTTAATGGAAAAATATTTAAGCTTTACAAGAAACCATTATAGAAGGATGAATTCCTTCTTATATTGATTTAGTAATTTGAACCTCCAATTGAAAATTCAACAACCAAGACAAAAAGTTCTACAAATGAATAAGTAGATGAGCTACACAACTCACCCACTAATGTTCCACATGTGTAATTTCCACACATACTTCAAATTCACACACTACACAGGTGAAAACAAGAAACATTCATTTTCTGAGATAGTTGCAAAAGCATTAGGGACCTACAACATCATGCTTGAAGGCGACAACCTTTCAAAAGGGACCTATTACTGCAAGTGCCTGTATCACTTATCTAAAAGTCATTTCAGATTACCATCTACATTAATTTCATATCTATCATTTCATATCCTATCTCGCCGTACATGCACCCATATATATTTCATTTTATTACATGCAACTTATTACATCCATTCACATGTAGGATTCCTACCACCTTTTTCGATTACCATGTACCATGCAATAAATCTCACCTCAATTTTTCCATACATTTCATAGCCTTTTCAATCCATCATTTTCCATGCACCACACATATGTTGTCATTCATTTCAAATTACTATTGTGTGAAATTCATTGCAATCAAGGCATGTCACTTCAAATCATGCTCTAGGCATTCATCAGTTACTTCACATGAGTTAAGTTTCACTCCAAATTCCTATAGGTACACTACGCATTAACTTATCATAATTAACATAGTTGATTATTTATTTTTTGCATGATTATACATTCATTCATGCACACTACATATCTTAATTAATTTTCCACTACTTTTCATTTAACCCTTCTCCAAAACTGTACCACTAAGTGAGGAAACTTGGTATCTTTAGTTGGGGGGAGGGTATCTTTATTTTCTTTATTTTGGAAAATGAAATTATCCGCAAAATATTTTTTCATTTTATTTTCTTCCATTTTCAAACAAAATGTTGGGTGAATATTTTGTAATCCCTTTACAGATTATGAAATAGTGATTTCAGCCATAGTTATGATGAGATAAATCTCTCCTCTTAGAAAGGGGAGGCTCCCTTCTTATTGCTCACTACAATTAACTAGAAACTAAACTTAGATATATACATTGTGATTATCCATGGGGGTTTCTCCATTAACATATCCTCTTGTTTCAGGATAAGAGAAAAAAAATAACAATGATATTCTCAAATACAACTAGTTAGAGCAATAATAGCTAATACTTGCAAGTACCAATGAACAAAAGTAACTCAAAAAATCCCGCTAAAACAAAAAAATTTCAACCACTTTCCCACAATGATTCCAAGATAATAGTAAGATCACACAAATAGGGAGCAACAACCTAAAGACAAAAGTATTCAAATTATTCTCCATAAAGATTTCAAGAGTAATCGTATCACTAGTTGTAGCACAACTTCTATCAACTACCAATACCAACGATCCGCACACAAAGTGAACAATTCCAACTTAAAATTCTTGATTATATTCACCAAGAAACACTTTCAACATACACAATCTCAAGTAAAGAATATAGCACAAAGTTTACATGATTTATCTTGAATGTCCTTCAATTGTAACAAAGAAACACCACTTATCTAATTAACAACAAGAGAAATTAGCAAGAATGACATCCTAACTCATACAAATTTGATTCAACAAAAAGTTGGATATCAAAATTCACCTCCTTTATTAATTGGAATTGATCTTGCAATTTGAACACAAAGTCTCAAAGTTGAGTCACAATTTGGGTAGCACTTCATTGCATACGACTAAAGGTCCTCACTACAAATGAGCTCTCTCATATTTATAGATGAGAGAAAAAGAGATAATCTAGGAAAGAAATAACTACTTAGACTTATTCAACTTTGGAGTCTAATTTTTTTAAAGGACTTCATTGTTGTTACATGTATTTACAATTTTGGAAATGAAACTTGACTTGCAAATTATATTTGACTAATTACAAAAAACATGGAAATACTAAAAACTAATACAAGGAAAATTTAGCCTTGTCCACCGTCCTTCATGAGAAAATCATCATGCTTCTTTAGGATTGCTTACACTTCATTATCACCCAATCCTGAAGTATGCTTGAAGTTTCCAGAAACTCTCGTAACTAAATCTCTTACGATGTTACAACTCTTTTCATGCCTTCCACGAACACTTTCAAGTTTTCTAAAATTAACTGAATATCCAAGTTTATCCATCTGAGGCATTGAGAATTCCTGAATTTTGAACTCCCTTTGAATTATGCTGGTGACCTCTTGTACAACTATTTCTAGCGAGAGAAAATTTTGATCATCATCCCTTAGCTTACATGAAATTTATTCAATCTTATGGATAATCTACATATCATTTTATTCACCAAACTCATGAGCAACTTGCAAATCATTGAGCAGATCAACGATGATGGTCTCTTTATGAAGCATAGTTTCTTTCACTTCTACATAAAAATATCTATTGGGAATGATCCCAACTTCCAATAGAGTGTCTATCTTCATATTTTTCATTTTCATATATTCTTGCCTTTTTATTTTCCACATATTCTTTCTCTTAAGAAAGAGTATTAATAGTTTCATCCAGCCTTTCCATTATGCCTTCCATTTTCCTAAGCTTTTCTATGACTGAATTCAAAATTTCTACTCCCACGACAATCATTCGATCAAGAAATTAACCAACCACCATGCCTCTAGTGTGAAAATTTTCTACCTTCTGAATGATAAGATATTCAACACCGACTGCAATTTCCTCGGGCTCAATGGATTCAGAAGATTGGATAATCTTTTGTAGCACAGTTGTAAGTTGTTCTGTCTTCGCCTTATAGTGATCCTTCATCTTCTTTTCCTTGTCAAACCTCTCCATGAGAGAGTTCAAGGTGGCTTGAACATCTTCCTTTGCACTCTCATGAGTTACCTTTCCAAGATCAACTCTTGTGACAAAGTAATCTATGAGATTCACCTCTTCAAAGGTCTTGTTAGGGGGAGGGTGAGCTACCTCTACATATCTATTACCCTCTTTGTCAAACAAAAGCCTTGAGAGTCTCCACCTTTTTCTTGATTCTGGTTTTTGGTGGTCCAAGTTGTGCAAAGTCGAACTCATTTGGAGAGATGACTTATTTTATTCTTTTTGGATTTTGTGATGACAACCAAGGTGAGAGTGAAGAATTGTCCTCTGGATGCCCAACCATTGTATGTGATGTAGTTACTATAGTCACAAAAAGTGGTGGTTGATGAGTCCATTTAATAGTCCATTTCTTGATGTTTTTATGCATCCTTTCAGACATTATCAAACAAAACTTTCAGACATCTTCCTATTCTATTATATCTTTTTATGCTTATTATACAACCTTGTACTTGAATTATAGTAATAGAAACATAGTTATGATATAGTAGCATTACATGATTTATATGTGAATATGTGTGATGTGGTTGGAATTATGTGTTTAATGATGGTAGTTAGCTTTCTATATATATTTTGTGGATTAACTTCTTGCAGCTCGGGGAAGATATTGTAGCTTGCAACAATTGAAAGTTGTAGCCCAAAGCAAAAGGAGGACTTGGACAATGAAACATGGGAAGTTCCAGATCAAACTGAGTGTAATAACTATTGTATGAAGTCACCTGATGGAGTTATTCATGCATTATTTTGGTAGTTAATAAGGCATTGAAGAAGAAGAATTCTTTTGTTGATATGATTTTGGCTATCTGATTATGTGTTCTACATGCATATCTATTTTGTAGAGTTTTAATTCTATTAGAACTCTTGTTTCTTTTCAATTACAGTTTGAATAATTCAATCTTAATTACATACTCTAATATCTAGGGAGTTGTAGTTAATGATTTTAGTTAAGAGTTAATGCGATTAGAATAAAATCCACCATGCTTGTATATAGCCGGTGGTTGAGTCTTTAGATAGTTTTTAAATCTCAAACTAGTGGATTTTGTTATCAATTACTTAGTTTTTAGTTGTAATCTACAAACATGATGATTGTTCAAAAATGGTTTTCTTGAATACAATCTTTGAGAAATATTTTATGTGATCTTTTGGAATGCATAATGAATGAAGTTCAAGTTCATATGGATGTGTAGAATATGAATATTTAGTTTTGGTTTTAGTTAAGTGAAGATAGCCACTTGAGTAGGCCACTCAAGGTAATTGTTATTCACTACATTTATAGTTATTTCATTTCTGTTTAGCAGATATTTTCATTAATCATTACTCTATAAAGTGCATGTAAGTTAGAATAGATTATCATGTTATGATTATCAACAATATTTGTTCATGTGCATGAATTCATTTAATTTACTTTTAGAACTCCAAAGGATAGATCAAGTTCAATTACCAGTTTTGAGTTAGTTTTCAGTGATTCTTTGTTAGTAGTAGTTTGGCTATAGACTATGTTGTAGGTACCTATAGCCATTAGTACCAGTTTACTTCTTTCATTGTTATGCATTTCTACGATTTTCTAGCAAGTAGAATACCTTTAATAGGATAACCTAGGTAACCTTGGGTCTTTGAAGGAACATATAGTGCAACACCATCACAAGTTTACAAACCTTGGTTGACAATTTAATGAAGTCTTTACAATGTTGAGTGGAATATTCAACTAATTATTTCTTTGAATTGTGTGGTTTCTACAAAGTTTACAAGACACTAGTTTAGACTATACATTTTTTGTGCCATTGTTGGGGATGGTGCTACCTTCATAGACTTGTTTTTCTAAGTTTTCATAGTTTACATTTTTTTTTCAACATTAGGATTGTTAGAATTAATCTTTTTCAACATACCAAAAAGTTACACTAACATTGTGTAGTACCGCTACTATATAAAGGCATATTTATTGTATGTAGAGGTAGAGAGACTCCTTGGATAGATTCCTCCACTCCACATGCCAAGAATCCATAGCATATATTGGAGACTCTAGCACTCAGAGTGAGGGTAACACTGAAGAAGAAACTTCCCTTTCCCCAAGATCTACTACACCTATAGAGAGCAAATACTGAACCATGGGTGATAAAAAACATGTGACCTTTGAGTTTCCAATCACCCACCAAGAAAGGGATGATGTGATGAAGAATATCCCTCCTTCAACATTACTAGTATTTTATGGGTTGGTGACTGAAGACCCAAACATATTTCTGTTTGAATTTGATGTCCTATACTAGAGCTATGATTATGCCTCTAATGCTCATAGGATCATTCTCTTCCCTGTCACTCTAAAAGATGCAAACCTTAGATGGTTCATTGGATTTGGCGAGGATGTTATTGCAGATTGGGATACCATGAAAATAATGTTCTTGGAAAAGTACCAAGACTATTGTAGAGGACTTGATAGGAGGAGAGATGGCATTTTCAGAACGTCACAAAAAGAGGATGATCCATTAAAGGACTATGCGGAGATATTTCATTTTTCTTTGAAGAAAACCCCATAGAACAAGTTATCTGAAGAATCCCTCAAGATAGTATTTTTGAGGGGATTCAATGAGGATTGTATGGATGCTCTCAATCTTAATGGGAAATGGTATATTTCTTAGATATGATTTAAAGAAATATGTAGCATTTTCAGAAATTACTCCAAGACCTTCACTAAGAGGCCAAGAGGAGAGAGGACATCCACCATTGGAAAATCATCTATTGGGGTTTTAAAGCTAGAGAAGCAATTTGCTATCCAACATGAAGGAAGACATTATTGGTCACCTAAAAACTCAGTTGGAAACTCTCCACATAAAGAAGAAGCAAGAAGAGGTTGAAGCAATGCTCACTGAATACTTCCCTAGCCACAGACAAATGAAAGTAAACTGTAAATGCAAGAGGGTGGCTAGTATTCAACAAGAAAAAACTGAGTAACCTAATTTTTAGCCACTTGAAGGAGAGGATGGATAGCTATTTTACATATCTCAAAGAATGCCATGGAAACAAAGACAAGGTATGCCACATGGCCCTCTTAATTTCAATTCATCTTTCCCATTGGAAATGACAATTTTTTTGCTTGGAGTTCCCAACCTTGGTCAAACAACTAAAACCAATGTCCAAACCCTCAACAATGGCAACAACCTCAACAAAATTGGAACCAAAAAAATCAAATCCTTGGCCCCAACAAAATTTCCAAGGTTCTAATTACAATCCTCAATGGACAACACAACAAAACCAGTGGCAACCACAATGGAAAAAAGGTCAACAATGGCAGCAGTAAAACATGAATTATCAGCAGCCTATGCTTCCTCCTCAACCACAATAACAAGCCATTATTCCTAATCCATCCAATACAACATCCCAGCCAACAAGACCACCACAGTTATCTTCCCAACCTACACTTAACCCTAAAAACAAGTCTATTCAACAAGATTATACTAACAAGGCTATGCAATACCCCACCTATGGGGTAGAGGTGAGTGATGTCCACCTTAGGTAAGGGAAAAATTTAGTTGGACCTTCATCCCCTAAAATAAATGAGATGGAGGATGAGGAACCTATAGTTGAAGGTTCAAACAAATCACCTCTAGAACTTGAGTCAAATTAGGTACACCAGACTACCTCAAGTCCAAAGCCTCCTTTCCCTGAACACTTATCCATTCAAAAACATCACACCCAAGATAAGAAAGACTTACTGGGTCAACTTAAGTATGTCAATATCAATATCCCTCTCATCCAAGCAATTAAGGACATTCCAATCTGTACTAAGGTAGTTAGGGACCTATGTCTTAAGAAACCAAAGAGAAAAAGGAAGGACCCTCAAATAGTTCATGTCCTAGGAAACCTTGCTAATATCATGTTAAGGAGCATAACTGTCCCTAAATACAGAGACCATGGTAGTCCAGTAGTGGATGTTAAGATTAATGGGACCATTATCAAGAACACCTTGATAGACTTAGGGGCGACAATCAATTTCATGACTAAAGAGAAAATGCAATTACTTCATCTAACCAGCCTTAGACCTACACCAACTATTTTATAGTTGGATGATAGGTCAACAATCAAGCTTGAAGGAATCATTGAAGATTTAGTTATTACATTAGATTCTTGGGAGTATCTTGTAGACTTCATAGTATTTCAACCAAAGGTAAACCTTGTAGGATATCCACTCATCCTAGGCAAACCATGGTTAGCTACAACAGATCCATTCACTTGCTATAGGTCTAGAGATATGATAATATATAATGGGACCATGACCAAGAAATTGGTCCTCTATCCTCTATCCCAATCTCATGTTGATTTGAGAAAATCATTTGGCCTACTTTGGATGAAGAAGACCACTATTCTCTATAGACTTTGATGACAATAGAACATAACCCCTTATTGGATGATCAGGATGAGGATGAGTAGATTTCTCATATAATACAAAATGACTATGGTAGGAGCTCCCAACAACATGATTGTCTCTCGTGTCTACAAGACCCTTTGCAAAGCATTATACCTGCCAACTCCTTTGAAGACATATCTCATATCTTCCATTCCTTATTGCCACAACAGTATGTACCAATCATTCCTATCCTTGACCTCTCATATATGCAAGAATCATCTAAAGAACTAGAAATCATGCCCAAAAAAATGTTGGACATAAATAATGCATTGACTAAAGAATAACAAAATTCCCTGCACATAGTGTTGCAGGTAGATGCAATAGCCTATGCATGAGACTACCATGATATAAAGAGTATAGATCCTAACTTATGTATGCACAGGATCTATATAAATGATGGTTATAGGTCAATTATAAAACCACAAAGAAGAATTAACCTTGCCTTGAGAGAAATAGTTAAAGCCGAACTTAAAAAAATATTTGATGTAGGCTTCATTTATCCTATATCTGATAGTGAATGGGTATTAGATTTAGTCATTGTTCCCAAGAAAGGTGGAAAATGGAGGGTATGTGTAGATTATAGGGAACATAACAGAACCACTATGAAGGACCACTTTCCATTTCCCTTTATAGATCAAGTGTTTGAATCTTTAGCATGGAAGAAGTACTTTTCATTCCTAGATGGTTTCAATCGTTACAATCAGATAAAAATTGCTCTAGAGGATCAAGAAAAAAACAACATTTACATGTCTTTGGGGTACCTATGCTTACTCTATTCTACCCTTTGGTTTATGCAATGTCCCAACTACTTTGTAGAGGGAAGCGCTCAACATATTTTCTGATTATGCTCATGATTGTATGGAGATATATATGAATGAATTCACCACATGTGAAAAAATATGAAGAAGCCCTTAGTAATCTAGAAAAGGTTTTAATATGTAAAGAACACAAATTTTCCCTTAGTAATGAGAAGTTCTTTATGATGATGAATTAGGGAATTTTTTTAGGATATTTCATATCTAATGTAGGGATTCAAGTTGATCCACATAAGATAGAGATTATTTCTACGTTGCTTGTTCCACAGAGGAAAAGAGATGTTCGAAGCTTCCTTGGCCATGTAGGCTATTATAGGAGGTTCATTAAATACTTTAGTAAGATTGCTTCACCATTGTTTGTTCTGCTAACTAAAGACATAGAATTTGATTGGAAATTAGAGTGCCAAAAATCCTTTGAAAAGCTAAAGAAATCCTTAACACAAGAACCTATTTTGAGGGGGGGAAATTGGACCTTACCCTTTCATATACACATAAATTCTTTAAATTTTTCTATTGGAGCAGTTTTGGGTTAAAAAGAAGGTAACAAAGAATATGCTATTTACTACATTAGTAAGAATATTCAGGGACCAGAGCTAAGTTATACTGTTATAGAGAAGGAGATGCTAGTAGTAGTGTATTCCATCAATAAATTCAAATATTACATCACTAGTTATCTAGTTTTTGTCCACACAGACCATACAACTATCAAAGATTTAATGAACAAGCCTATAGTAGGGGGTAGACTAGTTAGATGGCTACTCCTTCTACAAGAGTTTGATATCACAATAGCGGACAAGCCTAGAAAGGCAATTGTAGTAGCAAATTTTCTGTCAAGGTTGCCAACACAATCGACATAAGGGGTAGTTGATGACTCATTTCTAGATAAGCACTTGTTTTCTCTTAATATATATGCCATGGTATGCTAACATTACAAACTATTTAATGATAGTGTAGATTCCACCACACTTTTCTCCAAGGGAAAAGAGATAGATGGTACATAAGTATTTTCCATACTCTTAGATATCTAGTTACCTTTTCTACTCTAGCAAGACAATATCATGAGAAGGTGCGTAAGGGAGGATGAAATATTTGATATCATGAAGGATTTCCATGATGAACCATGTGGGGGTCACTTTGTAAATAAAAGGACAACTGTCAAAATCCTCACAACTGGTTAGTACTGGCCAACTTTACACAAAGATCCTATCAAATATACAAGCAGCTGTGATAGGTGTCAAAGAATGGGTAAGCCAACAAGGAGTGATCAAATTCCATTACCTCCAAATTTAACACTAGCTCCCTTTGAAAAATGGGGTTTAGACTTCACTGGGCCAATTTCACCTACTTCTAATAACAAGGAATACATTCTAGTTTGCACTAATTATCTTACTAAATGGGTGGAAGTGAAGGCATTACAGTTTTCCAGAGATGGAAATGTGGGTAAATTCTTGAATGAGGACATTTTTACTAGGTATGGAGTACTTAGGGAGATAGTGATTGATTAGGGTCCACAATTTACTTCAGATCTCATTACCAAATTGGTTGAAGAAAATGAAATCTGGCATAATAAGTCAACTCCTTACCACCCTCTGGCCAATGGATAGGTGGAGGTCACCAAAAGAGAAATTGAAAGTATTCTAACCAAGACAGTGTAATTACATAGAAGATATTCGGTTGCTAGATTACTAGAAGTAGTATGGGCATACAAAATAACATGAAAAACAACAACTAGTTTCACACCCTATGAGCTAGTATATGGAAAAACAACAGTCCTCCCAATAGAATTTGAGTAAAAGACATTAAGAACAATAGTGGAGTTGGACATGGATCTCACAACAACTCAAAAGGAGAGGTTACACCACTTAAATGGATTAGATGAAATCAAGATAGAGGCCATCCATCACACTAAGATGGTACAAAACTAGAGGATAAAGTGGCATGACCTATACATAAAGAAAAATGAATTTAATGTAGGAGACTGGGCCTTATTATATGATTCAAGATACAAGGATTTAAAAGGGAAAATCCAATCTAGGTGGTTGGGACCTTATGAGATCAACCAAGTTTTTCCTAATAGAGTAGTAAAGTTACACACCATAGATGAAGTAAGTTTCTCCCTTCTAGTCAATGGCCACATATTGAAAATTTATAAGAAACCAATACAAAAGGAAGATTTTGCTCTTTCTCTATTTCAATAGTATGGACCTCAAGTGATCCAAATACAGGTTCAAAAACACAAAATGATGACTCATCAACAACAAATGTACAAAGTTCTTTAGGTGACTTAGTGATTGAGCTACACAAATCAATCCCTAAGATCACTCAAGTTTAATTTTTTATTCCACCTCACATGCACACACATCATAGTCACACTGATGTACATACTTTTTCTCAATAGACTTGTCTTATATATATTGCTATAACCATTCAAATAGGGCCTTGTTGCAGTAGGGACATGTAGCACAAAAGTTTTCTCAATTCAAACGAGTCTGATGTCGAAGGTACCCACATCATCTAGCAGGACATTTCAAAAATTGGCATCACATTAATTTTAGTTCAAACCCTTTTCACCTCATTTTTCTCACACATGTTGTATTCGTCTTATCATAATAAGTACCCACATCATGCTTATCTTATTTCACATTGTCAATTCAAATTTTAAGCATTTGAATTATCACAACACTAACCATCATCCATCTATTTCGTTTCATTACATTACACCCACCACCTCATCATTCATTCACCTGCAATTACTTCTTGTCACATAAAATCATCCTATAGATACATTTTATTCAGCTCACACGTGCGACATTTAGTTAATCACCTCCAACAGGAACACAAAGTACATTACCATAATTGTCATCAATTTCTTAATGCTTTCATTATGTATTTCATATTGAATTAAGCATGAGATTATTCATTACATTTATTTGTCATACTCTATAATGATACCTTGTCCTATCACGAGTTGAAGTGAGGTCACTTCAAACCTTAAGTTGGGGAGAGGGTACAATATTAGCTAGTTTTTTCATTTTTTGCCAGTTAAAACAAAATACAAACAAACAAATATGACATGCAAACCCTTTCTTTCCTAAATTTCATCTACATTTTGTTGTTAATTTCAATTGACAATTTCTTGAAAGCTATGATCTTGAGCTAAGTCAAACCCAAAACCTATTTCTAAGCTCAATTAAGCTGATACAAAGAAGAAAGGAAGTTTCAATTACAATATAGTTGTAGTGAAAGTGCATGAGAAAACAATGGAGTAAGAGAAGGGTTTGAGGGTGGTGAAGTGGAAATTGAGCTAAATTTCTAAGGTTAGAACATTGAGTAGAGGTAAAGAGATTCATAATGGGAGGTGATGTTATTAGGAGAAAGTCATCAACACACAAGAAGATATTAGAAGATGCAATGGTATTTCCTATCTTCACAAGAGTTGGTTGGCTGGATTACTTTCTAAATTTGACAAAGTTTGACAATGACATAACAAGGAGATTTGTAGCCACATTGGAAAAAATGAAGCAATGGTAAAAGGGTTGTCAATAGATGCATCTAAAGCAGCAATAACACAAGTATCTAGTTTTCCTAGGTCTGGAGCAAAGTTTCTAGTTCAAGCAGATGCAGTGGCCACAAGGGAAGAATTATGTGAGTGAGGATAAAATTTGGATTTGTCATCCCAGGGTACAAAAAGACTTTCTCTTCCATGGATTTGGGCCAACTATGCTTCCTATGTTATTAGATACCTTACTTGTGATGGTAGATAAAATATTTATATACTATACATTTCAGATTACTTAGTCATCTTCGCCATAATAGACTAGAAAATGTGCCCAATTTCCTCTACAATATGCTAAAAAGGATGTCATATAAATACCAAAGGAAACAAAGTGATACAACTTTATCACATCATTTTTTAGTAGCCCTATTAGCAAAAAGGAGCTTGAGAATTCAATATCCCAAGATATCCCAGGAATACTTTGTGAGTTGTCAAGATATTAATAATCTACTTGAGGCACCCACAATACTTGAAACCCTAGAGCCACAAGCTGAACCTACAAGAGGAAGTTCTCCTATCTCACCTATGGCTTCACCTACCCATAGCCAAGGTGAGCTCAAGACCATTGTGCTAGAATCTAGGTCACCGGTAGTAGAAGAAATTCCATCTTTCTCCAAACCATCTAAATCCAATAAAAGAAGAGGTAGTACATCCACAACATCCACACCATCTAAAACACATAAGAAAAATAAGGATAATCAAAAGGAGAAACCTACCCCAAGGCGGTTAGGTCACTTGAAAAAGCAAGGTGTTATGAGGGGGAGTGTGGAAACACTTGAAGAACAGACAAAGAGCAAGGAACAATAGGAAGAGGATGTGATGTTGGTTGAAATAGACTCATAAACTGTTGCAAGTATGAGTAAGTTTGGTGGTGTTGTCATTGATGTTGTCATTGATCCCAACACAACATAGGTTGTTGCAGGTTGTGCATGTATAACTGAGATGCTGCTGAGATGTTGTGAGTACATGGAGTTATCCTTATGATGTTGCAGATGTGCTGAAATGATGAGTTACCGAGTTATTTTGAGAAAATTAATAAATAGTGAAGACTAAGTTGTGTGTGTGTGTTTAGAATGTGCTTTGGTTTGTGCTCTACATTTATTTTGTATTGATCCTATGCTTGTATAGATCTGAAGTGTTGTTTATTGGCATCTGTTGGTGATATCTCCTAGATTGTAGCTTCTGGATTGATGAAAAGTGTAAGTTGTGTTCACCGGTGTGTGAACCGATTTGGCAGAGTTGTTTGTCTATGAATTGGAAGAAATGTTTCTGCTCCACAATTCTCTATTGGTTGTTCCTCATCTTGCAGATTTGGTAGATGGTTTGCTAAGGTAATATCTCTATTTTGGAAAAGGTGTTCATAGTTTGGTGCTCTAGAAGATGTGTTCCAGAGCTCCTGTGTGTTTTGGTTGGATTGGTGAGAAGTGTTCTAAGTTTAAAGTTTGTTTTAGCTGATGCTGATGAATTTGATGGTATCCTAGATGTGTTTAGATGTATGATGAAACATGTCATGTGGTCCACACGTTATCTTCTTGGTATGGAAGCATGTACTTCAAAGTTCATTTTTGTTTTCATTAGGTTTTTCCGACCTAGTGTTTACACTTCATAAGAAGGATAAGTTTTAATTAAAGAAGCATGTGATTGATCCAAGACGTTGTTTTGGGTCATAGTTAAGTATTGGTGTGGTGCTCTCTCATTCCTTTCCACTGCGGGAATGTTGAGTTGCCAACCTAATTTTAATTTGTAAAATGAAGCGTGTATAGCCGACCTTGGAGAAAGTTTCTAAAATTGAAGATGGTATAAATGCAATTCAATATGCAAAGGATTAAACTATACAAAGTAACGAAGTAAGCCACAAGAGAGAGAAGCTGAGTTGTGTGAAAGATTATTGAGGCAACAATACTTTAATGTGTTAGATTCCTAAAAGTAGTGAGCTGATGGTTTTTGCAATCTCCTAATGAAGGTTGCAGATGTGTGTAATTTGTTGTGGTGAATCTTTCTGTTATCTTTTGTATCTGTAGGTAGTGAGCCTCCTTTTGGACAACGAGTCCTATTTGTAGGTAGTGAGCCTTTGTATCTGGACAGTGAGTCCTTTTGGGCAGTGAACCTCTTTGTATTCAGTTTTGCAATTACTTTATATTGTGAGTTAATCCTCACTGTTGTTTTTCCCTTATTGGGTTTTCCACGTAAATCTGGTGTTCATTGTGTTAATATTGCTTGTTGTTATCTACATTCCATGTTCATACTTAATAATAGAATTGAGTGGTTGTGAAGCTAATTCTTTGAAGTTTTGTGTTTGAATATGGTGACAACTGATTCACCCCCCCTCTCAATTTTCTTACACCTTTCAAAAATTGGTATCAGAGCCTTGGTTCCTTGGTGAAGAGCTTAACCGCTTAAGGTAGATCTGATGGATCATAAGTTGGCAATCCCTATGTTCAATGGATCTGATTACAGTGATTGGAAAGTGCAGATGAGAGGTTATATAATCTCTCTTGGTTACAAGACCTGGAATGCTATTGAGATGAAGTATGTTTCTCCGGAAAGTGGTCTCTCTATTGCTGATGATATTTCTGCATATGAGGAAAATGAGAAAGCAAGGTATGTTATTTACAATGCTTTATCTAAGACTGAGCAAAAAAAGGTTATTTCTTTGGGCACTGCTTATAAAGTTTGGAAAAGGTTGGAAGATCTCTATGAAGGAAATGATAGAGTAAAATTGATAAAGAAGCTAACAACATAACATAGATATGAAAATTTGAAAATGGAAGAAAGTGAAGATATTAGAAGCTATTTAGAGGGTTGATCTTGCAACAAATGAAGTTAGGAATCAAGGGGGCACTCTGACAGATGAAGATATAATAGAGAATATTCTAATGACCTTATTGGAGTGTTATAGTGATAAGGTCTCAATTATTGAGGAAATGTATGATTTTAAGAAGTATACTAAAGAATAGATATTTGGCACCTTGACTGGATTTGAGATGGGGAAGCTTGGAAAGAAAGAGGAGAAGATAGAGTTAGCCTTTAAATCTAGAAAGATAGAAAATGATCCAGAGGATGATATTTCAGATGAATTGGAAGCAAATTTTACAAGGAAGCTGAAGAAAGGTACTGGTAAGTACAAAGGTGTGTTACCTTTTAAATGTTTTAGTTGTGGAAATATTGGTCATTATGCTTCAAGATGTTCAAATAGAGTCGTACATAAGAAGAAAAAGGATCATAAATACAAAAAGGATAGGAAGTACAAGAAGCTGTATTATGTTAAAGAAGATGCTGGAATCTCTGATGATGAATCTTATTTTGAGGATAAGGATGATGAATGCTCGTTTCTAGCTTTAGAGAATAAATATGTGTCTGATAACCCTAGAAGATGTGCAAGGGAAAGTGGTTCAGAGAGTAAGAAGAATGAGAAGGAAGGTACTCTAGTTACTGCATTTCATGCTAGACAGGATGAAGACTATTGGGTGATTGATAGTGGATGCTCTAATCACATGACTGGAGATAAAAGTAAGTTCACTAAACTTGAAAAGTATGATGGTGGTTTAGTTATGTTTGGAGATGATTCTAGAGCAAAGATTGTTCGGAAAGGAATAATTAGTTTTGATGGGAAACACAATATCGATATGTTTATTATGTTAATGGCTTAAGGAATAATATTTTAAGTGTTGGTCAAATGTGTAGCAAAGGATTCAAGCTTGTGTTTCAAGATAACACTTGTGAGATAAAAAAAGGGTCTAGAATTGTGGTTGCTGTAGGGAAAAGAACATATGGTAACATCTATTAGCTTAAGGGTGTTGATGGTTAGTGTCTTGTATCTCAAGTTAATGAGAGTTGGCTTTGGCACTAGAGGATGGGACATGTAAACTTTGATAACTTGATCAGGATCAGTTCAAGAGAGGTTGTTCGAGATATTCCTAAGATTACAAAACCTAATACTGTGTGTAGGAGTTGTTAGTTAGGAAAGCAAACAAGAAGCAGTTTTAAAGGAAATGAGCTATCTACTACCGAAATGCTGGAATTGGTTCATACTGACCTCTATGGCCCTACAAGGACAAGAAGCCTTAATGGTGACAAGTACTTCATGATTTTGATTGATGATTATTCAAGAATGACATGGGTTACATTTCTTACAGAGAAGACTCAGGCTCTAGATAGATTCAAAGTTTTAAGGCAAGAGTAGAGAATGAAGTGAACCTGAGGATTAAATGCTTAAGGTTTGATAGAGGTGGAGAATTTACTTCCCATGAATTTAATACATTTTGTGAAGAACATGACACAAAGAGACACTATTCTACTCCTATAAATTAAAAAAATGGAGTTGTTGAGAGAAAGAACTGAACGGTGTAGGAGGCTGCTAGAACTATGATGAAAGAAGCAAATGTACCTGATGTATACTGGAGAAAGGAAATCCAAACTGCTATTTACATTCTTAACTGAGTTCAAATCAAAGGTAACAACACTAAGACTCCTTATGAGCTGTGGACTAGCAAGATTCCTAATGTAAAGTTCTTTAAGGTATTTGGAAGCAAATGTTACATTAAAAGAGATGACGAAAACCTTGGAAAGTTTGATGCTAGATTTGATGAAGGTATTTTTCTTGGGTATTCAACCAGTAGCAAAGCATACTTATGCTTTAATAAAAGATTGAGGAAAATTGTTGAGAGCACAAATGTGAAGGTTGATGAAGAAGTGCATTGACTAGTTGAGATAAGTGAAATTGAACTGGATGAGCCCATCTATGAAATAATACCAAAAGAGAATAAATAGGAAGAAGAAGAAAGTCTGGAACTTGCTACTGAGACTCCTAAGTATGTAAAAAAAATCATCTTGAAGAAAAAAATATTGGAGGTAAGAGTGAAGGTGTGAAGACAAGAAGCAAAGTAGCAGATGAGGTAAATTTGTGTTTACTTTAAAAAATAGAACCTAAATCTATGAGTGAAGAATGCAAAGATGAGAAATAGGTTAGAGCTATGAAAGAAGAGTTGCAGTAGATAGAAAAGAATCAGACACGAGAACTGGTTCCTAGACCAGTAAACAAGAATGTGATTGGAACTAAGTGGGTGTTCAGGAATAAGCTAAATGAGAATGGTGGAGTTGTGAGAAATAAAGTAATACTTGTATGTAAAGGATATCACAGGTTGAAGGCATAGAATTTGAGGAGACATTTGCACCTATGACAAGAATGGAAGCCATTCAGATGTTCTTGGCATTTTTTGTTCATAAAGACTTCAAAGTATATTAGATGGATGTCAAGTATGCATTTCTGAATGGGGAATTGGAAGAAGAAGTATACATGGAACAACTAGAGGAATTTCAATTACTAGACAAATCAAATATGGTCTGAAAATTGAAAAAGGAATTGTATGGACTCAAACAAGCTCCAAGAGCATGGTATGCAAGATTGGATAGATACTTGACACAACAAGGATTCAATAAAGGCTCTGCTGACAAAAATCTTTATTTCAAAGTTGAAGGGAACAAAATGTTGATAGTATTTGTGTATGTTGATGATATCATCTTTGGAGGTAATGAAGGAATGTGCAAAATATTTGCAAAGGAGATGCAAAAAGAGTTTGAGATGTCTATGATTGGTGAGTTGAATTTCTTCCTTGGACTGCAAGTAAATCAAACTGATAAATGGATATTCAATTCACAATCAAAGTATGCCAGAGAAATATTGAAGAAGTTTGGAATGGATGACTCCAAATTGGCTTGTACTCCTATGGTGACCGGATGCAAGCTGAGTAAGGATGATGAATCTCCTAAAGTTGATTAGAGTTTATATAGATCTATGGTTGGCGGGTTGTTGTATCTTACTACTACCAGACTAGACAACATGCATGTAGTATGTTTGGTTGCCAGATTTCAAGTAGAACCTAAAGAAGCACATGTTACAACTATGAAGAGGATATTTAGATATCTCAGAGGCACACCAGATTATGGCTTGTGGTATCTTAAGGATACTGATTTCACCTTGAGTGCTTTCACTGATGCATATTGGGCTGGTTGTGTAGATGACCAAAAGAGTACAAGTGGTGAAGCATTCTTTCTTGGTGGAAGATTGGTTTCATGGCTAAGTAAGAAACATGATTTAGTTTCTTTATCCACTATAGAAGCTAAGTATATTGTTGCAACATCTTGTTGTACACAGGTTTTGTGGATGAAGTAAACATTGAAAGATATAGGAGTGATATGTGATGAGCCTATTCCTATCTTTTGTGATAATACAAGTGCTATAAACATTTCAAAGAATCTGGTAATGCACTCAAGAACAAAGCATATATCTATCAGATATCATTTCTTGAGAGAAAAGGTGTTGGAGAATGAAGTAAGGTTGGAGTATGTGTCTACAAAGGATAAGATAGCTGACATATTTACTAAGGCTCTTCCGAAGGATACTTTTGAGTATCACGGGGAGAATTTGGGGGTCATTGGCCCTCCTTCTTTGAACTAGGTGCACATGGAGGTGCATCATTCTAGTGGATCTGTAGATTCTTCATTTATTTGGACTGATGAATGGATCTACTCCGTAGTGGGAGCAGAAAGTTTCATTGTTGTAGTATGAGATGTGTGGGTGCACTCCTAAGGGGGAGTGATCAGAAGATTTTTGGTCTTTACCATTGATTTCAAAGGGGGAGAGAGAGACTCATGTGAAAAATAGTAAAAGGGAGAGAGAAAAAGAAGAAGCTAAAAGAATGAGTATTGTTGTCTTTGATGGTTTTTCACATCATGTGTTGCCATCAATGACAAAGGGGGAGATTGTTGCAAGTATGAGTAAGTTTGGTGGCATTGTCATTGATGTCAACACAATATAGGTTGTTGTAGGTTGTGCATGTATAGCTGAGATACTGTTGAGATGTTGTGAGTACATGGAGATATCCTTATGATGTTGCAGATGTGCTGAAATGATGAGTTATCGAGTGCTTTTGAGAAAATTAATAAATAGTGAATACTGAGTTGTGTGTGTGTTTAGAATGTTCTCCAGTTTGTGCTCTGCATTTCTTCTATATTGATCCTATGCTTGTATGGATCTGAAGTGTTTTTTATTGGAATCTATTGGTGATATCTCTTGGATTGTAGCTTCTGGATTGATGGAAAGTGTAAGTTGTGTTCATCGGTGTGTGAACTGGTTTGGCAGAGTTTGTCTGTGAATTGGGAGAAATGTTTCTGCTTCATAGTTCTCTGTTGATTTGTTCTTGGTCTTGCGGATTTGGTAGAAGGTTTGCTAAGGTGATATCTCTATTCTAGCAAAGGTGTTTATAGTTTGGTGCTCCAGAAGACATGTTTTAGAGTTCCTATGTGTTCTAGTTGGACTGGTGAGAAGTGTTCTAAGTTTGAAGTTTATTTCAGCTGATGTGGATGAATTTGATGGTATCTTATATGTATTTTTGTGTATGATGAAATGTGTTGTGTGGTCCACATGTTATCTTCTTGGTATGGAAGCATGTACTTCAAAGTTCACTTGTGTTTTCATTAGGTTTGGCCAACCTGGTGTTTACACTTCATATGGAGGATAAGTTTTAATTAAGGAAGCATGTGATTGATCCAAAATGTTATTTTGGGTCATAGTTAAGTATTGGTGTGGTCTGCTCTCATTCCTTTCCATCATGGGAATGTTGATTTGATGACCTAATTTGAATTTGTAAAATGAAGTGTGTATAGTTGACCTTGGAGAAAGTTTCTAAGGTTGAAGATGGTATAAATGCAATTCAAGATGCGAAGGATTAAATTATACAAAGTAACGAAGTAAGCCACAAGAGAGAGATGCAAAGTTGTGTGAAAGAGTATTGAGGCAATAGTACTTTAATGTGTTAGATTCTTGAAAGCAATGAGATGATGGTTTCTACAATCTCTTGATCAAGGCTGTGGATGTGTGTAATTTTTTGTGGTGGATCTTTATGTTATCTTTTGTATCTATAGGCAGTGAGCCTCCTTTTGGATAGTGAGTCCTATCTGTAGGAAGTGAGCCTTGTATCTAGATAGTGAGTCCTTTTGGGCAGTGAGCCTCTTTGTATTTAGTTTTTTAATTACTTTATATTATGATTTAATCCTCACCCTAGTTTTTCCCTTATTAGGTTTTCCACGTAGATTTGATGTTCATTGTGTTAATATTGATTTCTATTATCTGCATTCCATGTTCATACTTAATAACAAAATTGAGTGGTTGTGAAGTTTTTTGTTTGAATTTGGTGACAACTGATTCACCCCCCCTCTCAGTTGTCTTGTTCCTTTCAACATAAACAAAAGGAAAAACCTCTAGAAATTTTCATACACTTGCAAAGAGGAAGAGGTATGTATCCACCACTTCTTATTCAGACTCAAAAGATGCATTTGTTTCCAAGAAAACACAAAAGAAAACCAAAGATAGCCCTCATGATGAAGACTATGATTGTATAGGGGGTGGTAATGAATTGTGTTTAGAAACTAAGGAAATGTTTATAGAAGATATAAATGTTAGAAAGGAGCTCTAGAAATCTCTAGAGAGAATTAAACATCTAGAAGAACTAGTGTAGAGTTTTGAGAAGAGAGACAAAGAAATGGAGGCAAAAATAAAGGAATTAGAAGAGAAGTTGTTGACATATGGCCATGGTGCAAGGCTGGACCTATTGGCACAATTGGCCATGACCAAAACAGGTGATAGAGAACTTGCAACAACAAATCAAAAACCTCCTACCATAGAAACCCTAATTCACCACATAAATTTGTCTCTTGGTTATCAACTATGGAAGGTTACTGATGAATTCTCATAGGAGAAAGAAAAGTGGAGGAAGGAAAAAGAAAATTTTATTGCAGAGCACACAAAAGTGTTGGAGGGAAAGGACACTAAATTGAGTAAAATGGTAGTCAAAATGGAAGAAATAGCAGATAAGGCTGCCCAAATTATCAGGTGTAGACCCCCAGCTAGAACATGCACCTTGTTTCTCTAGGAAAAATTCTAAGTTTTTAATTTAGTAGGATAATTAGAAACAAACTAGTTTCTATGAGCAACAAGTTTGAATTTCTCCATGTTTTTGCTTATGCTACCCTTGATGAGAAAGACCAACTATGTGAGTGCTATCTGCACAACTATGTGGTTTCTGAGTATGCACAATGGAACCCCTTAATATTTGTAGGAGATTTGCAAGTAAGATATTTAGCCTCTTATTTTAGAAATGAACAATTTAAAGGTGAACTCCTACAATATGTAGAAAGAGAAAAGTTAATTGCACTACTAGTGAGGTAAGAGTCTAAAGTATCGATGAGATAACAGATGAGTGGATACAACTCCTTAAACACAAGGGTGCAGGAAGAAAAAATATGAAGTTCAGAGTGCAGGACTATGAAAGAATGAAGACACTGGTAGTTGGGTTAGTTCAAAATGGTTATAAATACATACATGAAAGGTGGAACATTTTGTTTCTAGAGTTGCAAAGGAAGGAACCTCATTTAGTGTATAAATTTATATCTATGCTTGAAAGAGTGAAAAGGTACATGGATATTGCTATTTATCAAGCAAAAAAATGGATACCACTCATATTTCAACCCCCTATGCTCCTTTATCTAGTTCCACATTGAACAAGAGATAGGATGAGGGAATGTAAGGAAGTTGAGATAACCAAAATGAAGAGACTTGCAGTTTATAGAGGGTTCTACCTGAAGCAGATCAAGGGAGTAGATATTTTCATGGACCTTAGGGAGATTACACCACATTACAATTTGTACCCCTAGTTTATTTTCCTTGAGGGCAAGAAAAAGCATAGTTGGGGGGAGTGATGAGTCCATTTCCTGATATTTTAATGCATGCTTTTAGACATTATCAGACAACCCTTTCAAACATATTCCTATCCTATGCTATATTTTTATGCTTATTATACAACCTTGGACCTGAATTATAGTAATGGAAATATAGTTATGATATAATAGCATTGCATGATTTATGTGAATATGTGCGAAATGTGGTTGGAATTCTATGTTTAATCATGGTAGTTATCTTTGTGTATATGTTTTGTGGATTAACCTCTTGTAGCCCAAGGAAGAGACTATAACACATAACAATTGAAAGTTGTAGCCCGTAGCAAAATGAGGACTTGGACAATGAAATAAAGGAAGTTCTAGATCAAGCTAAGTGCAATAATTATTGTATGAAGAAACCTGATGGATTTAGTTGTGCATAATCTATAGACATGTTGATTGTTCAAAAATGGTTTTTTTGAATATAATCTTCGAGCAAGATTTTATGTGATCTTTTGGAATGCATAATGAATGAAGTTCAAGTCCATATGGATGAATAAAATCTAAATATTTAGATTTGGTTTTAGTTAAGTGAAGACAACCATTTGAGCATGTCATTAGCAGTTATTTTTGTTAATCACTACTCTATAAAGTGCATGCAAGTTAGAATACATTCTCATGTTATGATTATCAATAATAGTTTTTCACATGTATGAATGCATTCAATTGAATTAAAGAACTCTGAAGGATAGATTAAGTTCAATTACTAGTTTTGAGTAGTTTTGAGTTAGTTTCAGTAATTCTCTGTTAGTAGTAGTTCAACTATAGACTATGTTGTAGGCACATTTAGCCATTAGCACTGGTTTACTTCTTTCATTGTTACGAGTTTATGTGATTTTCCAACAAGTAGAATACCTTTAATAGGATAACCTAGGTAACCTAAGGTCTTTGAAGGCACATATAGTGCAACACAAAAAGCTTAAAAACCATGGTTGATAATTTAATGAAGTCTTTACAATGTTGAGTGGATTTTTCAACTATTCATTCCTCTGAATTGTGTGATTTCTACCAAGTTTACAGGATACTAGTTTAGACTCTACAGTGGTCACAATAGGAGGAATGCTAGTTGAAATAACATTTGGAGTTTCAACACTTGACACTTGAACTAACTCAAATATGAACTGTTCTAAGTCTAAATGTGATGCAATATCAAAAAATGGAGAGGATAGGCTTGGCAAGGACATGGGATGCCCCCAAAAAATTTCCACACCTTGTTTAGGAATTTTGAAAGGCAACCCTAAGATAGGAGATGAGTGCACTGATTGTATTGACACAATTGGAGTAACATTAACTATAACAGGAAGAGTAATAGTGACAATAGAAACATTAGAAATAGGTGAGGATATTGGAGGAGTAGGAGAAGATATAACATTAGCAACAAGTGGTTCCTCAAGAATATTTTCATGAGGGGAAGTATCTGTTTCCTCATGTATTTCTTCCTCAACTTGTATTTCCTCTTGCATGTGATCCTCTTGTACTTCACTGGATGGTCCTTCTGTAGATTTTCTATTCGTCTTCTTTCCACCCTTGACCACAAATTTGATCTTAGGCTTAGATGGCCTACTGGAACTTGGGGCATCAATTTTGTTTTTAGTCCTCAGCTCTGACCTCTTACCGGCTTCACCTTGTGTTTCTTCCTCCGATCTAGTAAGAAAAGGCTTCAACTGTATTCCCCTCTCCTCTAACCAAATGTTAGTAGTAGCCAAAATGGGTTGAAATCTTTTTTGGATTGAGGTTACCTCTTTCTAAGACCACTGGATGGGTGTTAAAGGAAAGTTTGCAATGTTTTTTCTTTCATAAGCAGGATCCGATATGTCATCATCATCCTTCATGTCTTCTGGGATTTTAGCTAGATCTATTTCCTTTATCTAATCTAAAGTTAATATGTGACAATCCATCTTCCTGATCTCTTGCTCTATTCTTATATTAGCCCATATGTCTTCAATATGATGCACATCTATGTGAGACTTTTTGATCTAATCCTTCATACCCCTAAATCAAAATCAAACCTTGCTTCAAGAAAATTTTCAATGTCACCTGTTTCATTTCCAATTCAACAACCTTGGCCTTGTGTGAAGTATGAATATAGTATCTATTGATTGTCAATGGAAATTTGAATCTGGGTTTATGGGATTCCATTTTTTTTCTATGTAATGCAATGATTTTTGTACATAGCTAGACATCAAAACAATCTTGTCACTAGGATAGCTAGGAATCATGTATGTATAACCAGTGAAACATCCAACTCTCACATAAGTGAAAGTTAGAAAGTAAAGATATAGACATCCATATTCATTGACCACCTTCCACACTTCATTAGATACTCTCTTACTTTCCAATTCTGGATCAAAGACACACATGAGTGGAGCAAAGAACGCATTGTTTAGCCTTCTGAAATGATTGATGCTTCCTTTGAGAGTAATCCATGGGAAATAATTGTAAACCTGTGTTACCCTCCTATCTCCTTTGATGGTTAGACTTGGAAAATTCCTAATTTCCACTGCAACATATAACCAAAAGGAAGTCATACAAAACTTCTATGTCATAAGCACTTTGGTTAGTTGTTCATGAATAGCATTATTGATTTCTTCACCCTAGAAAATCTATTATTTCCTCTTCAAAATAGTCTTGATGTACAAGTACATCTAGTCCTAAAATTTTGATGAAGTAGGTAAACCATGTACCCTACTGAGAAGATTAATGAGGTCATTTAGCTCATTTATGAAATCACTGCAAGGAGGATTCTTAGGCCACCTTGTGACACCTGGGCTAGGGGCCTTCAACCATTTATTGTTGATGATATTTTTAGTAGAATCGGGATCATTTTCATACTCTGACTGTGCAAACTCTTTGGAAATTGTAACATACGAGTCAATACTTGGGCATAAGAATGCCTTTTCAAGAAATTTGGCATCCAACCTCATCACTATATTACCATTTGAATCTCATAAACTTAACTTTTGTCCTCTTTTTTGTAGTGAGAGGCAACCTGTAATACACATTTTGGATTCTGAGTAACTACTAGAAATGAGGCCACAAGATGTATGTTTCTCTAAACAATTGATCCCATTCCATTGTCTAAGGGTTGTTTCTTAGTCCTTTCAAGAAACTCAGACATGTCAACATGCTCGATCTCTATGTCCTTAATCTCATCAACATTTCACAAAATCATAGTAGCTGGAAGCACACCTTGGTACTTGTACTTCATAGCTTTCCCCTTAGGAAGGAGATAGATCCATTATTCGCAAGAGAATGGCCTTGCAAGGGTGCAAATGTGAGATATTCTTGAAAAATGTGCCAAGGGAACTACATAACAAGATTAGCATTTTGCAGATGTTAGGAAAATATTTGCACATTTGGAAATTGTAATGAGTGAAAAAAAATAATGATTGCACGAAAACTAGGGTTTGAGCATGATGAGCACAAAAAACAAAGCGTAATGGATCAACTTGGAAAAGTAGGAAAATTTTCCAACATTAGGAGAATTTTGGAAAAAATATGTATATACATTTAAAATTGGTGAGATTGCAAGTGGATTTGATGTTTTTGGAAAAAATTGTGATGATGTTAAAATTTAATGATATCGCAAGTGGGTAGGTATTTTTCTCTTTTACAAATTGATCAAAAAATATCTACTTAGCAATTTGGAAGATCACTTTTTTTTTTGCTAAATCATTAAATTTTAACATCTTGCAAGATATAAATTGTGTTTGTTGTTGGGTCAGGGAAAAACCCCGAACCTACAATTGGGTAAAGCAATTTTTAATGTGGAGTTGGGGTTTTTCCCCGACTATACAACTTGGTAATTTAAATTTATTTGTAATACTGATTAAATAAATACACTTGAAATTTTCTTAATCAATTTGTATGGGTAGGGAAAAACCCTACTCATACAAATATGATACATTGAAACATTGTAAGGTCAAGGAAATTCTTTGACCATACAACATTTAAAGGGTAAGGTGTTTACCTCCACATTGTACCATAAAAAAAAATTGTCGATATCACATATTCACATCACATGGTTTGCAACTTAGGTGATTTTTATCGATGGTGCAAACCATGAGATTTTGGTGAGAATTGGATGATCCTCTTGTTTGGTCAGGGAAAAACCCTACCGACACATAGAAGATAGGTTCTATTTTACATAGGGTTAGGGAAAAACCCCAATCTTGCACGAATGGAAAAACATATTTCACATATTTACTCGTTAGAAATTTCTAACAGAACACATGATCGAACTTAGTAAGTTGACAAAAAGATACTTGCAGATTTAAAGCAATCAAAATCATGGCCAATGCCCTTGGCATGAGCTTACAAGAAGATCACGTAAAGGATGAAAATAAACCTCGAAGGCGCAAAAGTTCGGTGTGAGGAAAAAAACAAACAAATGAATGCCATTAAATGATTTTGATGTTCAATGAGAATCGTAACGTGGGTATGAATGAAAAAAAAACTTGAAACCTTGGTAGAAACTAGGATTTAAACCACCACTCAAATGGAAAATGAAAACTTAAACATAACCCAAAATTGATTCGAAACTAAAACAAAAAGAATGATCACCTTAAATGATTACAAAGAAATGCGGATACAGAAAAGAAAACCCTAGATTAAAATAAATAAAAAAACATGAGACATACCTATGAAGAATGAAAATGGTGGAAAAATGAACATCTCTAATAGGAACCCATGAGGAATTTTCTCGAAAATTAACCACGACCTGCAAAAAAGCAAAACAATGTGCTCCAAATGGTCTTGTAGTGGATGTGGGAAGATGAAAAACAAAAGAAATAGGTAAAATAATGACACAAAAATGATTTAAATCCGATTTGAAAAGACATTAAGACACAATTAATGCAACTTGTGTGAGGCCGAGATTGCAAGAGTGAGTTTTTTTTTACGTCGATACAAACTAAAGTTTAATAAGTGACTTGAAAGGTCAACAAAAAGTCCAACTTTTCAAGTTTTAAATTGCACTTCGACTTGCAGTGTTAGGTAAAAACCCCAACTATGCAACAATTTATTATTTTGCAACCTTCACTTGCAGGGTCAAGGAAAAACCCTGACCTTGCAAGTGCAAATTTTTTTCCAACTCTTGCAAACTAAATTTCACCACTTGCACTAAAAGATAAATTTTGAAAAAGCGACAAAGGTTAACACTCAAAATGACGTTTCAAGACTAAGGAACACACACGAGGACAAATTGAAATTCACCTCATTTTACGTGCTTAGAGTACACAAAGCTATGAAATGGACAAGTTTCATAAGGGTTATCCCATGAATTGAGTGTGTCGAATTTGAGGATAACACAACACAAGCTTAGAGGAGAGAAATGGGTTTGAGGTAGCTGAATTGAGAGGTTACAACATACAAACATAGTGGAAGTGGTGCAGTTTGAGTGGAAGATAGAAAATTGAACAAGAATAAAGAAAATTTGAGAATTAAGAAACTATAGAACAACAAAGCATTATGATGGATGGTGACATAATATGTAGAGAAATAGAAAGACACAACCAACTATTAGATGACAGGCTGGTATTTCCCATTTTTCAAAAAGCTGGATGGTTGGAGTATTTTTTGAAGCTCATAGAGTTTAATGAGGTCATGACTCAACAATTTGCTACCACATTACAGAATGATGGAGTAGTTGTGAGAGGCTTAAGGGTAGATGCCATAGAAGCTATCATAACTGAAGTATCTGGATTTTCATGGGAAGGAGAAGAGTTTCCAATTAGGGTAGATGCTATTGCTGCTAAGAATGAATTTAGGTATCTAGGAGAAAACTTGGACTCCTCTTCTCAAGGTACTAAACATTTTTTACCCTAGATTTGGGCTTCATCTTCTTCCTACATAGTTAAGTATTTAACATGTGATAGTAGACAATATTTGTTATATAGAGTTCATTTTAAACTATTGAGTCATCTTCGCTATGGTAGGCATGTGAATGTTTTGAATTTCTCATATAATTTGTTAAAAAGAATGACATTTGAGTATAGGAGGGAAAGGAATAATACAACATTATCTCATTTTTGTTTGGTCATATTATTGATAAAAAGGAGTCTTAAGACTCAATTTCCAAATATTTCTTGGGAAGGTTTCCTTAATTGTAACAATATCAATAGTATCCTTGAAGAACCCATTTTCCCAGAAATAGTAGAGGAACCTGTTGTTTTAGAAAGGAAGTGCCCTCTAACTCCCCTATTGTTGGGAAAATGTGTCTCAACCTTGCAATTACACAAGGTATTGTTGATACATAAGGTACTATTGATATGTTAGGGATGGGGGGCATATGAGGGGTTCGAGGGGGATCATCCCTCCGGTGAGGAGTCTGGGGGCTTTGGGGCAACACCCTTGAAAGTAAAATTTTATTTACATTTTATTAATATAAGTCTGGACCATTCATGAGTAGGTCTTAGATATGAGGGTAGACATTTTATTAGCTTGAATTTACCTATAAGGAAACCCTATTTTATGAGAGAATTACATTATAGTTGTGTATTGTGATGTATTTTGAGAGTATGATAGTGGTTGTGTTGCCTCCAAATCTCTGGTTGGTGATACTCCTGTGAGAAGCTTTCTCTGCAAGTATATTATAATCTTCATGATTTATGAATAATATATTGAGTGAATTTTAGAGTGGGGTTTTTCTCTTGAAATATTTTTCCCCACGTAAATCACTGTTGTGGTATGCATGATATTTATGTTTATTTCTATTTAAGTTTTTATAACTGTTGAAAAGATTTGTAAAGTTTTGCATTATCCTCCTCTCAACATTAGTGTAGGAATTTGTTCTACTACCTTAGCTTCCTTACACATACCACGTCACCTAATCATAACATGAGAGAGCTAGAGGAGCAAGACTTGCAAGAAATTGAACTTGCAACCTCTGTTGAGAAATCCACAATAGAGACAACGAAGAAACTCCTATTTCTAGAAAACCACAAAATTCCAAAAAAATAAAAGGCGGGCCTTATTCTTCTACACCTGCAAAAGGGTGGAAGAGACCCACACAACCTAAGAGGTGATCACACTACCTAAAGATAAAAGGGGCCATGAGAGGGCTAGTTTAAAATCAAGAAGATGAGGATGTTGTGATGTTGGAGACAAATAAAGAATCAAAGGGGAATTCCCTTGGAAATGAAAAAAAATTACCCTAGAAATGTAAATACACCTATTTCAAAATCTTGGTACTATACAAGTACCTCTAAATCTAATTTAGAGGATTTTTTTGTAGAAAGAAAAATGAGGAGATCCCAAAAATCCTTGTTTTAGAGGGTTTTGAACACACAAGTGCAATAGGGGATGAACAATTCTTGGAAAAGGATGAATAAATTTTTATAGAAGAAATGAATATTGGTAAAAAATTGTAGGAAGCCATGAAGAGAATAAAGCAATTAGAATAATTGGTAAGGACACATCAACAAAGAGATGGTGAAAGGGATGAAAACATCAAGGAATTAGAGGATATGCTCTATAAATTTGAGCATGGGTCCAAATTAGAGATGCTTGCACAACTTGTTATGGTTAAAGCAAGAAAAAAAGAACCAGTATATCAAGGTCCAATTCCTCATGATAGAATCCCCACTAGGCCAACTATGGTGTCCTTTGGTGTGGAATTATGGAAGAGAACTTGATAATTCTCTCAAAAGAAGAAGGACTGGGAGAAAGAAAAAGATGAATTGATATCCAAACACACCAAGGCATTTGAACAACAAGAGAAAAAAGTAAAAATATTGAAAGTGATAATTGGAGAGAGCAAACAAGATTGTATAGTTACTAAAATGTAGACCACTTTCCAAGGTCTATGCATTATTTTTGCAAGAAAAGTATTTTTGTTTTTAGTTCAGTTAGTTTATTAGTGATTTACCAATTTCCAAGAATAAGAAATTTGTGTTTTTAGATACTTTATTTGATTCTACACTAGACATGCAAGACTAGTTATGTGAGTTTTACTTGCATAACTTCATTCTCTCAGATGAGACTGAATGGAATCCATTGACGTTTATGGGAGACTTGCAAACTAGAGCTTTGGCCTCCTATACTAGGAATGAATAGTAAAGGGGATTTTTTTACAAGAATACCATGAAAAGGAAAAATCTATTGCTTTGCAACTCTCAAAAGAATCAGTGAATCCCAATGTAGTCATAGATCAATGGTAAGAACTCCTAGATTACAGAGGTGGAAGAAATTGTAGAAGAGGGGGACCAACCAAACCAAGGCTCTAGGTCACAGAGAGCTGAGAGAGAAGGACTACCCTAATCTACCTTAAGCTAGAAAAGTGTTTTAGGTCAATGATAAAGAATGAAAAGCACTCTCAAGTGCTTCTATCACTCTACTAACCCAAGAGTTTGAATGGGGATAAATGAGCAAGCTTCTGGAACCTGAACTACACCTTAGACAACTCCCTGCTCGAGGATAGTCATGCAGGTCAAGGACGACAGTGTGACACATTGGTGTCTCTTTGGGGCATTGGAATCCGTACAACCATAAAGTACAAAGGAACAATAAAAGAAAGAAAAACCTACAAACTACTTAGAGGTTAAATTCTAAAATACCAACTCAAATGAAAATAAACAGAACAAGCGAAGTAACTAGAAAGATGATAAAGGAGATGAAAAAAGTGAAGGTGATGAAGATTAACTCACAAAGAGTCTAGTTCACCAACAAGCTCCACACAAGTGCGTACCTACACACAACGAAGAGAGGAAATTTTTTGGGGCTGTATAGGGGTTTACCGTAGTCAAACCCCTACTTTGGTGTTTCCACCTCCACATATAGCCATAAAAGCTATGAGATAGAAACTATGAAAAAGAGAGTAATGGAAAAGATGTCAAAAAATAACTATAACACTATGCTACATGAATCGAGAAACAATATCACCTTCTCAATCAAGGTGCCCTCAAGCACATAGAGGAGGATGCAAGCTTGGTAAGGTCGATGTTGCCACAACAACAAAGAAGCAGTCCCACAAGACACCAAGTCACAAATCCAAGGATGGAAAGAGTGAAACATGAAGTAGAGAAGATGTGTAAAAGCTTAAGAAAATTACGAAGGAGATGAAGCTGGCATGTGAAATTGTGAAGCAGATGGACCAAATTTCCAAAGAGATGAAGTGATAGTGAAAGATATGCATTTGAAGAAGAATTAGGAGGGAAAGAGCTGTTATTGGGTCCGTAGGAAGGCATAGAGGAATTACACTTTGTCACCAATGGAGAACATAACATGTCTATGGATTTTAGAGGTAGGAATCTATCAGGGACGACAAAGTGCCACATAGAAATTTGTGCACCATTCGCATCCCCAATAGAAATTCCCCCACGGACACAAGAGACAAGCACCAAGTGGATGCATTGCATATAGGTGATGTGGAATTTATTAGTTGGATTTGATTTTCCTAAAGTAGAGGGTGTAAAAGGGAAATTTGTGAGAGGGGTGAAAATTCACTCCTATACATTTTTTCCCCACTTTAGCAAGCATGAGTGTCAACAAATGTTCGATAAAGTAGATTAAATTTTTTAGAGATGTATACTTGAACCACCAAGGAATAAAAAATGATCTGGTGAATTTCAAAAGCATAGGGAAGAAAAATGATTCTACAGGTACTCTCTGCTAAGGAGGATTGAACAAAGGACTCTATAGATCCTTGAAGCTATAAAGGCCTACAAACCAATGATGGACAAATCCCGTAGGATGCAAATGCTTCATTGGTCCTCGAATCTACAAAGAAGGTGCCCTTAGGTACTCTCTCTTGAAGGAAGCCCGATGTAGGGGACTCCGTAGAGTTGGATTGGAAAGAAACTTCATAAGTGCACCAACAAAGCAACATGTTAATCCACAGAAAAAACATGTTAGAAAACAAAAAGCAGCCACACAGGAAAACAAGCAAGTAGACAGTCACACAGATAGTCAAAAATTGAAGGAGAAGCTTTCAATGGGGTCCTTCAAGAATCCTTCAAAAGAAGAGGGGTCCACTCAAGGGATGCTAAATTTGAAAGTGTAAGAGTATTTTTTCGTGAATCAGTTTGAAATCAAGGAATCCTTTTGAAAGATGTTCACTTCATCAAGGAATTCAAAAGGAAGAAGGTCCCCTCACAAGGGGAAGGTCAAACTTCACCCATAGGAGAAGGTGCTCCCCCATGGGAGGAAGGTTTTTTTGTTCAAATTCTTTCTTTATGAACCCATGATGAAGGAAAACTATTCCGCTAGGAGTCCTTGTTGAGGAATATGATTTTTGAAAAATATTTTGAAGGGATAGTTAAGACAAAATTCATTGGCCATCGAATGCATTTTTTGGAAATCGAAGTTACATGAAAACCCCCCCTTAGGATGGTGCGTGTTGAACACAAAGGTTCGTGACATCCTAAGGAGAGAAAATCAAGAATGAAAAGTGATGTTGTGGCCCATGAAACATAGTGATATGTTACGATGGTAATGTCACACACGAAAGGGACAACACATGAGCACCATAACATCATGAAACAAGCACAAGAGATAAGAGAGAAAAAATGTAAGAAAGGAAACAATAACATTACGAACAAGGGATAGGGGTGATCTAATATTTTGGGGTCAAAGCTGCTCATAAATATAGATAAGTATAGTAATAGTATATAGATGAACTATCATCAACCCCCTACTATATCAGACCATATAAAAAATGCATGAGAATATAAAATAAAAATACAAAATTGGGTCAACATGGAGGGGAAGCCTAAATGCCCCCAACAATTTGCATTGTCCCCAATTGTCAAAAATAAATACACAATAGAGGAAGAATGATGTAACAAATAGAGGAAGTTTTATGACACATAATCACTCCTATATCCAAGCACCTACGAGGGTGGAAAGGGTCATCCAAGAACCCATAATGCAAGAACGGGGGAACATAAACACACACACAATCTACTCTATAGATAAAGAAGAGGAACCCCTAGTCCTCATCAACCAAGAGGTCATAGTTTTCCTAGTCTAGATCATCATAAGTGGAAGGTAGGTGATTCTAAAAGGGTGGAATATCAAGGGGGGAACCCTCTGACCCTGCTACAACAAGGGCCAAGGGAGAAGGCCCCTTGAGGTCTTATCCGCTCAATTCTTGTGGGGTGAACGTCAATGATTTTGTGAAAATCAATGAAAGGGTCAGGAACTCATCCAGAGAATTATACATGCACTTCACAGAAGTGCCATGTGTTAACTCAATGAGCATGGGAAGTAGTGCCCGAGATGCACTAGTAGGCTCATTGAGAGACTCGAGAGTAGTGACGAACTCTAAGGATGTTGAAACTTCTTCCATCACCAGGACAACACACACTAATGTAGAACCACCCTTCAAAGAAGGTGAACTCCTCTTTCGAACCTCATTGCTAGTAATTCCATCCTCCATATTTCTCTTTGTTAGAGGATGTGAGATCCCCATGAATGAGGAAAAAGACACGAAGGAGGAGGAGAAAACCATGACAGACACCACTGAGGTTTTTGGCATGTCCATGGGTTTTAAAAATTGTGGAATGTTCAAGAGGATATTAGAAGAGGGGACTCAACTGAAGGAGAAATAAAGACCTGTTCCCTTTTGTGTGAGAATCACTTATGCTCACGACAAGAGCTGAAAGCTAAATGAAATTTGAAGGAATTGAAGCAGAGGGGATGGGAGAGGAGGATGCAACAGAAGGTGCTAGAGCAGAAATTGCCAAATCCCCTTCCTTCCTCTACAGAGTGACCTGCTCAAAGGACAAAGCCTTTCTTCGATGCTTACGCTCATGAACAAGGTGGTTCCTACAACTCCTAGAGCTAGAGGTCATAAGTTGAGATAAAAGGAAGGACTCTTGTTCAACCATCAAAGTGTCCATCATGGTCATTTCCGGTAGAGGGAGAGACTACTAGATGGGAATAGGAGGGAGAGGTTGGGAAGATGATGGGACAACAACATGGGGAGAAGGCTCTAATGCCTCATTGACGACCCTCTTCCTATTCACTACCTTAAAGTTAGGAGTAGTAGGAGGCCGTGGAGGTCGAGACATAGAGGACTCCCCATAGGGACCCTTCCCCTTACCATACATGTGGGGTCGAGGTCCTGTGGGAAAGGTAGGAAGGTCAAATACTTGAATCTTGGCCTTTTTCCAATCAGGCACCATCATAATCCTTATGCAAAAACTAAGAGTAGTAACCCAAATTTCCTCTTTAGGGAGGGAAGCAGAGGTGGGAACGTAAGGATGGGCAGACTTCTCCTTTCCCTTTCGAGAGGAAGAGGCAGCTTGTCATTGTGCTATTGGGTGAGTCACTTTTGGCGCTCCTTTTCCCCCAATTTTGTACTTCATGTAGTTTTGATAAAGCAAGTTTTCTCTAGGAGGGAGTGGACCAATTGGGGTAGGCCAAAAATGATCCAAGGAATAACCCCCGTGGGATACCAATGATTGATATCTAATATCATGCACAACATGCATGGAACCTTCGTGGGAGAAATTTAAACATTTGTAAATGCCGGAAGTGATTCTGTTCATGGAAGCTAGCCACGAGATGCCCAACTTCACCCTGAACAAATCAAATTTTGGAATGACATCAAAAGTTGTATCCACAACCATAAGTCCAACTAGGATGGAAAGAGTTATAGAGCCACATGGAACAAGAGAGAGACCATCATGCATGTGTAGAATATATTTCATTTTCTCATATTCCTCCCTCTGTAATGAATTTAGCCATAACTTCTCCTCTGTAATAACATTTACTTGGCTCGTGTGGTCAACTAGGACCCCTATCACAATGTTCCCATTGAGGCAAGTAGGAATATATAGGGGAGAGGGCTTGTTATTCAAAGGCAAGTCCTACGAGGTGAAAGTCACATCTAATGAACCAATTGCAGGCTACGGGGGAGGAGTAGGAGTAAATGAGACCACATTAATGTATGTTGAGGCTTTAGAAGAAGCATTAGAAGGGTCAATAATAAAGTTCAAAGAATGAGATAGAAATGGGTCTGTGTAAATCTACAACTCACTATTGGCCTTTCCTACCAACTTATTTGTATTCTATTTATTCCCATTGCGATGGATGGTACCATCATCAATGCGACCCTATATCTCATGATGCAAGTGCATGCAAGATTCAGTATCATGCCCGTTAACATTATGGTACTGAAAAAAAGCATTCCCATCATACTAATCAGGATAAGGCTCCTTTAAAGGTCAGGGATTTTCCAAGGTTATGATCTTATCTTTAATATCTTTTGTAGAATAGAAGAATAAGATTCAACTAACTTTGTAAACTTTTTGTTGTGCTTGAGGCCGTGATCATTAGTCACAAAAACTACATTTACAACATCCTTTCCTTTTCCTGAAATAGAAACAATAGACTTTCCTTTGGAATGGGAGCATGAGGAGGATTCCCTGAACTGAATCACCACTTGCTAATACTCTCACAACATGGCACACAGATGTGCGAAAGAAGGGTATTTCATTAGGGAAAATTTCTCCTGCCAGGATCACTATAGGGTGCCTATGAATACCTTCTACATATTCGAGTAGGGAAATAGGTACGATATTTGTGAAAAGAGCACTTGGCATCATGCAATAAAATTAGTTATCTTCTCGTGTTCTCCCTACTTACATCGGATAAGATCCGAGAACGTCATCTTCAAACCGATGTTAGATTAGAATTGATGGAGAAACTAATTTATAAGCTGATCAAATGAGAATATAGAATTAGTAGGCAAGGAAAAGTACCACTTGAGTGTTGTGTCCTTCAGAGATCAAGGGAAAGTTTTTCCATCAGGGCATCATGATGAAAGAAATTCGTGCACATGGAATTAAAAGTTGATAGATGTGTTTGTGGATCTTCTTTACCACCATATTTTTCAAACTTATGAATCTCCATTCCCTATAGGAAAGGAGTGCTCAAAATTGTTACCAACAATGGACTATGTTGGGAGAAGGACTAAAACATAGGTTGGGAGGAGGCTTGAGAGAGGTTCACCAATTGGATTTTCATTTGGCCCATGTTTTGAAGAAGAGCATTCAGGATAGGGTCTGACGATGAAAAAGGTCCAACGGAACCTCCCTTAGAACCACCTTTGGAGCCATCACTATGACCCTTGCCAAAGCCACCACCAAAACCACTAGTGTGGCCCCCATTGAGGCCACCACCATGACCTTCGCTAGAGCCGCTACCACCAACACTGCTACCACTACCAAAGCCACCACCACTCATTCCACCAGAGCCCCCACAACCAGGGGTAGTAGGAGGGGTGAAGTTGAAACCAAGGGGTATTATACTTGCCTTGACTATGTTGGGATTTTGAGCTACAAAGGAAATGCCGATTGAGGGACCTATTTCAGACATGCATACAAATGTGGTAGGCATCAAGACACCTATTTTTCTCTCATAGGCATTGAGAACCTCCCCTCAGGTAGTACCCGATCTAGTGCTATACAAAGGGATGCATGCTTTGGTTAGATTGGTGAGGCCATGTAAGAAATCTATGCCTATCTGATCCTTACCCAACATGTATTTCACCTTGCTAGAAATTCTAGTGACGCTCACCATATTCTGTGCTTTCTCTAGATGATTCACGAGGTCTAACAACCTCTTTTCTAGTTCCAAAATATTTTCTATAGGAATATGTATAGTGTCATCCTCATCCATGAATGAGTCCATATGGGATGTTGGAGGAGTGGGGGCACAAGTGGTCTCATCAATGAAATCCATCTCATCTATAAAGCTTCTAGAAATACTAGTAGTGAAGCTAGAAGTGACCTTTGTATTTTCCATTGGAAGGTGTCACACACTTCTAACAACATACACAAAAGTCGTAGGCTAGGTTGTGATGCTCATATAAACTCACAACATCCAAATTTACGATGATCACTAAGTGCGAGGAAAATTATCAACATGAAAAATGGGTAGACATTGTTCACGTCAGGTTCACAAAAATTTAGAAGAGGGGGACCAACCACACCAAGGCTCCAAGTCATGGAGAGTTGAGAATGGAGGGATGCGCTAATCTACCTCAAGTTAGACAAGTGTTTTAGGTCAAGGATAGAGAATGAAGAGCACTCTCAAGTGCTTCTATCACTCTAATAACCCAAGAGTTTGAATGGGGCTAAATGAGTAGGCTTCTAGAACTCGAACTATACCTCAGACAACTCTCTGCCTGAGAACAACCGTGCGGGTCAAGGATGATAGTGCGACGTGCTAGTGTCTCTCTGGGGTGATGGAATCCGTATGGATAGAAAGTATAAAGGCACAGTAAAAGGAACAAAAAACCTACTAACTACTTAGTGATTAAGGTCTAAAATACTAACTGAAATGAAAATAAACAGAATAAGCGAAGTAACTAGAAAGATGATAAAGGAGATGACGAAAGTGAAGGTGATAAATATTAACTCAAAAAGAGTCTGGTTCACCAGAAATATCCACATGAGAGCATACATACACACATCTAAGAGAGGAAAAATGTTGGTGTTGTATAGGGGTTTGTTGTAGTCAAACCCCTGCTTTAGTGTTTCCACCTCCATAGACAACCAAAAAAGCCACAAGATAGAAACTATGATAAAGAGAGTAATGGAAAATATTCCAAACAATAACTATAACACTATGCTATGCGAATCAAGAAATAATATCACCTTCTCCATTAAGGTGTCCTCAAGCACGTAGAGGAGGATGTAAGCTTTGTAACGTCGACATTGCTGCAAAAATGAAGAAGCAGTCCCATAGGACACCAAGTCGCAACTCCAATGATGGAAAGAGTGCAACATGAAGTAGAGAAGATGCATAAAAGCTCAAGAAAATTGCTAAGGAGATCAAGCTAACATGTGAAATTACAAAGTAGATGGACCGAATTGCTAAAGATACGAAGATATAATGAAACATATGCATTTGAAGAAGAATTAGGAGGGAAAGACCTATTCTCAGGTTGGCAAGAAGGCACAAAGGCATTATGCTTCATCACTAATGGAGAACATAACATCTCTGTAGATTCCAGAGGTAGGAATCTGTTAGGGATGGTAGCACACCACACAGACGTTCACGCATCACCCACATGTCTTCGATAGAAATTACCCCACTAACACAAGAGACAAGTGTTGAGTGGATGCATTAAAGATAGGTGATGTGGAAATTCTTAGTCATACTTGATTTACCTAAAGTAGAGGGTGTAAAAGGGGAATTTGCGAGAGGGGTGAAAATTCACTCCTATACAGAAATATAATGAGTATTAGAGAACATGATTATACAAGAATGAAGCAACTAGCTACAAGACCCCTTAATCAAGCCTTGAAGTTTGTACAAAAGAGATGGGAAGAGCTAACCCTTGAGTTGAAGAAAAAGGAGCCACACTCCCTGTATAATTTTATAGCTATTGTAAGAAGATATCATAAATACATAGATATTGCCAGAGATAATGGACTTATATGGTTTTCAATTACCTTTCATCCACCTATTGTTAGACACATAAGATATCTAAGAGGGGGGTGAATTACTTGTACATTAAAACCTTCATACCCTTATTGATCTTCAAACCCTTATTAAGCATCAACATGAATGTAACCAAATGAAACATGAACACATCAATAACCATACACAATAGAACACCAAATTTTATGTGGAAAAAACCTAATCAGGGAAAAACCACGATGCAGATTAACTAAGATATATGTGAATATCAACACCAATTATAAAAGGTTCACCGCCCAAAGGATTCACTATCCAAAAGAAAGAAAGGCTCACTACCAAGTACTCACCACTCAAATAGAAAGATAATAGAAATAGATTGTTACTATTACCTATTTTAGCTACTAGCTGAAACAGGTAGAGCTATTATGTTTTACAAATGAAAAGTGGGTACATTTTAACTTTGTTATGTCACATTCATGTGCATAAACAAATATCAGATGACTACAATACTACATTGCATTATGAAAATGAATATAACATAGGAGAAAGTGCACAATCTTTCCAAAATTGTAGTATTTATTGATAATATAAATGTATGGTGTCCCACACAAGCCATCGGACTAACTATCAGAATGGATATAATGGAAAAAATTATACATTTATAGATACAAAAGAGAAAGAATTCACATAAAGAGAAAGGAGACCAGTCATTTCCTGAATAACGAATTGCAATTGCTTTGTTTTGCATAATCTTCAGTCCCTCCTGGTTGTCTTGCTTCTAGTTGATGCTCTCCTTGCTGCTCCTAGATTCCTTGCATATGTGAGAAAAGTCTTGTTAGAGCAATGAAGGATCACCGGTAAAATATGTCCATACATCTATAAACATATAATTTGATCCTCGTGTGCATTAAATAGCTAAGAATACCATATATGTCCAGGAAAACAAGAGAGTTATAAAAAAAATCTGTCATATGATCTATTTTATCTATCATGTTTGCTTCTTGTGCAGGCATAGGTGAAATTCTTGTTACTATTTTATTTCATCTGATTACAACATGTGGGATAAAATGTGGCTCCCACAAGGGTTGAGCCCAACATGCTACCCACTTGGTTTATTAAGAAGGGCAGGAGTATGAAGAGTAAAAAGGATTGTTACAATACACAGTGAGGGTGAGAGTACCTAAATCTTAGATTAGAGACATGTCATAGGCTCTCCATCTCAACTTTTCAAAGGAGGATAACAAATTGATCTAACATGAATAATGTCAACCATCACATTGCAAGACAAGGTTGAAGCCTTTTTATCATTATACAGATAAACCAATCATTATGCCACCAGTATAAATTTCCCTCAAGAGAGAAGGCCTGTGAAAAGTATTTAGGGAATAATATCATTGGTTTGAATCTCAATAAAGGCATAAAACTAGTGATAAAGCAGTCACCACATAGATGACATAGTTTTAGAAATTCATACTCAAATGCAATCAGGCAATAAAGATGACAATACATTAAAGAGAATAGTCATCCATTGGTAAGCTTATCTTGGCACAAGAAGAATCATCAAAGCCAAGGAAAGAATCAACATGGAGCCTTCTAAAGGTTTTCCAAAAAAAGAAAAAAGTTTGTGAGTGTTTAATTGACCCTGAACAAGGCAAGTAAAGACAACAAATCAAAAGAGGCAATCACAATAATGCATAGTTCTCAATAAAGGGGCATAAAACAACGAGCATGCATGTGGAATGTGAAGGACATCAAATGAATGATAGAGTGCAGTGAGAGGGACATCTGCCCTAGATGATTGTAAAGCAACAAGAAGAGATGATAGTCACTGTCAACAAAGCATGAGTGGCAAGAAGAGTCCATGACAAAGTTGTGCATCTATGACTGCGATATTTAAATGACTGTAATAATGCTTGAGGGACTGAGATTTATGTTTGACAACACGCATGATGATGAATACAAAGGAAAAAGGAAGAAATCACTAGTGAAATTTGTGAAAAGAAGTATGAAGTTAGTATATGATTGTCATCATATGTCAAGGGTTGTGCCTGTAGCAAGGTCAAGACAGTTAATAGTAATCATGATAAAATTGCAAAAGGTAGTGTTATTGGTAGTATCTTTAAGCTTTCCCAGAGTTGTCACTGAAAAGAAATGTTTTGCAAAGAAACAATCCATACAAAGTGAGTAACACAGTCACCATAAGAATGTAGAGATAAAAGCATAATTGAAGCTTGCATGCCAAGAGATTGCGGGGTTGCACGATGACAATAGGGGTTTTGATTAAACTTGTAAAGTCTAAAGAAGCAACTGCTATTTGTGAGATATGCATTTTAACATAGTAAAAGGAAGTGTTCACGACAATCTGATAAAAGTAGTACAGTAAAGGTAGTGTGATTTTCTTTCAGATTGTTGAAAAAATATAGTAATCAATTTACAGTGTAAGTCATATAAAGGGTAGTGGTATAATCAAATGTAAAAACAAGAGTAGTGCATAAAGGAGTGCAAGAAACCCTCGGATAAGGAGGTAAAACTCATATGATGGAGCCATGGCTACAAAAAGGTTTCCAAATCCTCATGAAGGTATAAATAGGTGCATAGGTCTACAAGTTAAAGTTGTCCATCTTCTCATGAAATCTCAGTTATATTATGATCTTGCTTGATCTTGTCATAGAAAAAGGTGATTATGATTGCTATTCCATGGTATCAAAAGCAAAAAAAATAAAGATACCCAATTGTTTAAATCAACTGAAAATGGAAAAGACACAACATGTGGAGAGGTCAAACCATTGGCCATTAAGCAAAATAATCAACCCTGAAGTAAACACTCTAAGAAAAATTAAAAGCATAAGTACAACCACAACCTATTTAGGGTGAAACCATGAAACCCTCAGCCCAAAATGAAGATTTTTCCATGAGAAACAAAGAAACAGAGCCTTCATAATTTCCAAGAAATTACAGAATGGAAAATGTATGAGCAATAGAAATGCAAAGAATCCAAATGTCTACAAGAGATGTAAGAATTCACAGAAGACATCGAGCATTTTTTCATAAATTCTATGAGAAATGAAATGAAAATACATGAGAACAGAAAGAGTGAAAGCCTATATTCTTTTTTGGAAAAAATCTCAAGTTCGAGCTCTTTTATCTTTAGAAAAATGAAATAAAATGACTATAAATACTTGTTAAGCTTACCTCAAGCTTGTCTTTGTGGTTTTGCACAAAAAATATGTTGGATAAGCTACTATAGCTATAGGATTCACCATAAGAAGTGCAGGGAGGAGCTCCACCAAACCCTATGTCAGTGGCCTTTCTAGAAACTTGGAATACAAAATGAAATGTCTTCATTTGTTTTGCACACATTTCGTTGTTTAGGGTTCTACCCTAAAAGCATGCCAATAGCATAAGGTGTTTTTTCACTTTAAAAAAGTATATATATATATGCAAACTAATGTATACCATGCCCTCTTGGTGCCTTAGGAGATTTTCCCCTTATGTTGCAAATATACAAGTCTTCGTGACTTTATAAATTTTTGCTTTAACTCCCTTGGTCGAGGCTTGTTTTTATTTTTTGCATTGATTTTAAATGTGAAACATTTTAATTAAGTGATAATTTATAAATAACTTAATTATGAATGTTATTTTAAATGCAAAGTAAAGGAAACATACTTTGTAAACAAATTAAGAGCATATAGTTGAGAGTTTATGCTTCTGCAAGCATATAGGGGGAAGTTGAGGAGGTTAGTCAACATTTGGAGAGAATATAGGAGGCTGTTTTGATCAATTTGAAGGTTGTTGGAGTAGCATGGAGCATTTTTGGGATGCCTTTATAATAGACTTGGTCAAACTTGACCTTTTCAACATATTGGAGCTCTTTTGGGGGAGTTTTGGTTGCTACTTTTTTAGATTTTTGGAGGCATACAACCAAGGAAGCTTCTAGCTCCTATTTTGGTGCAACTGTTTGGGAGATGGATATAGTCACCTTTTGACTCATTTGTACTTAGTTCTTGTTATTTTTCTGCTCTTTGACTTTTTTGAGTCCTTCAGAGAAATATAGTGTTTTGTAACTCATTTTGACATGTATGATAGTGGATACCTTGGATATCAATAAAGTTAAGCTATTTTACCTTCTCACTTATTCTTCTTTATTGTATGCATTTGATTTGATTGATGCAACTACTTGTGGAATGATTTTTTCCTTGTGGCTCTATCTTAGTGTTAGCATCTTTTGCAAAGGAATATGCATGTTGTAGGTTATAGGCTGTGCTGAAATGTGTTTGTTTTCTAGTTGTGAAAAAATATTCTTTCCTTCTAGGAGATAAGCATTAAGGCCTTCTTATAAAACACTTACGCAAAAACATATCAATATTGAGTTGTGTATCTCAAGCTTTTCCTTTTGATTGAACTGTGTGTTTGAGCTATTTTATAGGTCAAGTTAATGTTTTGGTGCATCACCCTTAGGAGTAGGTTTCATTTTCATGTTTCCTTCATACCATTTTCTCAACAAACACAATAGCTTAGGTGAGTACTATAGGAAGCTGATCTTCTCTAGAGGTTCATTCTCACTATAGGTTACCCACAACTTGAGAATGTTCCCATGTGTCAATAGATTTTTGAACCTTAAGTTCAATAGGGTGTAAATCTATTTGATAATAGTTATAAGGAGGTTCACTACATCATAGAAATAGGAGAATCCACTAGAAAACCTCTAAACCATCCACAACCTTCAGCTCACTACCTCCAACAACTTCAGGCACACTGAAATGTAGACACCTTTTGCTCACTACTTCCGATAGTCACGAGCCTTCATGCTTGCACTTAGATCTCAAAAATTGATCACGTACACATAATTTTATATCACACTCCATATCACAGACTTCTCCAACAATTAATCTTGCATATATATCATCTGTAACCTCAATAACCTTCTCCAAGTTAGCTTCAATGAAATGTATGCACCTCAAATGTGCAACCAACAAATAGGTCAACACCAAACACTTCTGTAGTAGAAAGAAGTTAAGGTAGACCACACCAAGGGTTGACCAAGACCCAAATCCACACTGACATGCTACACCAGACTTTCATAATTCATGAAGCACATCCACAAGTAACATTAACATGCTAGGTTGGTCAAACCGGTATTAACGCCAAGAAACCACATACACACTTCACTAGGTCTGAAAACATCATGCAAAACACATAGCAACATCACACAACATATTGGAATATTACAACACTAATAGACTATTCAAACACACTAGTGCAAACACATGCAATTGAAAATACTATCATCTTGTGCAACCAAATCAGACTACCATTGAGACACAACACATGAACAAAGCTTGTAGAGTAGTTAAACACAAACCCATCCAAGGAAAGATAGATATAAGAATTATTAGCAAATTCCCAAATCTACAAGACAAGAAACTTTAACACAGAGAAATTTAGAGCAATTCCATTTCTCCTAGATAACCCTCTTCACAAGTCAACACACTTTCAAACACATCTTCTATTTCTGCATGATCTAGAACTTGCAACTCTGGATATAACACCTTCAAAGACCACTGATAATTATATCTAAATTGCATAAGCTCATCTTCAAGCATGAAGAAACGTGGAGCACAATACAAAACACACCCTTGTCATCTTGTTCACTCTATCTACAATTTTTCTCAAAAGCACTTCGAAACACAGTGACCTTGCTACATCTACAACACCACAAACACCTTTTCATCATGACCACACTAGAGGTTGACATAGGTTGACATCAATGAAAACATAGTGCAACAATCTCCCCCTTCATCATTGATGGAAAATCTTGCTGAAAAACCATCAACAACAAAAGAAACTCTGCAACACCAACACTCAAACAAATATCCCCCTTGCAGATTTATTATATTTTAAACTTATTTCTATCTCTCTCTCTCTCTCTCTCTATTTTAGACTTCTCTCCCCTTTTTACATCAATGGAAAATGGAAACACCTGCACAATTCACTTCTCTCTCACACACTTTTAGGCACAACATATGCTCCCCCTGACTACACCAACCAAAGACACTACTACTTACTCCCCCTGAGAGGTAGCCTTAATCAATCTAGGACAAATAATTCATCTTGAATTGCACCCCTGGAAAGATGCACCAAATTATGCATCTAGTTTAAAGGAGGGGCAATAACCCATAGATTGTTTTTGAGATATTCAAATGTATCTTTTGGAAGAGCCTTGTGAAAATATTTACTATTTGGTCCTTTGTAGCAACATACTCCAACTTTACTTCTTTCTCAAAAAAATTATCTCTTACAAAGTGGTATCAGATAGAGATATGCTTTGTTCTTGAATGCATTACCAAATTTTTTGAAATGTTGATAGCACTTGTATTATCACACAAGATAGGAATAGATTCATCATATGATACTTTGATATCTTTTAATGTATGCTTCATCCACAAAACTTGTGTGCAACAAGATGTTGCTACAATATATTTTGCTTCTGTAGTAGATAATGACATTGAATCTTGATTCTTACTCAACAAAGAAACCAATCTATTTCCAAGGAAGAAAGAACATCTACTTGTACTTCCTCTATCATCCACACAACTTTCCCAATCTGCATCTGTATAAGAACTTAAAGAGAAATTACTATCCCTAGAATACCTTAGACCATAGTTCAAAATTCTCTTCAAATATCTGAATATCCTTTTGACTGTTTCCACATGTGACTCTCTAGGATCTTCTTCAAATATTTCCACAAGACATACTGCATGCATGATATCTAGTCTAGTTGCAGTTAGATATAGTAATCCTCCAATCATGGATCTATACTTGGTCTGATCTGTCTTAAGAGGTTCATCACTTTTCTCAACTTACGACCAATAACCATGGTAGTACATACTGGTTTAGAGTCCTCCATTCCAAACTTCTCTATCATTTCCTTAATAGATTTTGATTGTGTAATGAATATACCTTTTTTTGATTGATTGATTTACAACCCAAGGAAGAAAGTCATCTCCCCAATAATTGACATTTTAGACTATTTTTGCATCTCCTCTGCAAATTTTTTACACATTACCTCATTTCCTCCAAATATTATGTCATCAACATACACAATCACAATCAAGATTTGATCTCTCTCAACTTTGAAGTAAAGGTTGCTATCTGCGGTACCCTTTTTGAATCCTTTCTACAATAAGTACCTGTTTGAGTCCATACAATGCTTTCTTCAACCCAAAAACTATATCAAGATCTTTTGATAACTAAAAACATTCCAATTTTTCAATATATACCTCTTCTTCTAGCTCACCATTCAAAAATGTAGTCATTACATCCATCTGATATACCTTGAAGTCTTTATGAGCTATAAAAGCCAAAAACATCTTGATAGCCTCCATTCTTTCTATGAGAGAAAAATTCTCTTCAAAATATATTCCATCCACTTGTGAGTATCCTTTACACACAAGCCTAGCCTTGTTTCTGACAACTTATTCATTCTTATTCAACTTGTTCCCAAACACTCATTTAGTTCCTATCACATTCTTGTTTGCTAGTCTTGGGACTAGTTCCCATGTTTGATTCTTAATTTTCCTTAATTCTTCTTTCATAGCTTTGATACAATTTTCATCTTTGCAAGATTTAACAATTGTTTTAGGTTCTAGCTCAGAAAGTAAATTAAATTTTATCTATTCCTTTGTCATAGCAACTCTTCTTCTTCTCAACACACATTTTCTTTTGTCTCAAATTATTTGATCCTCAAAATTATTCTTCAGTGCATACTTGGGAGTCTTAGGATTCCTTTTTAGAGCTTCTTCCTTTTTCCACTAGCATCTCCTTTTCTTTCTCTTCTTCTTTTTATTCTTCTCTACAAGGGGGTTCATCAGATTCAAATCCTTCTATCAACACTGATCTTTGATGTGATTCTTCATCCACTTTGACACTTGCACTTTTAACTATCTTATTTAGCCATTTGTTGTAGCACCTGCATGTCTTGCTCTTTGTAGAATATCCAAGGAATATTCCTTCATCCGATCTTTCATCAAACTTTCCTAAGTTCTCTTCATCTCTCTTGATATAATATTTACTTCCAAAAAATCTAAAATATTTCATAGTACGAGTTTTTCCATACCATCACTCATAGGGGTCTTTGAATTGTTCACTCTTGCTTGACCTCTGTTAAGAATGTATAATACCGTATGAATTTCTTCTCTCTAGTAAATATCTGATAGATTTTCTTCCTTCAACATGGTTCTTGTTGCTTAGTAAACTATTCTATTCTTCTTCTCCACAACTCCATTCTATTGAGGAGTCCAAGGAGCTGATAAATATCTTTTTATCCCATGATCTTCCCAAAAACTATTAAAATCATTGGAGGTGAACTCACCACCTCTATCAAACCTCAAACACTTGATTTTTAGATCTATTTCATTCTCAAACATATATTTAAATTCTTTAAACTTATCTAGAGCTTCTGATTTTTCTTTAAGAAAGGTCACCCAAGTCATTTTAGAGTAATCATCTATTAATAACATAAAATACCTGTCACCTTGAGAGCTTCTTGTTCTAGTAGGTTCACATGGGTCCATATGCACCAACTCTAAAGGTCATGAAGGAAAATATTCTTGAGATTTGAACCTCTTCTTTGTCTGATTTCCAACCTGACACTCTTTGTAAATTACATTGATGAGCTTTGTAATTCTTGGCATGTCTGTCACAACTTGAGTAGAGTTGATCTTCACTAGACTATCAAAATTGATATGACACATTCTTTTGTGCCATAGTCAACATTCGTTGATTTGTGACATAAAGAACTTACCACCAACACCTTTGAGCTGATAAATATTCCTTATGTCCTTATTCTTACAGTAACCAAAGCTTTGGATCTTCCTTTTCTGATTTCACAACCATCATCTTGAAATGCTATATTATATTCTCTGCTACACATTTATACTACATTGAGAAGATTATGCTGGAGACCCTTGACATAAAGGAATTGTTGACAATGGTTTTACTCATAGAAAATAGGGTGAGTAAATTCTTCACAGACAAGACCATAAAGAGCTTATCCTTTTTGAAAGATATGGAACAAAGACAACCTGAGGGGAAATTCTGCATTACAGGACAAAGATTGGATTTTGTTCAATCCCAAGTCTCCGATAACCAGGTCATGGTTGCACTAAGGTCGCTCTCACGTAATGATGTGATATTGTTGTTAATCTTAAAGGGACTATGGTTATTCTTTAAATATTTTAAAAATATACATTCCAAATTGAAACAACGAGTTTAAACATCATGAAACCAAAATATTTTCCATAATATTTCATGAATATCACAAATTATTTTCTATCACTTAAGTAGATTTAGCATTAAGCATTCAACAATCATATGGAAAACAAAGGATTTTCAACAAAATTCTTTCCATTCATTTAAATTTTTGGAACATTTTCAAATATTTAAACATCTTTTCTAAAACAAAGTATAAAAAATACTAAAAAATTAAAAGTTTCTCCTGGTTATTCTCCATGGATGCCCCAAAGAATTAATTAAAATAGAGCAAACCGCTTTATACTTCACCAAATTGCTTCACAACTACATATAAAACAGTGCAAGATTTTAAAGAGAAGGGTTTCATTTTTGGACACCAAGTAGGTTTTCTATGCACCCTTAAATGACACAATATACAGTCTTGTTTGGCCGAACTAAAAAAACCAACTACAAAAGATACTGAGATAGGTAGCTATCTAATAAGCTCTAATATTAATTAATGTCTATGTGCATACAAAATTTTACGCCGGAATGGTTCAAAAAATAGGAAAAAAGAACAAAACTTAAAAGTTTATGCTCCTCCAACATCCACAAATTTTGAACTTAAAATAGAAAAGAAGATCCTCTAGCCTTTTATAGAACACAAGGCTTAGACATGATAAGACAAATACATGGGAGGAAATCCAAGGGACCAATCTCATCAAGGCACATGGAATATTGTGACCAATAGGAGAATTGAAATTGAAGTCAATGTAAGTCAACTCCAATTACTCATTGAAGCTCTTCAGGTTCTACTTTTTCATCTTTGTTAGGATTCCTTTTGAAATCAAAAAAATATGCTCAAAAGAAAATATATAGGAGCTTCTTGTGATAACAGAGTGATCAGGTGAAAATAAAACTCCTATACTTCAAGTTCCTCGATTTGAACATTCCAAGAATAAATCACTCCTGAAATAGATACACTTTATTACTGCATGCTTAAACTATAGCATCCCAAAATTTTGGTAATTGGAACATCTTTGCAACAAACTCCATTCCAACATGAGCCTCTTTAGTGCATCATCGAACCTGTCAATACCATCATATTTGTTCACAAATACAATTTTCCTGACCGTCCATACCCGAGCTTTGCATCACAATCTGTGTCTCCTGCAATCACAAATTCCATGCATTAAATCCCTTAATTTTTTTTTTATAACATCTCATGTAAATAAAACCATTATTCCAATGTTAGTACAAAAATCTCATAATTAACACGCCTTTTAAAAGCATATCATGAATCTTCATACATATACCAGATCATTGGGATCATTAGACAAATTTAAAATTACACATTTTCAATCTACATTACAACCCGGTACCCAATACCCGATATTTAGATTTACCCACTTACTTTCCTGGACCTCGGTTATACCAGAACTCCACCATACCAGAATGCTTCATACAAGAATGTTTCATAGTGGACAAAAACCTTCCTTTTGGACTTTACATTACCTTTTGCCTTCTTCATGTTTTTGGTACCTGGTATTTGGTGTACGAAACACTTACAATACGAAATACTTTATTATCAAATATTTTCTCTTTCACTTCCAATGATCTTCCAATTTTTCTAGCTCCTGTAATAAGAGTTACACATTTTTTCACTTAGGTCCCCAAGTCTTTTCAATCTTGGGGCTCTTGGGGCGTGTTGTGAGACCACACAACAACTTGCAACCAATACAACCAAATTTAAACCAAACTTGAAATTAAATCACCAGTTGTAAATTAGAACTTATACATATACAATAACTTTCTACCTTTGCCTAGATTCTGGCATAAATAAAAAACTCCACCGAAAACATCTGTGTGTGCTCTGATTAATTCTAGTTTTTGGAACTTAGTAAAAAGAATTAGTTCATTAACATTGAACTACATAATATAGTAATCCTCCAAAGCCAACCGTGGATAGATCCTTGCTGCTAGCCAAGCGTCCATAGCCTCGACAAGGTTATCTCCATAATTCCCCCAAACATAGCTCTGTTGCCAATCAGGCATCCATAGCCCTAGTAGAGTTATTTGGATAGCCTAAAGAGTTGATATCTTTTCTTTTTTTAGATATAGCAATGATAACTCATTTTCACTTTTGATATTTCAATGATAGCTCATTTATCAACTTGCAAGCAATGAAACACCGCTATTAGGTTGGGAATTACAGTGGTAGCCAAGGTTACTTTTGATTTTCATTCAATATAAATCCCTTCATCAATTCACTACTTCCCAAAAACTCATTTAATGATTTCCTGTAGGTGTGTGTTTCCAGCTAAATTTTGCTAATTTATGCCAAATCCTAGCTAACTGTAGCTCACTATATGTTAAAAAATATGCATAAATTAAAATTTAGCAATAGACAACTTAATTACCAAATTTAAATCTAAATTTAGAAACATCAGTTACCACCCTTCCGATTAAATTTTATGGCAACTACCAAAATTTATGCTAGCTATTTCAACTTGATGGCACTGCACTTCATTAATGGATCAAAAATGTCATGATTACCTTGGAACACGATCATATTATTCTATATTAAATTCACACGCCTTACTCAGCACATACTATCTCTTCAACTAACTTGAGTGATGATGTGTACTGCCTTGCCGACTTCATTTTCCTATGTATCCTGCACACATAAGCACCTCCATAATTAGTACAACTCTTTTTACACAATTTGAAATGACCACTATTAATTTTGAAATCTTCAACTTGCTTGATTCACAATCTTCGTATTGCTCAAATTTGAAGCAATTTCACCAGATATGTGTAAAGAATTGATTTGATTTAACCTTTAATTTTGAATATTATTGTTCAGCTAGCACCTCACTTATGGTTTCTTAAAAAATAATTACTCAAGGAAACTATGTACTGCAACTTCCTTACGACTCTCTATAAATTCATGTATTTCTTCTCGAATTCTCCACACTTCTCTTTTATTTTCCTTTAGTTTTAGTTTCTGTAAATCGATTGTGTCCTTGCATTTGCTTCGTAGCCATGGATACTCCAATTTGCTTAGGTTTTTCTCCTAGACAAAATGTTTTCTGGGGAAGTATCACACCACAAAGGCTTGAAAAGGTCTTCTTCATTAGGACTTCCAATTTCATTGTGCCAAATTTATGCTTATTCCTTGGGGAAAGATATGTTGTATCCAACTGCTACTTTTGTTTCTATTCTGACATTGCTTCTCACTTTGTAGCGTCACTTTTGGACGTTGGGCTGCCTGCTGAAGACGTTCGCACTGCTGCCAACTTAATAGTGAAACCTAAATTCTTGGAGAATCTAGATACCATTTTAGCTGTCGCACATCCGACCATTGGAATTCCCTCCATGGATGACATTCCTCGGTTCTTGGAACATGGGGAAGTGGTTCCACTTTGGTCCTTTCTTACTGATCTCCATATCCAAGACTTTGAAACTGTTAGAAACCAAGATCTGATTGCAAACTAGAAAAATCACCTTCCACAGAAGAGAAAAACAAAAAAGCAGAGATTTGCAAAAGATGTGCAAAATAATAATATTCAGGAATTCTTAATTACAAGATATGATTTGCTTTATAAAAACAAAGATGCATAACCCTAATCTTATCTTGAGCAACAAGATAGCTCAACAAGATAAGGATGAGAATAATAAACCTAGGATTTAAATATTACCTAAGTAAAGTTATGCAAGTGTAATTAAATATTAATTACACTAACACCCCCCCATAAGTGCAACTTAGGGAGACTAAAAAAGCATGCACCTAAAAATAAGATGAATGCAAGAAAGCATGAATGAATGGGTCCCAGCAACAAGGCCAGATCAGGTACCCAAGTACAAATGCAATAATGAGGTAGAGAAGGAAAACCCAGTGGGACAAAACCCCCCTACAATGAGATGACTACTGCAAAGAAGCACTGGAAGAACATTGGAACCGCAATATGACAAGCAAGGAAAGATACTTCTGTCTACAAGAAACCAAAAATAGAATCATAATGTGACAGCAGACCCGATGCCACTGAACACTGGAAAACTCACAAACTGGAACAACTTTGGAATCTATGAAGCAACAGTAGATGAAATGATGACATAATCTGGAAACCGTGTATCTCAATGCCGATGCCAAACTATGACTAAAACTCTTCCATGGAAGGAGTACCATAAAGACTCTGGAACATTAACCATAAAAACATGGCCCTCAAACTGAGAAGGATCTAAACCAATGCGGATCAAGAAACATAATCTCTCAACTGAAGTGTGAACTGATGAATCTGATATGTGTCAAGCAATAGCAAAAATGTGACCAAAAGAAACTAAGAAACTAGATAACCCATACGAGTTGCCAACAAATCAAGATGGGGATGGAGATCAAAGTGCATGCACACTCTAATCAAATTATTATGCAAGAAACCCCCCTATGGAACTTTATCTCAGTTCATTTATTACAATAACCCAATGATTGTAAAAGGAGAGAATGCTAAATGTGCATAAACAAAAAATAAGATGATGTGGTACTGAAATGAAGTGCAAATATTCAAGTTTCACCTTTCCAACTGCCAAAACATCCAAGTAATCTCCAAAAAACCCATCGGGAAAAATATAGAATAATGATAAACTTGGGATAGATATAGAAAAATTGCATGGATAGCAAGATAAAGCTCCTCAATACCTTTCCAACGCCGCAAAGAAGACGAAAATCAGAGATCGTGGCAAAAAGTTATGAGCTCGGAAGCCATAAATGAACATCTGACTTCAAACAGAAAAAACAGCAGCAAAATTGAAAAGTACTGAAAAATAAACTGCACCACTGGAAAGTGCTCAAAACCAGCTTTCCGGTCATATCTCATTTGCCCGATTTTGATACCGTATACCCAAGTTATGACCAAAAGAAAAAACCCGCTCCTTGAAGGCAAACTGGGTTAGGAGGGGGCAAAGAGGGCCGTACGGTCGATGACGTTAGCACTTCACGGGAAAAAATTTGATGGCTTGGAGGCCGTCGGGGCAAAAAAATTGCCCCCCTACCGGAATTTTTTTTACAGTAGGCAGAAAACTGCGGATTCGCCGGAAAGATATTTATCGATCGCCGGAATATGCTGTATGTCGGAATATTTCGACGCTGGCGGTTGGGGGGGGGTCGCGGTGCTCCTGGTCCTCAATAGGACCGACTGGTTGGAGGGGCTGGCAAGGCTGATGGCCGGTAGAGGTTTGGCGGTGCCGCTCGGCTGAGCAGCTGGGCAGTGGCCGTTTGGTGGCCGCCCAATGGTGGAAACCATTTGAACTGGTAGTGCCGACACAAAAACCAAGAAATCCCTTTTTTTTCATTTTTTTCATTTTTCGTGCCTCAGAGTGCATGCTAGGGAGGCCGTACGGCCCCCATGCAATTTTTTTTTCCTCAAAAACAACTTTCTCCAAAATCGACGAAACGAAAGGCGATCTTAGGGTTTTTGGCCATTGCGAACACGATGGTGACCTTCGTTTCTGCCCAAACTGCTCTGAAAAATCGGCTACCTCTAGAGCTTGCAAAAAATCTCTAGCTTGAAACCCTCATGGATCTAGCAAATGATGGCCAAAATCTACAAAACAAAAGTCAATCCTGACTTTTTCTAGCGCTCTGAATCCAATGGTGAAGCCCGATCTGATCCAAAACGCCTCATAAATGAACTCAAGGCATGATACCCTCGAGGAATCCTGAATGAACTCTGTAAATATTTTCTCAAAAATTTGAGAAGGGGCTGCAAATCAAGGCTCTAATACCATGTTAGAAACCAAGATCTGATTGCAAACCAAAAAAATCACCTTCCACATAAGAGAAAAATGAAAAAGTAGAGATTTGCAAAAGATGTGCAAAATAATAATAATCAGGAATACATAATTAAATAATATGATTTGCTTTATAAAAGCAAAGATGCATAACCCTAATCTTATCTTGAGCAACAAGATAGCTCAACAAGATAAGGATGAGAATAATAAACCTAGGATTTAAATATTACCTAAGTAAAGTTATGCAAGTGTAATTAAATATTAATTACACTAACAGAAACTCACTGAAAACTCGCTTACATAGGGTATTTAGCCTTGATAGAAGAGGTGTCCCACATCGACTGAATGGTTACTATCGTCTGCAACTTTTCTCACTCTTCTTTTGACTCTTTTTTGATTTTTTTGAATGAGGATTTTTTGATATCCCATGCATATACGTGATACACACACATATATATCTTTGGTACATTCTAAAGCATGTTTTTATTGTGTATGGCTTTATTGTTTCTCTTTCTCATTTCAATTTTGCAAAATGTTTGAATTCACTCTCATGCGGAAGATAAATTTAAGCAGGATTTGTTAATGCAAAAGCCAAAAAAAAGAAAAGAACAAAAGAAAAAAGAAAAAATGAGGAAAGAAAACAAAACAAGCACAAAACCCTACAAAAAGAAACCCTAACTCTAACACAAAAAATTATTAACTCTAATAGAGAAATTTATTTCAATTTCTATAGCTATTTCTTCTACAGTTTTAGTACGAATTACAGTAGATTTGTCTTTAAATTCTCTTATAAAAATTTCCAATATTCTACTATAACAATAATCTTGAATTGTCTGCATTTAAACACCATGAATTCAAAAGTGTACTTACCCAAAATTTGGCTCAAATGTATGAAAACATACTCATTAGAGATTGATTGCACACATTTCATCTGACACAGACATACTATACCTTCTTCTAGCCCTGGTCCATTTCCATGAACGACTGTGTTTATTTCTCTACTTCCTTCTCTTTTGAAAGTCTTCATATCTTCAGCCCTGTTTTCACTTTGCATTTTGTTAGACCAAGATATATCACTACTTATATTACTATCAGAAAGAGAAAAAGTAAAAACTTGATATTATGTATCTTGTATGAAATCAGGAAAATTTCTTTTTTTAGTTGGTGAATTTCCAACTTGAAGCACAATACACGTGTTTCCCACTCAATTTTCCCGCTCCATCTTGTTATCCACGTTTTCCATGTATACAAGAAATGGTGACTCATCAATGTTGTTTCCTTGTTTGTGATGAAATATCTCTAGATCTTGATATTCTCGTCTATTTCCCTACAAAGTGTTAGAATTTTCTTTATAATAATCACAGTTTTCCAACTATTTTGGTATATCGGTTGATTTTTTAATATTTCCAACTTCACTAGGGAATTTTTTTTTTCTCGTTAATGATCCTTTTCTTTTAGCAATTAAAACTTCCTCTATTAACAAAATCACTCTATTTATGGCCAAATAAACCCTAGTTAAAAAAAATTCACACTCAAGTTCACCATGGTCAATTGTATCATAAATTATACACTCAGTGACTCTTCCAAAAGTAAACAAACTCAACGAATGCAGTTTTTGATTAAGGATTTTACAAAGTTTTCCAACTTCCATAATGAAAACCAACTTGCACTGAAATTTCTCACTCACAAGCTTCTTGCAAAACTCAACCAATGTTTTTTGATTCTATAAATTCCAGGAAATGATACCTAAAATATTAAACAAAGCCCCTCCCTCTAGCGCCAATTCCTATTGACGACGATTTTATGCGCAGAAAATAGGGTGAATAAATTCTTCACAAACAAGACCACAAAGAGCCTATCCTTCTTGAAAGATATGGAACAAAGACAACTTGAGGGGAAATTCTGTATTACAGGACAAAGATTGGCTTTCGTTCAATCCCGAGTCTCCGATGACTAGGTCATGGTTGCACTAGGGTCGCTCTCGGGTAATGATGTGATATTGTTGTTAATCTCAAAGGGACTATGGTTATTCTTTGAAAATTTTAGATATACATTCCAAATTGAAACAATGAGCTCAAACATCATGAAACCAAAAGATTTTCCATAATATTTCATGAATATCACAAATTATTTGCTATTACTTAAGTTGATTTAGCATTAAGCATTCAACAATCATATGGAAAACAAAGGATTTTCAACAAAATTATTTCCATTCATTTAAATTTTTGGAACATTTTCAAATATTTAAAGATCTATTCTAAAACAAAGTATTAAAAATACTGAAAATTAAAAGCTTCTCCTGGTTATTCTCCATGGATGACCAAAAGAATTAATTAAAACAGAGAAAAATGCTTTATACTTCACAAGATTGCTTCATAGTTACATATAAAATGGTGCAAGGTTTTAAAGAGAAGGGTTTCATTTTTGGACACTGAGTAGGTTCTGTATGCACCCTTAAATGACACAACATACAATCTTGTACGGCCGAACTAACAAAACCAGCTACAAAAGATAATGAAATAGGTAGCTATCTAATAAGCTCTGATATTAATTAATGTCTACATGCATACAATTTTTTACGTTGGAATGGTTCATAAAACAGGAAATAAGAACAAAACTTAAGAGTTTATGCTCCTTTGACATCCACAAATTCTAAACTTAAAATAAAAAAGAAGATCCTCTAGCCTTTTATAGAACACAAGGCTTAGATAGGATAAGACAAATACAATAGAGGAAATCTAAGGGATCAATCTCGTCAAGGCACGTGGAATATTGTGACCAATAGGAGAATTGCAATTGAATTCAATGGAAGTCAACTCCAATTACTCATTGAAGCTCTTCAGGTTCTACTTTTTCATGTTTGTTAGGATTCCTTCTGAAATCAAACAAATATGCTCAAAAGAAAATATATAGGAGCTTCCTATGATAACACAGTGATCAAGTGGAAGTCAAAATCCTATACTTCAGGTTCCTCGATGTGAACATTCTAGGAATAAATCACTTCTGAAACAGATACACTTTATTACTGCATGCTTCAACTCCAACATCCTAGAATTCTGGTAATTGGCACATCTTTGCAACGAACTCCATTCCAACATGAGCCTCTTAAGTGCATCATCAAACCTAGAAATAGCATTAGATTTGTTCACAAATACAATTTTCCTGACCGTCCATACCTGAGCTTTGCATCACAATCTGCATCTCCTGCAATCACAATTTCCACACATTAAATCCCTTAAAAAAAAATCATTTATAACATCTCATGTAAATTAAACCATTATTCCAATGTTAGTACAAAAATATTATAATTAACACACCTTTTAAAAGCATATCATGAATCCTCATACAAATACTGAATCACCGGGATCATTAGACAAATTTAAAATTTCACATTTTCAATCTACATTACAAACTGGTACCCGGTACTCAGTATTCAGCTTTACCCACTTACTTTCTTGGACCCCGGTTATACCGAAACTTCACCATACCGAAACGCTCCATACCAAAACCTTTTGCTTGAACTTTACATTACCTTTTTCCTTCTTCATGTTTTTGGTACCCGATATCTAGTGTACAAAACACTTACAATATGAAATACTTTATTATCAAAGATTCTCTTTCACTTTCGGTGATCTTCCAATTTTGCTAGCTCCTACCATAAGAGTTACACATTTTTTCACTTGGGTCCCCAAGTCTTTTCAGTCTTGGGGCATGTTGTGAGACCACACAATATGCATCATCTGTCTTATGCTTGCCATCAAAACTAATTGAACCTTTTCCACAAATCTTAGTAGATGTGTCATCACCAAACTTAAAATAACCACCATCATATTTCTCAAGTTTAAAAAACTTACTCTTATCACCTGTCATATGATTTGAGAATCCACTGTCAATTATCCATTAGTTTCTCTCCTCTCTTGCATGAAAGTTAGTCAACATAGTTCCTTCAATACTGTGACTGTTTCCAAAGCAATTTCCTTCACACATCTTTTAGGGTTAACAAAATTAGTTTCAACATTCAAAACCATGAACAAGTACTAATCACTTCCATCATCTAGATAGTTTGATTCCTCATCATCAAATGTACCATTGTCTTCTTTAGCATAATAACTCTTCTTGAAATATTTACCTTTATGATCTTTATGTTTGTCATTTCAAACTTTTCTTGGACATTTTGAAGCATAATGACCTATCTTTCCACAACTGAAACACTTGAAGGGTAACTTACCTTTGTATTTTTTAGTGCCCTTTTTCAATCTTCTTACAAATTTTTCTTCCACCTCATCAGGATCATCCAAATCAAATTCATCATTCTTCTCTTTCATTTTGACTTTAAAAGCAATTTCTTTCTTTGGAGCATCTTTGTCAAACTCTCTTAATTCAAAAGTAGTTAAAGCACCAAACATTTGATCTCTACTATATTTATCCAAATTCTAAGTTTCCTCAATAGCATAAAATTTAGCACTATAAGATTTAGGAAGATTTCTCAATACCTTTTTCACAATTTCACTTTCCTCCAATTTTCCACCAAGGCCATTGATGGCATTAGCAATTTCATCCACCTTTAGCATGTAGCTTACACTATATTAATCTTCTAACATCCTTATGGTTTCAAATTTGGCTTTGAAATTTTGCATCTTTTCTTGCTTGACCTTAGCATCTCCTTCATAAATACTTTTCAACTTCTCCTAGACTTTTTTTAGTAGTTTTGTAGCTTATCACCTTCACAAGTTCTAAATCAAAAATCCCACTCAAGATAGAATTCCTTGCTTTTACATTATTCTCATAATCCTTGATATCATCTTCACTTGTCAGAGTAGTAGTAGGTATAGTGTATCCATCTTCAACTAACTTCGATACACCAAAACCTAATGAGATAAGAAAGACTTTCATCCTCGCTTTCCAAAAGGCACAATTTGTTCCATCAAATATAGGAGATTTGACACCATTCTTGTGCACCATTTAAATCTACCTCAAGTAGTTAAGCTTCTTCCAAGTAACCTCTAATCTAATACCAATTATTAGACACATAAGAAAATTGAGAGGGGGGTGAATTAGTTGTACATTAAAACCTTCATACATTTATTAATCTTCAAACCCTTATTAAGAATCAACATGAATGAAAAATGGAAACATCAACACTTCAACAACCATACACAATAGAACATTGGATTCTACATGAAAAAAACTAATTAGGGAAAAACCATAGTGAGGATTAACTCAAATATATATGAATATCAACATCAATTATAAAAGGATCACTCTAAGAATGGCTCACTACCCAAAGGACTCACTATCCAAAAGAAAGAAATGCTCACAACCAAGGGCTCGTTGCTCGAATAGAAAGAGATTGTTACAAATAGGTTCACTTCCTCAAAAAAAAAGGAGAATAAACCACAACAATTCTACATCATCTATAACCTTCAGCTCACTACATCCAATAACTTAATGCACACTGAAATGTAGACACCTTATGCTCATTGCTTTTGGTAGTCTTAAATTTTCATGCTCACACTCAAATCTCAAAAAATGATCACATACATATAATTTCACATCACACTCCACATCAAACACTTATCCAACAATTGACCTTCCATATATATCATCCACAACCTCAATAACTTTCTCCATGTTAGCTTTAATGAAACGTATGCACTTCAAATGTGCAACCAACAAATAGGTCAACACCAAACACTTCCACAATGGAAATAAGTGAAGGTAGACCACACCAAGGGTTAACCAAGACCCAAATACACACTGACATGCTACACCAAGCTTCCACAATCCATGAAGCATATCCACAAGTAATGCTAACATGCCATTTTGTCCAAACTAAAATTAACACTACCAAGAACCACATACACACTTCACCAAGTCTGTAAAAATCTTGCGGACCACATAGCAACATCACACATCCTAGAATATTACAATACCAATAAAATATTCAAACACACTGGTGCAAACACATGCAACGAAGAATACTATCATCTTGTACAACTAATAAAACTTCCACTGAGACACAAAAAATGAACCAAGCTTGAAGAGAAGCTGAAAACAACCCCATCAAAGGAAGATAGATACAAGCATTATTAGGACATTCCCAAATTTGTAAGACAAGAAACTTCAACATGGAAAAATGTAGAACAATTTCATTTCTCCTAGACAACCCTCTTCACATCCCAACACACTGTAAAGCACATCTTCTACTACCAAACGATATAGAACTTGAAACCTTGTATATAACACCTTCAAAGACCACTGATCATCATATCCAAACCACACAAGCTCATCTTCAAGAATGAAGAAATGTGAAGCACAATATAGAACACACTCTTGTCACCTTGTACACTCTTTATACAAATTTTCTAAAAAGAACTTAGAAACCAATTGACCCTTTTGTATTTGTAACACCTACTCAACACCACAAACACCTTCTTATCATGACCACACTAGAGGTTGGAATAGGTTTACATCAATGAAAACATAGTAAAACACCTATTTTCCTCTTTCGAGTACCACATTAGACAAGGAAGAAACATGGGGAAGAGGAAGTGACCGAGAATATCAGGTTGGTAAAGCTTTCATGTTACTGAGGCTACTATTTGAGACAAAGGGAGTCGATATTGTAGAAAATTTCAAGGAAATAGCTCTATGATATAACCTCTAACCTTAAAAGTTGCTTGAGGACAAGAAAATACTCTAGTTGGGGGGAATTATGGGCCTAGATAATACCTAGTTTTCTTCCATTTAGTTTATGTATTTTAACATTTCAATCTGCTAAGTTTACAAACGATCCTAAAACTTATATATCTTTTATATCTTTCATGCATGCTAAACCAAACTTTAGTATGTGGAAATATAATTATGATATGATGGTACTTGTATGTATGGATGTGTGAATGTTTATGAAATTCATTATGATTATGTGTTTAATTCATGGTTGTTAATGATGTGTATACTTTAGATGAAGATAACCTCTTGCAGCTAGATGTCATGACCCCTATTTTATGGTTTGTATTTTATAATGTTTGACTAAATTAATTGGTGGTGAAATAAAAGTGTAATGAAATAAAAATAAATTAATTATCAATTACTTATAGATTTATTTATTTCAAATAAATAATAACACTTGGTTAATTTAGAGTAATTATTTTTATTCCCAATTGAATGAGATTTCATTATTTATTTGGAGTAATTAATTTAATTTATCTCACTATTCATTGTGGTAAATTTCTTAGTTGCAATTATTCTTTATTATTATCGAAGGTAAATAATATGCTTAAAAAGAGATATTTTATATTCAAGATTCAGTGATCGAGAAAGTAAAAGGGATAATTATTTCATATTCAAGAATCGGTTATTAGGAAGGGGAGGAGAAAATATCTAAAAGGAAAGGAAATTAATCGCTTCAGGAAGGATGGTATGGGGATCGCCGGGGAGATGCCATTGTCAGGGAACAAACTGTAGACCTATTGTTAGGCCACACTCCTGCACTTTTCCTTACACGTTTTCTTATATATAATGTAACAAAAGTTTGGCATTATACAAGATCTGCTCTTTAGTGCCACAGTTCAGTACTTCGGTTAGGCTTCGTTTGAGCTATGATGTGTGAGCAGGGTAGAGAATACTTTCTCTTCAAAATTGGAAATTTTTCGAGATGGAGGAACCTCTGTTGAGGTCGTGCGAGGGAGAACGTGCAAGTGTGGATAGAAAAGCTTTCTAGTGTCAGGTATGAACCTCCTCATTCTCCATGGACCTGAAAAGTCTGTATTATCGTATAAATTTTTGATCTGTTGTAAGCCTCTTTTGGGGTTCAAAGCTTTATTTACTAAGGTGAAAGGGTGTTTACTAATTTATTCATTACGTGGGTGGTAAATAGGATAATCTTGAAGCATTGGTATAATAAATTTGAATGCGAATATAACTTTTGTGCATAGTCTATCGATAACCATTTACGCCAAAAAGGCCACTCATCCGCATTTGAAAATGTAGAAACCTTGTGAGTTTCCTTACTGCCAATGACTCTTCTTTGATAAGGAATGTTTGAGATACATATGTTCTTTTTTAACAAATTTCCAAGGTAGAAAATTGAAATAATTTAAAGAACAAGAAAGATGGATTTCAACATTATGGCCATCCTCGGACTTCACAAACATCCGCAAATACCTTGTATGTGCAATGCCATTTGGAAATGGGTCTGGATTCTTAACCCATTCAACCTGCAACTTTCTCCAAGCCGTTGTTTCTAACTAACTTTAAATGACCCAACCGGATGCAAGCCTGCCAGTAGTATCGACATGTTTTCGACATAGCCTTTATTTATTTATTTTTCTCTAATAGAGTCTTCTTTTCATAAATTCTTTTGGTGGCATACAATTTTTTCCCACATGAATACCAAGGCATTTGCAACTATATCTTCTGGAGATAATTGCTAACAAATATCAGCTAGCAAGACAGTGGACCCGTATCTCGTGTAGGAAACCTTTTAGCCTAACACCGCTGTCACATTGCTTTCCTGTGCCGAAATGAAGGTAGTCATTGTAGTGGTTTCTCCCGAGCTTCGATGGTCAACTTCAACTCTGTGCTAAGACTAGTGCAGTCCCAAATTCTTAGAATGGGGATTATTTCTCATAATAGCAACATACGCAAAATTCAGAGCAATTAGCATGAGATTTTGAATTTGTACGCTGTATAGCATCCTCTATTTATTATGGGAGAAATCAAAGAGTTTTTTATTTTCAAGTTGCAGACGGATTTGTCTTATCTAAGATTTATCAATTTCATCACACGGCCCAATCTTGAATGGAAAATCTCTCTTGAAGTACCACCCCTTCATCAAAAGTTGGTATGTTACTTATGATAGACCTTCGTTAGGCCAAGCTGAACCCATCCTAGCTGCTGTATTGCTATTGTGTTATAGTAGTGTCTTTTGGATTATAAACATAGCTAGTGTTATTTTTTTTTTGTAAATTTCTTTCTTTGACGGTGTACTGGTATACTGGGTTTTTAGATGCACCGATATTTTTCCCTTAACGAAGTCTCATTTTTGAAAGGAGGTCTTCTCTGCAAAAACTCTTCTTTACTCCTAGCTGGACCTTGACCATTCAAAGGAAGTCTGAATCGGAAATATTTCATTCACTTTGATTCCTCATTTTGCGTGCAAGCCTAGTAGGACATTCACAACTTCCATATAGATTGTTCATAGAACTTCTTCTTCTTCTTTTTTTATCATTTGCATATTACTTCACTCTTCATTGGACATTATTCAAAATAGTCTGCGTGTTTCCTTAATCTGCAATAATTATGTACCTCATAGAGTATCTATTATTTTCATTGTTTCATACTAATGGAACTGTTGTTCAGAGTGTGAGTTAAATGATTCTTTAAAAGAATAACTTGGAATCTGTATAGTTACAAGCTATATCGAATTGGTTGTCAACTTTCCTATAATTAGCATACTATCACATCAGACGAGTATATTAGTTAGTTAGTTTGTGAACCAAGTTATACATTATCTTGGCTGGGCGATTTCTTTCACATAAAGTATCCATGAGAAGAACAACCATGCAATTTTGTGTCGATTGAACCAAGTGCAAACCTTATACTTCTTGAAAACTCCCTTCTTAAAGTTTTGATAAAACGTTTGCAACTTTGGGTATCAATTTCTAGAGATGGCATTTCTAGTAGGGTATTCAATAGACTTTTACTTTATTTTATATAAGGATTGATATGCTTACCGAATGTTAGTAAGTTATTATTTCTCTCTTAGAAAGTTTGAGTATATGTGACAATACCCTGAAGTAAATGAATCATTGTTCACTTTCATAGGGATATATCTTAATATACAATAGAGATGTCTTGTTTATTTATGAATATCTAAAAAGGCTAATGTGTTATGTTCTAAAGGAGTATTGAAGTATATATATATTTTAATTAGAACTTACAAAAAGGAAATTTAGGAATATTGTATTTTGAACATGTATAAGAAGGGAATTTATTATGTTTCTTAAAATGGAGAAGTATAGAATTACTATCACATCATTTTGAAGAAAATTGAAGGAACTTGTTATTCTATATCTCATCTAATGGAAGGTAATTAGGAAACTTGTCCATTATTTTTGATCTTTTAATAGTGCTACCTTCTATAAAGTATATTCATTTACTATGAGCGATAAAATCTTACCATCATTGTTGTATTTGAGCTAACATTGGTGGTAAAGGATTTCATGATTCAAGAAGCATTCAAGTCAAGATTTATCATGATCAAGCAAGGGCTTAATGTTGTAGTTTTAGTAAGTTGCGACATCATTGTGTGATCATTCTTCATTCATTTATTTTATTTCATTTCATTTCAAGGTTTAAATACCAAGTGGGGTTTGACCGAGGAAAACCCCTATTCACTAACATATTTTTGCAGTGTTTAGGTGGTGGACACATGGATGAGCAAGACTGACTTGTATTTGCACCATTAGGTTGGTCAATTGTGTTGCACCTATAAGTCATTCACTTAGAACAAAGATGATTCCCACTGACAAATTGTTTATCTTGTTGATATATTATGATTCATTGATATACATATTAATTCATTTTTGTAAGTGATGTAAATTATATAATTAGTGGGTTCTATTAAATTATTTTTGAAATTGAGGAATTATAATTAATAAATGAGATATTTCTGAATCCTTACACTAGAAGAACTATAGCCCACATCAATTAGAGTGCCCAACCCACAATACAAGGATCAAAAGTTTATTGTAGGGGAGAGTCCAAAATGCTAAAAACATGGTAGTTCTAGGAAGTAATGAAGGCGATAATTAAAATGGTCAATTGTGAGTTACCAAATCACCGAATAAGATGTCAAGAGGAAGAAGGAATCTAATTTGATAAGGATCCCATGACGTGATGGTTTTTAGAGAGCATATCTCTATCAAACCATTAGGGTAGAGTTCTAGTTCTAATTCTCTTATGTCTATTTCAATTGTGATTTTTGGTTGCAAAGACTAGTCCTCTCCCTATTCTGAAGGAGAGTGGACATATGCATTTAAATTCTATTTTTAGTCCTAGCATGAATAAGACTCCCCCCACACCTATTTATTGGGATCGATGGTTGAGGAGAAAAACTAGTTGGGGATACAGTTACTAGTTCTAGTTTATGTTTTATCAGATAATACTTCATTGCTAGTTTGTTATTAAGTTGCAATGTAAATTTGTTGAAGATTCTTGTCATACTATGAGAGTTCAATTTCTATATAATAAAGGAGTTTTCAATTTATTGTCATGATTGATTGATCCAGTAGTATATATTTGATTTCCCTTGTGGGAAAAACAACTCAACCAAGGGCCACTCGAGGTAATATTAACCCACCTTATTTTCTATTATTAGAATAGATGTTATATTACTACATTCATTTCATATAACTTTCAATTAAATGCATGTGAATGATATCTTGTATCATGAATTACATTCTATAATGTTTCCTCGAGTTGTTCTCTAGAGAAGTTAAGAAGTTAATCAATTAGGAGTTAGAGTCAGTAGCTTAGATTTATTAGTTAACAATTACAGTATTAAGTCGAAGGTACCCATATCATAAGTAATAGATTTGTCATTTCCCCTATTTTACAAGTTAACACTTTATTTCTTCCTATTTTTTGTACAAGTGTAAACTACCTATACTCACTGATATAGACCGTATAGACTCCATGAGTGCAAATACAGTGCCAACATCATCAAAATCTTACGAAGTCCTGGTCAATAATTCAATGAAGCCTTTGTGAGGGTTTGGTGATCTGTTCAGTTAGGAACCTATCCTCTAAATTGTGTGTCTACTCATACACCAAGTTGATTGAACATTAGAAAGGCCTTACAAGCATCCCCTAGATTCAGTGTCACCTTACTTCTCTAATGTCTTGATGAAAGAACCCATCTTGGATTTTTCTTGCTTTTGTGTGAGTGTGAGCTTAAGTTCATGCTCTCACTAAAGTGGGGGCTAAAATTTTTATTATTATAAATTGTCAACCTTGGAAATTTCACACTATGTTTGGCTCCTCCTTATGTGCTTGGACCTAATTGTGCTTATTATTTACTCATTCTATTATCATTTTAAAAAAATCAAGATAAAATTGGGAATTAAAATTAATTAATTATTTAATTCTCTGTGAAAGAAGGATATTTAGTTTTAAGTCAATCCAACCATGCTGCACAACAACACCATGCCTTTCTCTTCTATTGGAACAATAAATTTCTACCAAAAGTAGGTGGTTTTGCATGGATTTCTATTCAGAGAAGGATTTTAACTAGTGATCATTTGGTTGTTAAGAATTGTTGATCCTTTCAAGTGCCCTTTATGTGAAGAAGAATTTGAAACAGTTGATCATTTGCTTCTCCAATGCAATTTTGCATTCCTATGTTGGAGCTCTGTTAAAGCACAACTTGAAATCAATCTCCCTCTACCAAACACACTTTGGGATCTCTTCCAAAGTTGACTGCTTCTATATCAATCCTCTTTCGTTGCCTGTATTTGGTACATTGTACTAGTGATTGTAATCTGGAACATATGGTGGGAAAGGAACTTGATGATATTTAGGAAAATAAAATCCGCAATAGACTTAACATTGTTGAAAATTGAAAAGGCTATTTCGGAAGGGATAATTCATGTGTCCAGAGAGAAAAGCTAACAAATTCATTGTTTTCAAGCTGGGACATTCATATCTTAAAGAACTGGAAGAGTATTAAGTTTCTATTTGATGGTAGCTTGTTCATAGCTGACTCAATTAAAGTTGTCAGGAATTTAGTCAAATGGGCTCCCCCACAACAGGGCTTCGTAAAACTAAATTTTGATGGGGTATCTAAGGCAGAGGCAGAAAAGTCAGGAGCAGGTATCTATATTAGAAATGAGTTAGGTGTAGTCTTAGTAGTCTCTTCATTCCACTTAGTTCATGGAACGAATAACAATGCAGAAGCTCAAGCTTTGTTACTTGGGTTAGAATTGGCAACAAAGTTGGGGGTTGCAAATATTCACATCGAAGGTGACTCTTTGATCGTTATCAATGCATGCAGATCAAGAAGGGTACAAAATTGGAATCTAAATTACATTTTAGAGAAAGCATGGTCTTTGATAGATTGTTTTAGTGCTTCTATAATTACCCACACATGTAGGGAAGGAAATAGAGTAGAAGATTACCTTGCCAATCTTGGTTGTGAGAATAGAGAAATACAAATCTTGCACGACATGAAGCAGATAAAATAAATTCCTCAATTATTTGACTTAATACAACAATAGGTAATGAAATAGCTCTGTCTCTCGACTGACACATATCTAATTTTTGCCAATTCTAAATTAATTCTGAGCTGGAAACATAATCTTGAGTCATCACCAATGTGGATATTGAAGGGATTTTCAAATTTGAGCTTCGCCTAAAGAAAAACATGTGGCTTGTGATTTATTTGAGGTAATGATGAATTTGTAAGTTTCACGGATTTTTGCAACAAGAATAAAGGATAGTTCATATCAGCTCTTAAGGGCCATTCTCATCAATTTTTGATGTCATGATGTTCGTTACCTACACTAGTCCTTTCAAAGCACCTAAGAGTCATATTTTTATTCCTCGTGTTCTAGAAAAATGATGATTTTAAATGCGTTTAAAGCCGTCTTCTTTTTAGGCATTCATCTAGCACGAGTCAGATTTGTAGTGGTACATAGAGGAATTAATTTTTTAGCCATTGCTCTCCTATTCATGATGATTCTTGCATTCCAATTAGGATGGAATTGGCATTAAATAGGCATTTGTTGGTCTTATTTACATAGTCACATTTGGTAGCAGTAAGACATTAGCGAGGTATTTTTTCATTTCTATTTCCAAAGTTGAAATCTTGGCTTTCCATCATAATCTTCATGGCGTATCATCCTTGGAACCTGAGGGTGTTGCTACCAGTTAAACCGTGGGAGCGACCACTAGAAGAATACCTCACGCAAGATGCTTTGCAATCGATGTTCGTCATAGACAATGAAAGAGTAGACGATAGTATTCGTATCATCTTGGGTCAAGAGATTCCAGTCCGAAGGCACACTATATTATCTACCCATCACAGGTGATCTCCATTTTCCTATCAAATGCTCTTGATTTCATTCGGTCACTGGTTGAATTGAAAGAGCTGGCTAGGAAATATGTTAAAGTTGAATTCATTCTGGATAATGCAATTTCCTCTAATATTCAAAAATATAACTTCTTTGTCAGAGATGGGTTTATTGAAGGCCTCTTGCCCAGGAATTTAGTGCATAATAGGCAATGTTTTGAAGAATTTTTTGATGCCATTAAGATGGCATTACAGTTTAACAATGACAACATTCTACTGTGAGCCTTAAGGAAACATCAGAGGCACACTTGCTCCATGATGGAGCTAGAACTTAAAGAAAAATATTATGCTTTGGCTTTTCTCCACATTTTTAACCCACCTCCTCACGAAATGGTGTTTTACTCGACCTTCAACTTGGAGTGAACCTGCTAGTTCGTGGTCAATTTGGGCCAAACCAACCAGCTCATGGTCAATTTGGGGTAAACCAGTCAATTCACGGTCAATTTGGGGTAAATCTGCCTGCTCATGGTCATTTCCAAGCTCCAAATCATGTTCGTAAGGCTCCAACCTGGGGTTTTTCCAATGCTCAAGCATGTATCCAAATGGTGGTTGCATCTCCATCACTTTCTTCTTCCAACCAAAATTGAGCCCATGTTCATAGCAAAAGCTTCTTTGAAAGGGGTCTTCAATTGGCAGATAAATTAGAAGGGCAAGATGAAAATTCGGTTAATGGGGGGTCAATGAAAAGGTAAAATTGTCTTAGAGGTTTTAATTTTTTTTTTGGGGGGGTTTTAAAAATTGCAAAATGTCAGGGGTTTTCCAATTTTGGGAGGGATTTAAAAATTGTAATCTGTGGTGGGAGACCACACTTTTCGGGGCTTAGTTTTAATTCTGTAATCCATGACGTGAGGTCACTTTCTATTGGGTTTTTTTAGTTTTTTGGTATAATAGTAGTTTAATTTCGGGCTATAACTGGAGGTTTCTTACCGGTTCTTCCTGCCAGTATGCCCTTTGAACCAAATTTTGTATACTTCTATTTATTAAATATAATATTATAAGTGGCTTGCCACTTTTCATTTATAAAAAAAAATTATTTAAAAATAATTAAATTCCCAAAATAGGTCCATTCTACGGTGCCCTCACCCTTGACCACTCTATTTTGGCCTAATTTTTAATATTTTACTATTGCTATTTTTATATTTATAGATTCAAATTCATTTGTCAGCTTTTCAAAATAATTATTCTAGAAAATCAAGAATTACATATAAATATGTCATTTTCACCATTTGAATGCCTAGGCAATCAGAATATCAATTGAGCATTCTAAAAAGTAGTCAAGACAATTTGAGAGTGGAAAAATAATTATTCTAGAATATTTTCATCAGTCAAGATTCATGTTAGCAATGCTTCATGTAAGATTTGTTTCATGTTTTATGTTCATTATTTTGTGAGTACTAATACTTGTAGGACCTTCAAGTAACCATCATATTCTCCTTGCATGAGATATGTGATATTACTTCAGTCAATCAAGGCAAACAAATATGAGTGGTAAGTTACAACACTTGTGATTTATCATTTGTTTTATCTACTTGCCTCTTCTTGACCTAGGTAAGCACTCTTTATCCAACATCATCATAGTCATTGCGGGGGTGGAAACACCAAAATGGGTTTTGACTTAGGTAAGACCCTATATGACACAACCCCTTTTTCTCTCTTCCTTGTAGGTGGTAGATCTAAAGTGGAATTGGAGAAGATTGAAGACCTAATACAAGATCAATCATTCACGTACATTCATTCATCAATTTAGGGAAAGATCAATTGTTCATCAACTTTGAACAAAGTTCTAAAGGTAAGTCCAATAGGAAAGAACTTACAAATTGTAACCTACTGATATTATTTAGAGATTCCAAAAAGTACCATTTTCAGTCTAGGGCACCCACACCCTTGACTAGATAGTTTCAACCCATATTTGAATGCCAGGTTCCTTTGTTTTTTCCCTCTTCCATGCTATTCTTATTTTTTGTGTATCATCTCTATGTTTTCTATATTCATATTAGTTTACTATAGTTTCCTAACTGACCTAGTTTACATAATCAAACCCTTTTAATTATTAATCAATATCAATCATCAACCTCCCTACATAAAGAGGACCAAAACCTTGGTCAACCATTATTGATCTTCTAAAATTTTGAAGTACATCTAAATATTCATTGAGTTAGTATGTGAAAATTTTCCAAAAGGCCAATTGGTCAAACACTTATTGCACCATTGAGAACTTTTTTGGGTTGTTAGAATTTTCGTGAACTCATGAACTAGTTGATAGTTAAAACTTTATGAAACTTTCATCAATTTTTTCAGAAATTCAAAAATTTGTGAAATAACAAAGTTATGAACATGAGCACTTTTATTAGATGCTCAAGAAGTTTGCAAATTCACAAACTCACCTAAATGAAGAACAAGAGAACTCTTGAACCAACTTTTTGGCATTTTGGGAAAACAATGAACTTAAGAACCATTCTACAAAAAAGGTATTGGATTAAAAAGGTTTATGAACTTACAAGAATACTGATATTTTTATTAAATTCATAAGTTTCATGAAATATTAAACTCTATGAAAAGGTTTCAAAATAGTTAAAAACACTAACAAAGTCAAAGACGTAGAAAATTTTACAATTTATGACTTCCTTTTTCACTATGATTCCTTCATTTATGAAAACGTAGAACACAAATTTTTTTTTTTTTTGAAAAGACCTAAATAAATATTTTGGGCAACAAATGGCTCTAATTGGACATAAGGACTAACAAGGATGAAGTAGGAAATTATAATCTCTAGTGAAACCAATGCCTTATCCATTAGGCCATAAATTCATGCATAATAAAAGATAAACAAGGGAAAAGGAACATAACAAAAAGCAAGGGAAACTAGAATACAAACACATGTGACAACCTATTTACAATTTACACAACTTCAAATGTTTCTCAATATAAGGTAAAGGGAAAATGCATTCCATCCAAATAAGAAAGAAATAATGTTCCTACAAACCTATTTGATTTGGAAAGGACCTTTCCAAATTGAATAAAATTTTCCATGTGCACCTTTCAGTTCTTTCCTTCTATCTCATAGTAGAACATAATCACCACTAGAAAATTCTCTTAACTTTGATTTCTTACCAAAAAGATTATATTGAATTTGATTTGATGTTCAAGTATTCTATCATGTAATGCCCCATCATAATAACCTAAGGAATGCTGCAATTGTGTATAATAGTGAAATAATTTTTTTTTTAAAAGTATAATTATTAAGTTAATTAGTTGCATACATTCATTAAGTTACGCGACGTTACACTACTTGAGTTTCCATAGACGACTTTAGTATTTCGCATTGCATATATTTAATTAAACATAAACTTAAAAATAAACATTGCATAACATTTGAAATACCATTCAAGATAACATAAAGTACAGACATGTTTCTTACATTGCATTTGATAAGATATTACAATACTCATTCATCTGATGAGGTAGATCAAATAATAGTTACAATTTACATTTACATAAGTTCACCTCATAAACAATTGAGGGATGTTTTACAATACAAGTTTTTACAATAATGCAATAAAGAAAGTACATCTATATCCAAGTGTGAGCTCTCCATCCATGAAGCTCTCGTTGCCATGATCATAAACTGGGGACCCAACGGAGCAAGGTGCACGTTCCACCCAACCATGTGGTACCCGTAGGTCCACTCCCCATGCTAGGAGATAGTAATATGGTTACCTAGACATGATCTACTAACCCTAGACACAAGTACATAACTAACTGATGGTTACATTGCTTCCAGATTATAGACAATCGAATATGCTAAAAACACAAGGTAGACTGTTATTTTAGGTGGAGTGTCATCACAACGTTGCAAAGGTTACCCTGGTGTTTCTTCCTAGGTTTCGGCCCCCATCTTGGGTTACCCTGGTAACCTCTTACGAAACCCGACCCTGTTTACTAACTATTACGGAATCGAATATCTTTTAAGGTAACAAGATATCAATTTTCCATTCCAGGCCTTCCCATCTTATACTCAAGACTGAACTAGCTCAAGAGTCCATAAGTGAGGCAAAATCATCTTATTAAGGATTTTAAATCTAACTAATGTGTTATTGAGTTATCACTGACTTACTAACTCTTTGTAAGTTACCCTGACACCACTTTGTGTGTCGGCCCTTACATAGAGCCACTCCCCTAAACATAACAAAGGTATACTAAGTTTTCTCGACTAAGGTAGACAATGTGCACAAATTTCAATCACAGAATAACAAAAGACACACAATGGTCATTAAATCTTTTATTCATAAACCAGGTATCAATACACCATATTCTAACATGTGCACAACCCTAGTTAACTCAAGAAATACATATGAACAATAACATCACCCTTTTTATACAATTCATTCTGGAAGACTTATACATCTAAGACTTTCCCAATTTGCCCAATAGGAAACACAATTAAAAGAAAATTGAAAAAAATAAACGTCTACTATTCGGATTTACTAAATCCAATCAGGCAATAATTGGAAGTATAAAATTAATTTTCTAAGGTATAATTTATCTTCTATCCATTTCGATTAACAAATCTGTTTCCCTAGCTTCAAAAATCTGTCTGGAGAAGAGCTTTGCCTGTAGCTTCCAAATCCTTTCCCAAGAATCCAATACCCAAAATGCAAACAGAGAACTTCCACAAATTTGCAACAATTCCAAAAAGCACAAACTCAAATTTTCTTTTAACAGAGCACTGATATTTTCTCGTGAATAATAGAATAGCCTTCTATGTTTTTTCCCAGATCTAAAATAACCTTCGAGAAATTCCTCAACCAAAAGCCATAAATGTCACTGACACACTTGTCGAGAAGAACAAAATATCTTCAACAACTTCTTGGCAATCTTGCCTTTCAAGATTTGCATGGATTTAATTCATTTTAAATTTTAAATTTCAATTTTCAAATTGCATATTTATTTAATAATTAAAAATGCCATTTCCACAAAAATATTTAATTTAAATAAAATCTATTCACACACAATTTAACAATATTAATTTAATTAATTAATTTATTTAATTAAATAAATTTAATCTTTACGATCAAATTACTTAACTAAACAAACTAATTAATTAATTAATAAAATGTAAAAACCTTATTTAACATTTAAAAATTAATTTAAATAACAATAAATCAAGGAATATTAGACTATCATTAAAATTGACAAGATTTTCCTATCAAGCAATTAATCCAAACAGAAAAAGACAAGACAATCTAAGACTCCAAACTAAACTGATGATGTACTATGACCGGGTTAAAGACAAGACTAGGATAAACCATGCTACTACCTCCCAATCAATATTTCCATTGAGTCTTGACACGCTCAGACCTGAGTAACCAGGTGGAGTCGGTGTCATGTACTTGCAATCCTGCAACCAAGCAATAACATGCATATATATGTATAATCCATTGTACAGGCACACCGTGCGGAGAAAATCACAGACATCACAGGGCACTCGCAAGCGAGTGATGCAATTCCATTCTCCACACCAATACACGTCACATCAGACTGACACATTAAATAACAGTTAGTCCATCATAAACATATATATAGCAATAATCATCTGAAGGAAAACATCTACGCTATATCAAAGCATGTCAGAAATCAAATATCACAATACAATGTATCATCATGTCACAAAGTGAATCCACTGTCGCTCAAAATCAGCAATCAAAATATCCAAACAAGGTACCAAGGTCTAACAGTGTAAAAACATATCAGCAGAAAACATAAGCATAAATGGAGGGGTACTACATATCAACCACATCCTCTCTTTTTTCCTTAATCCTTGTCAAGTACATTATCCTTTTTATAAACCATATTAAAAATATTGATCTTCAATAGCAGTTTATAATTTCAAAGTTGAAAGTTCCAAAAGGAATATGCAATGCACTATTAGTTCCATATACCAACTCAAAGGAAGGAATCCTTATAGATATTTTAGGAGTGATTCAATCTTCTCATAGTGTGTCATATAAATTTTTATATCAATTTATTTGATTTTCATCTACCAATTTATTGATAATTGTAACAAGATTCTTATTGTTGGACACATCATAACCATTTCTGTAGGGAAATAATTTGATAAATGTTACAAAGAGATACCATGATCATAACAAAAATAAATTTTAGAAGAAAATTTTGATGCATTATCTATTACAATTTTAAATGGCAATATAAACTTGACTTTAAATATTTTCCTTGAGGAAATTACAAACCACTTCAAAGGTGGTTTTTTTAATTGGAGCTACTTCAACCCACTTGGTAAAATATATGTGGTTGTTAGGATATGAGTGTAAGAGTTGAAGATATTAGCTTGACACCCAGGAACACCTACAAAAACAATGATAAACCTTCCACAAGAGGATATACACGAATGAGCTTGCTTGATATTAAGACCTCTCAAATGATGAGGTAAAAAGTATGATACAAATGTGTACAATGACCTTCCTTATATAGGCAAGATTGAGATGCAAGATGTAATATGATGTTTCCATGTGTCATGATCTAACAACATGTGACAACATGTGAACCCTAACTACCTACCTAGGGAATGATAAAAGATTGAGATAAGTTCTAGAAGGACAACTCATATTCTAGAAGGAATCTTATCCCCTACAAGCATGAAAAGGGGAATTACCCCATTATTTATGATATTCTAATTTATGCAACCTAGGACTAAATAAATGCAAGACCTAAGTTAACTTATGCTAGTGTAATAATTAATTAATTACATTAACGCCCCCCATAAGTACAACTTAGGGAGGAAATGCAATGATTATGAAATGATGATGGATCCTAGCTATGAGGCCATGTTAGGTACCCATTTACATGATAAAAATGAAATATGCAACTAATCTCCCACAACTGGAGAAAAGGGGAAAACCCAATGGGAAGAAAACCCCTCTCCAAAAAGGAGATGAAATGTAGAGAAGTGAGAAAGGATGGGAAGGATGGAGGACTCCCAAATACCCCCCAAGAACATCATCTGTCACATGGATATATTACAATCAATAGCCCCCCCATAGGGAGGAAAGAGAGAGACTATATAGCCCCCCCCCCAAAAAAAAATGTGATCACTTGCAAAAATGGTAAGTGTCTGAAGACAAAACATGATCCAATGTCGACAAACAACTTGTCTCCCTTTCGGAAGAAACAAAACCAAGTGAAAGTGTAGAGATGCTTCCCATTCTAGATAGGAATTGAAGGAAGGATGAAGGTGAATAATGATGATGTCTCTAAACTCTGCTTGTGTGTCTCCTTGCATGAAGATGAAGATGCCACAATCAATGAAGAGGGTGGAAAACTAGGACGATGTGGAAACTGATGCTGAACAATATCCAAAGACTGTGATGCAATGAATGTGATGGAGACTAGATTTCCCCCCCACAATGAAGTGTCCTCAAAACCATTGAAATAAGTATGAAGCAATAAATGTGTCCAAACCACATGTCTCCCACTAGGAAGAAGCAAATCCAATGGTAGATGTTGAAGAAACTCCAACTCCTAAATGGAATGAGAGGGAAGAAGTCTCATCTATGAAATCTCTGAAATGAAACTAAGTGCCTCCAAGATAGTCTTTGGATCCCCAATCAAGATTGAGACAAAGGGATGAGGAGACTCAAGAGAACTCTCCAAAGTAGGATCTGAATAGAGGAGTGATATCCCCTCAAGAATGTTCTCCAAACCTATACAGATAGCCAAGTTAGCAATCCATGAAATAAAGCCATCTCGTGATACCAAGTCTGGAAACTTGAATGTGTCCTCTGATATGTGAGACTCCACAAACAAGGATGCAATGTTTGATAGATAGGAATCCCAATCAGGAAGACAATGAGATACTGATTGTAATGAATCACTGGACATACTTAATGACTCATCACCATGAGAATGTTCCTGTTGAATAGGAATGATAGGAGCCTCAATCAATGATTTTTCACACGGAATCACTGAAGGTGAAGGTACATCAACTGTCTCTGATGGAGAATCAAGAGCATCAGAAGAACCCTCTTCATCCTCATCTAAAGATTCAAAGTATTCCAAATATTCAAACTCTTACATAGTATCTGCATCATAGGGTATCCTATCTAAAAGAGGAAGAGGCACACGACAATCTAAAATAGGATCATCTAGGAATGGCTGAGTATCATGATCTCCATGTATCTACCAAATTTTAGTCCAAAGAGTGTGAGGGAAATCACAATGATCAACACTTTTCAAAGTGGAAACATAAATATGCATTGCAATGACTCCTAAGACATGATCCCTTGTGCAATTCCAAGAAAATTTCTTACTATCAGTACCAGGAGGGGGAACAATATCATATATATGTGGCAACAAATGAATCCATTAGAGATGTGTGATGATACCATTTCTCCATTGTGTATAGTTTCCCCATTTCAACATGATCAAAGCAGGATGAAATGAAAACCCCATAATGAAATATGAATGATCTCCACAATTACAAAGACAATATCCTTCAAAATGAATTAGAAACTCCCAAATATGATATATACTACAAATGAAGTCTTCCCAAACTGATAAAACCTCACCAGGACTTAGGATGTCCAAGTAATCAGTCAAAATGCCAAATGTGCAAAATACTGAATAAATAATACCTGGTTTTGAATCTGGAAAATGTGTATGGACACAATGAAAGAGCTCCTGAATATCTTCCAAACACAACTTGAATCACTGAAATCAAAGAAATTGGCTAAAATTTGTGAGCTCAGAGGTCAAAATGGGAGATCTGAATTCAAATGGATATGATTTGTACCTATAGAAAAATATGGTAAAATAGCCTACACCACTGTGAAGTACTTTGAATTAGCTTTCCAACGATATCTTGTTTGCAAAATTTTGATATCATGGTGGAAAGATATGGCAAAATGAAAAAAATTGATGTATTATGGCAATTTTGGTACAACAAGGCTAACTGGGTGCAATTTTCAAAGGTTAAATTGGCACAAGATTTGAGCTCCCAGTTCCTCCATATGATTGCAGGCTCCAAAAAAGAAAAAAAAGGAGAGCGGCACTAGATCGATGGTAGCGGAGCGGCGAGTTGGTGGCACCACCACTAGGGAATAGAGCCCCCCCGTGGTTGACGATATGACCAAGGATAGGGGATATGGGGCTCGGAGTAAACATTGACAACGAGCGAATGAACATAGGCACTGAAGGAATGATCGACAGGAGAATGGAGTGGAGGGTGGTAGTCGGGAAATTAATGACCGACGAGAATAAACGGTGAATAGTGGAATATTCTGGTGGGAGGTTGTTGACAGGCCGGCGAAGTGACAAGGGGGCGACAAAACTGTCTAAGATGACAGTGACCAGGTACGAAAGGTACCCCCACAGATTTTTTTAAAAACAAACCTCCAAAAAATTTAAAATGCCCAATAAAATATTAAATGCTTTATTTATAGCTCGATGGAATTTTTGCAATAAGTTTGAATTATAAAGCCCGCAAAACATAGAAAATTGAAATATTTTTTTATTCTACTAATTGTACCCTATACTTGGCGAGTTGTACGACCTGCCAAGTAAAAAAAAATGACTCATGAACAACCGATGCCAAAATAGGGTGAATTATATGTTGATTTTCATCTCTCAAGCTCTCTGGATCTGATGGCAAGGTTGATTCGAGGTGAAAATGCTCTTGAAGGTTTGTAATCTCCAAATCTTGCAAAAACTTCAAACCCTCATAACTTTGGCCAAATATGTAAGATTTTGGTGAAACAAAAGTCGATCTTGACTTTTTCAATAGCCCTAGACTCAGATATGAGCTTATATTTCCTCCAACACGAGCCAAAAGTGACCTTCCAAGAAAACCCTAATATGGAGACAACCTCAAAAGGATCTTACAACAATAGCTCAATCCTCATATTTGGGAAGGGTCTTGCAGGAAGGGCTTTGATACTATGTAAGAGCTGAAGATATTAGCTTGACACCTAGGAACACCTGCAAAAAAAATGATAAACCTTCCACAAGAGGATATACAAGAATGAGCTTGCTTGATATTAAGACCTCTCAAATGATGAGGTAAAAAGTATGATACAAATGTGTACAATGACCTTCCTTATATAGGAAAGGTTGAGATGCAAGATGTAATGATGTTGCCATGTGTCATGATCTAACAACATGTGACAACATGTGAACCCTAACTACCTACCTAGGGAATGATAAAAGATTGAGATAAGTTCTATAAGGACAACTCATCTTCTAGAAGGAATTTTATCCCCTACAAACATGGAAAGGGGAATTACCCCATTATTTATGATATTCTAATTTATGCAACCTAGGACAAAATAAATGCAAGACCTAAGTTAACTTATGCTAGTGTAATAATTAATTAATTACACTAACAATGAGTATGCCCCACACTAGAGTGGGGATTAATAGGTTCTATGAAGTCCAAACCCATTTTGAAAATGATTCTCAATTATAATTGGTTTCAAAAGGAGGGTTGTCAAATGAGGTCTTTCAATAAATTTATTACACTTCTCACATCTTTCCACCCAATTATAGGAGTCTCTAAATATACCTAGACAATAATAGCTTTGTCTCAAAATTTGGAATACTGTTATCTAGATGAAGAAAACAAATTTTACCATTTACATCATTATGGAATAATTCAAATAATTTATTTTGTTGTTCTTTCTCAATACACCTCAAAAATTTCTCATCAATAATTTTTTATATAAGTGTTTTCCCATATTACATATTTAGTTGCTTTGATATTAATATTTATTTTCTCTTTAGTAGAGAGATGAGCTGGAAATTCTCCATATGAAAAAAATAGGCTATATTTAAAAAACAGTCATCAATTATCCCTACAAAAAGTGTAAGAGGAAGATCTTGCACATTTTTTGGTTTACTTTATCTAATTAAATTGCTATATAAACCTGAATTGCTTCACGACTTTAACAACAAAAAAGACATGTTTTTCAACTCATGAGTAATTCAAGTCATGATTTTTGAGTGGAACACTTATAAAGGAAATTTGAGATTCAACACTCTGATCATTCGTCTAAAGAAGGATAGAAAATAAATTATGCTTTGATTTATAACTATAAACTATAAAATCCTTTTGAAAATTAGGATGTACAAGAATGGGTGCATTGAAAATGGTTGTCTTTATATCATTAAAATCCTTCTCCCCATTTGAATATTTATATTTCCTTAATAATATCAATAATATATCTAGTTAGTTTAGGAAAATCTATAATAAATCTTTTCAAGAAGTTTATTTGATCAAAGAAATATCTCACATTAATTCTTCTGGTGGAAAGATTGAATTGCTAGATCACTTGAACTCTTTTAAGATAAATTATTATACCTTCCTTAGACATAATATGCCCCAACAATTTACTCTCTATCACACCAAAAATTAATTTCTTTAGATTTAAGGAAATGTAATATTGTTCTCTACATATTTGCAAAACTAGTTTTAAATCATGAAAATGTTTTTCCTTCTTCTTTAAGAATACCATTAGGTCATATAAATAAATTATTTTACTATTTAAATATCATAAAGAAATATCCATGGCTCTTTGAAAAGTTTCTACTACATTGATAATTCCAAAATACATGTAATTATATGTGAAGGGGCCCCAAGGTGTGGTAAAAAACATTTTTGTCTTGGTCTTTCTTAGCTACAGTGTTTTGATTATACCTATTAAAACCATCAAGCATAGACATCATTTCAATTTTTTTTTGTTTGCAGAAGATGATCCATGATCGGTAAAAAAAATTATCCTTTAAGAAGGGCTGATTTAGATTTCTAAAGTCTGCACAAATCCTTATTTTCAAAATTTCTTGTGGATCTAAACTAAATTTTCTACCCAAATTGAATGATGAATATGATGTATAGTCTTTCCCTTCAACATTTTTTAAATATCCATAAAACGTCTCAATTCATCATAACACTAGACAAAAAACATCTTTATACTTAATCAACAAAGCTGCCAATTTTTCTTTTTCCTTAGGAGTATAATATTTTACTAATTTATATCTATTTAGGATTTTCTTTAGTCCCAATATTAATACTTTCACAAGAATTATTAGTTTTCGTAATATTATATTATATATATTTCATCTTTGTCACATAGATATTCTAAAGATACTAAACATTTAGGAAATTTATTACCTTTTAATTAAATTACTCCATATGCCATAGGGTTAGATTTATCAATCTCATTAAATTTGCATCTAATAAACTACCTTCAAACAATAAATTAGTGAAGGGCTCTGTTGTTTCAAGAAGAGCAATAATTTATTTATTATCTTCAATAATTTTCTAGTGATCAACATTATTAGGGACACTGAGGTGATAGAAAATTTTTGTTCTACAAGATTCTCCTTAAAATCTAGGTGAGGAAAAAGAAGAGAGGTTGAAATAGCTAGAGATTCAATTCTTGAGTTCATCTCTCTGGGAATAGATTCAATTGTAAAGGCATCTGAAATATAAATTTTGTCCCATACTTGATTTCTCTAATACTTTAGTTTATTATTCTTACTAGTAAAAATATTTCTCACCTATTTCACTACTAGCTCAACATCTCCAAAAGCTCTCAAATTTTTAATTCATTTTTCTTTAGAAAAATCAAGTACTAATAAGAAAGCTTCATATTCAAAATTTTTATTAGTGTTTCTAAATTCTAACTTATGAAAAAGGAAATTTCTCATTATCCATAGAAATAAAAATAACACCAATGCTTGAACTAGAAGAACCTGTGCAAGAGAAATAAAAAGAAAAGCATATTGAGGAAGTCACAAAGCTATTGGAAGATGATCGGGGTTCCTTAGATTTCACACCTACATTCATGGGTGAATGCAAGACCACAACAAAGAAGTCTAAAAAGGGAAAAGAAAAAGTGGTAATGTCAACAAAATTTTCGAAAGCATCCACCTCAACCACTTTAGAAGAAAAGAAAAATTACACAAAAAACTCTGATGAAGTTGATTATGAGCAACCACCAAATCCAAAAGAATTGGAAAAGATTTATGGAAGAGGATATGAAATTTTTAAACAATTTGGGTATAATGGAAAAGGATGTGGTGCTAGAGAACAAGGTATTTGTATCCCTATAGAGCCTAACATGCAAGAAGTGACTAATGGTCTTGGTTATTGTCCCTCGAAAGAAACAAAAAAGCCTTCACTAATATCAACACTCATATAAAATATTCTTCTAAACCAACTTTAACATTAGTGGATCTTGAATTGATAGACACTAGTGGTCGTGGTTACTATACTTTAAAAGAAAAAAAGAAATCTTTACTTAATATCAATGTCATCACACAAAACACTAATGATTGGAGTTCATTATATTTTACACCCTCCTTTCAAGGAGAGAACGAAATATCACAATCTAAAGAGTCTTGTGTAAGTATTCAACATCTTGTACTAAGCAAGAGATATCTTTGTCGCAAAATAAAGGAACATCTTCTACTATTGATCAAGAGAGTATATTGTCAAGACTCCTCCAAGATTGTTTGATATCCCTCCATCTAAGAATATGAAAGAAATTTTACTACGAGAGTTCATTCTGTGCATATCATAGAGTTCAAGGTCATTCTATTAATGAATGTACAACTTTGAGTAATAAAACTCAACATCTTAAGGATTGTGGTGCTCTTCCTTGTGTTGAATCACCTAGTTCCTCTAATTGATAATAATTTCCAAGTTTTTATCAATCACCTCAACTCACCCTTGTCTCTCACTAAGTGGGGGCAGGGGGTTAGGTAACCTTGTCCTCGTATGACACTTATCACTATCTCTTTTGGCTAGTTGACCGCCTTCCATGTATACATTAGAGCAAGCTTGGGATGTGGATGACATGCCTTAAGTTGGCTCGCATGTGACGTATTGAGTTATCTTTAGCATTTCATTTTGGAGGAAACCCCTTATTCATGATCTAGTTTCATTCTAGAACATATTACCTGGCATAACACTTTTTGAATAAGCTCTCATGTCTTCTTCATTGTCTACTTTAAAGTAGATTTCTCATAATAATGGTGTTAGCAATCACTTTAAAGTGGGGGTATACATTGAAATTATCTTTTGACATTTCTCATGTTTCATTATGTGATTTTCTTTCTTCTTGTGATGCCTCCTTTTCTTGGTGGTGTCATTGGGTTTGATTTCCTCTGAGAGCATGATATTTATCTATTTTTTTCTCTCTTGGAGACATTAGGCACGATGTTCCCTAAGAAGAGATCTTACATGAACTAAGAAAAGTTCGTTTGAACAAATCTTTACTTACATGTTTTTCATAAGCTTGGAGTTTCATTTTGTGGTGCCTTATCAAATTTATCAAGAGATATATCTTTGGTATGGTTAGTACATATGGGAGCCGACCATAGGCATGAATTTCCCATAGCCACTTTCTTGTCTGTGTGGGTGCATATTGGCCATGTGTGTGTGTGTGTCACCTCTCTAGGGGCTCACCTAGTGGATACTGGATTCTACTAGCCATTGTGAGTGTGTGTTTTGTTTGCATAGTGGGAATCATTGTCCACTTGTAAACATGTTTTTGGACAAAAAGCTTAGACCTAGTCCACATCATGTTGGACAAACTATCGAGGCTTGATCCACCCATTTTTTCTTTCCTTTTCTTTCTTCTTTATGTCTTTGACAATGTATGTTTGTATAGTGTTTTTGCTTCATACATCATTCACATGTGTGTTATTTTGTACCTATGTTGGTTTTCCATAGGGTCTCAATCCTAGGGGCTTGATCATCCCTCTTGATCGTTGTTGTCCTATCTCACTAGCATTTGTACACTTGTACCCCTCTTGATGCAAATTTGTTTACTTTAGTGTGAGTTCAATACAAGGTCATCCTCTCACTAAAGTGGGGGCTAAATGTAATGTATAAAAATGTATCCCTTTACATTTTCACACTTGTTTGGGCCCTCCCTGTTAAGATTTGGCTTATTTATGCATTAATTGGTCCTATTTTGCATCCACAAGCCTAATTAAATGCATTTTTCTAAGGATAATCCAGACATTTAACAAATAAAAAATCATAATTTTTTTTTTTGGTTATGTGTTCCAGATATAGAGATCTAGGACTCATACACCCCTCTAGGCATATGGGTCTAGCTAGGTCTCAGGGCCTAATTTGAAATGTCACATTAAACAAAGCACTTCTTGAAATCGGTGTCCTAGGTTTAAGCCTTTGGGACTCATATACCCAACCTGGAATATGAGTCCTAATTTAACTTAGGACCTATTTTAAATCAATTTCTTGGTGGGATTTTATTATCCTTAGATTTAAATTATGAATGTCAGCTTGTAGTGTTGTAATTTTGGGAAATTAGGCACAAACAAGTATAAATACAAGGCCATTTCACTAAGTTTCTCCTAAGAAATTTTATGAAGCAACCTAACAAGCTAACAATTTTGAGTCAAGCATCATAAGATTTTACAAGAGCATTATAGAGTATTCAAGAGCATTCAAGAAGGAATTCAAGGGCAGATTTGTAGAAGATTATTGCAACAATCAAGATCCATTTCATCATGTAAAAGATTTAGTGCATCATGTGTGATTGTGAGCTAACCTGTTGATGTAGCATTTGTGATCCAAGTTCAAGCATTCAAAGCCATATCAAGTTTCATGATCAAGATCTACATCCATTGAGGCCAATTCATACAAGTTCGAGATCTACACTCCTAGGATTCAACAAGGTTTGGTGATTTGTTACATTCATTTGTTCGTTCATCATTCCTTCATGTTATTTCAATTCATTTCAAATTTTAATTACTCAAACAGTGTTTGACCAAGGAAAACCCCAATTCACCTAACAAACAACATTTTTCTCTCTCTTGTGATGTGCATTTTATAGATTTATGTGAACAAGACTCATTCACCCAACCTGGAAATTTAGTCCTTGATATAGCCTTTCAACAACATTCAACAACGTTGGATCTAGGTTCAAAAGATTCAGAAAGATCCTCAAAAAAGCATGTAGCAAGACTCATATGCCCAACCTGGCATATTATTCCCAAGGCAATATTTTACCACCAGTCAGCCAATCTTGATTAGCTTTTAGAGAATTCTAGATTCTGCCCTGAAAACCATAGATCGAGACTCATACACCCAACCTGGCATATTAGTCCCGGTGAAAACCCTAACAACATTTTTCAGAGTTTACAGACCTTGTTTGGAAATCTTCTTTCCTCCAAGTACTTTTCTATTTTCATTCAGTTATTAGTTTGATTCCATGCTTTTAAGTTTCCAGGTTTCATAGTGAGTTTGCATAAGTGTTTGCATTTCTCCTTTGAAGCTTCATTTAATGGCGATCCCTCGTCCAATCACACTAGGAACCCATTAGATTCCTCAACTAAGTTGATTCACCTAATGGTTGATAGTCACGTGATTGAGGGATCTAGTTTACTAATGAAATGAGAGGAAGAATAGAGGGTTAGCATCCCTTCATTGTGGATCTCCCTCTATTTTTCTATATGTTTCAAGTTGTTAAATAATTTACGATTCTCAAATGGATCAAAAGATGTATTGGCTGAAGCTTTACCTATTTGCAAATCTTTCTTTCATTTACCCATTATGAGAAGATCATCTTCAATCTCAATAGCCATAGAAAAATAATTTTCTAAGTTTTCAACCCTTTCTCTTCTCAAATGAAAACTAATATTAGGGGATTGATAATTAATGAAGAAGATTTTATAATTTTTTTATAAGCCTTTTAGTTGGTTATATCTTATTTATGATTTTACAAAACATAGCCATGAATTATCTCATGGGATCATGTATTTACTTCTTCAAGTCAGTCAATTCATCCATTAAAGAATTCTCATCTTTAGCATTCTTTAAATAGTTTCAAATTTTGGTTTACATAACATCCCATAAATCTATGAAATATTAAGAAAATGATAAAACCATTATTCAATAATGTTATCCAAAGTTTTCACAAATAATCTAACCATTGTATTTTCATTTTGAACTACCAAAATAATGTATGTGGCAAATAAACCATTGATATGTTCAACAATAGAGATCATCCCATATCCTTTTAATTTTTTGGTAAGTTCTTAGATCCATGAGGAAGATCCTGAATTTGATTTCTTAGAGCCAAAGGATGAATGGTTGTACCCAAGGGACTACCATTTTTTGCAAAGGAATATATTGAAAGTTAGTAACAAGAGGTAAATAAGTACCATGTAAAATGAGCTCCTAAAAAGTAGTAGTATTAGCTCTTTCAAGAGAAAGTGTTCTTGTTGATTTAATCCTTTTGCATTTGCCAGGAAATGTAGAGAATTTTACTCTTTTTAAGTCTTCAAAAACATGATATGCAATTCCTTTATTATGGTCTCCTCTTATGTAGCATTTGGTAGCTATTTTATTACACCTTATTTTTTTTCTTTCAATATATTCTAAAGAGAAAGAGAAAAGTACTAACTCTTTGATGCCCAATAGATTCACCAAAAATCTATTGGTAAACGAATTTATCATTATAATAATTTTCTATAAAATGACTTGACTTGTCCAATGGGAAGTAACAATGTTCACAATAGTTGGATAGATTGTTATTGATTGACAATCTACTCTATGTTTGAGAGGGGTAGCTCCCTCATAAGATATGTTTAGTTTTTAAAAGGGGTATTATTTTAACCAAAAAGAAGGAATAAATTTTAAGAAAAAAAAATGAAAAAGGGAAAATAAAAATTGAAACTAAGAACAGATCCTCAAATGCAACATTGATACCATAAAAATTTTTTAAAAAAATTGAACAAATATCCAACATATATAACTTTATCATAAGAAAGAGAATATCACAGTAGATTATTAAATACCATGTTTTACCATAAATATTTTTATTTTAATTTACAAAATAGAAATGAAACCCGTAGGGATATAAATAATCTCCGCACATGTAGCTACAATTGAAAGTAATAAAAATGAAGAGCATAAAAGAACCAGTGACCCAAAGTTCATTTGAATCCTTATTACTCCAAAAATATTTGAGAGCCCAAATTCTATTCAATGAGTTTCTTTACAATGCTTGTGAGAATATTTCTCAAGAAGAAGAATTATAAGAAAGAAGAAAGGAAAAAACCTTTTCCAAAGAAAATACTAGAAGCTAGTGGAAAAATAAGAAGAGAGAGTTCTTCTTAAGATCTCTTTACATATATAATTATACAAAGTATAATCAATCTTTGAGAACAACTGCTTCTTGAAATCAACCTTATTCATATTTTTCTTTTCTTTGAATAAATTTATTTTTAATTTATTACAAAGTAGTAATAAAATTTACTTTATAAATATAAAGAATATTATAATATCATGCCTTCATCTTTATTCTAGCTAGGGACATTGTCTTTATCTTTTTCTTAAATGTTGACTTGTGTAGTAGCAAGTTTTTCTTTGTATTTTTTAATTTTTTTAAAATTGGAGGTAAATCATTGACATTAGGAATATACACATTTCTTAACCTCAATTTCCATATCAGTGTCTCTTCATTTATTTCATCCAATTTCTTGTCCAACCTAGAAACTTCTTTCCTGAAAGTGATCAATTTTTTGATGTACTTTACAAATTTTATTGCATTACAATAAAATGTATATTTGTTACATATTTCCTTTGATATCATACCTTTGAAGGATTTCTTAATAGAATCAACATCTAAAAAAATAGCCTCATCATCCTTAAGGATATCAACATCAAAATATAAGAAGTTAATTCTAATGGCAATAGCATAAAATCATAGACTTTCATCAATATTTTGAATTTTAAAATGGATTATCTGAAGACTACTCTTTTAAATTCAATACTCTTTGAACAATATGATAATAATTTTCTTTTGAGTAATTGAAAACATGGTCATTGATCAAAATATTCACATTTATTTTTCATAATCTCATGAACTATTTTTAATAGTAATATGTATAAACCATCTTCCTTTCTTGTAGCTTGATATCAAATGTCAATTTCCACTATTTTATTTTGAATTTTCTCATACAAATTCATAGCTTCCTCAATATATAAAAAGATATTAAAATTTTATACCCAATCTTCTATTACTGTTTCATAAGTCTAATTTATTGGCATTTTCAATGATATTTGAGCTTATCCCATCAAGAGGCACATTGGATGAAATTGATGATAAAGAATCAAGTGGATACATAGAAATATCAATAATAGATTAGATATAATAAGTAAAATAATTTCACCATTCTTCTAATTTTTATTTGGATTCTCTTTCCTTCTCTATCCTTTTAATCAATTTTGTAACTAATACCTAGGCATTATGAATATCTCCCTCATGTGTAGATGGGCCTAGTTCAACTCTAGTAATACTAAAATATTTTTCTCCAATATCTTCTTTATTTGTCTTCAATATAGGTTCATAAATTTCCAAAAATTGATTACTAGATGAACCAGACAACAATTGAGAAGTTGTATGAACCTTATTTGGTTGAGGGGTAGATCTTAGAAATCTAGATACTACATCAAAATTTGGATCATCTACCTGTAGTGTATGAAAAATAAAACATGTAGAAAGTATATAAACTTTTAAGGTCAGTTATTCACACTACATTAGGATGAATCGTTATAACTAAGAATTGTTCAAGCTATCATATAATGTAAAAAACATTTTAAATTCAACATAAATTATTTTATTACAAGACTAACCATTAAACTATTAAAAATGGTGAAAACAATTTTTTGTAGAGAAATTATTGCAATGAAAGTTTGAAAGAAACAAAAATTACAAGTTTTGATGATGATCTTGTAAGTTACAAAGAGTCTCAATTTTGAACTATAGTTCCTAGCACAAATGTCCTCGGGACACGTTGTTGTCTAGTATAGATATGGTACAAAAGTATGTAAAATGTACATAATGTTATCCTACACACAACAATAGAAATTCTAAATTTAAAAAAGCATAGGGAATGCTAAATTAACAAAAAATGATAGCTTAATTAATCTATTGAAATAAATCTAAAAAAAGAGAATATTTTTTAAAGATAAAACCAAAATTTTCACTTTTTCTCCCTTGATGCAAAACCTATAATCACATACGAAAGAAAATAAATGTTTTTGTTTTGATGCTTAAGAAATTGCCTCAGTAACACCCTCATTTTGGTATTTCTACCTCCATAGAAGCTAGGATGCTTGATATATAAGTTAAAAAAAATGTGAAAGATGCATTGACAATTGATATGACAAATATACAAGTAGATTAATAGAAAGATATTAAAATATAATGCATTCAATTTCTAATGTGAGAGGAAATATAAAATGAAATCCAAGAGCAAGGTCACCTCAAGGCTCCAATGAGTCCTCAATATGACTTGTTTCTTCAAGAATGCCATGGATATTAAAATATAGTAACATGTGATATGAATAGCTTGTTGTACCTTCAATGGTAGACAATTATATTGATGCTTCAAAGAGTTTCTTTCACCAAAAATATGTGTGAGAGAATTTGAGAGTTATAGAATGAAAAATCCCCTTGAATTCCATGCAAATCAGGTCAAGTTTATTTTTGTTCAATGTGCCTACATGTAGGGCCATTATAGGCGAAAAAGTCATGGGAATGTAATGCACCAACAACCACTAGAATCATGAATTTTCACATGACACTAACACACCAAATTGATGTCCACATTAAATGCTCTCATCTAGAAAGATTCAAAAATATAAGATGAGGAACAACAAGAAAGTAGAATAAATGCATAATTCAGGTGTTAATATTTTGAAATTAAACCATTTATATTAAAAGGATAAAGGGAAGGTTCCATTTAGTGTCAAATTGCAAGAGTAATACATTTCCCCCCAACTTTAGCAAGCATATGGATTATACCAATAAATGCATGCTAAAGTAGAAATTAATAATTACATATGTTATTAGAGGATATCGTAGAGGATGCATAATATTCCATCTAGGCTAATCATGCTTCTAGGAAGAAGACCTACACAACATCCAAGATATCCTATGTGAAAGAAATACTAATTTTACCAAAATTAATAAAATATACATGTTAATTAGGAAATTACATCATACACAAGAGGAACACAAGACAAAAAATAAAAAACAACACTAAAAAAGAGATAAATAGAAGGAAGAGATAATATGAAGAGCAAGACATAAATGATTTAAAAAGTATGGCTAGGAAGAAATGGTTTTGATTGACCATGGTTACTACAAGTTGCATTGTAGGATAACCACGAAAAGGGGGTAGGAAATATGAGGGCCCACAATATTGCAAGTTATATTGTGCTAGGTGGCTCATATGCTACCAAGTTGCAAGTGAAGTATGGTTATTTTTGGTGCTTTAAAATTAAAGAAATTAGGTTGAACATGTTATGGGAGCCCCCTTAAAATAATTTCATGATGTGAAAAATTCAAGTTATTTTAAGGAGATAAAAATAAAATATGATCAATAAGGAGGTATCATTATGGATATTATATCATGAAACATGTAACATTGTGTGCATGAAATGACAACACATAAGATAGGGATATCACATGAGAAATGCATCACCCAAGTAAACACATTGAGGGATCCAAAAGCCCGAGGTTAGTATGAATGTATGATAATTATGTACATAATTTGAAAAGTTAAGTAAAAATTCCTCATTCTATAGGTGTAGAGAAACTATGAATACAATGGATGAAAGATACATGAAAATAAATATTTTTTTGGATCAACATGCAAATGGCCTAAATGCCTCAACACTTTCCATTGTCCCCAATTTTTTTTAAAAAAAATACAAAATATAGAAGAATGATTAAATAAATAGAAGAATTGAGAAAAAAATCATCTCGCATGTATCCATGTACCTACAAGGGTATCATGGGTACTCTAGATCTAATATTAACAAACAATAATAGACAAGAAAGGGAATATAGAACACTCAATCAAAAAATTCTAATATAGATATAAGAAAAGTGTTGCTCTAAGGTCCATCCTTAAAAATCATTATTCTCCAAATCTTCATCATAAGGGGATGGAGGTCAAGCATGTAGAGGGATGAATATTAAAGAAGAAATAGGAATTTTATTGCAAAAACATCTAAATAAGTAGCTGCAAGTAAAATAATTTCTTGAACATTATGTTGAGTGAGTCTCAATGATCTTGTAAAAATTGAGGACACCATTAGAATTTCAAAGAAGGATTCAAACATATACTCCTCACAAGGAGAGGCTAGTTAATCACTATCAGAATATGTAACAAGAGGACTGTCACTAATAATGTCAGATAAAAATAGTGACATGCATATGTAAGGAAAGTTGAGTGTGGAAACACCTTCCCAATGCCAATTCTTAAAAGATAAATATAGATATGGCACCTAATTTCAAGTTATAGTTCATTAAGATGCACATTTACAAGTAACATAATAGATAATTAAAAAACACACACACATAATTGAACACCAGTTTTACATGGGAAAACCCTTACGGGAGAAAAACCCACACACCAAGCAAGATCACTTTGTATTATAGTAAAATAAAATTTACATACAAAGTCACATAACTATGCTTCCAACCTTGCTTCAGTTCAATTCAAACAATTGACTCACATTCAATGTTATAGAATGTATAATGTCTACACAACATTTGTTCTACATTCCAAAAGCCACCAAGGAACTGTTTGATTCGAATTCCCTGAGAAACTGGAGTAAATGGTCTAACTGTTTACCAAATCAGACCATCGAAGAGACTCTGTTCAATCTCTATTCGAATTCACTGAGTCACTTCGACAATTTCACCGTACGCCAAAGCATCCAGTCACCCATCCTCCATCAGCTTCAACCAATCCCCACTCTCCCGCTTAGCATGGCCGGGTCCCACCAAGGCACCTGCGAGCTAGTTGGTTACATAGCTCTATGCATATTGCCATTTTGATGAGACAAACCATCATCTCCCATCGAAACAAGGATGTCACTTCGATGAAGGTAATACCACTTCACGTGGTCTCCACTACAGCTCATAGGCCTATCGAAGAGACTGTCATCAAAGTATCATTGAACTCATGAAGTTCCACCAACTAGAGTCACCATCCTTCCATCAGCATGTCGAGGAGATATGACTCAATGTCCTGGTGAAACAACAAAGTTACACCGATACACTCTCATTAGAGTTTCGAGGAGACATTAAGAAAACTCCCTTCGACATGATTAACTCTTGTTGACAAAGCATACACCACACCAAAACATGAAGTGCTAATGGTTCATCGAAAAGACTATGAATAAGGTCTCATTGACAAAGGAGAGTCAGCTTGATAGAATCAAATAGATGTTATGCTGAGAAGAAATAACACAAGACACTGCTAACAGGATATCAAGCCAGTAATTTGAGGCATGATTTCCAACATGCTCCCACTTGATGAAGACTTACTAGCTTCTTCCAAGGCTCAAGATTACTGAAAGTGATAGGCCCCAAGGCCCATCGAGTTGGAACACCACCTATACTTGTCTATACTCACATGTTTAGTCAATGCATCCACAACATTTTCTAGATTAACCTTTCCATCCTCCACCATATCACAAATGAAATGATACTGAACATCAATGTGCTTCATCTTGGCATGGAAATTTGGATTTCTCACCAAACAAATAGTACTCCAATTGTCACAATGAATAGTGATCTACCTTGCATTAAACCCAATATCAGAACACAAACGTCTAAGCCAAACAGCTTCCTTGCAAGCATGTGTTGCTACCATGTACTCCGCCTCAGTAGTAGATAAAGTGATTACAACTTGTTGCTTGCTCATTCAACTAATTGCACCACCATGTAATGTGAAGATGTATCTACTGGTGGATCTTTTGTTGTCAATGTACACTACCCAATCAGAATCCACATATCCACAAATGCTAACAAATTTATGTGAGCCAACCAAGTTACCATGATAACATAAAGCATACTTAGAGGTACCCTTCAAATACCTGAAAACTCTTTTCACAACATCCTAATGTGATCTTCCTAGATTAGCCATAAACCTACTAAGTACTCCCGCTGCTTGGGCAATGTCTAACCTTGTACAAACTATTGTGTACATTAAACTTCCAATTGCACTCACATAAGGTACCCTGGTCATGTCCTCCATCTTAGTAGGAGATTTGGACAATCTTCAACAAAGTTTCATTCCCTACAACATTGGGACAAATAACTGCTTGCAATCTGCCATATTAAATATCTTAAGGACAACATTGATATACTACTCTGTTGAGCCATAACTTTCTATTTCCTCTATTCCTTCTGATTTCCATCCCTAGAATATACCTAGCTACACCTAAATCTTTCATTTCAAACTATGCTAACAACTGATATTTTAAATCAGAAATCATACCCTTACCATTCCCAAAGAATAACATGTCATCCACATACAGGGCTATAATAAGAAACTGGCCATTTTCAGATTTAAAATACACACAATGATCTAATTTTGATCTTACAAATCCCAATGACAACATAAATGTGTCAAATTTTTGGTACCACATTCTAGGCAATTGTTTTAAACCATACAAAAATTTCTTTAACTTACAAACCAAATTTTCTTTATCTCTTTCAACGAGGTGCTCACGAGTTGCTCCGGCTAGGACATATAAATCTCTTCTTCCAAATCTCCACGAAGAAATGTTGTCTTCACATCCATCTGCTCAATTTCTAAGTCATACATAGTTGCAAGAGACAATAGAAATATGATAGATGTCAGCTTGACTATAGGAGAACATATTTCTCCATAATAAATTCCCTCTACTTAGGAATATCCTTTCGTGACCAACCTAGCTTTATACTTCTTCACATCGCCATCTAGACTAATTTTCTTTTTAAATACCAATTTATAACAATAGGTTTTCAACTTTCTGGTAAAGGTACCAAATCCCAGGTTTAATTCTTTTCCAATGATTCCATTTCTTCATTCATGGTCTCCAACCAAGAATCTGAATCAAACATTTTAATTGCCTCTTTCACAGTCCTAGGCTCATCAGTGCTAGTAATCAAAGCATAGGAACAACTATAATCCAACATGGAATATCCATACCTTTTAAGTTGTTGCTTCTCCCGTGTAGACCTCCTCACAGGTTGAGAATGAGGTTGTGGTTCTTCCTCCTATTCAAAACTCTTAGAACTACTAGAGTTGTCCTCAGATTCAAGTACACATGGAGTTCGTAGTTCCTCTTTTTTGGAGTTAGAGGAATTTCAACTACATTTTTGTTCTTGTCTTCTTTCATCTCTGACTATAGATCCACTATATAAGGTTTCAGCTCACTAAATATTACACTTCTATTGTACAACACCTTCTTAGTAATAGGATTCTAAAGCTTGTATCCTTTCACACCAAGCCCATAGCCAATGAAGATACATTTAATAGCCTATTTTTCCAATTTAGATATTTTCTCATTAGGCACATAAGCATATGCCTTAGGCCAAAGACTCGAATATGTCTCAAAGAGGGCTTCTTACCAGAACATGATTCCATAGGCATTTTTTCTACAAGAACTGAAGAGGGAGATCAAATTACCAAGTAACATGTTGTAGCCATTGCCTCAGCCTTGAACTTTTACTCCAAACCAACACTACTCAGCATACTTCTCGCCCTTTCCATCAACATCTTGTTTAACCTTTCAACAACTCCATTTTGCTATGGAGTGTAAGGTGTGATTTTATTCCTTTTAATTCCACGGTATTTACAATACCTTTTTAAATCTACAAAACAAAATTCACCACCATTATTCATCCTCAAGCATTTAATTTTCCTTCCACTCTGATTTTCTACCAAGTTTTTAAACTCCTTAAACTGACTGAACACTTCTGATTTACTTTTTAGAAAATACATAAATGCCCTTCTCGAATAATCATCTATAAATGAAACATAATATTTAGACTTCGATAATGAAGGAACATTCAATGGACCAAATACATCAGAGTGAACATAATCCAATATGCCAGAAGATTTATTAGGACTAGAGTAAAAGGAAACATGGTGTTGCTTTCCATAAATGCAACGTTCGCAAAAATTGAACTCAAGGTTACAATCATCAAGCCCTTTAACCAGATTTTTATTCTTCAAGGTTTTCAATCCCTTTTCTCCTATGTGATTGAGTCTATGATGCCACAACATGGTTTTCTCTACTGGGAGTTTCACCTCCAAAGAGTTTGCACCCAGAGGAACAACATTCTCCTTCCCTACCCGAGTAGTTTTATTTGACTTTGCAGAGACATTGTTACATTAAACAACACATGCATCCAACTTGTACAAAGTGCCAATATGTGTACCCTTGGCCAACACTAATGAGCCTCTAGTCATTTTTCAGCCACTATTCGAGAATGAAACTGCATGCCAACATCATTCAGGTTACTAACAAAAAGAAAATTTTGATCCTAGTATGTGCATTATGCCATCAATTCCTTTGATTCTTCCCTCAAAAAATTAAATTTTGACTCTTCCACGACCAACAATTTCAAGAGATGAGTCACTTGACAGATACACCTTTCCACCAACATACTTTTCATACTTTGTGAACCAATCTCTAAGATATGTCATGTGAAAAGATGCACCTAAGTCAATCAGTCAGACATCATTTGATGTCTGGGTCGCCAAGGTAGCAATGAAGGAATCCACATCACTCTAAGAAGAATCATTATCCGAAGAGTTGTTGTTGTTGTTCTTCCTTTTCTCCTCTTTGCAATCCTTTCAAATATATCTAGTATGCCCATAATTCCAGCATTTCACCTTGGACTTCTTGCCTAGAGACTTTGATGTCCCTTCGGACTTGGATTTAGACTTCTTATCTTTCTTCTTGCTTTTGTTATTTGACCTGCCTCGAACAACAAGAGCCTCCTTGGCCATCTCAGAAGATTTCCTTTGCATTTCTTCTAACAACAACGAAGCAACCACATCTTCCATCTTGAAAGTGGTTTTTTTACTTCCAATAGCCATTACCAGATGGTCCCACATGTCAAGAAAGGAACACAACAAAAGCATATAGTGATCTGTAGGAGTTTAGGTGAACTCCTCAAACCCCCCAGAATCACCTGCAAGACAAAAATTCCACAAGAAAGAAATGGCAGAAATATCATGCTATGATTAAGATGCAAGGATGCCAAATTGATTATGACATGACATGATTACAAATGTACAAAATGCCTGAATAAATAGGCATGAAGGAAAACCTAAGATACATGAGATGTTGCCATGTGTCTTGATCTAACAACATGTGACAACATGTGAACCCTATCTAGATGATTATTAAATATTGAGATAAGTTCTAGAAGGACAACTCATCTTCTAGAAGGAATCTTATCCCACCAAACAAGGAAGGGAATATTATCCCTTTATTAAATGATTGCAACCTAGGACTAAATGATTTATGACCTAAGTTAACTTATGCTAGAGTAATAATTAATTAATTAATTACACCAACATGATCCTCATCATCAATCTTTACGCCTACAAATGCCAACTAAGCAACAATCATATTAAATGAATTCAAATGGTTTGATACAAATGCACCTTCCTCCATCTTCAATGAGTACAAATTCTTCGTCAAGAATAACTTATTCACTAAAGACTTCCCCTAATAAATTTCACCAAGTTTCTTCCATAAAGAAGCTGAAGTTTTCTCCTCATGGACGTTTAGGAGAATAAAATCTGCCAAAAAGAGTCTTATCAACCCTCTAGCTTTCCTTTCTATGAGGTACCAATCTCCTTGTTTCATGCTTGATGGTTTAGTTCTAGAAATAGCAATCCAAAGATCTCTATCCACCAACAGGTCTTCCATTTTTAGTTTCCATAACTCAAAATTGCCACCATTGAACTTTTTAATTTCTACTCTTCCTGATGTGCTTACCATCTCAATCTGTAATCTAGACAACCAAACTCCCTTGTAAGTCTCCCACTGCAGAATTAGCAAAAAAAACTCATCCTACCCACAAGGATAACACAACAAGATAGGCTTTGATACCACTTGTAAGGAAAGTTGAGTGTGGAAACACCTTCCAAATTCCAATTCTTAGAATAGAAATGCAGATATGATGCCCAATTTCAAGTTATAGTTCATTAAGATGCACATTTACAAGTAACAAAATAGACAATTAAATCAACACACACACATAATTGAACACCAATTTTACATGGGAAAACCCTTACGAGATAAAAACCCACACACTAAGCAAGATCACTTTGTATTACAGTAAAATAACATTTACATACAAAGTCATAGAACTGTGCTTTCAGGTGTTAATTCACAGTATCAATCTTAGCAACATAACATTTCCCTGATTAACATCGCTTCAGTTCAATTCAAACAATTGACTCACATTCAATGTTATAGAACATACAATGTCTACACAACATTCATTCTACATTCCAAAAGCCACCAAGGAACTATTCGATTTGAATTCCCCAAACAACTGCAGTAAATGTTCTAATTGTTTGCCATATCGAACCATCGAAGAGAATTTGTTCAATCTCTCTTCGAATTCACTGAGTCACTTCAAAAATTTCACCGTACACCAAAGCATCCATTCACCCATCCTCCATTAGCTTCAAATGATCCCTACTCTCCCGCTTAGCATGGTCGGGTCCCACCAAGGCACCTATGGGTTGGTTGGTTACATAGCTCTATGCATATTGCCATTTTGATGAGACAAACCATCATATCCCACCAAAACAAGGATGCCACTCCGATGAAAGTAATACCGCTTCACATGGTCTCCACTACATCCCATAGGCCTATCGAAGATAATGTCTTCAAATTATTTGAAAACTCGTGAAGTCCCACTGACTAGAGTCACTAGCCTTCCATTGGCATGTCAAGGAGACATGTCTCAATGTCCTAGTGAAACAACAAATTCACACCGATACACTCTCATAAGAGTTTCGAGGAGACATTAAGAAAACTCCCTTCTAAGTGATTAACTATTACCAAAAAATCATACACCATGCCAAAACATGAAGTTCTAATGGTTCATCAAAGAGACTATGAATAAGGTCTTGCCAACAAAGGAGAGTCAACCTAATAGAATCAAATAGATGCTATGTTGAGAAGAAATAACACAAGACACTGCTAACAAGATATCAAGCCAATAATTTGAGGCACAATTTCCAACAACATAGAATAAGCTTGTACTTTCTTTGTGAAAGAAATAATGAAGATTAGTTCGGAGGAAACAAAGAAGGTGGGCTTGGTTTCTTATTTTTATGGGGTAGAGTCGGATAATTCTCAATTTTTATTTTGGGTAATGGGTATGATATATTAATGTCAAGTGTGCTGGGATGGAGAATCTCTAGAAATAATTCATGGTGAGTGCAATATTGAAATGGTACTAGATTAGCAAGTGTGGTGTTGGATATGATAGATGTGTTTGGCATATCCAATGGCATGGAGAAATGAGGAAAATTAGGAAGGCTTGGAATGAGTGGATGGTCCATCGAAGGAGCTAAGAAAACTTGCATGAATTGTTTTTTTGCAAGAGCCCTAGGAGGTGGAGAAGGAGGAATAATAAGATCCTAAGGTAGTCACATAAGAGGGGGACACTCAATAGCAAGCACCTCTATGGAAGCCTTCTTACAAGTGAATACACATTGATAATGCTTATGCATGCAAGTTGGTTACATTGATGATGTGGCCTAGGAACAATTGTAGAAGGTGGATCACTTCTCTAATTGTGAGGGTATCTTTACTTCTTAAATAGGAGAAATGATATCATAGTAGGTGGATGAAAAGAGATGTGGGGTGCATGTGGCATATCCTACGTCATGGGTACCTTGAACACATTTCTATCATAGAAGAAGTTGAAGGAATAAGAGGAATCATTAGAGGATGAGGAATGAGTGGTGCACAAGAATATTTATATCCATGGGGATACTTTTCTTTTGATTTTAAAGGAGTAGGGAAAGGAACAACAAGAGCCACAAAAAATAGAATATTTGAGGGGATTATTTACCCAACATATGTTTCTTCACTAACATGTGGGGGAATGCGAGGCACCATTGAAGGTTGGAAAACCTTCGAAGGAATGGTAGGTCTACCTAATGAATTTTGTTGTGGTTGGGTAACTGAGATGGTAGCAATCATAGGGGAAGAAGAAGGAGTTGAGGTGGAACTTGAATGACTTTCTTTGAATCTTTTTATATATATTGTAAAGTAAGTCTCCCTAAGGTTGCAAGGGTCGTAAATTAGTGGGCCAACAATAGTTAAGAGAAAATCCACCACAAGATATGGGTAGCTTATATCCATTGTGTTGGATCATGTGCACTAGACCTTCATGAGGGACTTTGAGACATTTATGGAAAATAAAAGCTACTACTATCGTGAAAGTTAACCAAGGAATGCCTAACTTCACTAGAAATAGGTTAGATTTTAGAATAATAGAGAATATTTTCTCCACACATTTAGGTCCTACCTCTACCAACAAAGTAATGGAACCCAAAGTTGGTAAATAAATACCATCATGTGTGTGTATGGTGACATTAGAGTCATCAAAATTTTCTTGATAAAAGATATTAATAACAAGAATTTTCTTTGTAACTACATTGAATTTGCTTGCAGGATCAACAAGAACTCCATTTAGCATTTTCTCATTAAAATGAGTAGGAACATAAAGAGGGTCATCCTATATTCTGATTGGTACATCATTATCTAAGAATGCAATGGTAGGAGTAACAATGTCCCTCACTTGTGCTGAGAAAGGGAAAGCATCAACTATGTTAATCATGTTTTTGAATTAATAATGAGTCATGGAATCCAAAATAAAACTATCAATAGTTATAAAATTAGAAGAATGTGAAGGGACATGATTTGTATAGGTATATTTTTTTTGGTTGGGATTCACTACAAACTTATTTGCATTATCTTTTCACTCATGAATCTAGATAGATCCTAAGCTGATATGGTCTTGCACAAGGTGTTGAAGACACACACATTTTAGTGTCATGTCCAGGAACACAATAGAATTGACATAATACTTTAGGATCATAGGAAGCTAGAAGAGGTTGATTTTTTTGAAGACTACAAATAGGATGTAATGTTATTAGATTATCTTTCAACAAATTTTCTATGCTATTTAGGAACTATAGTGAAAATATTAACAAGATGTGATGAAGAAATTGTATTTACATTTTAAAAGAATTTATTTTTCTTATAACTCTAAGAAGAAGAAGCACCAACTTGGGTATCAAAGGGAGAGAATAAGGTAGAGCCCCCAAATTGATTCACTAACTATTGATAATCACACAAGGCTGTGCAAAGGTGAGAAAATGAATTATATTTCATTAAGAGAATATTGTCACATAATTTTGGCTACAAGTTTCTAATGAAAATTTGTTGTACAACTAAATTGAGGAGTGCATATGAAATTTATGAAAATAAATATTGATATTGAATGATAAAATTATTCACCTTCTCAGCAAGTTTGTGCTTCTAATGGATGAGATCGGTGAAAGTGACCTATGGTCCAATGCTTGCTTGAAAGTGTTGGAGGAACTAGTTTATCAATTATTTAAAAGTTTGAATAGAGTTATAATGAAGAGAGAAAACCAATCCAATATGGTGTCTTTCAATGACCATTGGAATAGATTTGCTAACAAAAAAACTTGGAATAAGAAATCACTACTTAAAGCAGTGAAAATAGAGACATGAGTTTAGGGTCTCCATTTTTGTTACTTTTTGAATCTCAACACCTCAAAGCCCATAGGTAGATGGGTATTAATAATGGTTAATTAAATCAGGCTATGTCCATATTAAGGAGAAATTAGGGGTTGAGATGAAGTGCTAGTTAGTGTATCAAGTTGATTTTGCAATTGTCCAATGTTATGCATGAGTTAATTAAGAATGTGATCAATGGAATGTGTATGCATGATGGATGTTTGCAAGGTGATGGATGCAAAAGTTATAGAACCTATACGTTGAGAAGTTCCAAGAGTTATTCCAAAGAAATTGGAAGAAAAACTAGCTGTGGGAGCAACTATTGTGGCCATAGGTGTTGTGGTCAACATGTGCATGGTAGGTAGTAGAATAAACATAGATATTTGTGTGACAATAACATTGTTGAAGATAAGAAACAAATATAGAAGCAATATTAGAAATAAAATCAAGAACACCTTCCACTTGTGAGAGTTACAAAAGAATATTTTATATTTCCTCAAGTAAATCAATAATCACAAAATGAATACAAAAGGAAAAGAACTTGATTTATGTGCAAGGATAAGAAAACCCTAAAAAACCCTAAGTGAGCTTAATAAATTAATAAAGTTTAATTAAATAAATAATTACACCAACACTCCCTTAAGTAAAAATTAAGGTAAATTAAAAACAATAAATGAGAAAGAAAAGATGGGTCTTGACAACTATGCCTAATGAGGTACCCAAGTACAAGTGAAGGAACTCTCAAAAATAGAGAAAAGGAGAAACCTCATGGGAAAAAACAATCTCCAAAAAAGAGACAAGCATAAAAGAAAACATGTAAAAATACAAAATGAAGGCCTCATGAAGGCCCCCCAAGGAAAACTTCTTTCACTCAAATAATTGATCACAATTGAAGATAACAAAGCAATGCTAAAGGTTTCATGAAAATTTCTACAAATTTCTCCTCTATAGGAATGTACTCCAAGGTAAGAAAACCATCCTAAATCAACTGCCAAATGAAGTACATGTGGATCTCAATGTGTTTGGTCCTCTGATGCTCCACTAGGTTGTGAGAAATATGAATGATGCTTTGATTGTCACACCAAAGAATAATGGTACTATTAGGGGAGAAATTAAACTCAATAAAAATTTGATGAAGCCATATAATCTTCTAGCTAGCTAAAAATATTCCTCAAGACTTATTCCAAAAGGAAGAATCCATATCTCATGGAAGAATCATATAGTTTTCCATCTCCTATACAAGTTTTTGTTCTTTCGCTTAGTGACATCATTCTATTGAGGGTGTATGGAATTGTAAGTTGATGTTGAAGACCATGCTCATACAAAAGTCCAGGCTGATATAAAGAACATATTGCTTCTCCATGAATTCCTTGAAGATCTAGAAGGAATCAAAGACATCACTTTTGTACTTAAGAAAGTACACCCATGTACATTTAGAAAAGTCATCAATAAATGTGATCATATATTTTTCCCTTTAAAATGAAGGAGTTGGAACATGAAGTCACTATGTACCAACTCAAAAGGTGCCTTAGCACGTGGCTCTACCTATAGAAAAATAATCCTAGTTGTGTTTATTAGGGACACAACATCAAAAAACATTATTTAAGAAAGAAATCTTAGGTATTCCTATCACTAATGCTTGAGTACTCATTTTCTATAAATACCTATAATTGACATGTCCAAAATACTCATGCCAAAGCTTACTCACCAAGTCTACATGCACTATGAATGAACATAAAATAATGGAACTCTTAAAGCCATCAAATTTGTATAATCATGATGTAGAATTAACACTCCTAATAGCCACAACAATATCAGGATCATGGAGTGTTGGACTAATCACCAGTGTTTCCCTTTAGATTCGAGACATGGACTAATTGCCTCCTTTGGATCCATTTATCTCTAATATTTGTATTAGGTGTTAATAGGTCGATATTTTGGTGAAATAAAAAACATGTTCCAACAAATGATATCAAAGTCGTGGTCACGGGTTCAAATCCCCTTAGGTGATGTTGAGGGGGGATTGTTGGACTAATCACCAACGTCTCCCTTCAGATTCAGGACATGGACCAATTGCCTCCCATGAATCCGTTTATCTCTAATGTTTGTATCAGGTGTTAACAAGTTGATCTTTTGGTTTAATGACAAACATGTTCCAACATGGAGGTCTCAAATAACAACATCATGTGGTGAAAATTCAAATGTATTTCTTGTCCTAGAGTGATAGATTTGATATACTAAAAGGTTGGTTGAAATATCAAGAATAAAAAAAACATCCTGAAGACAACTGCCCTCAAGTGAGATAGGACCTAAACCTAAAATTAAAAGTTGAGTAGACTTCCCCACTGTAATATGTGAAGTGCCACAATTTGAAAGAGAGGTGACAAAATTCTAGGTATGTATCATGTGGTGAGAAGCATTAGAATCAAGTATCCAAGTAGCTATTGAAGACAGGGCCTTTACAGAAAGAACATAATCTTTGCTTGTATATGGGGAAGAAAGCTAAGAGGCTAAAATGTTATGCTATTGCATGGCTTCCTCTAAAGGCTCTAATCTCTTCTAACATTTGATAATTATATGTCCTTCCTTGCAATAAAAAATAAAAGGTTCACTTGATTTCTTCTTCATTGAAGATGATAAATAAACACAAAAGCAAAATCAAACATAAAATCAAGAACACCTTCCACCTATGAGAGATAAAAAAAATATTTACTATTTCCTCAAGTAAATAAATAATTACAAAATGAAAAAGATGAAAATACATTTCTTTATATGCAATAATAAGAAAACCCTAAAAAATCCCTAAGTGAGCTTAATAATGTAATAAGTGTAATTAAATAAATAATTACACTAAAAACATTAGAATGCGATTTTTGTGTGTTTGTGACTACATAAGAATAGGATGGGATATTTTTGTGGATAATGTGTTGCAATCCTCTAAGAAATTTAATTGATTGATGGTCTGACAAACATAGTTCAAATAGAATTGAGAAGAGGTTTTGTTGTGGAAAGTGTATCAATGTCTAAGCATGCTTGAAAGTTATGTAAGATTTAGTATAGAATACATGTATTTGTGTCAATAAAACCCTTAATGGAGGCTCATGATCAAATCCCCCATATGTAAAGGAGAAGATCGATATGGCTAGGATCAAGAGTGATTGTGGGTGGAGATTACGACATCCTAAAAGTAAATTGCTCTTTAGAAAATAATGAGTTGTTCTAATAGGCATTAAAAATAGTTTTTATTATTGCATGTGAAATGTGTAGAGGCTTCTTCTTACCATGTTACAATGTTACAAGAAGAAATAGAATGGGTCGTATAAATCATGTAAATTAGATTTACAACACTCAACATAATTGTTCTTCAAATTCCAAGATAATAAAGAATCATTTTAAGTTTTTGGGTTTTAGTATATATTTTATGTTTTTGAAAAGTGAATAGGTTTTAAATGTATGAACTTCGACTACACCATAATCTAGAATATGAGAAATGAAACTTGCAAAAATTATATCAAATTTCAAGGTCAATTATTCACACATACATTAGGATGAATTGACAATCCTAAAAATTGTTTAGATTATCCTTTTTATAATACAAAAAAGAAAAATCAAAATAAATTAGTATATTACAAGGCTAACCATTAAACTATTACAAACTAGTGAAAATAAAATCTTGCAGATAAATTATTACAATAAAATTTTGACAAATAAAAAGTATAAGTTCTAATGATGATCTTGTAAGTTGCAAAGAGCTTGATTTTAGACTGTAGTGCCTAGCACAAACATTATCGAGATATGTTGTTTAATATGGATATGGTACAAAAAGTATAGAATTTACATATAATGTTATTTGTATATACACAACAATAGAAAATTTGAATTTAAACAACATAAGGAATGCTAAAATATTAAAAATTATAACATAGTTAAAGTCTATTGAAAATAAATCTAAATAAAGAGAGAGTTTAGAAAGATAGAACTAAAATTTCTGATTTTTCTCTCTTGATGCAAAACTTGCAAACACATACACAATACAAAAAAATGTTTTTTTTTAGTTTTTTAGGGGATTGCCTTAGTCAAACCCCCATTTTGGTATTTCTACCTCCATGGTAGCTAGGATTCTTGATATTTAAGTTGAAAAAATATGAAAGATGCAATGAAAGTTTATATATGACAAAGATAAAAGTAGATTAATAAAAATATATTAACACATAATCCATTCAAGTTCTAATGTGAGGAAATGTAGAATGAAATCCAAGATCAAGGTCACCTTGAAGCTCCAATGAGTCCTCAAAATGACTTGTTGCTTCATGAATGTTGTGGAGATTCAAATATAATAACATGCACTTTGAATAACTTGGTGTGACTTAAATGGTAGAAAATTGTATTGCTGGTTCAAAGAGTTTCTTTCACCTTGAAAATATGTGTGAGAGAATCCAAAAATGATAGAATGAAAAATCCCCTTGAATTCCATGTAAAGCAAGTTAGGTTTATTTTTATTCAATATGATTGCATGCAAGGTTGTTATAGGTGAAAAGTGTATGGGAATGTAATACTCTAATGTGCACTAGAATCATGAATTTTCATAGGATGCTAGTTTATCACGAAAAGTGCGTGTGAAATGCTCTCATCCAAATATATTCAAACACAAAATATGAGAACAATGAGAAATTAGCACAAATGCATAATTCATGTGTTAATATTTTGAAATTAAACTATTTATGTCAAAAGGATAAAGGAAATACACCATGTAGTGTGAAATTATGAGGGTATGTAATTTATGACACTAAACTATCTAAGAGCACTTTCTCTTCTTTGCTATAATTTATTTGGTATTCACTAGTGGTGTAGATGGGGGAGTATTAGGACTATAAGGTGAAGATGTCCATGGAGGAGAAGGATGGCATGAAGGGAAAGGAGGTGAAGATGAGGGAATATGAATAACTCATGGTTGTTCTTCATTATGGGCTTGTGAAGAAACCAACTCTTTCAATGGAGAAGACCTCCTAATTTCTAATTTATTTCTTGGAGATTGACTTTCTTATTCACATGAATTTTACAATTCAGCTCCATTCTTTCAATCATCATCACAACCACCTCTAATTGCAATAGACACATACCTAGTAATATGTGTAATTATAATAGTTGGACTTGATGAAGAAGAATCGCGTGTCCTTTGTTTTTTGATGTGCCATCCTTAGTAAGGGGTTTAGTAGTAGTATTCTCAAAATATTTGGACTTAATCCATCATTTTTTTCTCAAGAAAAAGTTAGTAGTCCTTTCCCTAATGTCTATTACTTCTTTTTAAATCCAGTCTATAGGTTGAAGAGGCCACAATTTGATAGTATTAATAAAGACAATATCTACAAGATCTAAAATATCATCCTTAATACCCTCACGAGTCCATGCAAATCAAAATCCTCAACTTGTTAGTTGTCAACCTAATCTAGTTCCTTCTTTTGACTTCAAAATCATCTATGTGATCCTCTTAGGAATATTCAATGAGGTACATGATTATATGAGACATACAAATTATCCTTGACATAATTTTTTCTATCAAAAGGTATTTTGGTTGTATAAGAATGGAATCTTATATGAGTCACCAATCCTTCCATATTTTGTGCATTTGCATAAGCCTTACAATTACTTAGACTTACATGGAATGGATATCCAACTTTCTTTTTCTTTGCATTTTTTTCTAACTATTATCATTTGTCTACACACTTCAATCAAAATGAAGTAATCACTTGCATATCTATGAAATTTGTGTGGAGGACCATCAAATCCACCAAGATTGAGATATGTAAACAAAAAAAGTGAATAAAAATGCTACCATATTGTGTGAGCAACTAAAAAGCTTAAGGTGAAATTTGTATCCCAACATTTCCTTCAAGGTCCCTCACAATCAACATGTTGAAGGCATCATTAACTCTCCTAAAATATTTATTCTAAAATATCTCTAGGACTAGGGATAGTAATCATAGATTTACGTAGTGTTATCAAACACTCCACATGTTCATAGGTCAAGCCAATCCTTCATGCTTTCAATTGCATAGAAAAAATAATGACACAAGAAAATACATTTTCTAAAAATTAATCAATTGATTATACTTGAGTGATCACTTATGTTCTATCCTTAATCAATATATTATGAATCATAACCAACTAGAAGAGTGAATTAACACATCCAATTTTTAAAAATATTAGTGTCTTTTCTTCCAACAAGCCTATTCAACAATGTGATTATATAGGATATTCCTACAAAATGTCCCTTGCATAGTCCTTTGGGAACTTGAGACTTTCCCCTTTTAGGCACCTTTATCCAATTCTTAGCAATATTATTTGTTCAAGTGCATCTCATCTCTTGAAATTAATGACTACCCATTTCAAAATTTATATCAGCAAAAGCATCTCTCAAGGCTAATGTTTGGACCATTAAGCTTGACAACTACTCTACCATTAGTAGCTCTAAGTTCTTAGTGTTTACTTGGTAGTTTTTGATACATGTCACATACAAGGGAAACACACCTGATAACATATGACTATAATGAAGGATAAAATATATGAAAATGGATGAAAATCAATGAGTTTAATAGATTTCATATCTCTTAGGCATGTACAGTATACACGTACTCACACACAACAAATTGAGAACTACACTTACATTGTAAACAAGGGAAACACACCTAATAACATATGATTGTAATAAAGGACAAAATATATGAAAAGGGATGAAAAAAAATAAGAGTTTAACATATCTCATATCTCTTAGACATGTACAGTATACATGTACTCACACAAAACAAAGTGGGAACTACACTTACATTGTAAACAAGGGAAGCACACCTATTAATGTATGGCTCTATTGTAGCAAAATATAAGGCAAAGGGATGAAAAATAGTAAGCTAGAGCTTAACAAATCTCATATTTTAAAAGCATGTACACCATACACATACTCACATGCAACAAATTGGGAACCACACTTACATTTTGTAGTAGGGAAACACAATTGTTTAACTATGACTGTAATGATTTATAAACTGTAGGGAAACACAACTGCTAACCTATGACTGTAATGGGTATAATGAAGAACAATACAAAGCTTACGAATGAAAAACAATAAGAGTTTAAGAAATCTCACATCTTTTGTGCATGACCAACACATTCATAGGTATAAATTATATAAAATAATCCCAATATAATGCATGTAGAGGAATATCGAGAACAATATGAAAGCAACTAGTCTAAAATCTGTGTTGTTGCCTCATCTCTTGTTATGTCACTCAATTTTGTGCTTGTCACTCCGCTTTTTCTTATGTCGCTCACTCCAGAATAAGTGAAGTCTTCAAGGATTTCACGGCTATTTGAATTGGGAATTATTGTGATTTGTTTCATGCTTGTTTGATATGGTATATTAAATTCATGTCCTCTTTCAAATTTGAAATTTGAATGATATGAATTGCAGATTTGATTTGTTTCAACCATCAAATTGTGAGTTGATTGGTTTGGTGAAATGTTTGCATTTGTTTCGATATTTTTTTTCATGAAGAATGTTGGCCTTACAACTTGTTTTTGTGGATGCAAGTGGGCGCGAAGTTGAAATTACTAGTACATGCATGGTTTATTTGGCGATATGGGACATATGGCTGCCAATACATGTTGTAGGTCTCATGTTTGATGAGATAGGCAGATGCTTATATGTGTTGTTTTGGTCATGCTTTTGTGGTAAACTTGGTTATAATAAATTATATTTTGAGTCAAAGATAGGACATATGGGTTTGAATGGTGTTGACGTGGTAGGCTTATTTTGTTGTGCAGTTGTCCATTGTTTGTAAGGGAGTCTTGTGTTGGTGAGACAATTAGGTTTCAATGTTTTTGTAGGGGATGGGGGGGCGGTCTACTTTTATGTTACGACTCTTTTATGAGCACCCATGATCTTGTCATTGATATGTTAGAAATACTTTGAATACAATCGGGCTTATTTTACAAACATATACCAAAAAAGTGCATTTAATATCTGATCATTTTTTGGGCTTTATGTGGTTTTTTATGAACATTTATTTTTGTCATATTTAGAAGAGAGGCATACCACTATGAGCACCAATATGTGCCATTTTTGTCATATTTTTGTCATATTTAGAAGAGAGGTGTACCACTGTGAGCACCAATGTGTGCCAGTCCTATTGCACGTTTAAAATTGTGCGCATGTTCCGACTCCTCTCCTCTATTTATTAATTTGTATGAAAATTTAAAAAATCATCGTTTAAAATAAAATTATGAATTTCCAAACACTCTCTATTATTTTAAATTTTGTGTTGAACCTCTAAATTTGCTCCATCCATTGCAATCCCTAAAGCTGCAAATGCTAATTATATATTGGGTAAGACCTGAATATATTTTTCTTAGAAAGGCGACCCAAGGATATTTATATAAGCAGTCCATTCAGATAGAGAATATGCGGAGACAAATAATATTTAATTAAGCGCCCAATAATGCATAGTATTTAATCAAGCACCGCAATAATACACAGAATAAGAAATACGTATATACTAATGGTTCTGCGTGTAGTCAACCAAATTCTCCATTTTCAAACCCCAAGCTTAAAAAGCGAGGGGTCTGTACCATCGCTACAGATACTAATAATTCCCTGTACAATTCTGTGATTCGTCAAGCAAAACCTCCAGCTGTAAACCTACCATGCTGGGAGCCTGGAAATCGAATCATCTATCCTTTATACCCTGCAGGCGTCCGAGTCCTCTGTAATCCGTTGAATAGACCATGTTAACAATGCCAGCCAATAATTCAAGTTCGACAAAGATGTAGGTCAAAAGCGATTGAAAAGGGCGTAAAAGCCTTACCTTTAGGCCGCTGCTGCAACCCGATCCATGATGTTGGCGACGGCCGTTTTGGAGTCCGTAAGTAGTTGGAGACTGTTGATTAAGCTCTTTCTCTTGGTAGCGACGACTGGACTTTCTTCCATAATCTTTTCCATGGCACCGAAATTGGGACCTCCCACATCTTTGAGAATCTGGACCTCCAGCTCCCTGCCCACCAATTTTCTGCAAACAAATTGGAGATGCAGAGGAATCCCATCTCCCATCCGCAAAATGACCACTTTCCAATACGCCATAACGCTCATCTGCATTTCATACGCCTCTTCCACACGCTCACTCGGCATTTCCATGATGTCGCCCACTTCCACTTCTCCAAAATCCTCTATCATCACCGTCTTGTTTTCCAAATTGTAACTATGGGCCGGGGTCGGGTATTTGCCCCTACTACAATCCTTGACGAGGCGGCGCAGTCTGTCCGTGAACTGGCCTTTCGACTGAATGAGCCTGCCATACGTTTCCATGTATGCAGGACTCAGGGTAAAATATATGCCTTTCTCCATCTCTAACATTTGCTTAACATGCGAGATGCATTCCTGCCTCTTCTCCACCACCAGCCCCTGCACGGATCGTTGAATGCGCGACCGCAGCTGCGGATAGCACTGACAGTGGTGGTCAATAACCCGATTAATCACATTTTCCAAGTAATGCCAAACGTTTGATGCAAGGTCGAGTCCCTTGTCGGACACCTTTTCAACCATCTGTTGCAACAGGTCCAGAAACACAGAGCGCGGCAAAAAGTTAGGCAAGCCTACGCCCTTGGCTTCCCCCAGCATTTGGGTTTCCTTGGCCAGAAACTTGGTCCCCACTGCGCCGCTCTGACAGAGGTCTTTGTAAAACTTGTCGAACATGTCTCGCAGTCGGGCGGTACAGTGCATTTGAGGATCCTCTGGAAACTGCTGAAACTCCCCCCGAATTACGATCTTCTTCAGCGACTCCTTAATCTCGTCCAGCAGCTTCACGAACCCCACGTCGGCCTCCCGCGGGTTGCAGAAATGCTGAGGGAGGCTGCTGAGCTCAGATTGGCGCTTTCCCAGCATGTCGTCGATTTTGTTGCAGATTTGAGGGAGCGTGGTGTTGATGGTCGTGGCCTGGATTCGCATCAGCTTCTGCGCCAACACAGGGATTCCCACCATCTCCTTGTCGATCTTCCTCAGCAGCGGTGGGAGTCGAACAGCTGCTTCTCCTTCGGCCGGGCTTCGGCATTGCTTTCGTCGTCAATGCCGTTGCGGACGCAGACGTAGCCGAGGCCAATGTTGACGGCATCCACCGTCACTTTTTCCAGAAGGCCCTCGGGCGCCTTGTCCGACTTGGTCACCACGGCCAGAGTCCGCTCGCCATGTGGGTCCACCTTCCGCGACATTCTGATGGACTCGCAGGTGGGAAAATCCACATTCGCCGCCAAAACATTCAGAATAATGCTCTCCTTTGGAGTGATGTACTGCATTATAATGTCCGTTATCTGCTCGTAGATGTCCTCCGGCTGCCCGGCTATTGGAACTCTGGTGATCCCGGGTAAGTCCACCATTGTCAAATCCGGAGCTCCAACTTCTGTAATGTGGAGCGTAATCGCACTGTAACTTATTCCTTTCGCATATCCTGCGATTTCTTGTGTCGCAGCCTCGATCTCGGATGTTATGTCCCACTCTTTTATTACCTCCTTTTTGCCACTGTACTCTATGGAGATATGGGCTTCAGATTTTTCGGTGCAGCTTTGGAGTCTCATGACGAGGGGAACGCGCGTGCAGATGCCCATTCCTCGGGGAAGCTTGATGCCTGCGAGGGACTCCAAGACGCTGGACTTGCCGCTCGACTGGTCGCCCACCACCACAATGCTGGGAAGTTGGATTCCTTCTTTCATGATGTCCAGGTTGCGCGTCTACTGCATCCAGCAACGGTCGGATCTGCTGCTGATACGACGTTGTCAAACTCGAGGATCCCACGATTTCATCTTTCTCCTCCTCCAGCTTAGAAATCGCCATGAGCATCGACATCCTCAGCCTCTCGTCCAAACAGCTCGTCGACATGTTCAAGAGCACAAATAACGCTAACTTGAATGCTCTCTAAAAATCCGTATGCAGGAGGATTATATTATAACGCAGCAAGACTGGGTTCTTCTTATACTAAAATCTGGTGTTCAGTATTTGGAATGCAGCTTACTACGAGGAAATTTCCATAGGCATAGATAAAGACTGAAACCTTTAGCACACAGTGGGGTATTAGCATAAGTGAGTGTCCAAATAACAATAGGGAAATAAAAAGGTATGTGCAAGGAAAGGTCAAAGAAAGCATGTGGAAAGGGTCACTTGGGAGGAAAAATGAATACTATGTCAAACCCTACACATGACCATACACAAAAGTCCTACATCGGAATGGAAATAAAATGGAAAATAAAAATGTTAATAGCTTAGATAAGAACAAGTTTGCACCAGTTTAGATGTGAGACCGAAAGATGGATGATACCTAAAAAGGAGTCGGCAGACAAAAGGTGTAGATATTGCACTCAAGAAGTGGTTGAGACAAAATGGCACTATATCAGGGAATGTTCGGCTTACAACGACATCCGGATCAATTATATTGATGACGTTAAAAAGGAACAACTTGGGTGATTTGTTTGAAGAAGAGAAGATAATAAGGTTTGCAGATTTTCTGGTCAAGATACACGGTCTCACATCTAAACTGGTGCGAACTTGTTCTTGTGAAGAAGAGAAGATAATAAGGTTTGCAGATTTTCTGGTCAAGATACACAGTAGAAGATCCAAGCTGCAGAAAGAAAAAAAAACACGTGATTAAAAACATTCATTTCATTTCAGTAGTCGTACACAAAAAAGCTATTCGAATTTCGGATCTCAGATTTCGTAAGATCCTCCATGCGATCTTCACCTCCGCTTCCACAGTGTTTACGAAATTTCGAGGGCATTTCAGAGAGCGCATAACCCAATCCTTTTACGCGTAGTTTGCAAGTTCCTAGTAGTTACTGAAGTACGGTAACAAGAAAACGACGTCATATCATATGTCCTTTCATGATGTAAGATTCCACTTTCTGTCTAATTTCGTAGAAAGAAATTTGCAAAGTTTACTTTAAGGATAAGGTGGATACCAATTGCTATCATGAAATTTGGATTTGTTTTTTTAAACGAAGTACAATGAATGAAACATCGAGGAATAAACATTTTAACGAAGGTTTAACGAGGAATGAATTATTAAATAATTTAAAACCAGCGACATCGTACCTTTGTGTGTCGAAGAGTAGTGGAAGATAATTAACAATTTTTGTCTTGTTTATGCAAACATTCATTCAATACATGAGGTCAGTTGTGTGTTCAATCAAGGTTCATAGGGACAAGTGAAATTTTTGAATTGTTTGTGTATCTATTTACATTAATTTTATATATTATTTAATTTTAAAAATTTAATCTCTTAAGTGAAATATTCTTGGAATGTACACAAAAATCAAATCAAGAATTGTTACATATAAAAATATTCTCTTTGTAGATCTCTCACTACATTTCCCTCCTTTTGTTCTTGTATCATTCTCTCTCCTATCTCTCTTATATATAAAGAGTGATTGAGTTTATGTGCTAAGTGCCACCAATTAGATGTACATTTATAATGTATAAGACCATTTGATTGCACTTTAAGTAGTGCACACTTAATATCTTTGTGTCTCCTTATCTAAAAACTAACAAGCAAAGTCTTTTTAGTATATGACATTCATAGCTTGCAAGCATGTGAGTATGTCCAAGTGGAGATGTGTGGACCAATTAGTATCCAATACAACAAGGATGTATGGTGGCTATACCTTTGATAAATCTCAAATCAATGGAATAGTTTAATAGAATTATTTATAATTGACATATAAGTTCTCATCTTGATTTTTTAAAGCCATGTATGTAATATCTTTTAGCGCCTTTACCTTGTTATCATTCTCAAGATAGAAGACATCTAAGACATCAAAGCATAAAACAAAGGGGTAATTAATGTGGCATTGCACTTTTCCATTTGTCAAAGTAATGTTTGTGTAACCACTTGGAAAGATGGGGTTGAGAACAACACTATTCTCAAATTATCTCACTTTTCATAATGACACGCTTAAGTGAGAGTTACTATTAAATGAGTTTCATTGTTTATATAGATTAGTAATATCAATTACAACACCAGTTAATCAAAGTTGAGATTGTAGCTACTTAGTAGTTGTGTGTTTCTTTTATTCAATGTTTTGTTACTATTATTCTTTTGTAACTAGTCTTACATTTACTTGTAGTAAGTTTGAATTCTCATTGAGCTTATAAATTTAAGATGAGGGATTTTGTGCTTGCATATAAACCATTTACTCAATTTTATTCTAATATATATTAAATATTACAAATACTATCATTTACATAGAGCAAGACATAGAGATAGAGAGAGGAGGGAGAGATAGAGGGAAAGATAGAGGGAGGGGGGGAGAGGGAGGGAGAGAGAGGGGGAGAGAGACCTAAGAAAGATGATGTGAATAGAAAATAAAAGAAAGAGCTCAAGAGATTGAATGATATAGGAGGAGAGAAGAATACAAAAGGAGATTGATGGAGAGGAAGATAGATAGAGAGATAAATAAAATATTGAGAGAGAGAGAGAGGAACATAGAAAGAGAACTAGGGAAATAGAGAAGGGGTAGAGAGACATAGAGAGATAGATGAAGAGAAATGGAGAGATGGAGAGGAAGATAAACATAATCTAAATAAAGAGATTTGCAGAGGGAGAGGGAGAGAGATAGAGAGAGGGAAATTGATAGAGAGACATGAATAGAGAGAGAAAGATAGAGATAAGAGACAGTGGGAAAAAATATAAAGAAAAGAGATAAAGAAAGAGAGGGAGGGATGAATGGTGAGGGAGACTAACTTTTAATCAATCATTTCATGCCAACAATCTGAATATGGCATGTGTCCATAGGGAGCTATTCTTAGAGTAATACATCATTTACTTAAGGTTTTTATAATTCAACTTTAAGACCTCTCCATTGGAGATAGAGATAAATAAAAAAATAAATAGAGAGATACAAAGGGGGGAAAAGACATATAGAGAGATAGGTATAGATATATAGAGATCAAGAGGGAGTGAGGGGGAGATTGATAGAGAGGAATTTAAAAATAGAGATAGAGTAGTAGAGAGAGATATAGATAAGAGATATAAAGGGAAAGAGACATTAAGAAAAGAGAGACTAACTTTTGATCAATTTTTTGTGTGCCAACAATCCAAATTTGATACGTATAAAGTGACATGTTTATGGTTCCAAATTTTGCATACACATGTCTGCCAAGGTAGTTGCATCCATATAATATAAAAAATTCCCCTTCCATTATGTTGAAATAGATGACATACCCTATTCTAGAGCTCCCAATTCAGGACAAGCAATGAGCAAGCAAAGGTTGTTGAGACTAACTTTATGCATTCCTATTGCATTTGCTTGAAAGTTTCTAAGGAGTAAATTCAATAAACCCATTTTTTGCATATTCTTTGATCACATTAAGCCATAAGAACACGCCTTTGGGGAATTTTTCCAAATAGTTTACTACCACCAAATTCGATCACTTTGAGTTTAGGATCCAAGTGTCACCTATTAGATTTAGGTTGAAAACTTGGATTGTTTGATTTCTCTCTTATTAGTATAGGTTTTTCATGGTATAAAGATTCATAACTTCTTACAAAAAAGCGATGGGTGATGTCCTTTTTAGTCAATGCATTGACAAGAACCTCACCATAGGTTGATACACTTGTATGATGGATGCCAATTAGCATAGAATTAATTTCTAATAACATTTTAGTGTTAAGTTATGTTGTGTTGCACATATGAACTTGATAGTGATATGGTTTTTTGATGATATAGACACGAACCCTTCTTTTATAACAAGATGAAATGTTCATAGTTTTAGTAGGTTAAATTTTGCTTCATTAGTGTCTCAATAGATATGTATTGGAAGATTTAATATCTATAGATATTGAAGGGAAAGGGAAAGAATGAAATGGCTACAAATAATTGTCTCATTGGGTGTATCCTATAGACTTTATACAATATAAAAAGAGTAATGTTTAATTAGATGAGAAACTTGCACACCAATTCGGTAATATCAAGGTCCCCTATGGTGAAGGTAAATTTGAAACTAAAAAGAATTAAAAGGGGTATCATCTAAAATATGTGATCAATATGAAAGGAAACTTATTGAATTCAAATCATAATTATACTAAAAATTTCTAGGAAGATATTGATAAAATGATTGATGTAAGGATAATATTTAAGGTGCAAATAAGTGAATAGGTATTAAGAATTGGAAAAATAAGAATATTTCAATGTTAAAAGTCCAAATACAATCGCATTAAGGACTCATTCCCTAGCCTATACATATAGATTCTATATTAGAAGTAGTTGGGAATGAGATTTAATCCTTTATGTATGGATCTTTTGGCTATAACTAGATTGGCATACTATCATACCATGGTTGACTAGCCATAAACCTAAAAATGTGGGAAATATTTGATTTGCACTTTTATTTAAAACTGTTGTACACTCCCATAATGGAATGCACAGGAAATATTGTTAATAAAGTTGTTAATGACCATCGTACTTGTTGAAGGGAAGTGGTAGACCTTGGAAAGTTGTCTTGAAAATTAGCTATTGTGTAATCGTTCTCTAAGCTACCACACCTAATTGGGAGGAATCACTTTATATTTGGACTATTATTATTGATTAGTTTCTATTATTTTGAATGGCCACTAGCCAAACTCAAGCTCAAATTTTCTTATTAATCTTGTAAGTAATCCTTTTATATTTAAATTTAATATTAGTTAAACATTTAGGGTATTTGTCTTATTTCTACAATGTGTATAAAAGAATATATATTGTTATCAATATTTACGGGTTACAATTTTAGTTTTAGTTGATTATTAGACTTGCATGTTAGTTAGCATTTTGTTATTATTTCAAAATTACAAAAAATAACAAAAGAAAAAAATTATTAAAAACTAGAGAGGGGAGAAGAATCTTGTACATCCTTTTTTAGATGTCATATAGATTTTTGTAAGGATGGGTGTCATGGAATAATCAAGCATATAGACACTATAGAGTCACTTTAACAAATGGTTGTTAGAGAATTTGGAGAATAGAGTGAGGAAATATGTTTAAAAGGAGATCAATTATTTAGAAGAGTTAGGATTTTTTATTCCAAAATTGGCCAACAAGGAATATCTAAAATTGTTTTACAATAGATTCCAAGATATAAGGACCCAAACCCCAAACCTTTGTCAAAAATTTTGAAGCAAGGAGGTTTTAGTAGATATATGTTAAAGGAGTCGGGATTTTTAATAACAATGATGGTTAAAAAGAATAAAAGTGGGAATCCTCAAATTTTAAAAATTTCCTTGGATGTAACTTTTGAAAAATGACATGGTAAGGGAAGTTGATTCCAAAGGAAAATTATACCCCACTGGTAGATTTTGACCCATTTTTCGACGACCATCCGTCAGAATTTCGACGACTGTTTGTTGCTATTATTGCGTCAGAATTTTGACGAGATGTCAGGCCAGAATTTCGACGTTTCAAATGTCGTCAAAATTTTGGCACAATAATAGCGATGAATAGCCGTCGAAATTCCGAAGCAATAATAGCGATGAACAGTTGTTGAAATTCTGACAGACGGTCGTCGAAAAATGGGTCAAATCTACCAGTGCCCCAACAAAGATGGCACAACAATGGTGTCATAAAATAATCCCAAGCACACAACTAATAAGGTGAAGGAATTACCTAAACTTAGGAATTTGAATTGAGAAAGTCTTCTAGCAATAAAATCTCAAAAATGGAAGGTTACTAAATCATATGATCATGAACTCAAAGTGGTAGTAACAAGAGTAGGAGTGGAAAAAATCCTATAGATCCCATACTTTAGCATTAGGGAATTTAAATAGTAGTTAGTGCATATGGTTTCTAGCTACCATCCACAAAGTCAATGTTCATATGTATAGTACATTTATGAAGAAATAAAATTACTTAGAAGGCTAAGGACTTCACAAGAATATTTAGTGCACCTTCACATGGATTTTTGGTGAGCTAACCCAATTTTAGCACCTATGGCATGTAAGCTCAAAAGGGCTATATGCAGTCAAACAACTATGCATAACATAATTGACTCATAGTGAATTAACATAGATGTGGGCCAAGGGACACAAGGGACTCAAGAAGTATTTAACATTTGATGAGTGGAGGTGAATCTTGTAATGTTATTAGATATCACTTGGAAGGAGCTACTAAGGCCTCAAAGATTGTCGTATAGTTGACTAACTATATGATGAAATTGAAGAAGGGAAAGATTCATAATTGGGATGAACTCCTCTTGGAAATAATCTATGTATTTATTTCATTGTCACATAAATATTTTTATGACATATGTAGCTAGGTTCTTCTTGGATAATGTATATTCTTAAGAAATTATAGAGGGATAATTTAGTCTAGATGATACTTATAAATCCAATCTTACATATATATTTCAACGAAGGCATCTTATTATTCCTTTGGCCAATACCAAGGAAGATTGTGGAGCAAGGAAAAACTGGAAGCATGTGGTGGAGGCAACAATAATATTAGAGAATGAGGGCAAAGATCTTGATAATGAAGATAAGGATGATAGAGAGGAGCACATGGATATCTAAATTATTACTTCATCCCATTCTTAGTCTATTTTAGGAAGTCCTTTGTATATAGGGGATGATGGACAACAAATTGAAGACTATTTTGGTGCTCCAAATTGTTCCCAATATTTTTAAAGGATGCACTTTGAATGAGATTTAGGATAAAATAGTATGTGAGCCTTATAATTAAAATATAGACAGATTGGGCCAATTGATAGGAGTAGGTACAATCTCTTCAATACTTTAAGCTTTACAAAATTTGGGAGGGTGATTCCTTTTTATCTCACAAGACAATTAAAGATAAATGTTTTAAAAATGACTATAAATAATTATTAAACCTTGAACAATGTAAGGATAATTCAATATTTTATCACTAATAGTTCCTCATGCTAATCTTCATGGGTTTTATAGCTAGTGATCTTGTAATGTACATCGAAACTTATATTTTTGAATTTTTTGTAAATATAACATGAAATGCAAAACAAGGTCACTTTTTATCACCTAGTTCCCAATGTGAGCAAGGTGAAAGCATACCATGGTTGGGACACTAACTAACTAGTGGCAAGTTGCATAGTTCTACAATGTATGCAATATTAGAAAACAAATAATGTCTTAGTAACATAGCCATCCAAAATTACATCTAAGATAATCTAGTGGTGAGATACAAATTATTACAATTTTGGATGATAAGTAATGAGATAAACTTATATTTTCAAAACTAGGAATTATGACATATAGTTGGACAATAATTTGAAGATAAACATTTTATCAAATAGTTGGTATATAATTGAAAACAAAAATAATTACTTGGAACAGAGGTTGGAGTAAATTAGAATAATGAGAGATGAATAATGCTAAAGCTAAATTAGATAGCTAATAAACTACTAGATAACTTAAGATTTTTGCTCACAAATTGTTACAATAGCATGATACCTCTAAAAACCATAATCCAATCAAAATGGCAACCAACTAAAAATTGTTTAGTCAATTTTGAAAGTACAATTTACTTTAAAGAAGATTGGAAATCCTTTGAATAATTTTTGTGTAGGATTAAACTATATAGATCCATATTATTGTACAAAAAAATTGTACACTTTTCAAGACCCCCAAAAATTCCCTAATTTTTCCATACTCTAATTTTATTGTTTGGATAGGCGACCTTAGGGTTTAAACACCTTCTAGATATAATGATGATGTACATTCTAAATCCTTCAAAAAGTGGATAGGGAATTGCATATCTAGATCATTAATACCATGTTAGAGTATATATAATATCCACAATGTCCACATATATAGACATATACATATATACATGAACATATACATATATGTATATTTGTATAAATACACATGTATATTTATAATGTATAAATGTATATATGAAGATGTCTATGTATGTATGCATGCATGTATATGTATATCTATATATTTATATATAGATATACATGCGCGTATATAGATTTATGGATGAGAAAAATATGAAGGATCTAAAAGTGGCTCAAAATGTGTTTTATGTTATAGTGTGCTCATTCTTTTGAAAGTGTGGCTAAGATTTAATGTATGCTTGTATGAGTTGATATTTACCAATCCCTATCCATATGTATCATGTTAAAGTTTTTCCTTTTTTGAGTGTTTTATATAACTTGAATGCACATTATAATTTAAATTATAAAAATCTCACCCATTAGAATTGGATTTCCAATATTGAGGATTGGATATACATATTAAGCTCTCAAATCTATGTTGTGCACATAAAATAGTATTTTTAGTTTACTTATTGTTATATTTGCACATTTTAGATAGAAATTCTATGAAATGACCACTAAAATGTCAATCTACTTCTTAGCTTTGTAACCATATATATATTTTTAGATTGAATAAACTAAGGTATTTATTTTTATTCACTATATATGTTTTGCCCAGACTAAGTAGTTTATTTTATTTACTTTTAATTATGTATTCATATGCCTAAAATACATGCGTGTTTCCTTTTTCATACTTTTTGATCTATTTTTCTAAATTTAAAAAAATATATACCATTTCTACGTGTTTCATTCTCTACACATTATTTTTTTAGGGGGAGAAGTAGGTGACACATACACTCAATGATTAGTTTTTAGGATGCACCCACTTCAAAAAATCACAAGTTGTATTTTCTTTGTTGTTTGTTATTTTGTTGTCTTGCAACTATTTTTACTACTTTTGTTAGGCAATGTTGTCTAGCTTTTGGCCTTCTCTAAAGGTTGTTTTTTTTTTATAAGGAAAATTAGGTTTTGAAGAGGCCCCAAAACCCTTTACAATGAAGAGAAGCTGTTAAAAAGACTAAAACAATAAAACCCATAGCCCAAAAAAACCAAAAAGTTGACAAAAGATAAAACCAGGTAACCCGTCAACATCCCAACAACAAAACATTAGCAACAAGGCTAACCAAACAAAAGAAACAACAAAGCTACAATATTTTTTCAAGAACATTGGTTGAGGCCAAATTTTCCTCAACGACCCCCTCGTGCATCTCAACCACATCCTTGAGCTCCTCGAACGAAATAGAAGCCCTTTTCTTGGTCTTGCTCCTCGTTCTCAAACACGAGCCAACATCCAAATTCTTCTCCACATCAGGGCCAATTTCCTTAGTCTTCTCCTCTAGATTCATGTGGTTAACATCCTCAATGGCCTTCTCATGTTCTCCTGGATCCAGAGACTTTCAAATCCATTTTATGGTTTTCTCATTTAAAATAGAGAGACCCTTAGCAGTAGATTTCAAGGATTTGTTGCTAATGTTAACAACAATTTTCAAATCATTAGTAATGTTACTAATTTTTTCCTCCATATTAACAAACCTCTCCTCAATAGTCTTTTGGACGGCCATTTCTAGGGATGTAATCCTCTCCTCATGAGTTTTACCAAGTTGATCAACATCAACAAAAAGTTTATCAAGCATTATATTCATAGTCTTAACCTTACCTTTGATCGACCATTCCTTCTAGTTGCTATGCACAAGCATAACACAAACATATTTCTAGTTTTAAAGTTGTACGTTGAGCTCTTTCACTTCCGAGAAAAGCCACTTCACTAGCGAGAGCAAGTTGCAAGTTTCATCCTCTGCCATTCTATAGAAGAGATCCATGTTAACATCATCCCAATTGACCAGTGGCATAGCTTGAGAACCAACATTCTCGACAAGATCCTCTTGAGCCCCCTCTATGTCCTCCAAATCCTCCTCAATAAGGGAATACTCTACTTCAATCACCTCCAATTTCACCCAATGCTTATCTGACATATTCGCCAAGTCCGCTAGAATTTCCATCTGCTTTTCCTTCACATCACTTCCCTTAACCTACTCAGCACCAATAGGAGATTCTAAATTAGCCTGGTTAGGGCCAACCGCCTTGGAACACACTAATCCCTCATTCACCTGCTCAATATCCTCCATAGGATGCTCAGACCCTGGGAGGCCATTACTCGGGACATGCATATCATCTAAAATAGGTGAAATATCACCAGACTTTCCATCACCCAAGACATGTTTGACATCAGGAATAGGGGACTTCTCCATAGCTCTAGAATCATCCACCTTCTACTTGACATCACGCTTCTCTTTCCTAGGGAATTTTTACTTCCCCTTCGCATTCTTCTTCATTGAAGACACCACAACTTCCTTCATTTCATTATCAATTTCATAACCCTTATACAAGGATTCAGAGTCCTCATAAACCTCAACAGATTCACTATCCTCCTTTGACATCTCCTCATAATTATAATCATCATCCTCATAATCCCCCTCCCACTCCTTCGTTGAATCACCAGTACCATACCTTGTATTTTTTCCACCCTTTTTACGAGTTGGGGTCTTAGGAGAAACATGAACCATCTTCAGCTTAATGTGCTCAAAAATAATATTCATAAGGCCTTCATGGAGAATAGCCTTCCTAGGGTTCTTCATATGATCCTCAATACTTGTTTCCATAGAAAGCAAGAGGTAAAAAGGAAACGAAACTAAAGAATTATGGTGGAAATGATTCAATAACATGAAGTGATATCCATAGATAACAAAAATCCTACCCTCCAAAGTGAAATATTGCATAATGGCCAGAGCATTGTCCCTCTAAAGTGGCTTGATTGATTTGTGTGCATACCCACCACTACCAATTGACATGAGCTTCTTCTTCTCAACATTTTTGAAGAAATTTGCAAGGGCCTTCTTGGCTGCAACCCTGTCTCTGTAAAATTCCCTTCCATTGGAAGGAAGACTAGTCACCTCGGTGATGAAATCCTCATTAATGTTAAATGCCACACCTTTGTAGCACAAAATCCTGTTGTTCTACCCTTTACCAAAAGCCTTCATCACTTCAGGGTTCGTACCATCGAGCTTCAACATATAAGGACAGACACCACCCTTTTCTAAATGCTCCCAAATAGTTTCATTACTCCTAAACTCCTCACAAGAGCTTAGCTCCACTCTGCGACGATCTCCTCCCATGGCAACATGCAACGAACAACACTCCACCTACTCCTTAATTTTTTGCAAAGGCGAGATTAAGCAAACAAACCACAAGGAAATGAAAAAAATACCCACAAAACATGTGAGCCTACCACACCAAGTACAACCATACCTTAGATCCTAGTTTATAATCTCATGGACATCTAAAAGGAAATTATTAGAAGAGTAGGCACATGACTCGACATGCAAAAACCAACTCAAGAAGAAATAAAAAAGCCTTTCTCCTAGCTTAACTGCCTTCATGACATGACAACTGGTCATAATTGGAAATGTTCTTAAGATATAGTGGTAAGGAATCATAAGCATTCCAATTATTTCGAGCCACCACTCCTAAATTAGCTAACCCATCAGCCAATAAATTAGCTTCCCTGAACACGTGAGAAATTCTAACCTCATCAAAAGAGTTAATGATGGATAAAGAATCATTAATCAGATGGGCTATCAACCATGATGGTGGGATACTCTTCATAAGACACTTAATAATTTTAAGAGAATCCCCTTCAATCCAAAGTTTTGAGACCCCATAATCTTTAGCCAATAAGAGGCCATGATAGGTTGCTGCAAAGGTGGTTTTGTTGAAACTATGATGTTTTTCTAATATTTCACTATCTCTTCTTTTTTTTATTGTAAAAGATAGAGGCATTTTCAAAACCCCTCTTTACCTTTGATAAAAAAACTAAGAATGTCTTGTAGTATAGACTCTTAGTTATAATTCCACTAATTAGTTTTTTTAAAAAAATTAACAAAATAAAAAATGGGGAACACACATGAAACACTGTGTTATATTTTAGTAATAATAACACGACTAGTTTGGATGCTCAACACTTGACCCTCTTAGTATTAACCATTTTTAAAAATCCTTAGTAGTTTATAAACTAGAATTGGAGCACTTATATAATTATGTTCTTATCACATCTTTGAATTGACTATAGGAATCTTGAATCACTTGTTGAAGTTCAAGTTTTGTTGATTAAAAAAAGTGACCAATTTGATTCTTTTTTACCTCAATTTTTATGCACTTACATATGTGTGTATGTAAATTTAAAATATTTTAAGTGTCTTCTTTTTAAATAGCAGGAATCGGTCGGGTATTCATCCCCTATAAACTGCAGTGCACCTAGTAAACTTTTTTCACGTGACTAGTGATGCTAACGTGACACACCCTCCTGTACCACGAGGAAGGTGGGGAGACTAGACCTCGTGACCTCTTTCTTGCAATAGGATGTTTTAGCCAATTAAAATATTTTAAGTTAATATTATAGTAAAATTTAGATTTATGTCATACTTTAGAAAAAAATGATACATTATTGAACTTTCACCCTAAGACTATTATGAGTAGAAATAGAATGATATTTTAAGAGTAATAATGAGCCTAGGTTAAAGAATTTTCTAAATAAGGCAAGATTATGTGTTAGGATAATGCACCTAAGAAACTCACATAAAATAATGTAAGACAAAAGAGAAAATGTGAAATAATACACTTTTCATCTCAACATGTTTGTATCTTTCATAGTTATTATTTTTATTTTGTATACATGAAATTGTCTCTTATATTGATTCCAACCCTTTATTATTATAATAGTTAATTCATTGTTTGTCGGTTTTTCAAAATTTTACTTATTGTATCTTTGCTAGCAATCATGATTTTTCCAATTTTATTTGCACAAGATTCAATCCCTATTTGGAACTTTAAATTTCCCATACATGCTATAATTTATGAATCCAAAATATTATTCCTTCCCATTTATTTTTATTATTCAACTAGATACTTTTCGGTTTACTATGATAAATTAGACTACACTTCAATCTCAACATGATTTTTTTAGTTTAGAAAATGATAGAATAATATAATAGAATAATTTTACATCCATAAGACCAAAGATAACCTATGGGATAACAAACCATGGATCATTATAGCTTTCAAAATTTCTCAGCAATTGGTAAGAAACTTGATGATGAGCTCTAGTATTTTCTCAATCATATCCTCTTTGAACAAATCTTGTAATGAAGTAGTTGCTAAAATGTCTGCATACTCGGATTGAATATTATAAGAAGCTTCACACTCTAGAATAAAATGCTTCTTAGATTCAACTACCCCTACCATGCAAAATATACACAAGTTCTTTTCTCCCATTATTCCTTAGGCCTTTTCCATCTACCTATTTCACATTGGAGATGATGTTAGCTATTCTTTAATTAAACTATAAGAATATTTGATCTTCAAAGTATATTTTCTGCTATGTATGTCATTTGTTGATTATCATAAGTAGGCTTATATTTTCAATATAATGTTTCTTTCTCCTTAATGATTTTTCCTACATATACTTGTAAAATTTACCTTTAAAAAAGGCATTTATTTCTTTGTTATTATTTGGAACATACTTAAGTGAATACCCTATTTGCTCATTCACTTAAAATTTTGTTTTATCTAATAATGTTTCTCTCATTCAAGCCTTATTTGATGACAACTTGAGGCCATCTATGTGTCTCCATCTATTCAAATTTTGAAAGATAACTTATATACACACCATAGCAATGGCCTTAATAGGGGAGGGTACCTATTTTAGCAAGAATTATCTCATAAGGGACTAAAATTTTGAGTTTAAATCTTCTTGTGATCATGCATTTTTAAATCCTCTTTATTTTCTTCTATTTTACCATTGAAGTGCTACTATGTCATAATCCATATTTGTAAAGAATCACTAGAACTTGAGTAAAGTCTAAAAAGAATATAAATGTATATTTTCCAATCCCATAACTCTGCCTCTGTACTTCTTTTTTGTAATGCACATAGTTCTCTCTACCCTCCCAAAGTTGTCTTCCTTTTGTAAGTATCCCAATTGAGCTTGTTATTGAATTCAATGCCAAGCTATTCATACTCTATCACTTCCTCTATAATATTCCATTCAAAATAAAAGTTGAGATAATGTTATCAAGTTATTATACCTCATTTGAGAGATCCAAATTTTTTTAACCTTTTTACCATGTTCATTTAAAAATAATTTAATTATTCTATTTCTTCATGGCCTGCTCAATATTCAAGTTAGTTTTAGCTTTGTAGTCTGTCTATTGGTAATTATTAGGTCTTTGGGTGCTTTAATGTAACTATCACGAGTCTTTAATTGATTCTTCTTTGCACTTTTGGTAGAGCTTATATTTGATTTATATGAAGTATTTTTATTTTCTTTTGAATCCTTTGAGTTTTATTTCTCCTACATAAATTTATCCATTTTTTGTGGAGTGACTAGATAATGAATATTCATATGCTATATTAAACACAAGATAGTTTCTACAACTAATAAAAGCTCTCAATGATCAAATAAGTGTTTGATCAGTCAATCTTTTAGTGATTTTTCAAAATTCTTGACTCATCAAAGGTTTGGAGGTACTTTAGAACGTTAATTGAATATATAAATATTAAGAAATTGTGTGCCCTTTTAAATTTGTCTTGATTTTCAAAGAAGAGAATTGTTACTACAACTTATTCCTACCACTCATCCATAGTTCTAATTATGTTTCTTGTCAAGTCCTTATTTCCAGAAAGAGAAATGTTACTATAAATTGTTGCTACCACTCATCCCTAGTTCTACTTATTGTTCTTGCTTCTTAGAGGTAAGATTCCATACTATTTCATTTTCTAAGGAGACTGAATTTGTTTGGAATATTAAATTGCAAAAAAAATTGGGTTTCATTAATGTTATTTTGTTAAGTACCCACATACCTTTCAATTTTCCTACCCTTTTTATGATTTACAACTATCCATAACTTTTCTCATGTATAACCAACATTCTTTACATTTATGTGTATCATTGCTTCCTTCAAACCTTAGCCCATTGCCTTTGGTTAATTTCAAAAACTCCCAAAATGAAATATAAATACTAGGGTTGCAAGTAGTCCATTTTCATCTACAATTTATCAGCTAATATTGGAGATAGTCATCTTTGGTATATTGAGATGGAATATTTTTGTAAGTTGTACCTCAAAAAAATTACCCATTTTCATTATTAATAACTTTAATAATTTATTAAGTTCCTATATTTTAATTCAATGATATACTCATGTATATTTTGTCTGTAATAGGCATCTATCAAAATAGGATAGACATCCATCCATATAGGACATGCATTCATCCATACAAGACAAGGATCCATCCAAATAAGATAAGTAACACTTTGGCTAGATACTTATATGCATGTGACATCCACTACCTTGATTCTCTCTTGAGTGACTACACTTCCCTAAAAAAAGTGCACCAAGGTCATTATCACTTATGGATATATAAATAAAGGTTTGATTCCTACCTCAAAATTTGGCCTAAAGCCTTAATGAGTCAAACAAATTGAATGTCCATTGAGTTCTTTCAAGTATATACTAAATTTATTTTATCTTTAACTCTAATTTAGAGTTTTTTATTAGTGGTGTTTAGTTCTATTGTTTTAAAAGTGATTTATTTTAGTTATTTACTTTAGTTTCTTAAAGCATAGGCTAATATATTTAATTTTGGAATATCTCTAACCCCACATCTAAAACTTAATTACTAGTAATATCCTTCACTACCCAAACTACTTACATACTTTTTTTTGAATGGGATCAAGGTGTAATATATAGTTTTTTCTTCAACTCTATGTTTGATGTGTATTGTTAAATGTGGGTTAAGACTTTTTTTTTATAGTTCCTCTATGACTGCTACACCATGAAGGGAATCATTAACTCATTAAGTACTTTAGTCTCATTGACTAGTACTTGTCTACTATTAAATTATAATCCTAATCCTAATAGATTACTTAGTCATATTGACAAGAGTTTTAATTTTTTTCTTAAAGTAGTTTAGGATATCAATGCATTCTCTTTAAATATAATCCTATGAAAACAAAAAAATAAACTAACAATTTATTTATCTTTATTACTATTAGTTATCTAGGAAGATTTCTTATTTCTCAAATTTAATATCCAAATGATTCTTATTACCCATAAATTTGAACTAGAGTCACCATAAATATCAAACACTACAAATGGTTTAGTTTCAATCTTATTTTAATGTTTACTATGCAATAGAAAATTAATACTAATTACTTTTCATAGTAAAATAAATTAAAATTATATATGAATGAATCTCCTGGGAAACAAAATCATAAGCATGTAAGTTTGGAGATAGGTCAACTACTCCAATGGCACTCATCCATAAACTAGTCACTGACACAAATAACATAAAGAGATGTAACCAACATTTATTGGAAAAAAACAACCCCAAAAATTTGGGACCAACAACAGTTCTTAGTGACCATAAAATAAGTCTCTTCGACTTGAGTTGGCTTAAAAACACAAAATGTATATGTACCATCACCATCTTCAAATAAAGTATTTTCCAATATAGCATCGTGAATAACTTGAAACTTAGAAATAATTTTACTAAATTACACACATAAAAAACTTAAAAAAGATTAAGACTTAAAAAGCTATTAAATTAAAATAATTAATCTAAAATTGATTGTAAGATTTTAAAGTTTTAAAGTAAATTAAGACTTTATAATCTAGTAAGGAAATTTCATATTTATCTTGATATTGTAAAAGCTAATTTATAAATATTAAAATTTATAAAACACTAAAATTTTCAATAACTAATTTATATTTAATAAAAGTTTTAACTTAAAGCTTAATAAACTAATTATATTGTATGGATAAGATTTTAAAGTGAAAGTTATCAATTACATAATAAATAAATTAAGTAATTAATTAATTAACAAATAAAATTATATATTTATAATTTAGGACTAATAAATAGATAATTAATATAATATTTAATACTAGAAATCACATCTTATTATGTAGTGGGTACACCAAAGAGGTGTGGAGGGTCAATCAAAGAAGATTTTGGTGTATTTTTTGCATACATTTCTGCAATAATACATGGGGTTAATTGGTAGGGGATTTAGCAAATGATTTGTTTATGCAACAAAGGTCTCAATGGAGAAGTGGTAGCTTTGAATCAACTATGTATCCACTTATAATGATCCAAACACATTTGAAAGAATACCTTTGAATCAGGAAGATAATTAGGCTACATTACCAACAAGCTCACATAGTGTTTACAATAGGGAGAAAGGGAGAGAGAGGGAGAGATAGGGATAGAAAGAGGGAAAGATAGAGGGGGTAAGATCAAGAAAGAGAGAGAGGGGTAAAGAGATAGATATAGAGATGGAGATGGAGGTGTATATGGGAGAGAGAGAGAGAGAGAGAGAGAGAGAGAGAGAGAGAGAGAGAGAGAGAGAGAGAGAGAGAGATGGTTCAGAGATAAATATATAGAGAGGGAGAGAATGAGAGAGGAGGAGATAGAAAGATAAAGATAAAGATAAAAAGATATATAGATAGAGGTAAAGAGAGTGATAGATAAATGGGTAGAGAGATGTAGAGATAACAATATGGTGATGAAGGGATAAATAAAAGAATAAATATGGAGAGAGAGAGAGAGATAGAGATGCAAAGAAATATAGATATAGAGGTCTATGAAGAGGGAGAGAGAGGGAGAGAGATGGATGGATAGAGAGAGGGATACATGTCTAGAGATAGAGGGGTAGAGAGGAAGATAGAGGTAGATATAAAGATAGAGTGTGTGTGAGAGAGATATGGAGATAAATATAAAGAGGGAGAGAGGGAGAGAATTAAAGAGAGGATAGAGGTGAAGTAGATAGATATAGAAAGAGGGAGTGATAGGAAGATATGGAGAGAGAGAGGGAGATATAGGGATAGAAAGAGGGAGAGATGGAGAGATATATACAATACAAAAGATAAAGGGGGAAGAGAGATATGTGGGAGAGGTAAGGAGATAGAGATATTGGAGAGGAAATAGAGAGGAAGATAGAGATAGAGATGGAGATGAAGATGGAGATGGAGTAGATCTTTCACATCTTTCATATACATTGCCTAGTGAATGTGATTGTTAGGGGGCACCATAATACACTCCAACAAAGGTATCAATGGAGAAGTGATAACTTCAAATCAACTATGTATCCACTTGCAAGGGTCCAAACGTAATTGAAACAAAACCTCCAAATTGGGAATACAATTAGGCTCCATTACAAATAGAATCATATTATGTTTGCAATAAGGAGAGAGAGAGAGAGAGAGAGAGAGAGAGAGAGAGAGAGAGCATTTATTTGTTAAAAGAAAAATTATCCATGGAGCCCATCATTCATTAAACTTAGTAAAAATAGTTTGACAAGCATAGGATTTTATTGTAGGATGAAGTGACACTTAATGATCTTTGAAAGGCCAATAAGCTTCATTTATATGTAATCATTTTTTCTATCTTTTGACATAAAGAGACCCTTGGAAAAAGTGGGCCCAACCTATCTTTCTTCTTGTGATGGTCTTGTCTTAATTATTTATTTAAATTAGTTTGCAATATATTTTAAATATATTTGGAATATGCAAAGGTTTTAGAAAATTAGTTATATTTAAATAATGAGAATTATAATCTATTTTTAATACATCATTTATCAAAGTTTAATTTTTTGGTATGATTGATCTTTATTTGACCCTAATAAATTTGAGGGATTGAATCATTTACTTGTGATACTTTAACCAAATGACAAATTCTAATTTAGATATGTGCTCCCTCTTAATATTTAATCTAACATATAAAAATAAAAAGCCATTATCCAAATATATTTTGTATATAAAATAAATTATATTTATTGATATATCATAATTTTCCCTTGATTAAGTATGTCAGTTGTTTTAATTTAGTTAAAATATTAATTTTAGAAAATAAATAACTTACAAATTGAAAATATATCATTTAATTAACTTTAAAAAAAAAAGTACTTAAAAATTAAATAATTAAAATCACACTATAAACTAAAGAGTTTGAAATGTGCTATAATGAAGATAAAATTATGATTAGCTGATAGGCTACATATAGTGTGAGATTTGAGCCTGAAATAAGTATCACGCCTATAAACCACTATTGAGTCATCCAAAAACAAGTTTTAGTTGTCATTTAATGGTAAACCAATTTCCATTTAATGGTAAAAACCTCCAAAATATCAGGTAAAAGCCTCTAAAATCTCACTTATCACATAAAAGCCAAACAAATATTGATTTGACAACTGGATGAGAACATTCTATTTTTATTTGTAGTGTTTTTGTCAAATTGGTGGCAACTTTCTTTTTTCATTTGCATTGCTTTATATTTTAAATATGTATGCAAATATTTCATAAACAAATAATACTTAATTTCTTTAAGGAAAAAATCTAGAATTTTCTAAGTTTATTTCATTCCATTATTTAACACTTATTATTAATTTCTTAATCTAGCCACATGCAACTAGATTTTGTAGCACATTCATGCACAAACACGTACTCTCTAACATATTAGCATACATATAGATTTCTATTGGCGTAATCCTTGAACTTTAGGTGCAAGTGCTAGTTTATACTATAGGATCGATGTCCATCCTTTGTTTCCTTAAAAATAATTATAATTTAAAAAGGAATGTAAGAGCATGCAAATATTTCATCTAATATTTTTTGGTTTTTTAAGTAGTGATTTTATCTCTTGACGACCCTAGTGAAGTCATCATTTCTATCTTGATCCTCTATATTTTGCTCCATGAGATTCTATAAATTTTATTTTCTCTATATTAAGACTTCGTATTAGCAATTAACTTTTTTTAACAATATTATCAAGTCAAACCATTTAAAATTAATATAAATGGGAAGTTGATATAATATCTATAATATATTTATTATTAATTAAAAAATATACAATTACATTAATTTAAAAAAAATAAAAAAATTAAACAACTCAAATGTTATACAAAATAAAGAATTTAAAATGTTTTACAATGATATAAAACTATGATTTATAAAAAAAGCTAGATTTCTATCATTTGTTTTTTTTAAAGTAAGTATAACTTAAAATAGAATGTAAGAGTATGTAGAGATTTGATCTCCAAAAAAATTTAGCTTTTTAAGTAAGATTTTATTTCTTGATCATATGCATGTTCTTGCATGGGATTTTATGGATTTTATTTTATGTCACTTTTATACATTAGCAATAGAAATAAAAAAAATAGCAATACTATCAAGTTAAATAATTTGTAATCATCTAAATATAAAATAGATATAATGACCATAATATATTTACTGTGACTTGCACCAAAAGGAGATGCAAGGGTTATGTTGATAGAAATTTATATATAAGATAATATGTTAGAGAGCAAAATTTGATACATGCATAGAAGATTACATTAACTTTATTTACAATATTTTATGTATTGCATACTATTTTTTGTGCTTACACTTTTGAAATAAAATCTTAAAATACATACAATAATGTTTATGTAAATCCATTGACCATGAAATACAAGGGCTTTGAGAGCCAATTATTTGTTTTAAACTAATTGTTGATGATCGAGCCTAAGCTTCTTCTAATTGCATACAATATTCTCTTCTACTTATCCCTCCCCTTATTAAAATTTTTCACAAGCAAGAGAAATGTTGAACAAGGATTTGGAATATATTCACAAAACAAGTCAGCTGATACTAAAAGAGAAGCTCCCCAAGGTTTGGAATTTGCACTTACAACTACATTAAATACCAACAATAAAGACCACATTCACCAAGCTAAGTCTATAAACCATGACCTAGACTCATTTAGTGTTAACAAATCTCTTAGTTATGAAATCATAAATAAGTTCACGAATGTCCACCACAAAAGCATCTAGAATTCTTCAAATTAATTCTAGAAGACAAAACAAAGGAGAATTTTTTAAAAGTGCTAATCATTTGATTGAAGAGGTTAAAGAAAGAACTCTATGATTAGATTTCTATTGTGGAGCTACTAATAGGAATTGAAATAGGAATAAGTATGACATATTTCTAAATTGACACATTTATATAAATTTGAATTGTTAATACATGAAAAATGTTTATAAAGGGTCAGTGCAAGATCATGAGGGTCCAAACTAGGCCCCTAAGTGGCAATGAAATTTCAGAAAAATAGAGTTAGGAAACTTGACATAAAAAATTTGAAGAGGTTATTAACATAATTTGGAAAATATGTAAGAACAAAACTTGTAGCAAATTGAGTGTAATTTCTAGGCTACTAATCCATTTTTATAAAAAAGTAAATCTTTTTAGCAAAAAATTGAAATTTCAATGCAGTGGTACTATATTTTCAAGAAAAAGATAAAAGTAGGTGTATGTTTGACCACTCTAAGTACAAGAAAAAAATAATATTTTTTTTTAATAAAACTTTCAATATATGTAGAGGACACATGCCTAGATGTGTTGGATTTTATTTTGTAATTTTTTTGCATGTAAATAATTAGTTGTGATTTTTTATTAGAATATTTCAAAATTATTAAAACGTGTTTGTTTGACCACCATAACTTGGTCAAAAAATTATGAAATTTATTTTTCTTTTATCCTATAGTATGTGACACATCTTTTAGATTAAAAAAATGTGAAATAGTTTGAAAGTTATAGAAGTTTTTCAATCAACCTATAAATCAGGACTTTAGTTGTAATGTATGTAGAAAATCAATAATAATTATTTATTAAATTCAAAATAAGGCATATCTTATATTGGTGGAAAGCTAAAAAAAATTCTATAAACCCATTTCATTTCATCTTGAATTCGGATCAAGAAAAAGTTGTCAGCCACAAGGGAAAACTTTGGAAAACTAAGGAAATTTTGTAAACACTTTTTTCAGTTGACTTTCCATATTTGGCTATCCCAAGCCTATTGATTTTGTCAGAAAAAATAGATATTCGTTTGAAACAAATATCTTTTTCTTGTATTATTTATAATACATAATATTTAATATATTAATATATGCTAATATACTAATATCTTATATATATTATATATTACATATTATTATATTATGTACTATTATATTATATAATATTATATTATATATTATTATATATTATATAATATATTTAATACATAGTATATATTATATACTATGTTATAATATATATAGTGGGATAGAGAGAGGGGGTATGAGAGAGAGGTAGGGAGAGACTAGAGAGAGAGAAAGACCTAAGAGGTAGATGGAGAGTGAAAGAGACCTGATAGAGAGAGACTTGATAGAGAAAGAGAGAGAGACCTGAGAGGGAGATGGAGAGTTGGAGAAACTTGAGAGAGAGAGAGAGAGTTATCTAGGTAGGGTGCCCAAGGGAGAGACCTAAGAGAGAGAGGGGGTGGTAGGTTGAGATCTGAGAGGGAGAGAGAAGGACTAAGAGAGAGTTTACAGTTTAGGATGGAAGGTATAGAGCGAGTGAGAGACCTAAGAGAGAGAGGGAGGGAGGGATAGAGGGAGGGAGAGAGGGAGAGAGGGGGAGAGAGATAGAGACCTAAGAAGAGAGGGGTTTGGGAGGGAGAGAAAGAGGTACTAAGAGATTTTTCTAGGTAGGTTGGGAGGGATAGAGGGAATGAGAGATATTTGTTTAGGTAGGGTGCAAGGGAGAGGGAGAGAGAGAGAGAGAGAGAGAGAGAGAGAGAGAGAGAGAGAGAGAGAGAGAGAGAGAGAGAGAGAGAGAGAGAGAGAGAGAGAGAGAGAGAGAGAGAGGGAGGGAGGAGAGAGGGATGGGAGAGAGAGAGAGAGAGAGAGTGAGAGAGAGAGATCTCTGTGTGTGAGGGATAGAGAGAGAGAGGAGAGGGGAGAGGAGACCTAGAGAGAGAGAGCTAGGGAGGGAGAGAGTATAAGATATATAATATATAATACATAATTTATATACTATATAGTATAAAATATATAATATATAATATATCATAATATATAATATATTATTATGATATTAATATATAATACAATTATTATATATTAATAATACATAATATTGGTTTTATTTATTATTTATTTTATCAAAATTAAACACAAACGAATATCCATTATAAATGAATATTCATTACTTATTGTATACGATTTGAAGCTTACCCTATGCATGCATATTATTCGGTTGATATGAAACTAAAAATAACAGATATCCACTATTTATTGTATAAGATTTGAAGCTTCCCCTATGCATACATATTAATATACAATATAATTTATATATACTATATACTATATATAATATATATTATATAAATATGTATAATATATTAATTTAATATATTAATATATAATAAATATATTATAGATGGATTTGGGAGGGATGGCGGGAGGAAAAGATGAGAGAGAGAGATAGAGAGAGAGAAAGGCCTGAGAGGGAGATGGAGAGAGAGAGAGGGAGTGGGCGAGACTAGAGAGAGAGAGAGGGAGTGGGAGGGACCTGAGAGAGAGGGAGTCAGAGAGACCTAAGATAGAGAGATAGAGGGAGAGAGGGAGTGGGAGGGGCTTGAGAGAGAGGGAGATGTAGAGTGAGAGAGTGTGGGAGAGACTTGAGAGAGAGAGAGATAGAGAGAGGGAGTGAGAGGGACGTAAGAGAGAAAGAGGGAGTGGAAGAACATCCAAATTTGTAAATATCACAAAGGGCTTTTGAGTCTTGCAAGCCATTTTATTGTGTACCTATATATATTAATAATACATGTTGTAAATACCACGTTGAGTTTTCAATGTATCATGAATTATTATGCCATATTTGTTCTACTATGCACACTAATAAAATTTTGTTGGACTGTCATGGAATGAAACTTTGCAAGTCATCTAGGGACTCGTTAGATTCATTTTTATGCATTAGAGGTGATGGTTGCAATTCTGTATAAATGTGTAATAATTTTTTTTTAAAGTATAATTATTAAGTTAATTAGTTGCATACATTCATTAAGTTACGAGATGATACACTAATTTGAGTTTTCCATAAGCGACTTTAGTATTTCGCATTGCACATATTAATTAACATTAACATAAAGATAAACATTGCATTTCATTTAATATTCCATTCAAGATAATAGAAGGTACAAACATGTTTCCATACATTGCATTTGATAGAATATACAATACTCATCCATCATGGTGAGGTAGTTCAACAATAATTACAATTACATATACATTGTTCACCTCATATACAATTGAGGGATGTTTTCAAATACAAGATTTACAAAATTACAATGAAGAAGTACACAAAGTTTCCAAGTGCGAGCTCTCCATCCATGAAGCTCTCGATGCCATGATCACAAACTGGGGACCCAACGGAGTAAGGTGCACGTTCCACCCAACCATGTGGTACCCATAGGTCCACCCCTCGTGCTAGGAGATAGTAATATGGTTACCTAGACATAATCTACTAACCCTAGACACAAGTACACAACTAACTAATGGTTACATTGCTTCCATATTTAGACCATTGAATGTACTACAAACAAAAGGTTAACTGTTATTTTAGGTGGAGTGTCATCACAACATTGCAAAGATTACCCTGGTGTTTCTTCCTAAGTTCCAGCCCCCATCATGGGTTACCCTGGTAACCTCTTACAAAACCCGACCCCATTGCTAATTATTGCGGAATCGAATGTCTTTTGAAGAAACAAGACATCGATTTTCCATTCCAGGCCTTCTCATCTTATACTCAAGACTGTAGTAGCTCAAGAGTCATAAGCGAGGCATAATCATCTTGTTAAGAGTTTTAATCTAACTATTGTGTCATTTAGTTTTACTTGACTTACTAAATTTTTGTAAGTTACCCTGACACCACTTTGTGTGTCGGCCCTTACAAAAAGCCACTCCCCTAAACATAACAAGGATATACTAAGTTTTCTTGACTAGGGTTTACAAAGTGCACAAAATTCATCACATAATAACAATTGACCCACAACGATCATTAAAACTTTTGTCAAAAACCAGGTATCAAAACACCATATTTAACACATGCACAACCCAAGTTAACTCAAGAAATACATTTGAACAATAATACACCCTTACTATACAAATCATTCTGGAAGACTTATACGCCTATAACTTTCCCAATTTACCCAAAAAGAACACAAAATTTAAAGAAAATTGAAAGAAAATAACACATCTACTTTAGGATATACTAGATCCAATCAAACAGAATATGATGTACATAATTAATCTTCTAGAGTTTAATTTATTTTCCATTTAATGCCAAGAAAGAAATCTATACTTTGTTCAATTACATTTCCACATGTTAAAACGTGATCTTTATAAACTCAAGACTATCTGATCAATTTAAATGTAAATATTCTATCATAATAAATTAATTATGAAAATATCTCATTATAATTCAAATCCTAATTTGTACACTTTACAAATTTAAAATAATAAATTATATCATTTATTATTCCTATTCAAATAAAATTTTTAATTAAAGTATATATATATATATCCTATATATATAATACATTATAATTATCTATATATAATATATATAATATGTTATTTATATACTATATATATTATATATAAATATATTATAATATATTAAATAAAATAAAATTTATAAGATTCTAAGTTCAACCATATGAATTTCTTAAAATTCGCGTCGTATGAAATTTTCGTTAGTTTTCATTTAAGAAAGAAATTTATACACAAAATAAAATGTGCAACACACGACCGTGACTCCAATGGGGAGGGCGCGACCCTCTCCAGGGCTGCGCCCAGTAGCCCCTGGTTGCTGTGCGCAGCCATGAAGACTGCGCCCAACAAAACAAGAAATGGGGAGGGTTTCAGCCCTCCCCTGTTACTGTATATTTTTTAAACAAAGTTTCTTTATACAAAATTTCGCCCAAACAGCAAATTACGGATTTCGGTAATTTGGATAAAATTTATTTAAATTCGCCTGTACGGCGATAGTATAAACAAATAAAGTTTTTACAATCCAATTTATATATGCACCATATATGAAATATATGTACATATGTATATATATATATTTAAACATATATATATATATATGTATATATATAATTTTCATAGGGAATCACCATAGAAATATACAAAAAATTTCTTCAGGGTTACAGTAGGGAGATCGGGGAAAACTGTAGAATTTTAATTGGGGTTTTCAAAGGAACACACACAGAAATACCATTTAAATCCCAAATCATTTTTGTAAATTCAATTTCCTTTTCAACAAATAATTTCCCTCACAAAAATTTAAATAATTTCTACAGATAATATTATACACAGAGATTTTCTGAACCATCAAATTTTCACAAATCAAGTTACAGAGAACAATTTCTTTTACGAAAAATACAGGGATTTAAACTAAGCGAATTTCTTTTCGGATACATTCCCTTTCAAAACCCACAAAATAAAATGTACAAGAAAAATACCTGATTTCCTTTGCTATCTGGTGAAGAAAGCCTCTGTAGCCTCTGTTACCTATAGCTTCAAAATCGTTCCCGAGAACCAAAGCCAAATAGCAACCAAAGTTTTTCCACAAATTTGCAACAAAAGTACCAAAAAGCATATACCAAGAATTTTTACAGAGCCCAAAATATTTTCCCGTGAATGATAGGATAACCTCTATGATTTCCCAGATCCATTATTACCTCCATAAACAAATTTCCTCAACCATAATAAATTAATGCACTGGCACACATGTTGAGAAGTGGTTGCAAAATATCTTCTCCACCACTTCTCGGCAATCTTGCCAATTTTCAATTGCATGCAATTAATTAATTTAATTTAAATTTACATCCAATATTCAAACCACATGCATTTATTTTTATTTAATTTTCTAATTTTCAAATACAAATTTAATTTACAATTCAAATGCCATTTCCAAAAATAATATTTAATCTTCAAATAAAACTATTTACACACTTAATAATTTAATTTAATTAATTTATTTATTTAATTAAATAAGTTTAATCTTTTAAGATCAAACCATTTAACCAAATAAGCTAACTAATTAATTAAATAACATATAACTAATTTCTTCAATATTAAAAATTAATTTAAATAACAATAATTTAAAGCACAATAAACTAACATTAAAATTAACCAAATTTACCTTTCAAACAATTTATCCAAACAGAAAAATGCAAGACAACCTATAACTCAACTAAAACTGACAATGTACAGTGACCGGGTTAAAGACTAGACTAGGGTTAAAGACTAGACTAGGGTGAACCAAACTACTATCTCCCGATCAACATATCCGTTGAGTCTTGACACGCTCAGACCTGAGTACCCAGGTGGAGTCGGTGTCATGTACCTGCAATTCTTGCAACCAAGCAATAACATGCATATATATATATAAACCATTGTACAGGCACACCGTGCGGAGAAAATCACGGATATCACAGGGCACTCGCAAGCGAGTGATGCGATTCCGTTCTCCACACCAATACACATACAACAGACTGACGAAATAAATAAATGTTAGTCCATCATAAACATATACATAGCAAAAATCATCTGAAAGTAAACATCTACGCTATCTCAAAACATGTCTGAAAATAGTAATCACCAAACCATGCATCATCATGTCACAGAATAAATCCACTGTCGCTCAAAACCAGCGATCAAATATCCAAACAAAGTATCATAGTCTAACAGTGTATAAACACAACAACAGAAAACATAAGCATAAACAGAGGGGTACTACATCCTCCCCCCTAGGATCAGCTTGCTTGCGAACAGATAGGGATAAAGTTCCCTCATGCGTGTCGCATCCTCCCAGGCAGCTGAAGCCTCATGACTAGGATCCCATTGGACCCTCACCGATCAACGTCTCGACCCCTGAGACCGAGTGTCCGGCGCTGTAGAATGGCCACGGGCTCCAAAGCTAGCTGCCCGTCCTCTACCTGTAATACATTCCAATCAAGTACATGAGATATGTCGGGATGATATGGTCTAAGAACTGATACATGAAAAACATCATGAATACGAGACAAACTGGGTGGTAAGGTGAGTCGATACGCCACGGGACCAGTTCTCTCTAAGATCTCAAATGGCCCAACGAAACAAGGCGCAAGCTTAGAGCCTTTTCCATAATGGATTGGACTCTTTCGCGGTTGCACTCGAAGAAACACTCTATCACCAACAACAAACTGTCGGTCTATCCTATTTGCATCGGCATATTTCTTTTGCCTATCCTGAGATGCTATCAAATGTTCTCTAATACGGTCAACCTATTGCTCCATGTCTCGAAGCATCTCAGGTCCAAGTAATACTCTATCCTCTAGTCGATCCCAACTAAGTGGAGTTCGACAAGGATGACCATATAATGCCTGAAATGGCGGCATACCTATGGAACTTTGATAACTGTTATTGTAAGAAAATTCTACTAAGTACAGATAATCCTCCCAACGTGACTGTTGGTCCATAACGTACATCCTAAGCATATCCTCTAATATTTGGTTAACTCTCCGTTTTTCCATCAGTTTGAGGATGATACGCTGAACTAAAGTTCAACTGCGTACCTAAAGCATGTTGTAATGAAGTCCATAGGGCTGAAGTAAATACAGGATCTCTATCCGATATAATCCTACGAGGAATCCCATGCAATCTAACGATGTCCTCCATGAATATCCTAGCTACGGATGAAGCATTATATGATGATCGTACCGGTGAGAAATGAGCTACCTTAGTCAATCAGTCAACAGTTACCATAATGGCATCATGTCGACGTGATGACGTAGGTAACCCTACAATAAAATCAACGGATATAATATCCCATTTCCATTCAGGAATGAGATGTGGCTGCAATAATCCAGCGGGATGTTGATGCTCAGCTTTAACTCGCTGGCATTCAAGACATCTCGATACATAGTCAGCAATATCACGTTTCATACCAGGCCAGAAATATAATTGCCGAAGATTAGCATGCATTTTCTTGACTCCTGGATGAGCTGAATACGGAGCTCGATGAGCTTCAGTCATAATTAATGTACGAAGACCCTCGAAATGTGGTACATAAATACAACCTAAATGTCGTAATATACCATCCGATTCTAGGACATACCCTACAAATCTACCTTCTAAAGGTCTACCAGATTCAATCTCCGACCTCACTTCCTGATATAATCTATTAGTAGGAAGTGCAGCTAATATTTGACCTCTCAAATCTACTTCAAGAGTAGTAGCAGAGATCTCATGTCGACAACGACTAAGAGCATCAACCACTACGTTCTCTTTTCCTTGAACATATCTCACTTCAAAATCATACTCACACAAGAACTCCATCCACCATCTCTGCCTAACATTCAAGTTAGGTTGCGTAAAAATGTATTGTAGAATTCGGTGATCAGTGTGAAGTTCAAAACGATGACCTAATAGGAAATGCCTCCAACAAACTAATGCATGTACAACTGCAGCTAGTTCTAGATCATGAGTGGGATAGTTTAATTCGTGATCTTTGAGTTTGCGAGACTCATAAGCAATTACACGCCCATCTTGCATCAGAACCGCTCCCAAACCCTCTAAGGATGCATCCGTGCATACTACAAAATCCTTAGTAGGATCAGGAACAATCAGTATAGGTGCATTAGTTAGCTTTTCTTTAAGTGTCTGAAAAGCCAACTGACATTGCTCTGTCCAAACAAACTTCTTCCCTTTTCGCTGAAGAGAAGTAATAGGATGACCGATTCTAGAAAATCCCTCTACAAATCACCTATAATAACCGGCAAGACCCATAAAACTACGAACTTCACCTACATTAGTAGGCGCGGGCCAATCTACAATAGCTTGAATCTTTGAAGGATCCACAATAATACCTTTTCCAGATATCACATGTCCAAGGTATTTTATTTCAGTTTGAAAGAAGTCACACTTCTTCAGGTTTGCATACAATTGATTTTTCCTTAAACATTGCAATACCTGTCTCAAGTGTTCTTCATGTTCCTTCATGTTTCTCGAATAAACTAAAATATCATCAAGAAATACTAGGACAAAGCGATCAAGGTATGTATGAAAAACACCATTCATTAAACTCATGAATAGTGATGGTGCGTTCGTTAACCCAAACGGTACTACTATCAATTCGTAGTGCCCATAACGAGTTCGAAAAGTAGTTTTATGAATGTCTGCTTTAGCTATTCGCAATTGATAATAGCCAGATTTCAAATCAATTTTAGAGAACACATTAGCTCCCTTAATTTGATCAAATAGATCATCAATTCTAGGCAAAGGATAACGATTCTTAATCGTTACCTTGTTCAATTGATGATAGTCAATGCACAACCTAAGAGATCCGTCCTTCTTTACGAAGATGAAAGGTGCTCCCCAAGGGGAAACACTAGGATGAATGAAACCCTTTTCTAATAGTTCCTCTAATTGAATATGAAGTTCCTCTAACTCCTGAGTCGTCATTCTATAAGGAGCTCTAGATATAGGCTCAGCTCTAGGAACTAGGTCAACTCTAAAGTCAATATCCCTCTTCGGTGGCATTCCAAGTATGTCATCGGGAAACACGTCTGCGAATTCCCTAAGAATAGGATGATCATCAAGAGATACCTCTCGACTCTCACCTTCTTCTAGATTAGTAACTGTTGTTGCAAACAGTTGACATCCTTGATGAAGACATCTCTTTAATTGCATAGTAGATATCATCTGCAAAGAGATAGGTCTTTGAATACCTACGATTTCCACTTTCACACCTAAATCATTAATGCAACTAACTGTCTTAAGTCGACAGTCAATTACAGCATGATAAGATGCTAACCAATCCATACCTAAAACTATGTCATACGATCCTAAAGGTGTAACATATAAATCTACTAAGGTAGTTAACGTACCAATTAAGTTGACAATTATGTACTAAGTTTTCTACTGCTACTTTCACCCTAGAGGCGAATTCAACTTGCCACTTACCACCTTGCTTTACCGCCACCAAACCACAACGGTCTACGATGGTCGGTGAAATAAAAGAGTCAGTGGCTCAATCAAAAAGAATGGAAACACTAACACCATGTAACTACCTGAAGTCTCTCGACTCCATGTTCTCGTGATCGGCTTGGCGTCATTAACCAACATATACCGTATGTGATTGCCTCCGGTGATCACCCACTGTAGGCTTCCTAAACTGTGAGGTCGAGGCCCAAACTAGTAGAACCTCTCATGGACACTGCTTAGCTATGTGTCCCTGCTACCCACATGAGTAACAACCTTCTGTGCCTCTACCGAATCCTCTACACCCGAAGGTGCATTGGATTGCTGGAAACTACCCCTAATGACGAGGACCGAGCACTCTATGTAGAGGTTTATCCTACCTATTGTGCTTGTTGCGCCACCCGTTGCACCCTTTCCTGTTTGAGGACTATTACCCTGTTGTGGTTGTGGGTTATTATTCTTTTGAGGTGTTCGTTGTTGTTGTTGCTGCCCACCCTTTGTGGGTGTCTGTTGGTTCCTAGAGGAACCACCTGTCTATGCCTGTCCACCCCGTGGACTAAAACCTGCTGCAGGAGGACTCCCAATCTGCACTCTTGTGTGCCCACCTAAAGCCATAACAAGGTTTTCCTCTACTATGCGAGCCTTCTCCACCGCAACTTCCATAGTCTTTGGCTCAAAGACTCGGACACCACCACTGATGCGGGCATTTAAACCCCTGATGAAGTGTTGTACTAGCATAGGCTCATCATCGCCAATACCAGCATACTGCTTGAGTTCATAGAACCTACATTCGTATTGCTCTACAGAAAGAGCTAACTGATGTAGATCATGGAACTCATCAGCTCGTCGCTGCCTCTAGTGTTCTGAAAGGAACCGTGCTCTAAACCTCTCGAGAAACATCTCCCAAGACACAGACCCAATATCTAAGTGGAGCTTCTGCTCCTCCAGGCGCCACCAAGTAGAGGTGAATCCTCTCAGATGCATAATAGCACATCTCGCACGGGTATTGCTACCGTATGGGTGCATGGGGAAGCATCTACCCAAATCTAGTAGCCAGGTCTCTACCTCTAAGCCATCTCCTGTACCATCAAAGGTAGGAGGGCGTGCCCTCAGTAAATCCCTCATGTGACCTGCAGTGATAGCATCCTGATGTGCTGTGTCATCTACTCTCCTAGGAGATCTATCTCTCTCTCTGACAACCTCCTGCTCAACATCCTGTCTAGGTCCAAGACGAGCTAGGACCTCCTCTAATAAAGGACATATCTGAGAACCCTCTACTGCTGACTATTCAGGATTTTGTCCCTCATTTATCTGGCCCAACTGTTCTACCTGATCACTGTGATGAGGGCTCGGAGGGGGAGTAACCTGAGGGATTGGCCCTCGGCCTCCACCTCGACCTCTACCACGACCTCTTCCTCCTCGCCTAGGCATGTTCCTACACATAACAATAACGAGTCTTAGATACTATTCAACCAAGGCTAACAGTTGTGACACTACGTACTAGGTCAACCTAATGGGCTCGCGATTACCCAGAGCGTCCAGTGTTTGTAACCTTGGCTCTGATACCAATCTGTAATGCCCCATCATAATAACCTAAGGAATGTTGCAATTGTGTATAAAGGTGTAATATTTTTTTTTTAAAGTATAATTATTAAGTTAATTAGTTGCATACATTCATTAAGTTACGAGACGATACGCTACTTTGAGTTTTCCATAAGCGACTTTAGTATTTCGCATTGCACATATTAATTAACATTAACATAAAGATAAACATTGCATTTCATTTAATATTCCATTCAAGATAATATAAGGTACAAACATGTTTCCATACATTGCATTTGATTCTAGAATATACAATACTCATCCATCATGGTGAGGTAGTTCAACAATAATTACAATTACATATACATTGTTCACCTCTTATACAATTGAGGGATGTTTTCAAATACAAGATTTACAAAATTACAATGAAGAAGTACACATAAGTTTCCAAGTGCGAGCTCTCCATCCATGAAGCTCTCGATGCCATGATCACAAACTGGGGACCCAACGGAGTAAGGTGCACGTTCCACCCAACCATGTGGTACCCGTAGGTCCACCCCCCGTGCTAGGAGATAGTAATATGGTTACCTAGACATAATCTACTAACCCTAGACACAAGTACACAACTAACTAATGGTTACATTGCTTCCAGATTTAGACCATTGAATGTACTACAAACACAAGGTTAACTGTTATTTTAGGTGGAGTGTCATCACAACATTGCAAAGGTTACCCTGGTGTTTCTTCCTAGGTTCCGGCCCCCATCATGGGTTACCCTGGTAACCTCTTACGAAACCCAGCCCCATTGCTAATTATTGCGGAATCGAATGTCTTTTGAAGAAACAAGACATCGATTTTCCATTCCAGGCCTTCTCATCTTATACTCAGGACTGTAGTAGCTCAAGAGTCATAAGCGAGGCATAATCATCTTGTTAAGAGTTTTAATCTAACTATTGTGTCATTTAGTTTTCACTGACTTACTAACTTTTTGTAAGTTACGCTGACACCACTTTGTGTGTCAGCCCTTACAAAAAGCCACTCCCCTAAACATAGCAAGGATATACTAAGTTTTCTTGACTAGGGTTTACAAAGTGCACAAAATTCATCACATAATAACAATTGACCCACAACGATCATTAAAGTTTTTGTCAAAAACCAGGTATCAAAACACCATATTTAACACATGCACAACCCAAGTTAACTCAAGAAATACATTTGAACAATAATACACCCTTACTATACAAATCATTCTGGAAGACTTATACACCTATAACTTTCCCAATTTATCCAAAAAGAACACAAAATTTAAAGCAAATTGAAAGAAAATAACACATCTACTTTAGGATATACTAGATCCAATCAAACAGAATATGATGTACATAATTAATCTTCTAGAGTTTAATTTATTTTCCATTTAATGCCAAGAAAGAAATCTATACTTTGTTCAATTACATTTCCACATGTTAAAACGTGATCTTTATAAACTCAAGACTATCTGATCAATTTAAATGTAAATATTCTATCATAATAAATTAATTATGAAAATATCTCATTATAATTCAAATCCTAATTTGTACACTTTACAAATTTAAAATAATAAATTATATCATTTATTATTCCTATTCAAATAAAATTTTTAATTAAAGTATATATATATATATCCTATATATATAATACATTATAATTATCTATATATAATATATATAATATGTTATTTATATACTATATATATTATATATAAATATATTATAATATATTATATAAAATAAAATTTATAAGATTCTAAGTTCAACCATACAAATTTCTTAAAATTCGCGTCGTATGAAATTTTCGTTAGTTTTCATTTAAGAAAGAAATTTATACACAAAATAAAATGTGCAGCACACGGTTGCGGCTCCAATGGGGAGGGCGCGACCCTCTCCAGGGCTGCGCCCGGCTGCTGTGCGCAACCATGGAGACTGCGCCCAACAAAACAAGAAATGGGGAGGGTTTTGGCCCTCCCCTGTTACTGTATATTTTTTTTTAAAGTTTCTTTATACAAAATTTCTCCCAAACGGCGAATTATGAATTTCGGTAATTTGGATAAAATTTATTTAAATTCGCCTGTACGGCGATAGTATAAACAAATAAAGTTTTTACAATCCAATTTATATATGCACCATATATGAAATATATGTACATATGTATATATATATATATATTTAAACATATATATATATATATGTATATATATAATTTTCACAGGGAATCACCATAGAAATATACAAAAAATTTCTTCAGGGTTACAGTATGGAGATCGGGGAAAACTGTAGAATTTTAATTGGGGTTTTCAAAGGAACACGCACAGAATTACCATTTAAATCCCAAATCATTTTTGTAAATTCAATTTCCTTTTCAACAAATAATTTCCCTCATAGAAATTTAAATAATTTCTACAGATAATATTATACACAGAGATTTTCTGAACCATCAAATTTTCACAAATCAAGTTACAGAGAACAGTTTATTTTACGAAAAATACAGGGATTTAAACTGAGCTAATTTCTTTTCGGATACATTCCCTTTCAAAACCCACAAAATAAAATCTACAAGAAAAATACCTGATTTCCTTTGCTATCTAGTGAAGAAAGCCTCTGTAGCCTCTGTTACCTGTAGCTTCAAAATCCTTCCTGAGAACCAAAGCCAAATAGCAACCTAGAGTTTTTCCACAAATTTGCAACAAAAGTACCAAAAAGCATATACCAAGAATTTTTACAGAGCCCAAAATATTTTCCCGTGAATGATAGGATAACCTCTGTGATTTCCCAGATCCATTATTACCTCCGTAAACAAATTTCCTCAACCATAATCAATTAATGCACTGGCACACATGTCGAGAAGTGGTTGCAAAATATCTTCTCCACCACTTCTCGACAATCTTGCCAATTTTCAATTGCATGCAATTAATTAATTTAATTTAAATTTACATCCAATATTCAAACCACATGCATTTATTTTTATTTAATTTTCTAATTTTCAAAATACAAATTTAATTTACAATTCAAATGCCATTTCCAAAAATAATATTTAATCTTCAAATAAAACTATTTACACACTTAATAATTTAATTTAATTAATTAATTTATTTAATTAAATAAGTTTAATCTTTTAAGATCAAACCATTTAACCAAATAAGCTAACTAATTAATTAAATAACATATAACTAATTTCTTCAATATTAAAAATTAATTTAAATAACAATAATTTAAAGCACAATAAACTAACATTAAAATTAACCAAATTTACCTTTCAAACAATTTATCCAAATAGAAAAATGCAAGACAACCTATAACTCAACTAAAACTGACAATGTACAGTGACCGGGTTAAAGACTAGACTAGGGTGAACCAAACTACTATCTCCCGATCAACATATCCGTTGAGTCTTGACACGCTCAGACCTGAGTACCTAGGTGGAGTCGGTGTCATGTACCTGCAATTCCTACAACCAAGTAATAACATGCATATATATATATATAAACCATTGTATAGGCACACCGTGCGGAGAAAATCATGGATATCACAAGGCACTCGCAAGCGAGTGATGCGATTCCGTTCTCCACACCAATACACATCACAACAGACTAACGAAATAAATAACTGTTAGTCCATCATAAACATATACATAGCAAAAATCATCTGAAAGTAAACATCTACGCTATCTCAAAACATGTCTGAAAACAGTAATCACCAAACCATGTATCATCATGTCACAGAATAAATCCACTGTCGCTCAAAACCAGCGATCAAATATCCAAACAAAGTATCATAGTCTAACAGTGTATAAACACAACAGCAGAAAACATAAGCATAAACGGAGGGGTACTACACTTGAGAGAGAGGGAGATGGAGAGTTAGAGAGTGTGGGAGAGACTTGAGAGAGAGAGAGATAGAGAGAGGGAGTGAGAGGGACGTAAGAGAGAAAGAGGGAGTGGAAGAACATCCAAATTTGTAAATATCACAAAGGGCTTTTGAGTCTTGCAAGCCATTTTATTGTGTACCTATTAATATTCATAATACATGTAAATACCACATTGAGTTTTCAATGTATCATGAATTATTATGCCATATTTGTTCTACTATGCACACTAATAAAATGTTGTTGGAGTGTCATGGAATGAAACTTCGCAAGTCATCTAGGGACTCGTTAGATTCATTTTTATGCATTAGAGGTGATGGTTGCTTATTTTATATAAATGATATTTAAATGAAATGTGTTTGTAATGTGGTGGTTTATCGAAGTTTGTAACATGTTTTCATGAGGGCAACACACATGATTTTGCTAACAAGATTGTTGAGAAAAAAAGTGAGATAGTCAAATACACATTGAAGAGTGGAGGTGAAGGTTCTAGATGTGAGTTGGTTACAAGAGAGGTAAGTATTGTTGATTTTATTTCTGATTTTAAGAAAATTCTTTTCTATAAGTATGCAAGGCATAGCCACAAGTTGTAGTGGTTGGATCGACAATTCAGGATGTGTACGATCTCTTTCCCAATTGGAACTATTGTATTTGTAGTTGATTTTGCTGAAAATTACACATTGCAACCACAAAATGAGGTACAATCACAATATTATAATTCTATTAAAATTGCTATTTTTTCCACATAAAATATAGACAATCCCTTAATAGTACAGAAGAGGATAGGAAGATAATTAGGGAGTACTATTTTTACATGAGTGATGATAGATCTCATTCATCTGAGTTTGTACAATTTTTTTTTGAATTTTTTTTAGTTCTTGCAAGAGAAATGTATTGCAAGGGGTCAACATCTCATTTGGTCAGATAATTGCACAGGGTAATTCAAGAATGCTTGCATGTATTATTGGTTGAGAAAGATGAATATAGAGAGGGGTGTACCACATATTTGGAGTTCTTTGAAGCTGGGCATGGAAAAGGCTAGCATGATGGCACATGTGCATGTGTGAAGAGTGCTTCAAATAAGGAACAAATGAAAATTAGAGGTAGTGTAACATTCAATGATGGACGTTCTATTGTTGATTGGTGTACTTATGCATTATCATGAGGAGGGACACTTGATTCAAAGGTGTGTAGGTTCTTTTGGTTGGTTGAGGAGGGAACAATGGAAGACAAAATGGAATGTCAAACAATTAGAGAATCTTCAAAGATGTATTCATTTCCAAGCTCAGATGCGGGTGCATGGACCATATGGACATGAGAGTTGGCTTGTTTTTTTCAGAATTGTACTAGTGTGATTGGGATCAATGCAACTCAAGTGAGTGGGTAGATACATGGATTCCATAGTACTTAACCCCTTTATTTATAGCACAATCCTCTTTAGAAGATGAAATGGAAAGTTCACTTGACTACAACCATCTTTTAGATCTTGTACAACCAAGACATATCTATGCAATTGTAGCACCATAGGGGAATGAAGAGGGATCTAACTATTGATTGGCATGATGTGTACAGGGAAAGAAGAAGCTAACACAACCGATGATAGATGATGTGGGTTCATGTATCCTATAGGTTTAGTTGTTCTTTCTAGAACTTGGTTGCACTACCATTTCATCATCATTTAGGTTGTTTAGAATAATATAGATTTGTTATTCTAAGCATCTTTTCTAGTTTGCATTACCATTTCATCATCATTTAGGTTTTTTAGAATAATATAGATTTTTTATTCGGGTAAGTGCAAGGATCTGTGACACAAATTTGATGCCAAATTAAGAAAAAATCCAAAAAAGACCATTTGGCCCACACGAAATGGTCAAACCATTTGGAACACACCAAATTTGTCATGCACCAAATGGTTTGATGCCAAATGGTTTGACCATTTGACATGCGCCAAATTTGGCGTGCACCAAATGGCTTAACCATTTGGCGTGCACCAAATGGCTTAACCATTTGGCGTGCACCAAATGGCTTAACCATTTGGCGTGCACCAAATGGCTTAACCATTTGGCGTGCACCAAATGGCTTAACCATTTGGCGTGCACCAAATGGCTTAACCATTTGGCGTGCACCAAATGGCTTAACCATTTGGCGTGCACCAAATGGCTTAACCATTTGGCGTGCACCAAATGGCTTAACCATTTGGCGTGCACCAAATGGTTTGACCATTTGACATGCATAGAATTTGGTGTGTGCCAAATGGCTTGACCATTTGGCATGCGCCAAATAGCTTGACCATTTGGTGTGCACCAAATGGCTTGACCATTTGGCATGCACCAAATGAAAAAGTTGAATAAAAATAGAAAACATGCCTTCCCTTGTCATTTTTGCTCAACATGCAGCTTGTCTTGGAGTTTTTCATCTCTACAACTCGTGCTCGCCAAATCTCTTCCATTTTTTGCACTCTTAGCTTACAATTCTTCACGAGGATGCCACCAACACATCAAAGAGGTCAAAGATTGTGAAGAGGTATGTATTTCTATTGTTTTTATTTTGAATTTGATTTAGAATGTAGATTGAAATAGGTTTTTTTAATAAAACTTTGTTCTAATTCTCAAGGAATGAATCTCCACCTCCAAACATTGAGAATTCACAATCACCCCCTCTCGAAAATCCTCCTGAACAAGAACTACCTCAAACCCCTCAATCATTTCATAGGCATCCTCAAGGAACACAAGAAAATATCCTAAATCAAATTGAAAACAATAAAAGAGACATTGAACAATTAATTAGAAGATTAACTAAGCATGTTGAAACCCACCCTTATAGTAGAGGGATTGTCAAATCATTGAAGTCAATTGTATCTCATGTAGGAGAAATGAGTGAGAAAATAATTTTTTGGTCAAATAAGAAGCATGAGTTAAGATAATTTTATGCTAGCGGTCTGTCATATGCAGATGTGAAAAAACAAAAAATTAGCAAAGTCAACTTGTGTGCCCTATTTATAGACCCGAGAACCAACACACCTGTATCTCATGCATGCAGGAGGTTCCCCATTCATTGGTGCCACCATGAATTAATTAAAAATAAATTTTGGGAGCGGTAGTGGATGGTATTTGACCAACCTCCATGCAATAACCATAAGGTACCATAGTACTTTTTGAGGAAACTCTATTGTGAGTTTTTCCTCAATAAGATGCCAAATTATTTTGACATCTTAGACTTTCAAAGTAGAGGTGGGGGCTCCACACATGATAGACCGGGTGCACGATGTAATCCACAGTTGGAGCCCAGACCCTTGGCCAAACCCATGGTGGAGCATGTCGTCATTCCTTCCATTGTTAAGGATAGTGTAGAGGTGGACATGGTGGAGTCGATTAGCTCGCTCACCCAGACCATTATATAGTGTTTGAGGCCTCTAGTAGAGCCTAATGTGGAGGAGATGTGTAGGCCTCGGGCTGCACCCCACCATTATGGTGCTTAAGGTGTTGTTTGTATGTACGATTATCAAAGTGCTCAGGATGCAACTACACAACCTACATCAGTTGTAGAGGCAATGGATATGACAGATGAATTGCTGAATAATACATTCGACATTGATACTCCGGTAAAAATCAACAAGTTCAATTAATTTTGTTTATTAAATTATATTTTGAAATTTAAGAATAAATAAATTAGTAGAATCAATATGATAAAATTTTAGGGTCTAAGTGTTCATGAGACATGATTCCATTCTTGCAAACCATTATTCATTCTCGACATTGAGTCCATAGGTATGCAGCTAGTATTAAAGATATTATTATTGTATTTGAACAATTGAATGTTATTTGAATGTTTGTTTCATAACATGCTTTGGATGTCAAACAGTTTCCTGGTGAACCTTCGAGCTCCACACCTTGTTATTCATGTCCTTAAACAACTTTCACTCAGGTTACCTTTATTCATTTATGGTGTTGTAAAACAATGTTAGCTAGTTTTCGTAATTTTGCATATACAAATCTAAAAAATTAATGAGAAACACAAACATTAGTTGGTCTTGTGAGATCCTATTATATTTACCATTCAACATCCATATCATTCTTCTATTCCTATCATCATGCATATTTTAACCATTTTATATCACATATCCCAATCTTTAACACCTTATATATTATACCACCTTCCTCCATATTTCATCTTATACACATATCATTACAAGAAACCTTTCCTTCTTCTCATTATTGACCAAATCTCTTATACATTATTACTACACACCTCAAGTTCCCACTTCATGTCCTATATTCAAACCTTAGACACTACCTAATTCACTTTATGTTCTAATATTCCCTCCTAATTACTTCACATTAACCTCTAGTACTGTTCACCTTAAAAAAATTTACTATCCCATCCTAGCTCATCCAATTAATATCTACTAGTCCATTCTATGTTCCATCATCCTGTCTTGATCATGTGACATTATCTTCTCCTAATTCACTTTTTGTTCCTTTATTCCTTCCTAATCCCATCTCATTAACATTTAATATTTCACCCTATTTTCCATGATCCCCTCCTAGCCCATCCCACTAATATCTACTAGTCTATCCTATGTTTCATTACACCCTTCTACTCCCATATTATTGTACCCTTTATTATTTCACCCTATGTTCCATCATCCCATATGTTCCACCCTATGTTCCTTTATCCATTCTATATTATACCATCTTTATCCACATTTCATCCTATAACTCTTCTCTACTATTACTACACATTGGTCAAGTTCCCACTTCATGTACTATAGTCAAACCCTAGACACCTCCTAATTCACCCTATGTTCCATGATTCCATACTAATCCCATCCCATTAACCTAATTTTTCATCCTATATTTTTTTATCCCATCCTTGCCAATCCCATCAATATATACTAGTCCATACTATGTTCCATTAACCCCTTCTATTACCATCCCATTTCCCTCTCTTATTTCATCATATGTTCCATTATCCCCTCTTGGTCTTGTCCCATTATCTTCCCCTAATTCACTCTATGTTCTTGTATTCCCTCCTAGTCCCATCCCATTAACCTCTAATAGTTCATGCTATATTTTATTATCCCATCCTATCCCATCCCATTAATATATTCTAGTCCATCCTATGTTCCATTAACCCCTTCTATTCCCATCCCGTTACCCTCTCTTATTTCACCATATGTTCCATTATTCCCTCTTGGTCTTATCTCATTGTCTTCCCCTAGTTCACCCTTTGTTCCTTTATTCCCTCCTAATCCCATCCCATTAACCTCTAATAGTTCACCCTACATTCTACGATCCCCTCTTGGACCATCCCACTAATCTCTACTAGTCCATTCTATGTTCCATTATCACATTTGACTCCCATCCTGTTGTACCCTCTATTATTTCACCCTATGTTCTATTGTCCTCTATTGGTCTTGTCTCTTTATCCCTTCTATGCTATAACACCTCCATCCAAATTTTATCCTATACACATGTATTGTTACAAGAAATATTTCCTTCCACTCATTATTGACCAAAGTTCTCTTCTCCATTAATGTTGCACACCTCAACAACCAACTTCATGTTCTATAGTAAAACCTTAGACACGTCCTAATTCATCGTATATTCCATTATCCCTTTGAAAGTTTCCAGTAACATAGTAATCCTCATTTCATTCATGTGAACTTCATTGTGGCATTATCACTATGTTGATAGCATGCCCTCATTAACATTACTTCATCAACATATGCAATTTGAATCTTAGTGAGCACTGAACTTTGGAATTTGCAAGAGTTTGGGCTATCCCAGTGGAATTAATACTTTCACCATTTTGTGATCTATAAGCACTATGTTGTAGTCTCAACTGAGGCCAACCATTTACTCTTTCATGCAAGGTCTCTACCACCAATAGGGATTGTACTATTGCATAAACTGCCATCACTTCCCAAAGTTTTCTTAACATTGTGTTTCAAGTTCTTTAAACTTGTTGGTTCCCCAAATCGACAGATCCACTAAATTCTATAAGTAAGCCACACTTCATGCTCATACCTAGTGTAAGATTTGGCCAACTGACAAGAAATGAGATTGAAACATATTTCCCTTGCACTTCAGGCTCGGTAGGACCTAGGGAGTGACCCTTTGGCAACACCTAAAGATTTAGATGCACACTTAATAGGGCATTGCTTAATAGATGTGCTTTCACAGGAATATGTTGAGGAGCATAAAATATCACTCAACATTGACTAAGACATTGGGTGAATTTCATTAATCAACATGGAGAACATGGTAGATACAAATACTCATAAAACATAATTGAAAGGTTTGAATTGATTTTAAGATTTGGGACCAAACTGAAAAAAAATATGCACAAGGACTGACTAGTGCCAAGAGAAGGGCTATGGAGTCATATAACCAGTATTTCATCCTGCAATGTTGAACATGTTTTGAATATTTTTGAAAAATGTTATCACATTATGATAACAAGACCACTAAAGCTTTATCATATGAACATTCTTAGAAATCCACCTAGAAACATAACACTCATGTTACATTTGTTGAAGCAATTACTCCATTCTTTGAACAATAGGCAATAACTAATGCAGTTGGCATTCATTAAAGCAATTACATCATTCTCTAAATAGAAAGCAATAACAATTGCAACTCAAATGCAACAAATGTGCATGAAAAAACCCAGATAATCTTTGATTATTGAATTCAAAAGAGTATTACATGTCAGCCATGGAAAGAGTCACAAAAAAATAAAATTCATGAAGCTTAATTCAGAACGTAGCAACATCTCAAATTAATGACTAATAGTTATAATTCACCCTAGCATTACAATTTACCCAAAGCTTCTGCCTGCCTTGCAAATTTTTTAGAAAATGGAACCCCTTACAATGAGAAGAGAAAGAGAAGATAAAGAAAACAGAAGAAACAAAAGAAGCCATAGAATTAATCTGTAGAAGACACTTGGCAACTTCCTTCTCCATCCATTAGCAATAAGAAAATGAAAAGCCTCTCTCCTCTCTCCTCAACTGCAATAAAACCACCTTGCCACTGTATTTTTCCTTGGAGTAAAAAATTGGTTTGCTCCTGTGAAAATCATTCGCCACGCCTTTCTTTGGCATTTTATCTCTGCTCCTATTTTGTTGCATATTTCACATTCAGTAAACTAAAATATTCCTTCTATAGTGAATATTTCATTCACTTACAAGGAAAAATAAAAATATTGCTCGTGCACCACATAATTGCTTACTCAGCAATACTTAAAATATTTTGTTTAAAATACTAGCCCCTTAATATTTACTCCTAGCAGCAAATAAGACTTTTGCTTGTATAGTGAATATTTAATTCACTTCTCAAGTAAAATTAAAAATTCACCCCAACTTCAATTCACCTTCATTTCCCAACAATATTATTTTCTTATTCCTTAAAAGGTAGAGGCCCTTTTAAATATTTCCATCGAGAATTTAATTTTTATATTTAAAAAACTTGTTTTTAAATAATAAAATCTCCACCTCCACTTATTGAGCACATAATTTATATTATAATGTGTTGCCTTCAACATGTTTTTCCAGGCCCACCATAGGCTAGTCCATTTGGGAAATGGAAAAACCAACTAGCGAAATGAAATAGTATCGTGCGTTGTGGAAGAGAGTTGGAGAAGGGAGACACGATGGGTGATGGACGATGGGGATTTGCTTGCATCTCACATTCATTGTCCTCCGTTGATTTGAATTTTCTGCCGTAAATCCTTTGTCTTCCTCTTCTGGTTCATGCTCTGCTTCACATGCTCGAACCATGGTGACATAGAATCAAACAATTTTGATACATTTCCCCTGCAAACGCCTATTGTTCATCTCCCAGCATGAACCCTTTCTTGTTAGCGCCAATTTTTCCATATGGCTTGAACTCTTTGAAAGGATGTTGACTTGTTCTTTGAATCCCTTCTCATGGCGCAACAACTGCTTCTTGTGTTGGATTCCTCCATATAAAATATTATCTCATGATCCTCTAGCTTAGCATTCCACAAGTGTTTCCCTTATAATCTTGAAACTTTATTAACCTCTCTGAACAAAGACGTTTCTGGCAACATCCTCTTATATTTGCATAAAAATTTCTCTACAATATGAAATCAATCCCTTGGCGCAGTGGCTTCTTCCATATGTTGGAAATTTCCAACATCCAATTAAAACATTGGAAAAAGAATTCTTTGCATTTGATTTCCTCTGTGCAGCTTAAGTTACTTCTTTTTCCCAAAAACCCTCACTGTTGGAAAACAACCATCACTGATTTGGATCTTCATTTGCACTTCAAACTGGCCATGGGGGATGAGTTTGTTGTGCAACTGTGAAAGCCGCCTCTAGAAGCAAGAATTAAACTTGCTTGTCCTCCAAAACATTTGAAATGAATTTTATGTTTTCCCTAAATGCCCCTTTTCATTTGCACAATATTTAAAATGTTCAAAATATTTTAAATATGAACATTTGAAACATTAGAAAAGATTGTGACTTCTAATTACGCCTGCAACCCATTTGGAGGAAATCCACTGCACGCAAACTGGGACACCTGGAGCCATGAATTTTTGCATGTGATCATAATAAATTATTTAGAGAAAACCCATTTCCTCAAATTTTTCCCATCCCTAAAAATTCAGGTACCTCCTTTGTAAACTGGCCCTCAAGATATTTTCACCACAACAAAAGTTCATTAAAATAATGTATCAAATGACCTTCATTCTTGATGAAAATGGAGATATAGAGGTTTTATACCAAAAAAATAAATGGGTTGTCATTAGAATTACACAATTTGACACTTTCTGGAACACCATTTTTGGCCTTGTCGCGATCAGAAAATGATTAAATAACCCATCAAAACTTATCTTGGGATCCTGAAACTAAAAAGGAATGTAGAAATTTGACCCAAGAATGTATTGTAACAAAAGGATTGGAAAAATAGATCCCAAGGTGCAAGATATTAATCGAAAAAGTTGCTCAATCAGACATTTTTGAAATTGCACCTGTTCAGAACCAATCAGGGCTCTCAAAGTCACCACTTTGAAAAATATCAAAACAACTTCTAGGGGGCTGAAACTGGTAACATAAGCTCATTTAAGTACATTGAGCACGTGTGCAAGAGGGATTTCCTTGAATCATCATTCTTTGTGAGATATTAGGAGTCAAAGTTGACCACCTTGAAACATGTTAGAAATGCAAATGCAAAATCAGAACAAATTGCATTTACTTTTGATCTCAAAAAAATATCAAATCAGATCACGAGGCTCTAAAACTGGACCAAGGAGCATATGAATGTGGGGAGAATGGAGAACAACAATTTTTTCATCATGACAATCATCCAATTGTAAAATATAAGCTTGAACAGGAGGCCAACACATAGGACTGAAAGTTTGCAAACAATAAAACACTGCCTAAACCCTCCAGCTTCGCTTTTCAAAAAATTGGCAAAACTCATCATGGGAAGTTGAAAATTGACATGCGCGTTCACATATGTCAAATGAGTGTGTCCACCAAGGGGTTTTGCATGAAAATCAACTAGCTCTAAAATATGACCCTCCAAAGTAGGTCACTTAGGTAGATTTTTCAGGTGCACTTTTGAGTGTGCAAAGGAAAAATTGTCAATATGGGCATTTCAAATTTGTGAAATTTGAAAGTCCCAACACAACTGTCATTGACCTTTACCTTGTATTGATTTTTGTTATCAGTATCACCATTCTTGACTAGCTTCCTTCAAAATTTGCTGCACTCATGATGCATGAATTTTTTGCATTTTTATCTATGAAGTTGTTGCACTTTTACATTTTTAATTTCTGTTCATTTATGATAGTCATGTTGTTGCTCTTTTCATCTTCATTTGCTGCTCATTTATGACAATTATAAAGGGACTACTTGAACTTGTTTATATGACTATCAGATATGTTGCTTCATTTTCAAATGTTGACATTAGATAGCCTTGACGATGTTGGTGGCATGATGGACCATGGAGTTGCTGCAACAATAGCTAGTTCTGATCCTTTGAAAGAAGTATGCAATAGATTAGTCGATTTGACATTATATTTACTCTTTTATGGTCTATTATTAAAAAATTGCATGATACTTGTATGTAGTTTAATTTCTATCTTGATGGTTGCTATAGGTGGCTATCACTCCATATCATGGACATGGTAATGTTGTAAATGTGCGTGATGATTATTTGTATGTGGTAAGTGATTATATTTTGTTATATGTCATTCTAGAATTCAATTTCTATGTATTAACATCTATTCTTTTTATTGTATTAGTTGCAGCTCTAGAGGAGTGAAGAGAGGAGGACTAGTGATCATGTTCGAAAGACAAGAGAACCAACAAGCACTCCATTCTGCTGAATGTCAAAGGCAGCATGGGATCTTTTTCCTTCCCCTAGAGGGAAATGACTATGTATTAGGGTCGTTTGTTGTATGCCTATGTGGCATTTTGGAACATATGTTTTGTACTATCCATATATATGTGACATTTTATGTCCATATGGCTCTTTTGTAGTAAGCTTGTATGACTTTTTTGGATATATTGTATATTCTTTTATTAGCATATATCATTATATAACTTTACGGCTTTTTGATTAAATAAAATCTTATTTTACTACCACCATTCTTGAATGATGTTATCATGCATATTGTGTAAATTATATGCAGCTTGAATGTTGTAGGCATGGGTTTTGTTTACATCTAATGCTTAAATAATTACTGTCGATTTCTCAATAAGCTCCATCTAATGTGTATTGTGTAAATAATCTCCATTACTAGTGGTTTGTCTCCTTTGCAATGCTTCCATTACTTTTGCTTCACTTATTCACATGTATGCTTCACTTATTCACGTGTATACTTCATGTATATTGCATGTATTCACATGTATGCTTCATGTTTCCAATGTATAATTCATGTGTATACTTCATGTATTTGTGTGTATGCTTCATGCTTCTTGAGTTCTATTGTTGTCTAGTGGCAAGGATTTTAACACCAAAAGGTTTCAAATGAACTGTTAGAGCTCCTTCCCATAAAAAAATATCATAGCAAAATGTATTGCTTTTAATTCATGGTTGAGGCTAGCATCCAATAACTAATGGTTTTGATTCTAAAGATTAGCAATCATTGCATTTTCATCTATAGAACAAGTGGATGTTTCAAACCTCACGGGCATATATAATATATACCTCTATGAACTTGTATGAACACATCAAAACACATGATAATTGTTGATCCAACCAACAAAATTTATTTGCATCTACTAATATCACAACACTTGACTTCTCATTAAATGAAATCAATGCACAAGTTAGTTTTAAAGATATTATGAAGATATTAGATGTATATGAACAACAATATAATCTTGATTTTCAGATGCACCACCCATGTGTAGTTATCACATTTCTCCCATATCATTTAAATAAATTAAAAAACCTCCTTCCATTTTCTATGCGTGAAATAACATGACAAATCATTGAGAAACATGGTCCTATAATTGTTGCCACATCATGTTTTATAACTCTAGAGAACAAAGAACTATACATCATAGATATTGAATATATGGACCCAATGTTTCACTAGTAGGTTGAATCTTGCAACTCGGCAAGGGTGCACTATTTGGTAACAACAATTGTAATTTGGACTCTTAAGGGATTGAGTCGGTTGAACGTAGCTCGAAGTGATTTGGCATGTTTCGGTGCAAAAAAGGACCACGTGTAGCATAAACGTACCCATCCAGATGTGTTGGAATAGTTTGTTTGATCACACAAGTTGCAAAATGAAAGTTGCACCACTTTGAAACTTTACACTGCTTGCATTTGATAACTTTTTCCTCAAGCGAAAAGTCGTCACCATGAGAAAATGCCTCTAAGATAGAAAAAAATGAGAGGTTATTGTAGAGAGGCCCAACATGATCCCATAGGCTCAGACGAGAAGTTTCTAAGGATCACAGTATTCGAGTAACAACCAGTTGAAGATTGCAACCATTTTGCACTTTGAACTCTTAAGGGATTCAGCCGGTTGAACATAGCTCAGAGTAATTCGGTGTGTTTGGGTGTGAAAGAGGACCATTCCTAGCGTAAATGAAATTATCTAGACATGTTGGAACAGTCTATTTGGTCACATGAGTTGCAGAATGAAAGTTGCACTACTTTGCAACTTTAAACTGCTTGCATTTGACAACTTTTTTCTTAAGAAAAAAGTTGTCACCATGGGAAAACTCCTCTAAGATAGAAAAAATTGGAGAGTTTATTGTAACAGGGCCCAATTCAATCTCATAAACTTAGACGAGAAGTTTTTAAGTGTCACGGTATCCATGTAACAACCCATCAAAGATTGCAGTTAATTTGCACTTTGGACTCTTAAGGGTTTCAGCCGATTGAACGTAGCTCAGAGTGATTCAACGTGTTTGGATGTAAAAGAGGACCATTATTAGCATAAAAATACCCATCTGGACATGTTGGAACAGTTCATTTGGTCACACAAGTTGCAGAACAAAAGTTGCACCACTTTGCAACTTTACAGTGCTTACATTTGACAACTTTTTCCTCAAGCGAAAAGTCACCACCACAAGAAAATGCCTCCAAGATAGCAAAAAATGAGAGAAGTTATTGTAGAGGGTCCCAATTCAATCTCATAGGATTAAATGAGAAGTTTCTAAGTGTCATGGTATCCAAGTAACAACCCGTCAAAAATTGTAGCCATTTTGCACTTTGGACTTTGAAGGGATTCAACTGGTTGAACATAGCTCAGAGAAATTTGATGTTTTTGGGTGTGAAAGAAGACCATTCCTAGCACAAAATTACCCATATGTATGTGTTGAAATAGTTTGTTTGGTCACACAAGTTGCAAAATGAAAGTTGCACCACTTTGCAACTTTACATTGCTTGCATTTGACAATTCCTCAAGTGAAAAGTCGTCACCACAAGAAAACACCTTTGAGATAGAAAAAACTAAGAGATTTTATTATAGAGAGGCCAAAAATTATACCATAGGCTCAAACGATAAGTTTCTAAGCGTCATGGTATATGAGTAACAACCCGTCAAAGATTGCAGCCATTTTGCACTTTGGAGTCTTAAGGGATTCAGCCGGTTGAACATAGTTCAGAGTGATTCCACATATTTGACTATGAAAGAGGACCATGCCTAGCATAAATGTACCCATCTAGATGTGTTGGAATAGTCTATTTGGTCACACGAGTTGTAGAACGAAAGTTTCACTACTTTGCAACTTTACATTGCTTGCATTTGACAATAATTTCCTCAAACGAAAAGTCACCACCAAGAGAAAAAACCTTCAAGATAGAGAGAACCAAGATAGGTTATTATAGAGGGGCCCACCATGATCCCGTAGGCTCAGACGAGAAGTTTCTATGCATCATGGTATCCGAATAATATCTTGTTGAAGATTGCACCATTTTGCACTTTGGAATCTTAAGGGATTCAACCAGTTGAAAGTAGCTCGGAGTGATTCGACATGTTTGGGTGTGAAAGAGGACCATGCCTAGTGTAAACATACCCATCCAGACGTGTTGGAATAGTTTTTTTGGTCACACAAGTTACAGAACGAAAGTTGCATCACTTTGCAACTTTACACTACTTGCATTTGACAACTTTTTCCTCAAGTGAAAAGTCACCACCATGAGAAAATTCTTCCAAAATAGAAAAAAATGAGAGAGGTTATTGTAGAGGGGCCCAATTTGATCCCATAGGCTTAGACAAGAAGTTTCTAAGCATCAGAGTATCCGAGTAACAACCCGTCGAAGATTGCAGCCATTTTACACTTTGGACTCTTAAAGGATTTAGCCAGTTGAACGTAGCTTAGAGTGATTCAACATGTTTGGGTGTGAAAGAGGAAAATGCCTAGCATAAAAATTCTCATCTGGATGCATTGGAATAGTCTGTTTTGTCACACGAGTTGCAGAATGAAAGTTGTACCACTTCTCAAATTTACACTGCTTGCATTTAAAAACTTTTTCCTCAAGTGAAAAGTCACCACCATGGGAAAATGCCTCTAAGATAGCCAAAACTGAGAGATATTATTTTAGAGGGGCCTAATACAATCTTATAGGTTCAGATAAGAAGTTTCTAAGCATCGTGGTATCCGAGTAATAGCCTGTCAAAGATTGCAACCATTTTGCACTTTAGACTCTTAAGGGATTCAGTCGGTTGAATGTAGCTCAAAGCGATTCAACATGTTTGGGTGTGAAAGAGGACCATGCCTAGCGTAAACATATCCATCTGGAAGTGTTGGAATATTTTGTTTGGTCACATGAGTTGCAGAACAAAATTTGCACCACTTTGCAACTTTACACTGCTTGCATTTGGTAACTTTTTCCTTAAGCGAAAAGTCACGACCATAGGAAAATGCCTCTGAGATAGCGAAAACTAAGAGAGTTTATTATAGAGGGGCCCAACACAATCCCATAGGCTTAGACGAGAAGTTTCTAAGCATCACGGTAACATGACTAATGACTATCATAACTTCAATCTCAAAACCCTTGACATGAAAATTGTAACTTTTAGTTTTTCATGTTTTTTAACAATAGTTTAAAACTACCACAAAGGAATACCATATGACTAATTTTGAGTAAACCATAGTGAATGAAAATTGGCCAATGAAGATTAAGTACATGCTAAAATTGTGTGGCCAACCCAGTTCCTCACCTAAATAAGCTAAAAATTATTGAAAAACTACTTATTACCACACGTGTAAATCCTTGGAAAATTTAGAAATCTCCTTGCTTTAAATGAAGTGTCTTGGAAACATTCATTTGGAAGTCCTTTCCATTGACCTTTTGACTCTAATTGCAAAAAAAACACACCTTTAATGACTCTACCACTTTTCCATTGAACTTAGGTTTGTTGTTTCAGCTTCACTTTAATAAACACATTTCCGTGGAGAGCAATAAAAGGCTATGTTAGTTGTAAGAACTTGCTAATTCAAGAAAGAGGGGACACTCTACAAAGAATGGATAGGTCATGCCATTAGAAAATTTGCAGGGACAACAGGGTGTTAATGTCACTATGCATGGAGGTCAAGACTATAATGTAAGGTAAATGACAATAAATAGACAACCACCATAAAGTATGCAAAGGATCATCAAATTATAGATAGAGGAAAAGGAAATACTCAGACAACCACCATAAAGTATTTAAGTCAAATATCTTTTATTTTATGAAAAAAGCATTGAAAAGGAATTTTAATTATTTCATGGGGCTTAATTTGATGATATTCATGTGCATGAGTGAAAAGGGATTAGGTTTCATCTTTGATTTTTGAGTTTGGAGGGAAATCATCTTTGTGTTTGCAATAAAAAATGGGTGTTGTTTCAAGTCATGAGAAAACATTATGTGCAAATTGTTGAGCCTTATATTTCATAAGGATAAACCCTTTTTGTTAAGAGCTTGTTGATTGGTAAGGTTTTGAAACCCTACGCATTGAAGGTGCAACAATTTTTGAAGGGGCGGCCCATTGATATAGGTATAGTAATTGGTCTCACTATTTTCTTTGTGTAATGATATGAGAAGACAATTCCATGTTTTGACATACAAGCTTGGATAGTAGATATGAAGTGACAATAGGAGGAATGCTTTTAAGTGTTCTTGATTCATAACTAGTAATAGTATGAGATAAGGATGGCATTCTAAGCGTAGGAGGTAGTAGATTGTTTGAAGCAGCACCATCAAATCTTGATGTGAGTGGCATTTATGGATGCATAGCAGCAAGGTACAATCATTATGTGTAAGTGTGGTTCACAAGGAGGCAGTAAAAAGAAAACCCTATGTTTTCATGGAAGTTAAAGACTTGGTAGTGAGCATTGACATGTTTCAAGTTGAAGACTTAATTCCAAGTCTCTATTGAAACCATAGCACATTGACAACCAGGTTTGATGCATAGTGAGGAAAACCACATCATGATGACAGTGATTGAAAGGTGATCATGATGCATAATGAAGGAAAGCCAGATTATCATGATGTCTATGAAGGGTGACTGAGATTATGTAAAGAGATATATCATGATGACAGTGACTCTAAAATTCATCCAAGATTAGAGTAGATTTTGGAAAGCTGAACTTAGAAAACTTGAGAGTAGATAAGCTTGACAATGATGGATTCCCTTTTATTGGTTTAGAATTATATATAGTGGGAACATATTAATTGGAAAGGTGATTTCATAGCCTTCTGATGCAAAGTTTAGGCTCAAGTTGAAGCATACTAAAAGAGGAAGGGTTGATTAAGTTTTAATGTCCAATAATGATGATGGGAGGAGTTGTAGGGTTTATAGAAGAGTAAGAAAATATGCCTTTTACAATAGAAGGAATTGTTTCAGATTTTGTCATAAATCCACATGCTTTTTCTTAAAGAAAAATTCACAGTCACCAATGAATCCATTATTGAACAACTTCACAGTCATGGTTATGGAAAGTGGCATCTTGTGAAGAATGCAACCATGTTAGCAATGCAATGCATCCTTCATGATGTTCAAATGCAGTCATGTTTAGGGTAGTTCTTTCTTCACAATCACTATGAGTAGGGAAAATTATCATATGCAGGTGAGTAGTGGCCATGGTGTCATTGCATTCATTACAGGGATACAAATTTTGTGCAGATTTGAGAAGATTTACGGGGTGTAATTGCTTGGTTTGAAGGTAGTTTGCTGAACTTTGATGTCACAGTCAGTTTTCCTTGTTAATGCAACCTTTCCAAATTAGAAATTTTGAGAAAGTTGCCTATTCTAAAGGATGTTGGCAGTGATTTGTGGCAGGGTCAGAATTCATATTGCAACAAGGAAGGTTTCAATCAAGGGGTGAATTTAGAAGTTTAATTTCTTTATAAAGGCATCTCTAAGCCTTTCTTTTTTTTTAGTTTTGAATTTTTAGTTGTGTGTCCATTCTAATAGATTTAAGTTGTGAAATCTATTTTCCTTCATGCAAAATATTGAAACCAACACCTTCATATGAAATATAAGCCTTTAAATGTAAACTATAAACTTTAAATGTAAACCATAAACCCTTATGCTTTAGATAAGAATACCAAAAGGAAGTAGCACCATGACTAAAATTTAGTTGACCTAAATTGTGCACAAGCTTATATATATTTTAAAAGGACAAGAACAAGAATTGCAGATATAATAAATAGACCACATTGGAAAGGAAGAAAACAATCAATTGAGGCATATTAAAGAATATACACATTTGCATGTAATAATTTCTCATCATTTTTTTATTTCAAAACATACATTAATGCAATAACAAATATTACAGTAGTGATGGAAAAACATCTTGAAAATCCTCCCATTTCTCAGTACTTGTAGCAATACATGTAGGGAATTAATCCTCCCATTTGTAGGCCAAATCATGAAATATCTTGTACAAGAAGAAACAATAGGAGATGCTTCCCAATTTGTTTTCTCCAATCCACCTTAGGTCGCCTAGTTATTTGCATTCCAAATGATTGAAAACATATACATCCCCTGCTCCCTTGGAAACACATGGGTAGTATCCTCGGTGTGCTTGTGTACTCTCACAGGAATTTGGTCCACAAAAAACCTGCAAAAGCCTAAAAATTTCAGACATGAAGTCACATTAAAATCATTAAAAGACCAATAACTGAATAATGTTAGACATAAACCTGCTGACCAATTCTAAATTATCACCTTCATGCATGTTATAAGCAGATCGATTGAAGGTCCTACAATGGTGATGTGGCCCATCTTTCACTACTTTCTCATCTCTTGATGATCCTAGGTATAAATTTTATGAATATATAAACATAATTAACATAAAACATGTAGCATATAAGAATCCATCAAATCTAGGAAATGGAAAATCAAGAGAAGATTGAAAACCAAAAAATGCACTAGCAACCGATTTTTCTCATACCACTGAAAACTGGCACCAACAACCGATGTTCTTTTCTTAAGTTGATAATCTTTAATGAAGCCTTTCCATTTTTTCTCCTTCACTAATCTTGCATATCTCTTCACTAAAGCAAACATCTAATTAATAAGTGGGTGAAAAGACATTCACAAATGCATCAATGATAGTCCTAAATGCATATGACATCAAACACCAATAGAGAATACCAACTTAAAGGTAGTCAATAGAGAGTAGCATATAATGTCATTTTGCAGATTAACAATAATGCAATATTACAAACCCTTCTACAATCAAAATTACGCTTGAAAGAAAAAAGCAATCAATAAAATGAATTTACAAATTCAATGTGCATACTTACAAATCAATCTAGGGAACCATCCGGGTTTGCTCTACTCTTTATTGTGTCAAGTATTTCCTTGTGGTTAGACTCACGTACTTTCCACAAGTTCTTGTTCGCAAGTCTACCCTTATATTTGATCAAATGAACGTTGGTTGGGATGACAAGGTTTGAGTAGTGAAGAATCGTCCAATGTGTGTCAAAGTCCTCAAACAACCAAACTATAGCATTCTTAACTGGGTACCTTCTAAGCCATGTTCCAGTAACAACCATCGAACCTATAGGATATTGTATGTTTTCTCCATTTATAACTGGGGCCTCCAATTTCTTTTTGACCTCGATACAATGACAAAGGTAATAATCTTTTCCCTCTTCATTGTCTTCATTTTCAATCACCTTGCATAAACATTCCCAACATTGATATGTTCATCTTGTTAGATGTAATTAATGAACATCACAATAAAACAACAAAGTAAGATATATTACCTAGTTCTAGTAGGTTCGATACATGATCAAAGTCGACAGATGATTGTATCTTTGTGATTTGTAGAGCCATCAGGAACTAATAAGTGTCAATTGGGGTTAGAATTCTTACAGACCATTTGTCAACCCACTCTTTTGAGTCGCAATCATTCCATGCTTGAAGTGTACATGTATAACAAAAGCATTCTATGTTCTGTGTATGGATAGTCCATGCACCTGCATTGGATCTTCTAAAAGAGTGTAGCTCACTCGATCCTGTTAGTGTACAACAATCCTCATTTTTTGCAATGTTAGTATCATCTACTAACCAAAAAAATCTATGAACTAAAGAATTACCTTCAATACTTGGACCTATTGCATGATTGCACCACTCGACAATTGATTTTGCATCTATCAACTTTACACTGTCTTTGTACTTTAACTCTTCTCATGCTAAGGCTCTTTTGATACACGCACCTACTCCATCATGCTCCCCCTTACCATGCCCGACCTATGAGAAGTTCCACATATGTTGAACACCATTAATCCTATGCATCCTACTCAACCAGTAAAACATTCTGGAGTTCTTGAATTTCCATGTACAGTTATCTGACCATATGATATGCTAACTGAATGATATGCCCCTACTAGCCAGATCAACATAGAACATCAGAAAGCAACCTTGCACAAACTCTATAGAATGTGTGCGATCATCACTAATGTAAAAGTGATACTCCCCCAACACCTTCCTATTATCCTCTGTACTATCATTTGCATGAATGAATGATATATGCACAAATATAGCAATCTATGTGGAGTTGTAGTATTGTGATTGCACCTCGTTCTACGACTGTAGTGTGTAGTTCTCCATGAAATTGACAACTGAAATGATGTTATGCAGTGGAAATGTGTCCTTTCATAACTTGAACTGTGAGTCCAACCATTGAGCTCTATGTGTATGCCTTGAATTCTCATAGACCACCTGATCACAAAAAATTCCCATAAAATGATACATTGGAATCTTAATACTGAAAAATTCACACTTCTTTGCTTCTTTCCCATCTTTTAGATTGTAATCCATTGTCTTGTATTTTCCAAATACCATAATTTTTCCCATTGTGTGTGTACTAGCCATGTGTTGGAAAATTGGCAAATGTTGCATGCCACCACAATGATCACATGTGCCATCCAAACATAACTTCTTGTAAAAAAATTGACCATCCACTCTTTCACATAAAATGGAAGATAAGAAATTCCTTGAGGATTTAGGTGGAGGCCTTATGTTACATTCCTAGAAAACATTGTTAGTATGCATATCTACACATATACGTTGTGGTGCAGGAGCACCTACACCTTAGTGATAAAATTGAAGTCTTGAAGGTCATTTAGGGGGATAATAGGTAGTGTGATGTTTTTTTTAGGTTTTTTTTCTTGAATAAGGTCTAATAAGACCATTTTTAATGTAATCAAGGGCTTGGAGAGTCATTTTTGTTGAAAATGCAAAATATTGATTAAGCCAAAAGTTGTTAAAATGATGCTTTAGGGAAGTTCAAAAGAAAAAAGGATTTTAAAAGTCAGTTGGGAACGTTGGGCAGTTAAAACTTGTTTTGAAAATTTATTTAAGGGCCTCAAAAGGCTCAAATAAGGTTGTTGGTTAAGATATTGAAGCATTCAAATCAATATACAACGTTTCTTTTACACTTTGCCCTATTTTTTTGCACTTTATTGATACTGTATGGAACTGTATAGGTGTTGAATGTCCTGAATTTTATTGTACCTTGTAGATATAGGTTTTATCTTTCAAATGAGTCCATTGTGAGAGTCTAATTCAGAGTAGAGAGGGAGATATTGCCATTTTTTTGTTGCAGCCCTGTGTCACCATATTTGAGGGTTTGATTGTCTTCTAGAATGGAAATTTGACCCTTTCCACTCACTATAACCATTGTAACTCATGGAAAGGGTCCCATCCAATGTAATTTAGATCTTTGTAGGTTTTGGTAGGCTAGGAAGTTGTGTTGGTTAAAGTGGGAGATGCCCTAGGGCTAGGCAAAGTAGTTTTTATGTGAAAATTGAGTTGTAAGGTGATGGTTATGATGAAATGTTGAGAGATTTTTCCAATTAAATGTTTACTGAGTGTGTGTAGAATATATGTGGGGTGTTTGAATCATTGGTTTAGACAAGAAATCCCTGTAGATATGATTTTCAATAAAACCCTTGTGTTTTTGCTTAAAAGTGAGGGTTTGATGGAACAATACTAAAGAAGCCTTAAATCTGGAAACAAATCATGAAATTTGGTGTTTTGTTACATGCTTGTTGACTATTTGTTATGTTTTTGTGAAGGGAATATGTTTGAGATGTAGTTCATTTGTAAAATAGGGCTAATCTAGTAGCCTTTTTGTAGGATAGTTTAATGTTTCTTAATGATGGCACAAAGAAACCAGTTGAGAAATTTTTGGGAAATGTCTTGGGATCTGTTGAGAATCTAAATTGGTGTTTTGTTGACCTTGGTATGGCCTTCTCCAAAAGATAAGTCCAAGGTTTGGTGTTTTGAAGGCTACAAGCCTTTATGTGAGTTGTTTGAGAAAATTAGAGTGTTTGAGTTCAAGGGCAAATCCCTTTGTTTGAGACTAATCAAATTGTGTTGGATTGAGGATTCTACCACCTAGTCTGCATCAGAGTGGTATCAGAGCAAGGGGGTAGGGTTTTGGAAGAAGGTTAAGGGTTGAGTGCAAAAAGAAGATGTAGTTGAAGGAATCCAAACATGCCTCCTAAAGGAAGCGTAGTTACAAGAAGAATGGATGAGCAGGCTAGAGAGATAGAAGCCTTGAGAAAAGAGATGGTTGCATGGAAAGAAAAGAATAGAGTGGAAGTGGATGAAAGTGAAACTGAAGAAGAAGAAACTACTGGTGAAGAAGAGGAGATGGATCCAGATGACATGAGGATGATGAAGCTTTTGAAGGTTGTGAAGAAAGATGGACATGGAAAAATGGATGTGCCTATGTATGGAGTAAAAATTGACAGTGAAGAAATACTAGATTGGATTGGGGCCATGAAAAAATATTTTGATAGTGAAGATATTGATGAAGAACACAAGGTGAAGAAGGGAAAAACAAAACTGAAAGGATATGCTTTGTTATGGTGGAATTTTGTGCAAGAGGAAAGGGAGAGACAAGGAAAGAGAAAGATCACTTCTTGGGAGAGGATGAAGACTAAACTAAAAGGTAAATTCCTTCCTTGTGATTATAATATTCAATTGCTTAAGAGGTTACAAAATCTTAGAAAAAAGGATTTAGATGTGCAAGAACATATATTGAAGAATTTTATAGGCTAAGTATAAGAACCTAGCATGAAGAAGATGAGGAAGAAATGGTAGCTAGATATTTGAATGGCCTAAGGTATAACATTCAGGATGAAATTAGTTTGTTGGAACCAAAATTAGTTGAAAAATTCTTTCAAATGACAATGAGGGCAGAAGAAAAACTCAAGAGGAGACAAGAGAAGGCAGCAAGAGGAAGAGGCAACACTTCTAGGGGTAGAGGTACAACTTGAACACCAAGATAGACCAAGGAAGATCATGAAGATGTTGATAAAAGCAAAGAAAAAACACTCGAAGCAAGAGGAGGATGGAGAAGTGGAAGGAAAAACTTTAGGCAAAAGAGAGATTTCAATGAGTTTTCAGGTAGGTGTTATAGATGCAATGAAGTTGGAAACCCATCTTTCAAGTGTCCTCAAAACCAAGGTTCAACATCAAGCAGTGATAGGAAAAGTGAAAGAAGAACACAACTGGTCCAAGAGGAAGAATGTGAAAGTTCAAGTACTCTTGCATACCCAGAGGTGGGAGAAGAATGTATGATAAGAACTTTGTTGCAGGCACCTAAGGAGGAAGACATGAGTCAAAGGAGGAGTCTATTTAGAACTTCATGCAAATGCAAAGGTAAAGTGTGTCAAGTTGTTATTGATTCATGTTCTCAAGATAACATGGTGTCTAGGGAGATGGTAAACAAGTTGAATTTAGAGAAGATACCTCATGTAGCACCATACAAAGCTTCTTGGATGAATGATAGTCAAACTCTAGTGGTCAATGAACAAGCGTATGTATATTTCTAGATTGGGGAGTACAAGGACAAGGTTTTATGTGATGTGCTACAAATGGATTGTTGCCATTTCTTGTTGGGGAGACCATGGCAATTTCATACGTCTATGTATGATGGTAGAGAAAACACCTATACTATCAAGAAGGATGACAAGAGATTTAAGCTAACTCCTTTGTAGGGAAGTGGAAGAGATAAGGGTAAGTATAAGGTTGTCATTTTTGGAAAAAGAGAGCCTTTAAGGCCCGAGGACAACAAGACTAGTGTATTTTTAGGTATGGAACAAGATTATGGTGTTAGGGCAGAAGGAAAAGCACAAACAAATGATGCTAGGATAGTTAGGAGTTTAAAGATAGAGGAATAACTCATGCCTAAGTCTGAAATAGTTAAAGTGAATGATGGTAAGATAGTAAATAAGCATGAAAAATAGGGTGAAATGCTTGAGGGAAGGTTTGTGAAGAAGGATGAAATTATTTTTGGAACCATTGTGTGTCCTATAAGCATGAATGATGTTACAAAGCAAGAAAGAATGGCAGGTATAGGGGTTGACCAGTTTGATAATGCAAGGATACATGGTGTTGATAGTGTGGAAGAACTGATGGTAGTAAGAAGAGGGAAGTATGAACAAAGGGACATAAGTCTAATGATAGTGATGAGAGGGTAGAGTATACAAGTGAATGTGGATGGATACAAGTGTATAGGTGAAGCCAAGAAGAAGGTAGAGAAAGGTATTGCTAACTCTTATTTTGTTTGTAGGTATAAGGACTAGGACAACATCAAGTTTTGACCTAGGTATAAGGATGGGGTAGACATCAGGTCCGAGCATGAATATGTAGGCACATTTCAACATGAACATAGTCAAGAGGGTAGATCAGCTCAAGAGAACTCAATGTTTGAACTACTTGAAGGAGTTTTCTGATCATAGGATGTATAGAGAAAATATATGGCATGCAACACATTTCAATTCTTGTGACAAGATTCTTTTCTTTGTGGGGGTGTATGGTGCAGGAGCACCTACACCTTAGTGATAAAATTGAAGACTTGAAGGTCATTTAGGGGGATAATAGGTAGTGTGATGTTTTTTTTAGGTGTTTTTTCATGAATAAGGTCTAATAAGACCATTTTTAATGTAATCAAGGGCTTGGAGAGTCATTTTTGTTGAAAATGCAAAATGTTGATTAAGCCAAAAGTTGTTAAAATGATGCTTTAGGGAAGTTGAAAAGACAAAAGGATTTTAAAAGTTAATTGGGAATGTTAGGCAGTTAAAAATGGTTTTTAAAATGTATTTAAGGGCCTCAAAAGGCTCGAACAAGGTTGTTGGTTAAGATATTGAAGCATTCAAATCAATATACAACGTTTCTTTTACACTTTTCCCTGTTTCTCTGCACTTTTTTGATACTGTACAGACCTGTACAAGTGTTGAATGTCTTGAATTTTACTATAATTTTTAGATATATGTTTTATCTTTCAAATGAGTCCATTGTGAGAGTCCAATTCAGAGTAGAGAGGGAGATATTGCCAGTTTTTTGTTGCAACCCTGTTTCACCATATTTGAGGGTTTGATTGTCTTCTAGAATGGAAATTTGACCCTTTCCACTCACTACAACCACCGTAACTCATGGAAAGGGTCCCATCTAATGTAATTTAGATCTTTGTAGGTTTTGGTAGGCTAGGAAGTTGTGTTGGTTAAGGTGGGAGATGCCCTAGGGCTAGGCAGAGTAGTTTTTATGTGAAATTTTTGTTGTAAGGCAATGGTTATGATGAAATGTTGAGAGATTTGTCCAAGTAAATGTTTACTGAGTGTGTGCATACTATATGTGGGGTGTTTGAAGCATTGGTTTGGATGAGCCATCCTTGGAGATATGATTTTCAGTAAAACCCTTGTGTTTTTGCTTAAAAGTGAGGGTTTGATGGAACAATACTAAATAAGCCTTAAATTTGGAAACAAATCATGAAATTTGGTGTTTTGCCACATGATTTTTTACTATTTATTGTGTTTTTGTGAAGAGAATATGTTTGAGAGGTAGTTCATTTGTAAAATAGGTCTAATTTAGTAGCTTTTTTGTAGGACAGTTAAATAACAATTTAATGTTTCTTAATGATGGCACAAAGAAACTAGTTGAGAAATTTTTGGGAAATGTCTTGGGATCTGTTGAGAGTCTAAATTGGTGTTTTTTTGGCCTTGGTATGGCCATCTCCAAAAGATAATTCCAAGGGTTGGTGTTTTGAAGGCTAAAAGCCTTTGTGTGAGTTGTTTGAGAAAAGTAGAGTGTTTGAGTTCAAGGGAAAATCCCTTTGTTTGAGACTAATCAAATTGTGTTGGATTGAGGATTCTACCACCTAGTATGCATCATGTTGATAAAAATCATAATGGTTAGAAAACTCAATATGTACTCTGCAACAACAATTAGTGTGTGTGATTTATTTTGACATAAAAAGGCTTTAGCATTTCAAAATACCTTTGACATATTTTAAGTTGAGGAAACCTCTGTACAAAATAAGCAAAAAATTGGGTTTGAGTGGTATCCAAAAAATGCTTTGGATGTTGCTCACATATTTCACTACCAATTCTCCTTTTTACAACATCTCTTTGATTGGGAGAGGTCCTTGTGTTATCCTTTCAAAAACCTTGTATTATAGATCTCAAGGCTTGAGCAATTTCTTTATCTTTTTGTGGTACTCTACCCAAGAATTCCCATAACTCATTGCTATTTGGATCCTCCACTCTTTCACACCTTCCTTTGGCTCTCATTATAGATGATATACTTATTTTCAAAGATTTACTTATCTTTTTAAGGTTCATCTTGTTCCTTGTTTGACTGCTTAATAGTGTTGTTGCCATCACATGTCATATGACACAACTATCTTTCGTGTGTGAGGTAGAACCCACACTCTTGTATGCACTCATTAGATTCTTTACAATAGAATTTTTGGTTGAGTCATTCAATTTTCTTAGCCCAAGAGCCTTCATGGTGGGCCTAAAATTGAGTTGCCACATCATTTCAACAAATAATTGACATCTTCCACCCTCACTTAGCTTCTCAAAAAATAAACTCCATATCCTCTTTGCATATCTTTGACATGCACATTTTGGAATATTATTAGGAATCCATTTCAAAACATTGGAACCAATATCAATCAAATATTTAGGTTTTCTATGCAAAACTACAGGAGGAGTTCTCAAAGGTAAAGTTGTGTCAACATTAGGAATATCAACAACATCGGGGATAGATTGCGTACATTCAATTGGAGGTGAAATTGATGACATACCTTGAGATTGACATGTAAACGATGTTGTACCTCCAACTTTAGATGTGGTATGTGGAGTGCCCTCAAATAAAGATGTGTTTGCTAATGTACTTTCAAAGCTGCATGTTGTTGATGGTGTGTCTTCAACTAGAGATGTGTTTTCTAATGTACTTGGAAAACCACATGTTGTTGATGGTGTGTCTTCAACTGGAGATGTGATTGTTGTTGTACTTTGAGCATGATATATTGTAGATGGTGTGCATTGAACTTCACCTATGGTTGATGATGTGCCCCCAACTTCGGGATCCATTTGTGTCCTTCCACGAAGTTTGTTCATTCGTGCCCTTTGTGCTACCAATTGGACATCTCTCTTAGATTGCACAAGAATTTCTTGTTGTATGGGTTGCAATTCCTTTTCTTCATGACCTTGCATTTTTCATTCTCTTCTCCTTGCATTTTTATCTTCACATTCTTCCATTGTTAGAGGCTTTGGTCATTTCCTCGACATGACGTTGAATGCTACATGTTCACAAACACACATAGAAAAAAAGTAAGTAATGCATTTTATGAAACATATTCATATTGTTGATTACATTGAATTTTATGAAACATATTCATATCACTGATTACATTGCATTGCATAGATCTTTCAAACTCAAAGATTTACTTCATGTTGCATAGTTATACCAAAGCATTTTTCATACATTTCTACCAAAGCATTTTTCATATGTATGTCTACCTTAACCTTTTTCAGACATTTCTACCAAAGCATCTTATCAAACATGTCTATGCTACAACATTTTTCATACATGTCTTCCTCAACCTTTTTCATACATTTCTACCAAAGCATTTTATGAAAGAAGGCAAGTTATTTGGAAAAATGCCTCAAACAAATGTGGTCTCAAGGTGACGGACATCACCATGAGACCACATTTCTTTGAGGCATTCTTTCAAACAACTCACTGCCTTTTTCTATGCAACCACATTTTCCATACATGTCTACCAAAGCATCTTATCAAACATGTCTATGCTACAACATTTTTCATACATGTCTACCTCAACCTTTTTTCATACATGTCTACCAAAGCATTTTATGAAAGAAGGCAGTGAGCTGTTTGGAAAAATTCCTCCAAGAAATGTGGTCTCATGGTGATGGACATCGCCATGAGACCGCATTTCTTGGAGGAATTCATTCAAATAGCTCACTTCCTTTCTCTATGCTACGACATTTTCCATACATGTCTACCAAAGCATATTATCAAACATGTCTATGCTACAACATTTTTCAGACATGTCTACCAAAGCATTTATGAAAGAAGGAAATGAGCTGTTTGGAAAAATTCCTCCAAGAAATGTGGTCTCATGGTGATGGACATCACCATGAGACCACATTTCTTTGAGGCATTCTTTCAAACAACTCACTGCCTTTTTCTATGCAACCAAATTTTCCATACATGTCTACCAAAGCATCTTATCAAACATGTCTATGCTACAAAATTTTGCATACATATCTACCAAAGCATTTTATGAAAGAAGGCGGTGAGCTATTTGGAAAAAATGCCTCCAAGAAATGTGGTCTCATGGTGATGGACATCACCATGAGACCACATTTCTTTGAGGAATTCTTTCAAACAACTCACTTCCTTGTTCTATGCTACCACATTTTCCATACATGTATACCAAAGCATCTTATCAAACATGTTTATGCTACAACATTTTTCATACATGTGTACCTCCATACCACAAGAAAAGTAAGTAATGCATTTTTTGAAACATATCCATACCACTGATAACATTGCATTTTATGAAACACACCAAATTTTATGAAACATATTCATATCACTGATTACATTGCATTACATATCTTTAAAACTCAAAGCATTACTTTACATTACATAACTAATGTAACTTATCAAACATTTCATATCTTATCAAACATGTCTTTTGATTCCTATACATAATGCAACTAATGTAACTTATCAAAAATTGCATATCTTATCAAATATTGTTATCCCCAACCTAGGGTTTGTAGAGAGCTTCAAAAAACCCATAAGTTTTGATGTGTCCAGTGAAAATATATGAAACTTGGTATTGATTTTTTGTAGGCCTATATGCATGTGATGAAAAAAGGAGGGTTGCTAAATCATCATTTTGTGTGAGCTATTAACGACAGTTTGTTTCCTTTTGCAACTATACTTTGTAAAACCTAGTACTTTGAGGGATTTGTACAAAATTGCTTCATGTAAGTGTTCATCAATGTTAAGAAGGGTTTGAGGGGAGTTTTTGGAGTGCAAACAAGTTTTTAGGAGCAAAGAAGTGTCAAACCCAAGGTATAAGTTGTTACCACCTTTGAAAACTAGAGAATCTTGTGCTTATTGTTTTCAAAACCACATTCTGATTGTCTTTCAAATCTCCTTAATTTATCATAGGTAATGATTACAAGCACAACCAAGCCATGAAGAATGAATTCAAAGAAGGGTTTGTGATGCTATAGCTTTGAATTATTCACTATTTCTTTAGCAATGAGGTAACTTAGAAAGACAATAAGCATTTTCAATTGCACAAAATTTTCCCATTTTTTATTTGTTAGAAAGGTAAATGGTATGAATGAATGGAAAATTACATTAAAAACTATGTCAAATCACTTGAATTTATCTAAGCACATGATGAAGGTGAATTTTTTATGGCACAAAATAATGAATGGAAAATTGCATTAACATTGATGAAAGCTCTTAGGTTTTCCAAATTAGTTGAAAATAAAAATTTTCCCACAACCATCACTAAAAATCACAAGTCAACAACGAATAGAAATTTTGACTCACAACATACTAGGGAAAAAACCTCACACCAAGTCTAGGTATCAACCATTTCCTATCAAGTTCTTAATTCACGAGGAAATGGTTGTTCAGCATGATAATATATTAGTATATTTATGACAACGAATATGATTTTAGGCATGAATGCATAGATGTTTTCAAATATATTCTAGTTTCAAGAAGAAAATTGAAGGGAAGTATTTGAGTGATGATTCAACTAATTGATTATTTATGCATGCTTTAGTTAGGATTCTAACACCCTAAATAATGAAGACATCAAATGCATATAATTACATTAGAAGAGGTTAAAGGTACAGTCCATCAAGGAGCATAAAATATTTTGATTTAAATGTAATATGGCAGTTACATTAGAAGAGGTTAAAGGTATAGTCCATCAAGGAGCATAAATGAATTTTTCAAATCCTCTATATAAGTTTACATGAATTTGAATCTATTATGTCATGTTTTCCATTTTTTATCTTCAAACTCCTAAAAATTAAACTTTTACATGTAGGATTTATCTAATCAAATGTTGAATTCTATGTGCAACAATGAAGATTAATAAAATAATCAAATGAGTGGTCTATAAATTTAAAAAAAAAAACAAAAAAAACTCAATATAAACATCTACCTAAAATGGAATAGAGTGAATTCCACTAGCCATGATGGAAATGGACTACTATAAGCAATGCAAATAGAATTCATTAACAAATTTGTGTTAAGTTGACCTCATTTATATAAGTTTAAACATGAATTCATCTAAATTATGTCATGTTTTTCATTTTTTTTCTTCGAACTCATAAAATTAAACTTTTTAATGCAACTTCCATCTAATTCAATGTTGAATTGTATGTCAAACTATTATGATTAATAAAATCATGAAAGGAATTTGGTTTTTATTGTCAAAAACAAACAAATAAACTAAATAAAAACATTTCAATATTACCAAAATGAATATATTACCTGAGATAATGTAAAATGACGTAGAAACTTTAAATTGTCTTCTTCTATGTTGTTTAGCATGTAAATTAGTGGTAAAAAGGTGATGGATCAAGCATTGATTGGTACAATAGGGAGTCAGTTGCATAAAAAAAGGTGTTTCTGAGTTGGATAAAGCATTGAACTAGACAAATGTAGAAACATGTGGGTCTAAATCATAGGGTCAACCCCTATTTTACTGTTCCAAGGAAAAAACACATTTGACACTCGCCAAATTTGGAGAGCACCAAATGTGTTGCATTGAAATGTTATCCAATAGTGAGACCTGAGAGAGAGAGGTGGGATTGGAGTGAGAAAGATTAGTCTAGGTAGCGTGGTAGGGAGTGAGACCTGAGAGAGAGTTATCCAGTTAGGGTGGGGGGGAAGACTTGACAATGAGAGAGGGGTTGGGAGGGATGAGAGAGGGAGGGAGGGGTCAGGGGGAGATACATAAGAGATAGAGAGGGAGTGAGATAGAGGGAGTGAGAGAGAGAGAGGGAGTGGGAGAGAGAGATAGAGGGAGTGATTGAGAGAGAGAGGGGGAGGGGGTGGGAGGGAGTTAACTAAGAGAGAGGGAGAGAGATAGATGGAGTGAGAGAGGGAGAGGGAGTGGGAGAGAGATAGAGGGAGTGAGAGAGAGAGAGTGGGAGATAGAGAGATGGGAGAGAGATAGAGGGAGTGCGTGAGAGAGAGAGACTTGAGAGAGGGAGAGGGAGTGCCTGAGATAGAGGGATGGGAGAGAGATGGAGGGAGTGATATATATATATATAGAGAGAGAGGGGGGGTGGGAGGGAGGGAGATACCTAAGAGAGAGGGATTGAGAGAGAGAGGGAGTGGGAGAGAGATAGAGGGAGTGAGTGAGTGACAGAGAGAGACCTAAGAGAGTGAGAGACTTGAGAGAGAGAGGGAGGGAGAAACTAGAGAGAGGGAGAGGGAGAGAGAGTGGGAGAGAGATAGAGGGAGTGAGAGAGAGAGAGGCAGTGGGAAAGAGATAGAGGGAGTGAATGAGAGAGAGACACCTAAGAGAGGGGGATGGGGTAGGATGGAGATACTTGAGAGAGAGAGAGAGAGGGAGAGGTATAGGGTTGATGTATTAGGGTTGAGGGTTCAAGGGTTTAGGGTTGAAGAGAGAGACCTGAAAGATAGAGGGACCAGAGAGAGAGAGAGAGAGAGAGAGAGAGAGAGATGGTGGGAGGGAGAGACCTGAGAGAGAGGGAGATGGGGTAGGAGGGATAGCGAGAGAGAGAGAGAGAGAGCTGGGAGAGAGGAAGAGAGAGATAGAGGGAGTGAGAGAGAGGGAGAGGGGGTGGGAGGGAGAGACTAGAGAGAGAGGAGGGAGTGAGTGAGAGAGAGATTCTAAGAGAGGGAGAGTGGGTAGGAGGGAGAGACTTGAGAGAGAGAGAGGAAGGGAGAGGGGTAGGAGGGAGAGGGAGAGAGAGTGGGAGAGAGATAGAGGGAGTGAGAAAGAGAGAGGGAGTGGGAAATAGATAGACGAAGTGTTTGAGAGAGATAGATATATCTAAGAGAGGGAGAGGGGGTAGGAGGGAAAGACTTGAGAGAGAGGGAGAGGTATAGGGTTGAGGGATTATGATTGAGGGTAGAGGGTTTAAGGATTTAGGATTGAGGGTTTAGGGTTGAGGAGAGAGAGGGAGAGGAACCCTAGAGAGAGAGAGAGAGACCTGAGAGAGAGATAGAGGGACGAGAGAGAGAGAGAGAGGGGGAGAGGTAGTGGGAGGGAGAGACCCAAGAGAGAGGGAGAGAGTGTGAGAGAGAGATAGAGGGAGTGAGATAGAGAGGGAGTGGGAGAGAGAGAGAGGGAGTGAGTGAGAGAGAGAGACCTAAGAAAGGGAGAGGGGGTAGGAGGGAGAGACTTGAGAGAGAGAGAGAGAGAGGAAATGAAGAGAGGGAGAGAGGGAGAGAGAGGGAGGATAGATAGATAGAGGAGATAGAGAGGAGGGAAAGAGAGAAGGAGGGGGGAGGAGAGATGAGAGATAGAGGGGGGGGAGGGAGAATTGAGAGAGAGAGAGAGAGAGAGAGGAGGGAGAGGGTGGGAGAGAGACCCGAGAGAGAGGGAGGGAGAGGGAGAGGAGAGAGATAGAGGGAGAGGTGGAGGGGAGAGAGAGAGAGAGAGAGAGAGAGAGAGAGAGAGAGAGAGAGAGAGAGAGAGAGAGAGAGAGGGGGAGAGGAGAGAGGAGGAGTGAGACAACCCAAGAGGGAAGTAGGAGAGACTTGAGAGAGAGAGAGGGAGAGAGAAAGATAATTACCTAAGAGAGGGAGATGGAGTGAGAGAAACAAATAGACCAGAGGGGAAGAGAGAGGGAGTGGGAGAAAGGGGGTTCGAGTGAGATAGATTTATCTAGGTAGGGTGGGAGGGAGTGTGAGAGGGGATTGGAGTGGGAGAGAGTAGTCTAGGTAGCGTGGGAGGGAGTAAGACCTAAGAGAGAGAGACTTGAGAGGGAGAGAGAGATATACAGTTAGGGTGGGGGGAATACTTGAGAGAGGGAAAGGGGTTGGGAGGGATGAGAGGGAGAGAGATATATAAATACCTAAGAGAGGGAGATGGAGAGATAAAATAATAGAGGAGGAGAGAGAGGGAGTGTGATAGAGGGGGTTGGAGTGAGATAGATTTATTTATGTAGGGTGGGAAGGAGTGAGACTTGAGAGAGAGACTACTACATCAAAGAAAGAGAGTTATCTAGTTAGGATGAGAGGGAGAGACCTAAGAGAGGGAGAAGGGGTGGAAGGGATATTTTGAGGAAGAGACCTAAGAGAGAGGGAGTGTGAGAGAGTGGGTCAGAGTGAGATATAGTTGTCTAGGTAGGGTGGGAGGGAGTGAGACCTAAGAGAGAGAGAATTGAGAGGGAGAGAGAGTTATCTAGTTAGGCTGGAGGAGAGACCTGAGAGAGAGAGAGAGGGGGTGGGAGGGATATTTTTAGGGAGAGACTTGAGAGAGAGGGAGATTAGTTACAGTGGGAGGGAGAAACTTGAGAGAGGGAGAGGGGGTATGAGAGATTCAAGAGACAAAGGGTGGAAGGGATAGATCAAGAGAGAGACTTGAGAGAGAAGGGGTGGGAGGAATAGAGGAAGGGAGATACTTGAGAGAGAGCGGGTGGGAGGGATAGAGGGACGAAGATACCTGAGAGGGGGAGTTATCATATACAATAAACCCTCAACTCTATACCTTAAACCCTAAGGATGGAAGACAAGGTAGATAGTGTAGGATAAACCTTGAGAGGGTTGAGAGAGAATGGGTATGTATTTGTTAAGAGAGGAGGCAAAGAGCGTATGAAAGGTAAAAACTCATCTATCCATCTATGATCATAAACCACGAACTCTCAGCATTATCAAAGTGGTCAAGCAAAGAGAGGGGAAAGTTAGTTTTTGGTTAAAGAAGCTCATTTGGAAAGCACCAAATTTGATGCTTGCCAAATGGCACATCACATTTGGTGCTCGCCAAATGTGATGTTCCATTTGGGTTTCCAAATGAGTTGGTTTGGATGAGTGAATGCACAATATTTTCCAAATATCCTCATATTTTTGTTTGTGCTCATCGTCGCATTTGCATGTCTTTTAATGCAAGTTTATAAAAAACCGTGATGGTGTTAACCTCTCTCTTAGCTATCTAAATATATATAATTTTTTTGGTTTGATTAAGGTTTTGATCCATAACTTCTCTTATAAATGCCTCTGTTTTTGGTCAAAATTAAACATGTGCTAGTTTTAGGATAGATTTTTACTCCATTGAAATGTGAAACAAATTAAATTTTTTAAACTAGGCTCCATTCTACATTTGATGAAAAAAATCAATTTTTTGATTAGTTTTCAAAAAAATTAGGGGGGAGCACGCTCAACTTTCATCTTTTTAGGATGTGTCCATTTCGAAAATTCATAAGATATTATATATTCATTAAAAAAGTAGCTAGAAGAAGGAGGTTAAACTACATGGTGTTAATTAATTTCTCAATGTTTAGATTTTTGAAATTCTAAAAAAAAAGTTAATGAAAAAGGGGGGGGCCTTAAATGCTATGCTAATTTTTGATCAAAACAAGACCTATTTTAGCCCCCCCCTTTTGATACCCTTAATCTTCATTAATTTAAAAAAGAATTAGTAGCTTAAAAACTAGACTCCAAGCACTTCAACTCTTGTTCTTGCTGCATCTTGAAATTTTGAGCGTAACTATCTTCATTTTCTCATGCAAATCAAATTTTGTTGATTTCAAAAAAAAGTGGCATCTTAAGAGCCTTTTCTGTGTCATAGATCCATTCACTTACCCATTCTAATTATATTTAGTTGTTGATAAAAAACTAATGATCATACAGGTTCAATTGTTGTTTCTAGAACTTGGTTGCAAACATATGTGATTAGAAAGAATGGCATACCTACATTTGAAGACTATGAGAAACACAAAACCATTCTCATGTATTTGCACCTTGTTATAGCAACAAATGTTAAGTTATTGAGACATCATGCTAAACCAAAAATAAATGAACTATATACAATTAGTAGTGATGATCATGAAGCATTAATCTATACTCTAAAGGTAAGAGATGACCCTTCAGGCACACTTGAGTAGTGGATCATTTGTTGTATGCGACAAGTATGATATTGTTCATCTTATTTTGATTAATGTTCATATAGATTTGTCATTCTAAGTATATTGCAATGTTTGTGGCACGATGGACCATGGATTTGCTGCAACAATCACTAGTTCTGATCCTTTGTAGAGGTATGCGAAAAATTAGTAAATTTGACATTATATTTGCTCTACTATGTTCTATATATTATTGAAAATTTTCATCATACTTATATGTAGTTTAATTGTTATCTTGATGGTTGCTAGACAGGTGCTTGTCACTTTAGAATTTCAACGTGCTAATGTTGTGGAAGAGCATGATGATTATTTGTTTGTGATTATTTTGTTATATTCCATTCCAAAATTTTCAATTTCTATATATTAATACATATATACTTCTTATTATATCAATTGCATGTCTAAAATATCACACTAAATTAAAACAAACTTGGTGTTGAATTTTAAAATATTTACAGATGGTTGGTGGAACCTGTTTAGTAATGACAAGAAACTTGTTTAACAATGTGAGATAGGTTTATTGAGAACACAGAGGAAGTCTATCGGCTAATTAATAATTTAAAAATATATAACTTTAATTTCTTAAAAAATGAACAATTTAAAAAATACCATAAAATAAATAATTTCAAATGATTTGTAATTAAAGTGAGCTATGATTTATACAATAACTATATGTTTATCCTTTGTTTCATCAAAAAAAATATAACTTAAAAAAGAATGAGAAAGCATGTATTGCTAATTTTTTTGAATGGTTAGATCTTTCTCAATCATCTTGCATCATTCTAACACATTTTAAACCATCAATCATAGAAGTCATATCTTATTGAGTTCCTATAGGGAATGCCTTTAATGTAATTAAGAAAATAATATTTAATAGAATAAAGTTCTTTTAATTATAAACTAGCACTTGCACCTAAAGGAGGTTGAAGGAGTATGCCAATAGAAAAATATATGTATGTTAATATGTTAACATGTTTGTGCATAGGTGTGTATGAATGTCATGTGCTACAAACTCTAGTTGTATGTTAATTATAGTTTTGTAGGGTTGAAAAAAATAAAATGTAAGTTTTATTAATGTGAATAAAATTAAATATAAATTTTGTTAACTATAGTATTTTAATTTTGTTAATTAGTTCTTTACATGCCTATATTGTAGATATTGCATGCCTTAATCTTATTGTCAAGGGCCAATTTCAGCTTTACTTTAAATTTCAATGTCAAGGTTGTTGTTTAGGAACAAAATAAATGAACAACCAAAAATATTTGTGCAGGCTCATTTCATCTACAAGCACATGAATTCATTGACAACAAAATCATCACAATTGAAACTGTTACAAATCTTTCATTTAATTTGCTAGAAGCAAATATGTATTACAAATATTTTGTACATTTTGCAAACAAATTTGTGTATATTTCAAACTACACTTTCTTACCATATTTACTAAAATATAATTCTCTATCGATGCAAATATTCCACCTCTCGATGCAAGTGCTAGTTAATTAGAAATGCAAATAATGAAACTTCTTTCACCTTTTTTCATCTTTTTATCTTTCTCTAACAAAAATGACATCTTTGCCTTGTACATGACAAATTATATTACAAACTTGGCTTATACAACCTTTTTAAATAATTTCTAATATAAATTAATTTTAACACAAATACCACTGAATATATTATTTTGTGAATAGTTTTATATCATAATTTCAAAAAAGATCAAAAAATAAAACATAAATTCTAACTTAATATTTTTAATATTTTTTTTACTTTTCTTCTTTATCATTTAAAAAAAATAAAATTAATATCACCTCAATCTCAAATAATTATCATCATTTTTAAAGAGAAATGTAAACAATATAACTTTTTTCACCTTTTTCCATCTTGTTTATCCTATTTTGATTTCTTTACAAATATAATAACAAAATAACATATTTTTAGATTGAAATAACATGAAAAAAAACATAAATAAATATATTATTCAGAATCTGATAAATTATATTACAAACTTGATTTATACAACCATTTAAAAACAATTTCTGATGTAGGAGCATCCAGTGGTGTAAGGGCAATCTTGCATCACCCAAAAATAGTTAAATTTCAAGTTTTTTGGTTTTTAGATGTTTTTATATTTTTGGATACCCTTTTCGTCATTATGAAATTCTCAATTTACGGTTTTTATTTTCTATTCCTGGGTTGAAAGATATTGCAGTTTTAGTTTTCCAGATTTGCACCTGAAAATCTTTTGAGTTAGATTTGAGGCACTTAGAGTTCCCGAAACGGCCTCAAAACTTTCCAAAATCAGTGTAGCAAATTTTGAACGTGTTATTGACTTTGAGACCTTTCCAACGGTTCAGACGGTTCGTGAATCGGAGTCCCGAATCAAAAGTTATGGCCTTGAGAAGTTGGCACACTTTCTAGAAGATACAATTGCAAATGTTCTTTTGAAATTTGAACTTCAAGTTGTAATTTTTCGGCGCCAAACTACCTAAACTCAAATTTGAATGTTGTTTTGGCTCCAAACTAAAGAGGAGCTCTATTTATGGGTGGGTTTCTAATTTTTGGGTAACTTTTTGGGGACAAGCTCGCATATTGTGAAAGGGTGATTATGTAGCTTTATGTAACTTGCATGTGTTGTAGAACTTGGGGATTTGAGATCCTCTGCATGTAAGAAGCTCCATTTTCTGAATAATAAAATTATTCTCTTGTTTGTGGGTTATTTTCTAAGTCTGGGCTGCGCCCTCATCAAGTGGTATCAGAGCAGGTTTTCTTGAGCGTGTGGATAGATCACCGATCGTGAGGCAGTTCGCACCAGGACCGTGGTTGTGGGTCAAGGTCAAGAAAGATGCCTCCAAGAGTGATGCAGTAGGTATGGTGGTGCCAGAGGTGGTCGAGGCGGCATAAATGCTGGTGGAAGAGATGCAGTAGCTCTCAAAAAATTGATGCGTTACAAGAGCGTTGAGAAGAGGGTTAAACTGAGGGAGGAAAGTGAGGATGAAGGAGAGGAAGAAGGTTCAAATGTAGAAAGGAAGAAGAAGCAATTGATCAAGACCAAATGCGGCTAATAAGGGCCATTTCAAAGATCGGGAAAAGACCCAGTAGAAGTCCCCAGTTATTTAGAAGTCCTGAACCCGGAAGAGTTGATCGACTGGATCAATGAGCTAGAAGAATATTTTGAGTATGAGGAAATAGAGGACCCAGATCGGGTTAAGTTTGTAAAATGAAGCTGGAAGGGCCATGCCAGTATTTGGTGGAAAGAGGTCCAGTTGGAAAGAAATCGAAGAGGAAAAGGAAATCACCAGATGGGATCACATGGTAGAGAAACTGAAGAAGCAGTTCATACTAGTGGACTACGAGTTAGATCTATTGAATAAATTGCAAGGGTTGAAGCAAGGAAGCAGATCTGTGAAAGAATATACTGAATATTTTCACAAGATAATCATCAGAACGGGCCACATAGAGGCCAATAAGGAGAAGGTAACCCGATATCTTAATGGGTTACGACCGAGTATTCAGGAGGAGTTAAGCCTAGTCAGAATGACCACCATTGAGGATGTGTATCAGTTTGCTTTGAAGGTGGAAGAGAAGTTGAACAAAAGATTTGATAGCAAGCAAAAAGGATGAGGAGGTCAAAGTGGAAGGGGCAGTGGAAGACCGAGGCAGAAATGATGATGAAAAGAAAAGTGAAGATGTGGGAACCAGCCGAAGCCAAAGGAATGACAACTTCTCCCTCGTGATCAAAATAGTGGTGATCAAAGAGGTAGAGGACAAGGGAGATATGGAAAAGGATCTAGAAGAGGTGGTTTCAAAGGAACGTGTTTACAGTGTGGTGAAGAAGGGCATCAAGCCTATGAATGTCCACAACACCAAGGAAGGCAGACAAAAGGCCAGAAGGTCGTGGAAGGGTTGCACATGCAGATGAGGAGGCCCAATTGAACATTCAGATGATGTTGAAAGGGAGAAGCCTAGTGATTAGGAGAGCCCTGGTGAATGAGGAAAAGGAACCATAACAGAGGAAGAATCTGTTCCACACAAGGTGCAAGTGTGAAGGAAAATGTTGTGATGTCATTATTGACGGTGGGAGCACCGATAATCTGGTGTCAGAAGAGATGGTCACAAAGTTGAAGCTCAAGAGGGAAAGGCACCACATGTCAGATTGCACAGTTTTGCAGAAAGACCACAAAGTTTTGGTCAATGAGCAATGCCTAGTAAAGTTCAAGATCGGGAGCTACCATGATGAGGTACTCTGTGATATCATCCCCATGGATGCATGTCACATGTTGTTGGGGAGGCCGTGGTAGTTCGATAGGCGAGCTATACATGATGGCCATGTAAACACTTATTCCTTGACAAAGGATGGGGTTCATCACAAGTTGAAACCCCTGAAGGAGACCGAAGAAAAGGTATGCAGTAGTGCTAGAATTTGTTATGTAGATGGAAGAAAAATTTTAGAAGGTATGAAGCATGAGCTTGTGTGTTATGCATTGATTCTAGAGTGAGTAAAAGGAGAGGATAGTGAGAAGGTTCCAGAAGAAGTTTATGGGATGTTGGATGAGTTTCAGGATATTGTTTCTGATAATGTACCTGAGGGTTTACCACCAATAAGGAAGATCAGTCATCAGATTGACTTGATTCCTGGAGCCAGTTTGCCAAATAAGGAAGCTCATAGAATGACTCTAGCAGAAAATGAGGAGTTGAACAAACAAGTTCAAGAGTTTTTGAGAAAGGGTTTGATACGGGAGAGTTTGAGTCCATGTGTAGTACCTACAGTACTAGCACCAAAGAAGGATGGGGAGTGGAGGATGTGTATAGATTCCCGAGCCATAAACAAGATAATAATAAAGTACAGATTTCCCCTGCCAAGGATGGATGACCTGATGGACTGTTTGAGTGGAGCTCAGTACTTCATAAAGATTGATCTGAAGAGTGGATATCACCAGATCCATATTCGAGAGGGAGATGAATGGAAGACTGCCTTCAAGACCAAAGAGGGCCTGTACGAGTGGTTAGTCATGCCTTTTGGGCTAATAATTACCGCAGAGCACATTCATGCGCTCATGAGGCAGTACTAAAATTTCACAGGAAGTTTTGTTATTGTGTATTTAGATGATATTTTGATTTTTGATAAGGCGTTGGATAGGCATCTAATGCATGTTTCCGACCTTTGAAGTTAAAAGAGAAAGCTACATTGATTAATGCGAGAAGAAGTGCGGTTTATGAAGAGGAGTTAGTGTACTTGGGGTTTGTTGTCTCGGTAGAGAGGTCTCCAAGATGGACCCGAGAGAAGGTGAAGGCTATTCTGGAATGGCCTACCCCAAGAACTGCTACTGAGGTGAGATCTTTCCATAGTTTGGCTAGTTTTTATAGAAAGTTCATTAGAAACTTCAGTAGTATTTGTGGACCCCTGACTGAAACAATGAGAGGGGATAGAAAAGAATTCAAGTGGAGCACTGGAGCAGAAAAAAGTTTTGAACTGATGAAGTAGAAGGTGACAGAGCAACTTGTTCTAGCCCTCCTAGATTTCAACAAGGTGTTTTAGGTGGATTGTGATGCTAGTGGTTGTGCCATTGGAGCAATGTTGAGCTAAGAAGGTAATCCCATTTCCTATTTAGGTGAAAAGTTAAATGATGCCAAGAGAAAGTATTATGTATATGATCAAGAATTTTTATTGCAATAGTTCAAGCATTAAAGAAATGGAGACATTATTTGTTGCGAAGGAATTTGTTCTATATCTTGATTATTAAGGCCTTGCAGTACCTAAATAGTCAGGGAAATTTAAATCAAAGGCATATGAAATGGGTAGAGTTTTTGCAGAGTTATACCTTTGTTTTGAAACATAGGGGTGGGAAGTCAAATAGGGTTGTAGATGCCTTAAGTAGGAGGCATACATTGATGACAAAGATGTAGATTAAAGTGGTTGGGTTCAATGAACTTAAGACATTGTACGTAGAAGATCCTGATTTTGCAAAGACTTGGAAAGCTTGCAAGGAACTTGTTATTCTGATGGATAGGACAAGGTGGGTTTAGTTTTCATAATCCCGAGGATGGCATGTTATTTAAGGGAAGCCAATTGTGTATTCAGAGGAGTTCCATAAGGGAGAACTTGATAAAGGAGAAGCACAATGGAGGAATGGCAGGACATTTTGGTTGGGATAAGACTATTTCCATTATCATTGAGCATTATTATTGGCCTCAGTTATCACAAGATGTGAAGAAGTTTGTGTAGAGTTGCAAGGTATGCCAAATGGGTAAAGGAGTGAGCCAGAATACTGGGTTGTATTAGCCCTTACCTGTACCAAAGAGGCCATGGGAGGATATAAGTATGGACTTTTGTTCTTGGTTTTCCAAGGACTACTTGAGAATGGTCGATCTTTTGTGGTGGTTGATAGGTTTTCTAAGAGGGCACATTTCATTCCATGTTAGAAGACCCATGATGTAGTCCACATTGCTGACTTGTTCTTCAAAGAGGTGGTGAGGTTACATGGTCTGCCAAAGAGTATTGTTTCAGATTGTGACACCAAATTTGTAGAAGGGTGCCCGGAGGACCTTGTGGAAGAAGCTAAAGCGAGTTGAAGTTGGATTACGCACACCATCCACAAGCGGATGGAAGTGAGAGGGTTGTTAGGGAGTGGGTAACCTCTTGAGGATGTTTGGTAGAGATAAAACTAAGGGATGGGACTTGATCTTACCCTAGGCAGAATTTTTCTTTATAGTCTGTCAATAGAAGCACTCGTAGATCACCGTTCCAGATTGTGTATGGAGGTAGCCCCATAACAGCTCCAGAATTAAGGAAGATGGACCAAGAGAAGAAAATAAGTGCTAAAGCCGAAGATTTTTCAGAGCACATCAAGAATATACATGAGAAAGTACGAGAACACATTAATAAGATGAATATGCAATATAAGGCTAAGGCAGATCAAAAAAGGAGGAATAAGGAGCTTCAGACTAGCGATGAAGTAATGGTCCACTTGCAAAAAGAAAGGTTTCCCATGGGAACCTATAACAAATTGAAGATGAAGAAATTCGGTCCCTGTAATATTTTGAAGAAGCATGATTCAGGGAATGCATGAGGTAGAGTTGCCTGATGGAATCAACATTTCCCCTGTGTTCAACATTTCAGATTTGACAGAGTATCATGAAGGTGGAATGGAGGAAGCACCAGCAATAGGGCAATATGGCATTCCAGCACCTACTTCAGAAAGGGAGGAGATTGAAGCAATCTTTGATAGTCGTGTGGGAAGGAGTACCAGAAATAGGCAGTATGAAGAATATCTGGTGAAATGGAGAGGAAGGCCTGTGGAAGATTCATCCTGGCTATCTAAGGCAGTGGTTGATGGTTGGGTTTTCCTGAACCATCTGAGACGTGACGGGTCACTTCTCAAATTAACCTGGGTGTCTGATGCAGGAGCATCAAGACCAAGGGCAATCTTGCATCACCCAAAAATAGTTAAATTTCAAGTTTCTCGGTTTTTAGATGTTTTTACATTTTTGGATACCCTTTTCGTCATAATGAAATTCCCAATTTATGGTTTTTATTTTCTATTCCTGGGTTGAAAGATATTGTAGTTTTAGTTTTCCATATTTGCACCTGAAAATCTTTCGAGTTAGATTTGAGGCACTTAGAGTTCCCAGAATGGCCTCGAAACTTGCCAAAATCAGTGTAGCAAATTTTGAGCGCGTAATTGACTTCAAGACCTTTCCAATGGTTCAGACGGTTTGCGAATCAGAGTCCCGGATCAAAAGTTATGGCCCCGGGAAGTTGGCACACTTTCTAGAAGATACAATTGCAAATGTTCTTTTGAAATTTGAACTTCAAGTTGTAATTTTTCGGCGCCAAACTGCCTAAACTCAAACTTGAATGTTGTTTTGGCTCCAAACTAAAGAGGAGTTCTATTTATGGGTGAGTTTCTAATTTTTGGGTAACTTTTTGGGGACAAGCTCGCATATTGTGAAAGGGTGATTTTGTAGCTTTCTGTAACTTGCATGTGTTGTAGAACTTGGGGATTTGAGATCCTCTACATGTAAGAAGCTCCATTTTTTGAATAATAAAATTATTCTCTTGTTTGTGGGTTATTTTCTAAGTCTCGGGCTGCACTGTCATCAATTTCTAATATAAACTATTTTTGAATCAATGACTCTTAAAGCCTTTATTAATGGAGTAGCACGCATATCTCATTGATTTTGAAAACAAAACAAAACAAATAAAATATTAGACACCCATAGATAACTTAATACAACAAAAAATGATGCAAATATAATTAAGGTAACCTAAAAGCCAAGTTGAATACCTACAATAGAATACCAGATCTTAGAAAATCTTAGTGAATAGGAAAAATATTAGTGGCACATATAGTTTGTCACATTTAAAGTGAAGAAACTTTTTGGGCATATATTCAACTCCCCATTATCTATATCTAGGTATACAAATTATATTCCCTTTCTTTCCCAAATCTTTTGCAACAAAATCACCTCTCTTTTTTAAGCTCTCTACAAATGAATTACTTCTAGGGGAGAGGACCCAATAGTTGAGCATGTTTCAATAGTTGTGATGGTAGTTGTTTATATAATGCCCAATAGTTGTGATAGTAGTTTATATAATGTCCAATAGTTATGACTTGACTACCCATAATTAGATAAAATGTATTCCTTTGATCTAAAAAGCAATCAATCATGTGATGCCACATCAGCGCTCAACTATCCATGATGTGATTGCACAAGTATTGGTAGCACCTTTTTTTGGGGCCTTTTTGGACATCTTGACAAAAAGCATGCTAATGTGGCATCATATTTGATGATGTGGCCCTGAAATGAAAGTTATAAGCAAGGGACTTGCCAAGTAAGCTGCTATAAAAAAATGGGAGTGTTTTAAAATTTCCACGTAGGATAATTAGATGCGTGAAGTTAGGGTGCACAACTACTAGGTCCTTTCCCCTATATTGAAGATATTTTTTTATACATTTGTGGGATTTGAAAAATATTAAAGACTTAAAAGTGATGATGCTTTAGGATATATTGAACATTGTATAAAGAAAAAGTAAAAAACTCTTAGATAAATAGTTTAAAAAAAATATATATATTTTTCTTTTTAAAGTTTTGATAATTTTTTTCTCAGTCAGTAAGTCATCATGCAATGAGCTAAAAGAGAAAATAACATCACATCAATCTCAAATAAACTACTTTGATATTAATGCTATGAGATTTCCACAATCCATAATGCTTTTAATTCGTTATTTCTGGATTTTAATTGTGTTTGAGCTTTTTCATCAACGTTTTGGATCACACACAGTGATCCATCATTAGGATGATAGAGAGCATAAGGAGATTAAAAAACTCAAACACAATCAAAATCCAAAAAAAAATGAATTACATGCTTTGATATTACTATTAGTATTTGGAAGCGTGATATAAATTATATTATAAATTTGAGTAACAATCATTCATTTGAATAAAATTCAAATATAAATCAATAACAAAAAAAATCTAATTAAATTAATACAATATTGATAGATAATAGTAAATCTATTAAGGCAACTGCTCTAAATTTTAGCTATATAACAACAAATTTGGAGCAGTTGGATAATCAGTTGAAGTGGCTATAGGGATATTGTTTTTGGTTCATGCCATTTTATTTTTCATTTTTTGGCTATGCTAGGGCTTTGTAAATTTTCCTTTTTTTGCATTGACATTATTGACAGCATGACACAATTAGTGTAGAATCTTGCACCTCTTCACTTTCTTTACAGTTTTGTGTAGAGGCAAGAGTAGTGGTTGCCCAAGGAAGAACACTAGGTTGAATGCTAATGGCCAAGATAATGGTTTATTGATTACTTTGTAGTTGACTATTATTTTTCTCATTTCTTGTAGGGTGCAAGACTTCGAAACCCTACTCTGTCAGCCATGATTTAAGAGGTGATAAAAAAAATTGTATACATTTAGTGTTCTTTTTGCCTTCTTGACTTCTTTTCTTTGATCGATAAGAATCCCTTAAAAAGAAGTCATTTAAACCACCAACATTTATGCCAAAAAAAATGCATCAAGAGGGGTCCAAGTGTATCGATGCGGGTGACCTAGGATGACAAAGATCAAAGGAGATGGCCAAGCCCCCAAGATCAATATCCTATAGTGGATCGACATAGGCGCAAGAGGACACACATGATAATGATATAATGAGAATACATTAAGGCACAAGCATACACTACCAAATACATAGAGAAATTAAAGGAAAATAAATAAAAAAGGGTAGATCAAGCTTCAACTATTTCTCCAGCACATTGTGGATCAGATCTAGGTTGTTTTTCCAAAAAGAAACGTTTACAAGTGGAACACGATGTCCTCTATGCAAACCAACACATGCTCACAAGGGCTAGTGGAATATGATATCCACTAGGTGAGCCCCCAATGAGACATGCACACAAACAAGCAAGTGGCTATGGTAAAGTCACACCTAAGTTCAGTTCCCATACGGTTGTTAACAATTAGGATTGTACCCTAGCCAAGTTTAACTTAACTATCTTGTTGCAACATGGAAATACTCTCAAGTTGTGGGTGACCTATTCGAGAATGAATCTCCATAGTGGGTTGGTTCCCCTAATAGATCACCTAATCTAAATGATTTTTTTGAGAAAAGGGTTAAAAGGAAACTTGAAAATGAAATCCTAAAACCTAAGGATAATTCACCATAATTTTAAATTTTACTTTGATGAATTTACTAACAAACAATCTCTTGAACACTTTAACCCTCACAATATCACTTAAAACATACAACTCAACAATAATTTGTATGAAGGCTCAGACTGAACACAATCACACAACCTGAATTATATGAAATTTTGCACAAAAACTTACAATAACAAGACATAAAAGGATTCAGTATTTCGAATCAAAATGAACATCAAATTGTACTACAAATATGAGACAAAATATGAGAAGGAAAGCTCTGTTGTTTATTAAAATTGAAGGAGTATGCAAGATCAAAATCTGAGTACAAAAGTGTTTACAAAACTCTCTACCAAATGAACAAGAGAGGAAGAAACAATAATCAAAACTAAGAAAATTTGATTTTTTCTCCAACTTATAGCTCCAAAATATCTCCAATAATGAAAATAGAAAAATCCAGTTGAACTGCATCTCATACTAGTAACCCCAATCCATTTTCAAGCTCAAGAGAAAAGCCTCAAAATCAGTGCCCAAACTGCCTCCAAACTGAAAGAGAATGATGGAAACTTTCTATCTCCAATAGTTCGATCCAAAGGACTCACAAAATTAGGCTCAAACTGACTGGAAACTAAAAATAGGTCTAGTTTTCCCAGTTTTTTCCCATTTTTCCCAAGTGAACTGAAACTCAAAAGAAAGTTTCTAAGGAGACTAATTGCATTTTAAAAATAACAAACATTAAGGAAATTTATAGCAACATTTCCTTAATGATGTTTTACATCATTTGCAGTTCTACAATTACAAAATAGAAAGGCTCTAATTACATTTGATTTGATTTTTTGCAAAAAAACAACCTTCCTAATTTGATCCTTTGATTATTTTTTAAATCTCCTTTAATCTTTGATCTTTTGTAAAAATCAGAAAATAATTCAAGGCACAATTCACATGATGCTTACTCAAAAATCATTAGGGGACCGTAGGGCATTCAAGACTCAGGAAAAAATCATTAAAAAACTTGGAGGCATCGACCATTTGATTTTCTCTAAAAATCATAAAAAAATTACCTAAGTCATGACATAGGTATTAGTGAAGGATTTTAATTTTAAAGAAATGAGATAAAAATCACCATTTGAATTAGGGCAACATGAAACCCTAACAACAAAACTCAAGCCCTACTGTTTTAGCCACTCATTTTCATCTTTCAACTTTTTGGAAAAATAGCTCTGCATACTACCACAACCATTAGGGTTTCGAAGCTTGAAATCCTTCATTCTCATGTTGATTCTGGGCAATTTCCCGAAGATTCTTAACAAGAGAATACATAGGTAGGTTGTTTTGTCACAATATTGAATGTCGACCTCCATTTTGAGTGCATTACTAGTCATCTAGGCCGCAACCACCTCTATTTTCTAATGCATTCTTATTTTTTTATCTTCTATTGATGTCTTCTCCACCTCAGGCCACTATGATTGCACTGGTTTGAGCTCTTGGAGATATTTCTATGGGAAAACCCACGGGTTGACATGTATTATTCTCACAACAAATCAATGAAGGTAAGCTCCTACCCTTCAAATCTTGCATCATCACTCTATTTCTTGTAGATAGAGACTCAAAACAAGCTAATTAGATTGCAAAAAAAAAAACCCTTTGTTCTCTTTCAATGTTTCTTTATTTACCGAGTTTTCTTCATACTCCATAGCTGTGGCTTTGATAGATATTCTGGGTATCTCTTATTTTTTGAAAAAATAGCTCAATTTGAGCTCATTGAGTGAAGAGTATTTTTGTTTCTTATGCAACATATTCAGGGGTTCTATTATTTTTTCTTCAACCTATATATCCTCATATTCTACCTTCTTTCTTGTAGAAGAAATGGAGCAACTATGTTAGTCTCCAGGTTGTGGCCTCATTTTGCATTCTCTTATTTTGTGAAAAATACTAGCTCAATTTGAGCTCGACCCAAAGCAAATAATAATGGAAACTTGTGAAAAGAGGAGCTTCATGCATTTAGTTTACCATCTTCTAGTTTTGTAATTCTTCATGGTTGTGGCCATTCTTGTATTTCTGGGGTTTTTTCCACCTTGTGCAAACTTGAAGGCTCACTTTCCTTTTCTATATCTTGCATCTTCATTTATATTTTCAGAAAAATGGGTTTGAAAACCCTCGGTCATGATTTTTTTATTTCATGGAAAATGCACAAAACATAGGCTTGGCCTCACAATAAAGCTACAGACTCATTATGTTTGAAACCCCAGCTCAGTTCAATGCTTTTGAAGAATGCATTCTTGTTCCTTATTGTGAATGTAATGAAAAGTGAAAATATTGCTCATTGTTTGGAAGGCATTAAAAGAACTTCTTCTATGAAGGTCGTAACCTCTCAAAATTCTTTTTGTTCACTTTTTGTACATTACTTCCAAATAGAATATATATTTTATTCAAAATAGTGACCTCTATTCCTCTCTAAAAGAACAAAAAACTTTGCCATTTTTGGTTTGCATTTTGGAGCACATTTTGAGTTTCTTTCCACTAGTATCTCTTCTCCAAAACCTTACATGGTTGTCACTGTACTTTATTGTTCCATTCTATGAAGAAATAAGTAAAGCTCCCTTCTTTATTTTTAGATGTTAAGATTCTTGTTCATCACTTCCATTTGTCATATAACAACTTTACTACAACATGCTTGCTTCTGAAAAAACAAATGCACCTGTAGGTATCATGTGAGCTTCACCACTACTATTGAAGTTTACTTCTGCATTCTGAAAATGAGCATGAGTATTGCCTCTTATCATCACTTTGACCTCTCAAGAGCATCAAACATACAACTGAAACCATCCATCATGAATGTTCTATTCAAGAATGTTGAATCATATCAAGACTGTGAAACAATTGTTAGTTTTTAGGATAAAAAATGTAAGCAAGCAGAAAATACACCACAAGAACAATGAACACATAGATTACCCTGGGAAAACCCTCCTACTTGAGGGAGAAAAACCCAACAACAATGATCTCTTATATATCAGATGAATAAGTGCATAAAATTGCATACAATGCAGGCCCTAGACAAGGCCAAGTCTAATACAATGAATAGAGACACTTCTCCACAAATGATGACACTTCTTTTAGAATCAAATATGCTGCTAAGAATGGCGAACTGTGAACTTGCGTGAATGAATTGATGCTTGAATGAGAAGAATCTATCCTCTTTATATACTCAACTAGGTTCCCATCTTTCTAGGGCCGACCTAAAAAATACAAGTTTTATTTATAAGAAAATATAGGCCGACCTACCTTGATCAAAAAATATATAGCAGAAAATATCTCCTACCGCTACAACACTAACACTCCCTCTTAGCTAGGGAGGTATTTTCTAGATATCCTCATCATGGAGTCTCTCAACATGACACACACAATGGCTACACCCATTTGTGGAAAACCACATCTCATTCTCAGAGATGTACAAGAGTTCATCATGGAGTCTCTCAACATGATGTCCATAATGGCTACACCCATTTGTGGAAAACACATCTCAGTCTCAAAGATGTACAAGGGTTCATCACAGAGTCTCTCAACATGATGTCTTCATAAAGTCTCTCAACATGATGTCCAAAATGGCTACTGCCATGTGTGGAAAAACACTCTCAGAGATGTACAAGGGTTTATCATATATTCTCTCAATGTGATGTCATCATGGAGTCTCTCAACATGACGTCCACAATGGCTACTCCCATGTGTGGAAAAAACACATCTCAGTCTCAAAGATGTACAAGGGTTCATCATAGAGTCTCTCAACATGATGTCATCATGGAGTCTCTCAACATGATGTCTCATCTCAGTCTCAAAGATGAACAAGGGCTCACATCTCATATTTCTCAGTCTTAGAGAAATATACACTACAAGGGCTTTCACCTCATATTTCTCTGTCTCAGAGAAATATACATTACAAAAAATATTCATGATGTTGTGACTCTCTCTGGAGCTCCAAGTTCCCGCATCAACCTTCTGACCTCCTTTTCCAATATTTCCTTTGTTGGTTTGTCAGACTTCCTCTAAATGTCATTTCCTCCTCTTGAAGTAATTGATCGCAATGACAATCTGTATAGGTTCTTCATTGTTTAGTGTCTTCATCTTTCTCAATCTTCTTTGTTGATGCAAACTCTCCATCCAAGGCTGACCTAACCTTGTTCCCTCAAGAAATGTCTCTAGTGAAGAATCATGAGAGTTATGTGCCACCAACTCAGTCCCATGGCTGCAAGCTATGACTTCATGTTTGTTCATTTCTCCAGCTAGCATGACTTCCTCATAGGATGCCTCAAGCTCTTTGAATTCCTTATGCAATCTCTCATCATCCTTTTTCTCCTTGATCCATCTTGCATTTTAAGGAGATTAATAATAGTTCATAAATTCAAACTTCCCCTGATACAAATGAATCATGTAGTCATATAAAAAATATCATTAGATAGAACAATTAAAGGAACAATAGAACTTATCTTTGTTGATTTTGCTATATCTTTCTTTTGACTTCACTCAATTTTTGCTCTTGGAACTACACTACATATTACAAAGAAAATTTTCTCAACTCATATTTTAGACACATTATGCAGCCAATGTATTCAATATAGAATCAAGCCTCTCACTGAATCAGGACATCATCATAGTCATTAATTCAGTCTCTTCCCAAACGCAATTGCAGTTCTCCTTTCATGTCAAGGCCACACTCAAAAATCTTCACAACTAGCATGAAACAACTTGCACTATACACATGAATGAATGGTAACTCCAAAATATTTCATCCCAACAATCACCATTAAAAAAACATGACCTCTGCTAAAAAAAATTCACACAACTTGGCTATGTCTCAATCGATATTTCATATAAAGAGCCGCCTCATATGAAATATGTCATAGTTGAATATTTTCTTCTCAGAATAATTCACGCCTCATCACCTCTAAAGTTGTCTAGTGATAAAATTAAACCTGAGTGGTTTGCAAATAATGAATATGCCACACACACACCCTCAAACACAAAAATTGGCTGATGATATTTAACAAAGCTCCACTCCACAAATTTCAATCATAATAAAATTACCTTCACAGAGCTCGAAACCCTTAAGGAGTGATAGTGATAGTGTATCTGAATGAGCATGACTCCATAACATGTCTTCCACAAAAAACATATTTAAATGTTGCTTACAGTGCTCAATAGAATGTAGTGGCATCTCCATTAACACTTCTTTTTTCATTGCGGCTTTTATTCAATATCAAATCCCTAAATTAAGTGATGACAAAAGGAAATAATGTTGGCTCCATAGATTACTTTGAATAGAACTGGAAATATAATAGTAATCCATTGAAAGTTAGACTATGTCAACCACTTTCCTCATCCCTTGTTATAGAAGTCGAATAAAGATATAAGAGACGTGATGCCAATATAGGGATGGTCTCAAAACTGGTTTCTGCCACATGTATAGAAGAAACCTCCTGATAATGAAAGGAAATAACCAATTTTTGTCTTTATTCCCATTCTCCCACCTATGACAACACATATGATAGTTTCAAATAATAATCGACAATAGAATTTGGAACTACCACAATGCATGATACTTCTTCCAATAAGTAATTCACAATGCATGATACTTTTGCCAATGAGTAATTCACAATCCATCCCTTCAAATAGTCAAAGCTAAAAGAATATCTACTCCCAACTGGTAATATTGTGATTGAGTGATTCTTAGCAAAGTTTCGATAGTGGAATGACACCTTCAGATTATTCTCGAGAATTGGAAAATAAACATGTGAAGATATGTGTTGAGTGTCGACTCAAAGAGAACTGCACCAATATGGATATGAGTTTACACATATCTAATCAGGCTTAATACATCTCAACAAAACACCATGAGAATCCCTTCTATGCAAAACACCATTAATAACAACATAGGGAATGGATTGTAATCTAAATTACCTTCTTTTTTCCCTATTCAAGCCTTTAGGGAATTCACCAGTCTACAAATAATGAACCATTTGCTGCACCTAGCTTGTGATAGGAGTTGAACTAGCAGCTTGCTCATCATTTTTGTATACTGCATCAACATTTTCATCTTCTCCCAAGTTGTTTTCTGCATTTTCAGCAAGTTGTTCACACAATCCCTTGCCCCTAACAAGCTTAGTAACCTTAAAATTAACATCAAATTCCATCACCTTAGTTATCCAACCAACCCTTTTGTCATTCATATCCCTATTAAGCAAGAAATCCTTAGTGGTTGGATGGAAAACCAATAACTGAATTTTATTGTTGGAGAGCATATGCCTGAATTTTTTAAGGCTTCTAACAACAACAAACACATGCTTCTCAAGAAAGGAGTATTTTACCTCATAGTCATGTAATACTTGGCTGAAAAGGGCCACGGGCTGCTCCAAGCCTTCATCATTCTGCTAGCACAACATTGTAGAAATAGTGTCAACTCCTCCAAAGGCATATAAGATAAAATATCTATCATAGTTAGGATTAATGAGGGTTGGGGCAGTTGTAAGAGCCTCTTTTATTTTCTCAAAGCTCCTTTTACCCTCCTTAGTCCAACTAAAGGGTACATTATTTTTAAGCATTGTTGTGAGAGGCTATAACAAAGCTGCAATATTGGGTATAAACCTTCTCACAAAGTTAATTCTACTAAGAAAGATTTGTAAGCATTTCTTGTGTGCTAGTAATGGTAACTCAAGAATAGCTGAAACTCTTTTTGGATCAATAGAAATACCATGCTTTTAGGCAATGTGTCCAAGGAGCTTACCTCCATGGATGAAAAATATGCACTTATTTGGGTTAAGAGAAACCCCAAACTCTCTGCATCTTTGAAAAATCTGCCTCAAATGCTCAAAATGTTCATTAGCATCTTTTTTAAAAACTATGACATCATCTAAATAAACTAGAACAATCTTGTTCATGAGGCCATGAAAGGCCATGTCCATTGCCCTCTGAAATGTTTCCTCTGCATTGGACAAACCAAAGGGGATTTTTCTATAAGCCATGGTACCCCACTTGGTTGTAAATGCAATTTTATTCTAATCCTCCTCCTTCACCCAAATTTGGTTATAACTTGAATATCCATCCAACAAAGAAAATATGTCAAAACCAAAAACAACTTGCAAAATTTGCTCCATTGAAGGGAATGGATATTGATTCTTGAGAGAGGCTTTATTCAAATCATGAAAGTCAACACCAAGCCTAAAGAAATCAAAGATGTATGCTTAATAGGAAAAATAATATTGGTTTTAATCAACTTATTCAACTCAACCTTCATGAGATGCTCAAGCTTAGGATTAAGAGGCCTTTACTTTTTCCTAATTGGTTTTTCATTGGGCTCTAACTCAATGGTATGTTGAGCTAGCTTAGGGTCAAAACCTTTTAAATCCTTATACTCACAAGCAAAAATATCATTAAATCCTTGACACAACAGAATGAATGCTTGCTACTTCTCTTTTGTACATACCTTTCCCAACTTGAGAAGCTTACCTTTGAATATCTTAATTGCCTCATAGTGTTCTTGCTTAATAGTCATGCTACATTTGTCTTTTCTCACTTGGTCATCTGAATTGAACACAAATTCCAATGTCACTAATCCTTTAGGCAGCTTGTTTGACTTTAGCTGCACAATCTGGTTGTCATATTGTTGCTACCACTTTTGCTAGTTTTCAGCTGCAAACTCAAATTTTGCAATCAAAATACTTATAATCTTCTCATCACTATCAAAAAATTTCCAACTCACATTATTATCAGGCACAGATGGTCTAACAACAATTTTAACATATTGTTGTGCCTCTACATTATGTATTTGGTTTGGGATATCAAACTGAGATCCTATGGCAACAAGCTTATTTGCATGTTTATTGTGATTTCTAGGAACATAAAGTAGATTAAAAGCATCAAAATCCTCAATTAGATCCCAAAATCGATGCTTATATTTCTCAAGTAAATCATTTTTGGTAACATTCAAGTTCCTAACTTTATTCACAATTAACTTAGAATCACCATAAACTTGTAAGCACTTAATACCTCTTTTTCTGGCCCATTCTAGGCCATGGATGAGAGCTTCATATTCAGCTGTATTATTTGTATAGCTAAAAGAAAACCTCAAAGTTGAATAATACTTATCTCCATCGAGTGAAATTAACATGGCCCCTCCACTAGCACCCATTTTGCTTCTTGATCCATCAAAATACAACTTCCAAAGCTGGTTATCATGTTGTTCAGGATAATCTTGATCCTTGACCAGATTTGGAATCATTACATTAGGTTCATGAATCATATAAATTCCTAATCCTACCTCATCAGTGTGGCTAAAATGGTCAAGTTCATGACTCTCAGCTGCCCACTCATCTAAATTTAAATTTTCAATAGGTGTGTTGGGGTCTAGGGTCATGGATTGATCCTCCAGCCCATGAGTGATGTAGAGGTTAGCATTTATAGGGCTAGGGACATATGGCTCAACATGATCCTTGGCTAGAGGTTCAAATTTTATGGTTACCTTCGTACCATATCTCATTCTAAAAAATAGATGAGACCAATTGGAAGATAAAAACCCACCCAACTTGGTAGTGAAATCCCTAGAAAGTCGTATGGAAAAATGAGGTGGTAGTTCAATAACATCAATATCTTGAGGGATTGAATTTTTTTGGCATGCATGCAAGGTAAGAGCTAGACCTTTAATCACACTAGCAATCTAGACAACAGACCCATCTAGCTGAACTACTCCTTATGACAAAGACTCATAGACTAGTCCTAGATTGTCAGCTAGACTTTTGGGCATAACTGAACTACTTGCACTAGAATCGATCATGAAATTGTGAATAATCTTATCACTAATGATTAGACTCAAATAGAATGGAGGAGGCTTTACCTCTTTATTTTTCTACTCATTCTTAATTTACGAGCTGCTTGCAAGCACAACCTTAGTCTTTTCTTGGTTAGCAACATAAAAAATCGAAAGTTCAGCTAAAGCATCTTGCAATAAATATTTTTGACCCAAAATATGCAAAGCATCCATTATGGACATGCTAACAGTAGCTTTCTTAAGATGCTTAACAACATTAAATGAAACATGGCTCACCTTTTGTTTTCCTTTAGTAGCAATAACATCATTTTTCCTTTGCAAAGGCTATGATTTCACTTTAGATTGCTCCTTCTCAAGTACTGTTTGTCCTCTTTGCAGAATCTACACTTTTGGTTGTGCTATGGGGACAACTTGAGATGAAGAAACATGAAATTTATCCTTTGAAACTTGTTGAACATTTCCAGCTTGCTGCCCCAAATCAACAACCCTCTTTTTCACTCTGGTATTAGCTAAAACAGGTGAATCTGGTTGGTTTTGGCCTTGATAATGGTTCACCCCACAAAATTTTGTGCCTTGCCAATTCATTAAGGCAACATCATAGTTACCTTGCTTCTTTGGATTCTCATTCAACACACTTTCCAAACCAGCATAGTTGTTTTGGACCATTAAGGCTTGATTTCTCATGCCATTCACACATGCAACTTGATTATGGGGCTAGTTGCATGGATAACACTAGTCACATTCTTGTACCATATTGTTCTGAGTGGGAACAGGCTCTTTTGAAGAGCTAACAACATTCGGGTTGTAAGGCTGAAAGGGCCTATGATTAAAATTTCTCCTTGGACCTTGGGAATTAGCTTGAAAGGGTGGCCTATATGGCTGGTTTTGCTAATACGGGGCTTGATATGGCTTATGCTCTTGGCCAAATTGATTTTTAATACTTACTAGATCATTTCCAAAGGTTTTCAATATATTTTTAATCTCTTGAAGCTCTTGAGATTGGGTTGGAGTAGTAGTTTCTTTAGCTAGAGCTTGGTATCCTATTGTTGGAATTAGCGGTACGACAACTAAAGGTGGTAAAGACATGGGAATAGGTGGTTGTATTTCAGGTGAAATGGGAATGGGAGGCCTTGGGACTATTTTTCTAGCTTGTATAAGGAAATTTTCTGCTCTAATGATAATCTCAAAGGCATTAGGAAGCATAAACCCACCCATGGATTGGATCATTACAGAAATTTCATTATTCAGAGCCTTGAGAAAGAAAAGAAATGCATGCTCAGGTGAAGGCTTGATCGTCAAGGGAATTCTATCCCAAGTTCTTTGGAAATAGTAGTCAAAATCTATCATGTGCTCATGAGGAGCTCTTTTGATCATGCTCAACTGCTCTAGCAAGGACAAATGATCAAATTTTTCTTCAAATTGCCGGTGCAAGCCATCATCGAGTTGATCCCATGTTGCAATAGAATTTTATAGAAGACCTTTGAACCACTGCAAGGCTTTTCCCTTCAGTGATGCAGCCAAAAGCCTTAGTGCTACATTCTCTTTGATGACATTATGAATCGAGCACAAGGTTGCTACATCTCGAATGTGCTCAACAAGAGTGGTTTGATCTTCTCTGATGAAATACAACAAGCTCTTGAGGGCTGCAACTGGAATTTCATCATGTTGTGCAATAAACAATGGGTTTCCCCCATTAAATGGTGCAAACACAAATTGGCTCGCCATCACTGGTCCTTGTGCTACAAGTACCAGATTTTTTTGCACTGAAATTGCAAGGTTGAGATTTGGAGGTGTCAATTTTGACCTCCTTGATGAGTCAAAAATTCTTCTTGTTGTCCTACCCCTCCTTCTTGGTAGAGATAACTAAAAATACTCGAACGAAGCAAGACTTGATCCGGTTTGTATTATTTTCATGCGTTGGTTACACTGGATTTGCACGCAAAACTAGAAAATAGAGTCACCAGGTATATCTAAAAACCTCTAGAGGATAGAAAACTGTTGCATATACTAGAGCAACAAATTTAAAACTTCTTTAAAAATAAGTTTCAGAGTCCCACCAGTCATGCCAAAAATTATTAACAATCAAGATTGCACCCTAGCCATGTTTAACTTAACTATCTTGCTTCAACATGGAAACACTCTCAGGTTGTGGGTGACCTATTTGAGAATGAATCTCTAGAGCGGGCCGGTTCCCCTGGAAAATCACCTAATCTAAATGACTTTTTTGAGAAAAGGGTTTAAAGGAAACTTAAAAATGAAATCCTAAAACCTAAGGATGATTCACCAAAATTTTAAATTGTACTTTGATGATTTCACTCACAAACAATCTCTCAAAAACTCTAACCCTCATAATCTCACTTGAAACATACAACTCAACAGTAATTTGTATGAAGACTCAAATTGAACACAATCTCACAACCTAAATTATATGAAATTTTGCACACAAAAACTTATAATAACAAGAAATAAAAGGATTCAGTATTTCAAATCACAATGAATATCAAGTTTCTACAGAAAATTTGAGACAAAATATGAGAAGGAAAGCTCTTCTATTTATTGAAATTGAAGGAGTATGCAAGATCAAAATATGAGTACAAAAGTATTTACCAAAATCTATGCCAAATGGACAAGAGAGGAAGAAACAATAATCAGAACTGAGAAAAATTAAATTTTTCTCCAACTTATAGTTCCAAAATGTCTCCAATAGTGAAAATAGAAAAATCTAGCTGAACTACATATTAGAATAGTAACCCCAATCCATTTTCTAGCTCAAGAGAAAAGCCTCAAAATCAGTACCCAAATTGCCTCCAAACTAAATGAGAATGATGGAAACTTTCTATCTCGAATAGATCGATCCAAAGGACTCACAAAATCAGGTTCAAACTGACTAAAAAATGAAAATAGAAGGTCTAGTTTTCCCAATTTTTTTCCATTTCATCAAGTGAACTAAAACTCAAAAGAAAGTTTCTAAGGAGACTAACTACATTTTAAAAATAACAAACATTAAGGAAATTTATAGAAAAATTTCCTTAATGATGTTTTACATCATTTGAAGTTCTACACTTACAAAATAGAAAGGCTCTAATTGCATTTTATTTGATTTTTTGCAAAAAAACAACCTTCCTAATCTGAGCCTTTAATTTTCAAAATAAAAAAAATCTCCTTTAATATTTGATTTTCTGTAAAAATCAAAAAATAATTCAAGGTACAATTCACATGATGCTTACTCAAAAATCATAAGGGGACCGTAGGGAATTCAAGACTTAGGAAAAAATCATAAGAAACTTGGAGGCATCAACCATTTGATTTTCTCTAAAAATCATAGAAAAATACCTAAGCCATGATAGAGGTATTAGTGAAGGCTTCTAATTTTAAAGCAATGAGATAAAAACCACCATTTGAATTAGGGAAACATGAAACCCTAACAACAAAACTTGAGCCCTAGTGTTTTAGCCACTGATTTACATCTTTCAACTTTTTGGAAAAATAGATCTGCATACTGCCACAACCATTAGGGTTTTGAAGCTCAAAATACTTCATTCTCATGTCGATTTTGGGTGATTTCCTGAAGATTCTTAACAAGAGAAGGTAGAGTTAAGACGGTAGGAATGCCAGGCCCCCATGCTATTTGTGTTATGTTGCGTGCAAAGACGGCTACATAATTGTCATCGGGCCAATCTTGTGGCTCTCCAAACTGACGTTGTACACGCCTAGGCAGGTACTACTCGATCATTGTGTACTCCCGGCCCTGCATGTATCGATCGTGGTGGCAGTAGAAGAGCTGAGCAGCATCGTCAGCCCATCCAGACCGACCAAGGTATGGACACCAAGTAAACACAAGCATCTCATCTAGGACCCACCTCCAGTAGGGGATCCCATGCTCGCCAGTGTGTGTGAAGGACACACCACCTCTGTATAGTGTCACGAGGGCATCCTCTGCCTCCATCAGAACCGGAATGACCCGTGGACGTAGCACAGAAATATGTTCCCACACCCAAACATGCAAAAGTGTCACTCCAGCTCCTAGCACTCTGCCATCCACGTATACATACTCATGGAGGTCCCTGTAAAGTGAAGTCAGAAGGACAGGCCCCCATGCGAACCGAACTGGCCTATCCCAGACCATCTTCTCCCAACAATATCCCCAACCCAGACTGAAATACCGCCCTTGTCTGTCTGGGGCAACCAAACCTAAAATGATCACTGCAATCGCCCTGCAGAAGGGATGTTCGATAACTCTGTATCTCTCCAGCTCGATCTGACCCTCGCAATAGATAATGTCTCGTGTAGCGAGGACTCATATGCAGCACTTGCGTCCCTCCTCCATATTATAGATCACTCGACAACCATGAATGGGCAATCGTAGAATGTGCCAGATGTCCTCCAAGGTGATGGTCACCTCACCAGTGGGAAGATGAAACGACAATGTCTCATTATTCCACCTCTCGGCCAGTGCTGATAGCATCCCTAGGTGTGTGTGCACGGACATTGCGTACGCAATATGCATAATCCTGTAGCTCCCAGTCAATCCTGGTCTCTATCGCTCAAGTCTCGTAGGGCACTCGCTAGGTCTCGTGACCAATGCTCCCAAGAATAAAGCTCCCTAGGCCCATCCTGCATCAAGGAAAGTCAGCATGTTAAAAAAAAATTAAAAAATCCTGGCCTAACACTCCAAACTCGTTCCTAGTGGCGCAGTTTGTGAAGGCATCGCAGTTTGAGTTTTCTCAAACTCCGTCACGCGAGCCCAAAATTCAGCCAAATAGAGCCGCCGTAGCGCACTTTATCCCCATCGTCGCAATTTTCCCAAACCGGCCTGTCGAGCCCGAGCCCAGCGGCGGAGTTTCTAAACTCCAAATTGCACCACTGCGGCGCTAAACAGCGCCGCTGCGGCGCTAAAAGGCAATCAGCGATGTAGTTCAAATGCTGAGCGGCACTATAATAGAGCCGCTGGAGGTGAGCTCATCTTTTAAAGGGATAATAAATGTGTTAAATGAAAAAACTAGGCTTCAGTAAGAGTCACATACCGGTGCCCCGATGCCAGGTGGCTGTTGGTAGGTCCGAACTCGGTCTGAAATGTGTAGAGGAAGTTGTCATTGCGCCATATCGCCGGAGGTTCAGGGCTCAAATCTCAAGGTTTGCTAGCGGAGGTGTGTGAAAATGACTTGAAAGTGACCCCTTGGGCCCCTTTTAAGCCTAAAAATTAGGGTTTTTTAACCCTAAATGGCTGTCCTACTAGGGTTTTGAACCCCCGAACCTGTTTTTGTCCATTCGAGGCTTGTTTTTCATCGTTTTATTGCGTTTCGACATGTTTTTAGCCTCCTGGATCCCTTTCAGACTTGTTGGGTACTTTGTCACCTTTTTTTTGCAAGATCACCCAAAAAATAAATATTTTCCATCCGATCTCTCGAGGGGGCATCATATTGGCATATTCTCTTGCCAAGCAGCAGTGGGGCAAGTTTTAAATATCAAAATTTTTTGGCTTTGATAGAGATCGTTTATTCTTTGAACCAATGCAACAAGTGCATTGCTTCAAAGAGGGGCAAAATTTAGACATCGAAAATATACTGATTCACATCGTGCATTCGATCCTAACTTACTAACATTTTTTCTTCCTAAATCATCCCTCGGTCTAACCATTTAATCAAATTCCCCTATCTAATTAAATTCATCAATATTCGTCTCTTAATTAAATAAATCATTTGGTCTAATTCAGTCACTTTTTCTTGTTAATTAAATCAATCCATCTGATCTAATTATCCCTGTTTAATTAAATAATCAACTTATTTGATTAAATCTCTAAAGTTTTTCCATTAAATTAAATAAATTAAAACCTTATTTGATTTAATCTAACACCATCCCTTTTAATTAAATAAATCAAAATCCTTATTTAATTAGCCTCTTATCATATTCCTCTCTTATTTGATTTAAATAAATCCATAAATCTAAGTCAAATAAGTCACATCATCTAATCTCCTGTTAAATTAATTAACCCTTGATTAATTTAACCTCATCTCATGTCACATCCTCTAGATAATGCAAGTTGCACATGAAAATAGATTTAATTCATTTATTAAATCTCTATTTTCCTCACAAGGCATCTTTTGGAATATTCTCTCAATTTGAATTCAAAAATTCCAAGTCAACATGTATATCCAACAAGGCATTTAAAACCTCTTACATGTCCTTTGCCTTGAGCCAAGTGGCATTTATTGCATTTTCCCTTCCCTCTTGCATGTCATTTCAACAAATTTGAATTTCAAATATTGGCATTTATTGGCACAAACCCCAAATCTTGCACATCCATCATCCATTCATAGCTTGACAAGTGGCACCATATCATTGGATGAATGTTAGTCCCACATTTCGCAAATTTGGGCTTTCATCCATCTTGAAATCCTATAAATAAATAGCTCATATCTCCATTTTATCATCCACAAACATTGCAAAGTTATTATGCTAAAATATTTAGCCATTTCCATCTATCATTTGAATTCTTAGCTAGGCTATTTTGCAGATTTGGCTTGGAGTTCTCATCTTTCATCAAAGTGGATCAAGATCATCTTCAACACATCAAGATTTCATCATAGGAATTGGGAAGGGCCAATTTTCACATCAAATTGGCACCAATTCCCCCATGGGATCATATGTTTGCTATTTAAATTAGGATTAAATCTAGTTTTATCTTTTGTATTGTGTTCTTCATCATTTTCTTTCCTATTTTGAATTTGCAAATGGATTTCATGGGGAATCCTTGTTTTAGCTTGTAATTCCTTGTCTAACTCGTTTATTCATGTTGTTTTGCAGGTACTAGGAAAAGGGTTCGCACATCACCCACATGGGGAAAAAGACCTCATTTATGAGGACCTTGTCTTATCCCTAAGGTACTTCAAATCATGTGAATTAAAAATTTATATTTATTGTTTCAAGGGTTTCTCTCTTTCCCATGATGATTAGTGAGCAATTCCAAAATTCCTCATGTGTCACATCCTTCACACATGGGGACAAGAACTTCCTTTTTGAGGAAATCTTCTCCCAATCTCAAGGTACTTGCAAGTAACTTCACCTCACATGTCCTCTTTCCCCCTCATTTCCACATGGCAAGATGTGAGGGCTTGTGATTCCTCAACTCACCACAGCCCTTCATTTTGTCCATGTTGGCATCCTAGCCATCCAATTCTCTAGAGACTCTTCCCCTAACATAGAGGATTTTAGTCTCATTTTGATTCATTCATAACATTCACAATTCAAGCTCAAGCATTCAACCTTCAAACAATTTTCAAGCATTCAAGCATTTTCTTGCATCCACCATTGTTGAATCCTCAAGCTCACATTGCATGCATTTCATACACTTTTCAAAACACCCAACTCCATCTTTGCATTCTCCATAGAGTCCACATCACTTTGCATATCATTTTAGGTGATTTTCCATCAAGGAGCACACAAATTATCAACATCAAAGGGCCATCCAACAAATCAACTTGATCAAGGTAATATCTTTTGTTTAATCTTTCTTTTGTTCAAGTTCAACTAGGCTTATCTTGAGGTGTTGTATTGTGTTGTTTCTCCTTTTACATTTCTTTGGTTTTGCATCACTTAGGGTAGGAAAAACATGTTGCACACAAAAATAATGCAAATGAAAATAAAAGAGATGAATAGAAATTACTATGAACCAGACCTAACATAAAAATAAATCAATTTTTAATGCATTATCATGTTAAAAACATTCATATCAAAATAAACATAAAAATAATTAAAAAAATAAAATTGTCAATAAATTGTAACTGAGGTGAATTTTTTTTTTAAATTCAAAGTTATCGAAATATATATTAAAAAATATTAATACGGTTAGTTTTCCGTTGCAGTGAATTGTTGGTGGTGAATTTTACTTGGCGATGAATTTTCTCACAGTAAATTGTTGGCAATGAATTTTTCGTCGGTGAATTGTTGGCAATGAATTTTTCGTATGCCGATATCCACTTATGGGAAATTAGCATCATTCATTTTTGGAAGGCAAGGAATGACGATGGTGGAGTAATTGTAGGTTTAGCTGTAAACACCACAAATTCAGATTTGATGCAAGATTTGTAGCATTCTCCAAACTCTCCTAGATTGAATTTGAAGACCATTGCAACATAGAAGACTAGCTCTTCAATCAACATATTTTCAAGATTATATGCATTTCAAAGTAGAACAATTCCCATATTCACCTACAAAGACCTCAACACTGACACCAAAGGAATTATCAATAAGGGGATTTTTCTTGACAATGGATTCTTGGTAGGTGTAAAGATATCTAACCAAAACAATCGAGAACCAGAATGCAAGGAGGAACACAGGACAAATGCAGGACAATTGAGGTTTCCTCAAGTGAGGATGAGTTTGTAGAAAATAAATTACAATGTCATATTAGCATGCACAACCAAAATCCAACGATACAGTGGATATTTTACATTAACAACAAATGATTGTAAAAAGGGAGTAAAAGATAATTTGAAATGGTTGTTAAATTGAATACACCAAGGGTTTAGTGTGGGAGAAATATGAGGAAAGTAATCCTAACCATATTTAGAAACCATTAATGAAAAAGAAGCTTCCTCTATGCATTAATGGCAAAGAAGCTTCCTCTATGCATGGTCAAATGAATTAATAGCAGTTCACACATGCCCTATTATAATGCAAGTTTTGAGGAGCCCGTTTGAGGAGATTTAGTGGTCAACTTTGTTAGTTCCAAGGATCTAGGGAGTCAAGATGGGAAAACAGTTTTCCAGTGCTCAAAGAGGAACTTGATCTGGTCAAAAAACTAAAACACATGTCACTTTTCCTTGAAACATGCTACTAGAGAATAGGAGGTTGTTCTAGGCTAAAAGGAATGACCTATTTCATTCTTAGTTCTTTTCACTTTTTGAGAGGCATTGTAAACTTGGAGAAGTTTCTTTCTGATATTTTTGTGCATTGTAACTCAGAAAATTAGTTTTCTTGCTCATTTTGAGCTATGTATTGTAACGTACTGAAGTTCTTTCCAGCAATGAATAAGAATTGTAACTCATTTTCATACCTGTATGTTGTTTGTAAGAAATTTTTTATCAATAAGACAAGTTGTTTTTACCTTCTCAAAGTTGTTTCATTATGCAAGCTTCAAAATGGTGGATGTAATCTTGTAGTGATGCTTCTTCCCCTTGATTTTTGTCCTATTTTCATTGTCTTTATGCAGAAAATATGTACTTGTGTAGGTCATTACTTGTGTTTAACCAGCTAAGGGAAAAGTTTAAGTTGTGAAAAAAAAATTTCCTTCCTTCTAAATGTTGTCCTAGATATCAAACTTGGTCATGAAATACTTATGCAAGAGTCATATGAAATTTTGGGTTGTGTATGTTAAAGTTTAATTTGTTGATCATATTGTGTTCATTCAAATGAGTGCAATTCAATAGTTGTTTGGTGCATCACCTTAGAATCAAAGGTTTTCTTTTTCATGTTAGTTCCTTCTCTCTTTTCTCAACAAGCAGTATGATGGCACTTTCAAATTTGCAAAATTTACAGTGCCCAAATTGAACCCTAAATTTTTTTGCTCCATCTCAAACCCTTGTTACATTTGGATGTAGGGTTGTTATCTAAGTGTTTAGGTTTTTATTCATTATAATTGCATGTAACATTCTATTTGGTCATTGGCTTCATATTGCCCATTTTCGGTCATTTTAAAACTCTCTTATGTCTATCACTGTCGTCAAGTGACCGGTCCCTCTCACCTAGGTCTGAATTTCTAAAATTTTATAAGGTTGAATAAAGGATCTTTTTGGCCTTTACATCCTTTGCATTTTGTAAGTTAGAAGTTCTCAAGCCCATTTTCTCATGTCATCCTAGAGGGTCCCCTTCATTAGAACAACTTAAGTGCATGTGCTTAGGGTTTTTCACTTAAGTCCCGACGGTCATTTTACTTTATCCCTCATCGTTGATTTCTTCCAAAGTGCATATTGTGAATTGGTGATGAGTGATGAAGCGGCGTTTCTTTGATATCACTCATCGCAAATAGCTTCCAGAGCTCTTAAATCAAATGCGCGATGAGTGATGTTCTTTGTATTATTGAGGGATCGCTCATTGCTAATGGCTTTTGAGCCTTCAAATTTGTAATAGCGATGAGCGATGCCCCGACCTTATGTTCTTATCGCTCATCGTGGATGCTCATAAAATGATAAATTTAGGATCAACGATGAGTGATATGATGAAATTCCTTTACATCACATGATCGTAGATATGTTTTAAATGCTAAGTTCCACATTAGCAATACGTGATACACATTATAACTATGTAAATCCTCTCATCGCTAATTGCTTGCAAACTGTATGAGGAGAATTAGCGATGAGCAATGGCCTTATGTTTTATCATTCATCGCAGATTCATTTCAAGGCTTAAGTTCCAAATTAGCGATGAGCGATGATATTCTCTGAAATTTTTCTTTCGCTAATATGATAAGATCTTATGTGTAATGTCTTTTGTGCCATTGACTTTCATCCAGGTGTACATGTCTAAATCTGATTTCCTCACTACATCTCCCATCGCTGATAGGAGCCAAGGTATAAAGTTTGAATTAGTGATGTGCGATGGAAGGATGGACATGATCAAGGAACGATCCGCAGATCCAAGGGCTGAGATTTCATCGCGGGGATGTTTACATCATTGATGAGGCCAATAAAGGATGAGATTCATCCGCATTGATGAAGGGGCAATGTGGCAAGATCCTGAGGATTTCACATAAAGTAAAAAGGAAAGTAGCGAGATGACTGGAGAACCATTGATGTAATTTTAAAATAGGACGATCCAATGGACTAAACCTCATCGCAGCAATACTTTAATCGCTGATTTCACCCTAAAATTTAGGGAGGATCAACGATGAGAGATGAGGTGCATAAGGAAACATTCTCTCTAAAAAACAAATTGGTCTTATGTACTTCACTGATATTAATGAAGGAGCACAGATTAGGTTGGTGATACATGCTAATTGCCATATCGCATATGATTTATCAAGATTACAGAAGAACGTGGCAGTATTTTAGATAGTATCACTGTTTTCTAGGAGCAAGTTGCTAATGGTCAAAAAATGATGCTCATGGCCACCTTGGATGAAGTTTTAATTGCTTTAAGATCAACAGCCCTGATTCAAAGCCGAGCTATTAAGTTATCAACTCGCTCGCACGAGGAGTTCTTGAATCATTAATTTTGCATGCTCTAATTGTCTATTTAATGTAGGTTGATCATTGTTCATTTTCACCATCTTTCCAGTTTGCAATGAATATAAGGTGAAGTGTGAAGAAGAGTAAGAGGCTACTTTTTTTTCCTAAGTTGAATATTGAGTGTTCTTGTCTTGAGTAAGTTTGTTCCAAATTGGGTTCTTTGGTCTGGATAGGAGTTTCTCTGCTAGATTGGTTACAATTGTCTGGGTTGTAGGTATGTCTCTCGGTAGCTCTGTCTTGAATTATTAAATTTTTATTGTTCTAGAAATGGGGAAAACTGGTGTGAAAATTCAACCTATTAGAAGGTCTAACAAACTCAATATATTTGAGTATCATGAGGATAGAACTGAGCAGGAAGCCCAGGGTTCTCCTAAGGTTTCAAAGGGTAAAAGGAGGGCTAGAGGTCATAAGAAGAAGTCAATTGTGTAGAGTACATACAGTTTGAGAAACATAACCATTCTAGGAGAAATGGTCAAGTTCAAAGGCAAGGAACTAGCTCAGCCAGTAAAGAAGGCCAGGAAAAAAGAGAAAAGTCATAGGGCCTGCCTGGGAAAACACAATTCTCCTATTGTGCTTTTTGATACTCCTTCGGATGCAGAAGGTGATACTGATTTAGGATATGGCTAGTACCTCCTTTCTCTAGTGCCATATGGGAGCTATAACAACGACGTGGTGATGGTCCCTCCAATTTCATTGAGGACAAGGAGCGATCGAGCACTCTCTGTTGTTGATGACTCTGAATAGGGTCACCGCCTTATTTTTCTTTTTGACATGACACCATGGTCTTTGTGTAGGAGGTATTTGTTTTCGTGTGTCCATGGTTTGTCTTTTTCTCTTCCATGTTGATGTGGAAGTCATTCGGCTGATATGATATGGAATCTTTTTTGTTTCAACAATGAATGTGGTGATAACGACTAATGGTATCTTGCACATGTATTTTTCTTTTTTTCATTGCGTAAGAAACTTCCTGGGGAGTTCTTCGAGGAGTTAGTTGAAATTAGGTTTTTGAAATGAACTGAAATGAAAACGAAATTGTAATTCAGTCGGATGCTTGTTGCCCCCTATTTATAAAGGGTATTTCATGGCTGATGTTAAGGGAGTTCAAACATTTTTGAGTCCAGAATAGGTCAAGGTGAATGTTATGCTCTTAGAGAAAATAGAATGTAAATAGATACATTAGCAAATATATCAGAAGCTAATCTAGGGAGAAATTTATATTGTATGAAGATCTTAAATATGGTTTTACAAAGTAAATATCAGTAATGGAAGGAAAGTTAGTTTCAAAATATTTTTCTCCTGTGTATCTTTCTTCTAAATTATGAATGAAGTTACTAAGTATAATTCCATTTTTCTTCTATCATTTGCACCAAATGGATGAGTTTTTTTTATGCTTCAATTCAATGAATTGATTAAATGCTAAAATGAGGTTATCAGTTTATAGGAAAGGGATATAGGATTTGGTAAGGAAGCAATATTTTGAAACACAATGAGTTAGAGGCTACAAAGTGGTATAGTAATATTTCATTAATTTTTTATGTTCAATCATAATTGTATTACCGATTGATTGCAAGTTATGACTTTATTTTTCCCTCGAATAGGGCACTAATTGTTTTATTAGTTTATCTCACGGCCAACTGAGCTAGTAATGAATCTGGCCTAAGATTCAAGATGAAAATTTCATAACATATTCTAAATTACACTGCCCCAACTTTCAGTATGTAAACACGATCCATAAAACAAATGACACTTTCACCTGAGGTTTGCCAAACTTTTGATGAAGTGAGTTTCTTGAGGAAATGCATTTGTGAGAGGAAATGCTCTTGACCACATTTGAGATATTATGAGCATGCATAGGATTACCCTCCTGGGTCTCACAGATCCTGAAGATAAGAAGTGAGGTACTAAGTACTTTACTTAAGTGTTGACCAATCCTCAACCTTGTTGATGATTGAATTGTGGAAAATTCATAGGTAAGGACTGAGATTAAGTTTGGTTCTTAAAAAATAACCAACACAGTAGTAACATAGATTAGTTCAGGTGAGGTATCAAGGGAACCAACCCTCTCTGGAGGTTCTTTCCATCATAGGTGACCCACAAACCTGGAAAAGATCCAATGTTTTACCAGTAACCTAAGTTCTACAGCTTAGCAAGGGCATGTACTTAGGTGATAACAAGGAAATTAATACCGTTATGTTGAAAATGACTCAATTTAATCAATGTGTCTTACCACCTTAAAATTTGAAAATGACTAAGTGAGCTAATTGAATTAATGTGAGGTAAACCTACTAAAGTCAAGGTCCCACTTAAGGGACTTAACCATTAACTATTTAAAAAGGTTCACGAACTATCCATTAACCATCTTAGCAAAATGGGAACCAAGTAGGATTATTAATAACTATCAAAAGGGGATATTTAAGCCTTGAAATATATTCATGTGTAAACTCGTGCCTCCCTATTAAAGGGGTTATAAAATTAAATTATTGTTAAACCTAATTAATTTCGCTGAGGTAATTTGGAGATATTGTCTTATCCTAGGTAATTAGATTGAATGAATAATTAACTATTCAATATATGAATTAGATTAATTTGAGTAAGGTCAATGAAATGAATTTTACCATGAGCTTTAGAGGGGAATCTAATCCTTATCAAATTTAGCTTAACCTAAGGTGTACAATTTAGATCATGTTTAATACTATACCCCAAACATTTAAATTGTTAATTATCTACTTAATGGGTTAAAAAAAAAATTATGGTTGGGTTTTTTAATAATTTTTTTGGGCATGATACCTTCCCTACCTCTCCCTCCCTCATTTACTCTCTCTCCTCGTCTCCCTCTTTCTCTCAATCTCTCCACTCTCTCTCTCTCTCTCTCTCTCTCTCTCTCTCTCTCTCTCTCTCTCTCTCTCTCTCTCTCTCTCTTCCTCCTTCCCACTTTCCCTCTCTACTAATATCTATCTCACCTATCCCTCTCTACCTCTCTCCATCCCTCCTTCCCTCTCTCTTAATCTCTCTTCCTTCCTCTTTACCTCTCTCTTAGCTATCCAAAACTATGATAATGTTAATCTCTCTCTTAGCTATCTAACCATGCAATTTTTTTCACGTTTTGAGTATGTTAAGGTTTTCATCTTTAATTTCTTTTGTTAGTGTACATTTTTTTTGTCAAAAACCAATGTTTGCTATTTTTTACTTTATTTTTTAACCATTCATCAAAATTTCAAATAAATTACATTTTTAGAAACTAGACTTCATTTTACACCTAAAAAAAAAAAAAAAAATTTGATCTGTTTTCAAATTTTTTAGGGGGGAGCACACTCGATTTTCTATTTTTCAGCATGTGTCCACTTTAAAAATTAGTAAAAAATCATATATTTATTTAAAAATAGCATAAAAATCAGGGATAAACTATATGTTGTTAGCTAATTTCTCACCGAAATGATTTTCGAAATATTAAAAGAAAATTAACATTTTAGGGAGGCCACACCAAACGCTATGTTATATTTTTTTGAAAAAGTAGGACCAATTTGTATGGCCCCCTTTTTAAACCCCTTAATCTCTACCATTATATTTAAAAAAAGTAGTTTAGAAAGTAGATTTAGAGAACTATGACTCTTGTTTTTGTTGCATCTTCATATTTTGAATGTAACCATCTTCAATTTCTCATCTAAGGTCAGTCTTTCCTATTTTCAAAAAAAAAGTGGCCACTCAAGAGCACTTTTTGGTCCACCATCTTTTTGCACTTACCCGATAGTTACAAGCATTTATTAATTTTTTTCATAATTATTTAATTATTTAAATATTTAATGTATTACTTAAAAATCAAAACATAAACATACAATATGATGACTCATAATAATAACAAGATATATGATGCAGGAGCATCCAGTGGTGTAGGGCAATCTTGCATCACCCAAAAAATGGGTTTTCCTTAATTTATTTAGTTGTCTTGAGTTCCATGATGACACTTAAGGGGTGTAAGATAGTCAGAAGTCAGAAAAGGAGAAAAATTATCACTTATTATTTTTAGTAAGCCAACCTAAATGGGCTCGTATGGACCTAAAAAATTTACCTCAAGGAGCAAAACTAGAAAACATTTATGGTTGCGAAAGAATCATCTCAATACCCTACACAGTTTGGGAGATATTAAAGTTTCCATCTTGAGAGATTTTTCCAATGCAACTTCAAATTCAGATATGAAAACCTTAGAGGCCCCAAAATAGCTTGAAAAGTCAACGAACCGATCTCTGATGAATTTAGCATTGTGGATCTCTTTGAGAGCTTTCCAACGATATGTTATAATAGAAAATCAGATACCCAAATCAAAAGTTATGGCCCCACAAAGTTGCCCCTCTAAAAAGTGAATTTCATTAAAATATCTTCCTAGGCAAGAAATCAAATGGTGGGACTTTTGCTGCCAAAACAAAAGGGAAAGTTACACTTTTTGAACATTCTAGGGAGGTTATTGGGAAAAATAAAAAGGGATAAGTGGGGGTTGTAGAAAGTGGCTCCATTAGTGTAGATTGTTGCTCCAAACAATATATTTTGTTTTCAGAGTTGATTTTGTTGTAATGAATAATCCCATGAGGTTGTAGCATGTAAGTTGTGAATTTGTAATGTCATTTTTTGAAAATAATTGAAAGTGAGTTATTTTTCTTTCTTTCATCTTCTATGTTGGTATATATTGTTGTGATTTGTGTGGGTTTCGGGTAGTGTGGCCCTCATCAATGTACCCCCGTTTATGGGGTTGGGGAGGTTAATATACCCAAAAGTGCTAGAAAAGACCTAAAATAGAAGTCACCAAAGAAAGGTTGGACCAAAAACAATTTTGAAAGGACTACAAGGGGTAACCCAAGGATGGCGGGGGTTGGTTGTGTGGTGAGAGATCATGAAGATAGAGTAATAAGAACGGTAGGAAAGAAGATCATAATAACAACAAATAACGATGCAAAATTTTAGGTGGCATTACTAGGTCTAATAACATGCAGAGAATTAAAAGTGGATAAGGTGCATTTGGAAGGAGACTCTAAGATTGTCATTAACGCAATTCGGTCAGGTCAAATATTGAATTGGAATTTGTAAAGGTGGATGTCACACATAAAGGAAGATTTACAATAGTTTAAGGAAATCATCAGATCACATGTTTACCATGAAGGGAACGACTTGGTAGATGAGGTAGAAAAGATGATGGTTGAAATGATAGTGCAAAAGGTTGACATTAGCTCGATGATGGATTGACATGCCTTTCACTACCAATTTGGAGGATAAATACATCTCATGTGGGTGTAATCAAGGGTAGCCACAACTCTAAGTAATAATGGAAGTGGAGCTTTTATTACCACATAAATGGATGTAGCCACATTATAACAAACGACAGTGTGATCGATAAATACATCTGCATGGTAGCTAGAAAATGATAGATGGAATTTTATGGTAATGTGTCGAAACAACGGCTAATGGAGATCTTCAAAACAAGGGAGGGGGTGGTTTTGCACATGATTAGAATGGTGTTGGGGGACGAATATCTGAGCAGTAACAATTGTTGTCATGTTAACACAAACATATCTTCCATGTTTCTCATTATGCTTTTAGACACAAGCAAACCAGAGGAGATAGTGGAGGCTTTGATGTGGAAGCTAGTTTGGACAAGGTGGTGTGGAGGCATGAAAGGCTACCTCAACCATGCCATTCCAAGAAAGGGGGTGTTGGAATGTGATGTTGTTGATTTTTGTCATTAATGGTTGTCTTTGATTTCAACATAACTTGGTTGATTGATTGAGGTTCAGTTTTGATGCTTTGGTGATCTGTTTTGGTGTGAATGGATGTTGTGTTGTGATGGTCTATCTTTGGTCATGTTTGTCTTGGTCACATTCATTTTGCAACATAATGAGATACACTCTTATGGGTTCGGACCAATCTAAAATTTGCTAACGTGCCCCGGAACATTGTTTGCATTGTAACGTGTATATTCTATTCTTTGGTTACAGATATCATGGTTAATATGTAGCATGTTGATTTGAGCGAGGAGGTTCTGTATGGTCCAATTTTCATTCCTTTCCACCATCAGAATATTTTTTGGTGACCTAATTCAAATTGTGTTTGGCCGACTTAGGAGATTATGAAGACATTGTGTTTGGACAACTTAGGAGATTATGAAAGCATGGAATGGTATAAGTAAAAGTTGATTCTATTTGATGAAAGTAAGTGTGATGAATGTGAATTTGAAAATCCATACATTATGAAGTATGTGAAAGTATATGACTGGAGGCAGAAAACAGTGAGATTTTATCCGGTGTCATTATTGGTGACAGTTATTTCAGCGGTGGATTCCCTTTCATCATTCTTTTGGCAGTGAGCCCTTTTCTGTTGGCAGTGAGCCTTTCTCTTTTGGCAGTGAGCCTTTTTATCTTTGGCTGTAATAGCCAGGAAATGAGCCCACCAACAGTGAGCCTTACCTGCAGTGAGCATTTTGGCAGTGAGCCTTTGTAAAAATCACCTTAACCGATGTTTTATAATTGAGAATTAGCATTCTCCATGGTTTTTCCCTTCTTGGGTTTCCACATAAATTTTGGTGTTCATTGTGCATGGTGTTGTTATGTTCTTTCATTTTTATATCTGTTAGATTATTATCTAATTGATTTAAGTTTGCTTTGGATTAATTAAAGTCAAGAAAATTGTTTTATAATAACTTATTCACCCCCCTCTCAGTTATCCAAACTGTTCAACAAGGGGCTCTTCCCAAATGGCAGACCTGCACTAAAAGGTTGTAGTGTAGACAATGGGCCACTCTACCAATTTGTAATTTGGAGTCTAAACATGAACGTGATGGCAAGGAGGAACCAGGTGAGGCTAGGTATCAATTTCTTGAAGGGTTGTGAGAATAGAGTTGTAGTAGGAGATGAGACTTGGGGTTTTGTGTTGGTGCAGGAGGGTGAGAATGAGATGGACGAAGGCAACGAAGGAATGTAAGTACAAGAAAATAGTTTTACTAGGAAATATGTTGAAGGGTTGAGCCAATTTTGGAAATGTAATGGCTTTGTAATGGATGTATTAGAATTGGGCATAGGATATAAGGATGTAATGGATGTATGGACTGAGCCAATTTTATATATTAATGGCTTTGATATTAGGAAGTAGTAAGGATTGAGCCAATTTTGAATGCTAATGGCTTTGTATTTGGATGTAATACTTTCTTATGCACGTTAAGAGGCCCCTGATATATTATTTTTTTCAATTTAATAAATGGGTGTGGCCCCACAGAGCCACATTAACTTATAAAATAAAATAATAATAAGATATAAATTTAAATTTATTTATTTTTAAAAATCAAGATTAAATAAATATAATAATATGTTTGTTTTAATTTTTAAGTTTTGTATTGATAATATTATTATAAATATAATTAATTACTAAATATAAATATAATATATTGGCTCATAATGATTATAAGATATGAGATATTAATATTAATTATTAAAATTAGAGATACATTAACCGCCTACATTTGTATTCAGTAACACCTAATATAGAGGCCATAATAAATCATGTGCAAGCCATCACAAGACAACATAATTCATTTCAAAACTGGAGAGATGCGAAGACGTTGGAATATGGTAATGGTTTAGGCTATGATGAGATTAAAAAATATAAATATCTAAAGCCGATTTAGCCCAATATTTTGTGAACCCAAAAACTAGACTTGTTGGTTTACACAAACAAAAAATTTCCATAAAATGGTGCACACATGAGGGAATAATAAGAAACTTTTGGGATATCATTTTTTGGATGCTGTTTGATAAGCCACCCAACAACAATATCAATGTCCCTCTTTATTTTATCTGTAAATTATATACATAGAGTTTGTTTTAGGAAAACATGTGAACTATTTTGATTTCAGGCATTTTTAGGGAGTATGTATGGAAATGCCCCAAGATAGACTTGGGGAAATGTATCAGATGTAAGGTCCATATTTTCCTCATCCTTCTATTCCTACCCCACCTCAAATATCCCATCCATACATTGTTGCAATTGAAATAATGCATATTCTCTTGGCCATACACTCTTTGACTGGCCATTTGATTACATAATCCTCACAGTTTGTCCAAGTACTTAGCATCGATACTCCTGGTGGTTCAGTTGATGTTGATGGAAAATTGAAATCTAGACATATTTGTGTGCCTCATTAGTGTAGTATGTGCAACCATATATGTCTAGGTCCTATAGGAGATGCTACTAAGCCTCCCCTAGATACAGCTGAGTATGAGGTGCATGATGTGACACCTAGAGAAGATGAGGCATCAGTGCATACTACATATGTGGAGACATGTTCTCAGGAAGAACAAATACAGACTAGTCCACAGTTGGAGATGAGGAGCAACAACATCAATCTTATGTATAGGTAAAACTTAAATTTATTTCTTAGTGCATTTCATTTAAAATTATTATAATTAAATAGTACATTACTAATGTATATTTAAGTGGGAATGAATAGTTGATGACCAAGGATCAAATTAGAGAAGTACATCATGGTACTTTTTTGGCCATTGAATTTGGCTTAGACATGGTATAATTTTTTGTACATGTAAGACTTTTTTATTGTACGCATATCATTAAATTATGATTAATTAAATACATAAATGTTTTTATATCTTGATCTTATTTTACTTTTACAGTGTACTCCAGATGTGACTAATGTGACACCTTTTACCGTATCATATACTAAAACACTTGATCATCCTCAAAGACAATTATTTGTAGAGCAAGTCATGGTCAAGGTAATTGAACTAAATTTTAATTGAATTAATAGTTTAGTTAGAACTTATACAAATTATTGTAGTGATTTAGATGTCAATTTGAAATATATTGTGTTTATATGTAAATACATTTATAGTCTTACATTCTTTCCATGTTTAATGTATAGGATGTTGATGTTACTATATCCATGATGAGTTCTTCTCAAACAATCTCAGTTGCATCACCGATTTGGGTATATGCACTTTTTATATCTAGTAGATATATAAGTTTCTAGATATATATGTAGATATGTGTTTAGTTTATGTTTGTTTGTCAATAATTATATATTAATTTTGTCTTTTTTTTGTTTTTGTAGAGTATTCCCCATCCATGTATGTGGATCCTCTACCATTTCAATATGGTAGGACTCTTAAGCATCCTAAGGGACCATCATTTGTTGAACATATTTCAACAAAAAATAAAGGCTTGAGGTAATAAAGAATTCAATTTGAATTTAATTTATAGTTTAGTATAGTGATTAGATGTTACTTTGAAAGTTATAAAAATTAGTATATAAGTTTCTATTTAGTAGTCTAAGTTATTTACCATTGAGCTAATTAATCTAATTTGTGGTTCAAATTATTTTTGTGTGTGAAAATTCTCATCCATTAGGTGGCATGAAGAGGCTACATTTTGATGATCCACCACAAGTTTAAGGTTTTCTTGACATGGCATAGCTATTTGAGATATACATTGTATATAGAACATGAGATGGCATATGCCACATTTTGTAAATATTGTTTTGAGTTGACATATATGCCAAATTTATATATATACATGATGTAAGGGGGAAATATAGCATAGGGAAAACAATAATGAATTAAACCAAATCAATTCAAAATAAGATCAAATTCCAAACCCGTACTCATGAAATACAAAATGTAATGCCATGAATCCAAACAAATAAGAAACTAAGAAACTTAAATGAATCAAAAAAAAAAGTCTTACAATACCATGTCAAAGTTGTATTCGTATTGATGTTGGATTGTATTTTGAATCAATACAAAGCCTCCATTTTTTGTTTGTAAAATCTTCAAAGTGTGTTAATGGTGAACTAGAATAAGATGATAATAACTCTTAATATGCTCAAGAATTACTTGCTCAGCGCTTCGCTATGAAAATTCTAGATGATTTGTGAGAAGGTAGAAGATTTTTTAATAGATTTTTAGGTTTGAGATGAACGATCAAGATTCAATAGTTAAAGATCACGATCAATGGTTAAGAATCGTTCAGAGGAAATAAATTGTCTAGTTAGCTCCTCTGATTGATCCAATTAAGGATTTTAATTGGATAATCAGTGGGATTAGATGGAAATGATTGGTGGGATTTGATGAATAAGAAAATGGATACCTTTTTGGGATATCACACTTTTCTCATTCAACCATTCATTAATGTCCTAAGATTCATAATCAAATTGACTAACAACCTCCCAAGGTGAGTCAATTCTCAATTAGCAGGGTCCTAGGAAGGGTTTCTTAAGTTCTAAGGGGTTCACCACCAAGCAAATGCTTGGAAAAGAAAATGTTTGAAAAACTGTTGTGATATGCAAAATGACCTAAAACTAACAATGCAAGTTAAATGAAAGATGAAAATGATGAAATTATGCAACAAGGAGATGGTATGTTTTCACTTGGGAAATCTGGAGATGTCGTGAGGATTTTGGAAATGCAAAGAGGTTGCCAAAATATGTTGTGGAGGAATAAGATTCCCAAGATGGCGTATTAGTCCCGCTACCTTTTTTTTGGGGAAAATGCAGAATCTTCGAATCTTGGAACCAAATCTCTAAAAATCTCTAAAAATTGATCCTAGGAGGACTAAGATGCCCAAGATGGTGTATTAGTCTCGCTTTGAATTTCTGCAAACTCTAAACAGGATCCTGAGCTCCAAGGTCTGCAAAAGCTTCCCTTCCAGTCTTAGGTTCTGAAACTTCCGAATAAGGCATGTAAGCGAGTTTCTGTGAAGATGACAACTTTGTAATGCAACTTTGCACTCCAAGTGATCTTCAAGTCTACAACTTAGATCTGCAATCACAAATGTGCAAGATGGGAAAAAGTTGTTTGTTAGTGAATAGGGGTTTTCCTTGGTCAAACCCCTTGTTGGTAATTAAACCTTGAAATGAAATAGAAATAATGAAGGAAATGGTGAATGAACAACATGCAATGCTACAACTCACCAAACCCTTATGAATTACGCAAACTTGTGTGTAATGGTTGCAATGGATATAGATCTTGAATGCTTGATAGATAATGCTTGAGTTGCTTGCTTGAATCAAAACCCTACATCACAAATGTTAGCACTTGACAATACACATGATGCAAGAAAACACTTTGATATGATGCTTGAATCTAAAAATGGCTTCAAATACTTGATGAATCTGCTCTTGAATGCTCTTGTGAACTCACTAATGCTATGATAAAAGATCTCACAAAAGACTTGGGTTGAAATGAATCAAGGAACCTTGTATTTATACTTATCTATGCTTAATATCTTAAAATTATATCACACCAAGCCAACATATGAATTCATTGAATAAAGGAGGCTAAATCCTGCCAAAATTTGAAGTTAAATCCAAAAAATGACTCAAGGAGGACTAAGACGCCCTAGGTGGCATCTTAGTCCAAAGTCCTAAAAACTTGGGGCACATACACCAAAAAGGGGCCCAATCCAGAGATTTCAAAATTAGGGTCCTGAGAGCCTTGGGGGACTATGACGCCCTAGGTGGCGTTTTAGTCCCGACCCAAAAATTAGGGACACACTGATGGAATAATTAAATTAATATTTATGCATTGGAGAATGTTAGGATTAACAAGAAAAATATGTCATTCATAGGGCTTGTGGACATAAAATAGGACCAATTGAGCCATAGAGAAGCATAAATAAAGCAAGGCAGACCCAAACAAGTGTGAAAACGCAAGGGTATGCATTTTACTACACTACATTTAGCCTCCACTTTAGTGAGAGGATGAACTTGCTTAAAACTCATATTGAAGTATCCAACCACACAATCAAGACGGGTTCAAATGTACAAATGTTAGTAAGATAGGATGACAATAATCAAGAGGGTGGCCAAGCCCCCAGGATCAAGATCCTATGGAAAAACCAACATAAGCACAAAGGAACACACTTGTGGATGATATATGAAGCCACAACCAAATCAAAAAAATACACCACCAAAGGCAAGAAAAAGGAAAATGAAAAAGGAAAAACTGCAGTAGATCAAGCTTTGACTGGTCGTCCAACGCAGTGGACTGAGTCTAGGTTGTTTGTCCAAAAAGAGGTTTACAAGTGGAATGTGTTGTCCACTACGCAAAAAAAACACACACTCATGAGGGCTAGTGGGAGCTAGGTGTCCACTAGGTGAGCCCCAAGGAACCATATTAAAGCCATACCTCCATAAATTTAATAAGGCACAAAAACACATGCTCACATGGGCTAGTGAAGCTAGGTGTTCACTAGGTGAGCCCCAAGGTGGTCCATATCAAATCCATAGCTCCATGACTTTAATAAGGACAAGAAATGCATGATCACATGGGTTAGTGAAGCTAGGTGTTCACTAGGTGAGCCTCGAGGCGGTCTGTATCAAAGCCATACCTCCATGACTTTAATAGGGACAAGAAATGCATGCTCACATAGGCTAGTGAAGCTAGGTGTTCACTAGGTGAGCCCCAAGGTGGTCCATATCAAAGCCATACCTCCATGACTTTAATAAGGACAAAAAGGAAGAGAAAATGCAACAAGAAAGAGGGATGCTCAAAGGGATTTTTCTTAGTTCATGTGAGGTCTTACTCTTATGGGACATCATTCCTAATGTCTCCAAGAGAGGACCAATCAAAGGATAAAAGATTCACAACTTAGGGAATGCAGTGCATTGCATCACCACTAAGGGGAATATAATATGCTAAGATAGATCGCGCTCTTGAAGGACTTTACTCCCAATGTCACCACAAAGAGGAAAACATGTCACGTGAAATAAGAAAATCACATCAAAGAACATGAAAAGGAGGGAAAAAATGCAAGCAAAATCATGCCAAAATAATGCCAATGTATGCCCCCACTTTAAAGGAATTGCTAACACCATGCTGCGAGCAATTACTTTAAAGTAGAAAATGAAAATGCAAAAAGAAAGACATGAGAGCCAACTTGGAAATCCCTATGCCAAGTCATATGTTTTTGATTTAAGTTGCATCATGTGAGGGAAAAGAAAAAGAAAGGGGTTTCCCCCAAAATAAAAACACCAAACACATAAGGGATCTATGGATTTGGGGTTAGTATATTCTTTGCTGCAATGATATTAGAGAGCTTGGAACTGTCATCATTCTCCAAATACACAAAAGTAGAAGAATGACACAAAGAGAGAGAAAACAAAGAAAAGAAAGAGCGTTTTGGGTCAGCATGGAAGATAAATAGGGTGTCTCAATGCTTTACGTCATCCCCAAATTGGAAAACACAAGACAAATGAAAAGGAAAAGAAAAGATAATGAAAAATATTTTGGGTCAACATGAAGGAGACATGAATGTCTCGATGCCTTGCATCATCCCCAAAAGGAAAAAAAAAAAGAAATGAAAATGAAAGGAAAAGATAAAGATTAATCAAAAGGAAAAAGTGTATGACATATAGAAGAATGAAGGTACAAATAGAGGAATGCACATAGAGAGAGAAACATGACATGGAACATCACGGGAGATCATGTTACGCACATGCATGCAAACAAAAAGAAAATGAAAACGACTAGTAAGGCTTACGTGAGTCAACCTAAAGTAAGTCATCTGCCTCCCCAATCTTAGTCTATATAAGTGGAAAGTAGATAACGAACCAAAGGGACAACAACAAATGCCTTACTAGGACAAGGCCAACAACTTCTTGTCCCCACTGAATGCAAGACAAGAATGGGCTGAGGTAGGTGATGGGAAAGGTCATGTAATAGTGAGAATAGAGTATTCTACAACCATTACATGACAAAAGGGGCAGAAAATATGCTATTCAATCACTGGAGAGCAAGTATTTCCATCAAAGTGATACTTGATCAATATTTCTCTTAAATCACGACACTCATCAGTACTATGTCCAAGGATCCGATGATATGCACAATGTGGCACTTTTTCATCTTTAGGATATAGCACAAGTTGGTTCATAGGTGGTAATAATATTAACCCTTGGTTGAGAAGGATTTGTAATTTTATTTCACTTTCACGTGGTGGATGAAGAGGTTGCAAATTTTGTAATTTATATCGTCTTTTGTGTTTGCTAGATTCACCAACTTCTATAGATGGGGTTAGGGCAGGAAGTCCCAAGATTATCCTATCTTTATCCTTGTTATTGTTATGATCTATTGGTTGTTCCTTAGGAAGAAGTATATTCAAGTTAGGGGGAGAATCCAAGATTACCATACCATCACTTTGGAGCCTTAGATATTCTCTAGGAGGATTTTCATTATAAGAGGGATCTTGGTATCCTAATCCTTTTGTGTTTTCATCGGTTGGTTTTTGCTCTAAGAGTTGATGAATTTCATGTTCACTTCTTGTGTCACATACTTGTTTGCTCAAGATGGTGAAGCCTTTTCCATATGTTTCTTCTAGGTTGATTGTAGTGTTTGTTACTTTGTTATCATAAAAGGGTTGAGTGTTTGCTTGTTTAGAGGAACTAGGTTCACCTATTGTAGGGAACTTAGGTTCAACTTTCGCTTCAGTTTCAGGATGTAAGTAACCAAACATCTCAAGGGGTGGTATTGTGGGAGGATATGGCTGTTTCATGGAAGGATAGAAGGATGCATTAGCTTCAAGGTTATCAAGATAATCATTTATGAACTGATTCACGATGTCATCATCTTTTCCAATGATGTCAACATCATGAGGAGGACATGCATTAGGAGTTGAGTGAGCATGAGTGAGTTCAATTTCATTAGGGTCATTACCAAAGGCACAATTGGACATATCTACCAAATATTTCAAGGACATCCACAATTTTCCATAGCACATATCCATGATGCAATATTGAACAAATGCACTTGAAATGAAATAATATGGAATAACAACAATTCTGGAAACTGAAAGAAAAAACAAAAAGCAACCCACAGAAACACATAAAATAAATTTTTAAATCCTGAAAACCTTAGAATCAAATTCAACAAGGACTAAGACGCCAAGAAGGGCATCTTGGTCCTGCTGATGAGATTCAGAAGTTCTAGAGGCTGAAATAGACAACAAACAGTAGAGAGGGATTTCTGAAGCAAAAATCCTGAGAGGGACTAAGATGCTAGGAAGGGCGTTTTAGTCCTAGAAGAATTTTTTTGTAGAAAAAATAGGGAATTTTGGAATGTCAACAGTGTTTTTAGGTTGCCTATGCAGTATGCTGATGCTCAAAAACAAAAAAATGTGCAAATAAGTGCAAGAAAAAGTAGCTAGAAACAAACAATTGAATGTAATTTTTCAATTTTGAATGTAATAAGAATGCAATGAAGATGAAGAACAATGCACTTTTTAATTTTTCAATGAAATGAAATGATGCAATAAAGTAAAATATGCAACCTATATGTATTTTTCATTAATGCAAATATAGGAAACCCTAAATGCAATTTCACTAATGCAAGATGCAAGATTCCTAGATGCACTTTCACTAATGCAAGATGTAATGCAAAAATGAATGCTATCTAGATCTAAGGACCTAAAAGACTCCAAATCAAAAAAGAAAAAGTGTCAGGTTCACCAAAATGAAGAGTAGGAAAATGGATACCTTTTTGGGATATCACACTTTTCTCATTCAACAATTCATTAATGTCCTAAGAGTCCTAATCGGATTGACTAACAACCTCTCAAGGTGAGCCAATTCTCAATTAGGAGGGTCCTCAGAAGGGTTTCTTAAGTTCTAAGGGGTTCACCACCAAGCAAATGCTTGGAAAAGAAAATGTTTGAAAACACGTTGTGATATGCAAAATGACCTAAAATTATCAATGCAAGCTAAATGAAAGATGCAAATGATGAAATTATGCAACAGGGAGATGGTATGTTTGCACCTAGGAAATCTAGAGATGTCGTGAGGATTCTACAAATGCAAAGACGCTGCAAAAATATGTTGTGGAGGACTAAGACGCCCAAGATGGTGTATTAGTCTCACTACTATTTTTCGGGGCAAATGCAGAGTCTTTGGATCTCAGAACCGGATCTCTGAAAATATCTAAAAATTGAGCCTGGGAGGACTAAAACGCCCAAGATGGCATATTTGTCTCGTTCTAAATTTTTGCAAACTTTGAATAGGATCCTAAGCTCCAAGGTCTGCATAAGCTTCCCTTTTGTTCTCAAGTTCTGAAACTTCCAAATAAGGCATGTAAGTGAGTTTCCTTGAAGATGACAACTTTGTAATGCAACTTTACAACTTTTGCAACTTTTCACTCCAAGTGATCTTCAAGTCTACAACTTAGATTTGCAATCACAAATGTGCAAGATGGGAAAAACTTGTTGTTTGTTAGTGAATAGGGGTTTTCTTTGGTCAAACCCCTTGTTGGTAATTAAACCTTGAAATGAAATAAAAATAATGAAGGAAATGGTGAATGAACAACATGCAATGCTACAACTCACCAAATCCTTATGAAGTCTGCAAACTTGTGTGTAATGGTTGCAATGGATATGGATCTTGAATGCTTGATTGAATAAAAACCCTACATCACACAAGTTAGCACAACAATACACATGATGCGAGAAAACACTTTGATATGATCCTTAAATCTAAAAATGGCTTCAAATGCTTGATGAATCTTCTCTTGAATGCTCTTGTGAACTCAATTATGCTATGATAAAAGATCTCACAAAAGAATTGGGTTGAAATGAATCAAGGAACCTTGTATTTATACTTATCTATGCTTAATATCCTGAAATTATATCACACCAAGCCGACATATGAATTCATTGAATAAAGGAGGCTAAATCCTGCTAGAATTTGAAATTAAATCCTGAAAATGACTCAAGCAGGACTAAGACACCCTAGGTGGCGTCTTAGTACCAAGTCCTAAACACTTAGGGCACAAACACCAAAAAGGGGCCCAATCTAGAGATTCCAAAATTAGGGTCCTGAGAGCCTTGGGGGACTAAGATGCCCTAGGTGGCATTTTAGTCCCGACCCAAAAATCAGGGACACACAAATGCAATCATTAAATTAACATTTATGCATTGGAGAATGTTGGGATTAACCAGAAAAATATGTCATTCATAGGGCTTTTGGACATAAAATAGGACCAATTAAGCCATAGAAAAGCATAAATAAAGCAAGGCGGGCCCAAACAAGTGTGAAAATGGAAGGGTATGCATTTTACTACACTACAGGATTGAAGAAATCAGGTTGAGTGGTGAGTGAGATTGAGGAATAGATTGGTTAGTCAACCAATTAGAGTGAGCAAATAGTGGTAATGATTTGCTCAATCACAAAAGGGTGAGGATAATTAATTAATTGAGTAATTATTAACATTTTGGAGATGAATGTGCAAGTCATGTTTGACTTTAACAAATAAGGATGTATTTGTTTGTTGACTATATTGAATGATTTTGAATAATTTATTTAATTATTCAAGTTTAGAGAAGGGAAAGTGATGTGATTTAAATTATTAATAATAATAACTTAATTGATTTAGACGAATACGGTATATTAGTGAAATTATTAAATAATTGATGTTTATTTAATTAATCAGGAAGAATAAAGTTAGATTAGGTGACGAAATAGTGAATTAATTAAACAATTAAGGATTATTCAATTAATAGAGGAAAATAGGGTTAATGATGTAAATTATGTGAAATGTAATTATATTAATGATAATGATGTCGATGATGGAAAAATGTCATTCAAGATGTGTGATATGCACTAGGTCATTTTTATATGTCTATGTTTTGCCCCTGTTTGAGACAAAATACTAGTTGCTTTGTTTCAAAGAATTTGATGTTCAGATCAAGATTTTTAAAAAATTATATTCCCCATTGTGCCCTGACGATCAGTGGAAAGATAATATGACATTGGGTCTCCCCCTTGAGAGGTTGGCCGAAAAATTTAATTTTCTGGTCGGGCTCGCAAAAAGGTTATGTTGTAGTTCATATGCATAGAGGATGAAAAATTAGGCTATAGGCCCCTCATTTATGGTTTAGATGTTTCAGGGTGCTCCTAATTTTAACCTAGGAGGGTTTCCAATTATGTAAAAAATTAGGGTTTGGGGGTAAAAATAGGAAATTAGGGTTCATTTTTTCTCATTTGCACTTTTAGCCTTTACTGAATTCTTGCCTCTAGAGATCCTACTTTTACAATTGTCAAGTTATGATGGTGAGGATTCTAGGTGCCCCACTACGTGCAGAGGCAGTTTGTTCTTTCAGGAGGCTAGCTGGGGCAAGCATTGCAGTATGTACAACTTCCATTCTTGTTTTCATCTTTTTATGTTTATGTAATTAATGTGCAAAGTCATTTTTGATGATAGCGGTAATTTTAAGTTTTTACCACTATTGTACTTTGTGATTTTACCATTTTCATTAAATTTGAATGCTATCATTTTTCTTATGTGCTACCGTAAAATATGTGCACTAGTTTTTACCGCTTTCATAAAACTTGTGCATTATTATTTTTCTACTTAGAAAGTAGCAGCTTTTGTGAAAGTTGTTTGTTATCATTTATTTTGTGCACTTTTGTATATTTTAGTCACTATTGCATAACATGACCACTATCTTAAAAAATAGAGCCACTTTTTATGTGTAAATTCCTTCTCTAGAGAATATGGCATTTTTACTCTACTAGATGGTTTATCACTTTTTCCATAAAAATTTTTGTACGTCCTAATTGTCTTTCAGTGCAATGCCATAATTTCTGCTAACAATTGTTCAAAAGAAATACCTTTCTCAGCATCACTTTTCTCCATTGCTATTTTGACCTCATCCCAAGAATCCTTGTTTCTCAAGTTTTCAAGCAAGGGTTTACTTTGATGTTGAATTCTACTTGCAACATTCATATTGGCCACAATCATTGATTTAATGGTGTCACATGGATCATACTGCTAGTGAAAAAATCATCAAAATTTAAAAAATTTAAAAGATCATGTGCCACACTAAATGTTTTTCTCTCGAATGTGAACCTTCCACATGAAAAAGGTAAAGAAGGAAATAAGGTCTTCTTTTGCTAACTAGAAAAGTGTATTTCATCAATACTTTGCATCTTCCTTATGTATTCTAATGCAAAAACCATTTCTATCACATGTATTGGAAGTTTGTATGACTCTACTCTCGATCCATAAAATCTTAGCATAGTATATTCTTCCATTAAGTACCAATCAGCCAATTGTATTTCTCTTCCTAATTGAATGCAATTTCTACATGACAGGCAATCTAGGCATTAGAGTATTTGTAATTGCTTGATACAATGGAGACAAAAAGTAGTATGCAAAATGATTGTAGTTCCTTTGAGAATCATGCATCCTTATCTCAGTGGTCCAATCATATACTCAATCCATTTTCTTTTCCTCAACATTACTATAGGGCTAAATCTGAAGCTTGTTGGTCTAAAACATTCCTCTAAATTTGAATAGAAAAAAATAGCACAATTAGGTTGTGAACCTAAATGTCTTAGTGGAATCTCCTTTAATCATTAAAAATTGTTTATGCATGGATTCTACAATGTGCTCAATAAAGTTATATTTGACATGTGGAACACCATAATGGATAATATATACCATTTCAAGGAGGCTTGCACCCACTTCCCAATTGCTATCCAGTCCAAGGTAAAATGCTAGCATGGAAATAGTATCCTGAACCCATGGTCTAAAAATATCAAAATCATAAGGAGGCTTATGGTTACCTTTCAATTTGTTTCTAACTTGTATGTTATATTGAACTATTTTATTTATGAAAGAATTTTTCTCCCTTTCATCCACTGCTTCATAATCACTAGCAAGATTTTCTAGGTCAATGTGGACATTTACAAATTCTTCGGTTATAAACCCCAACACTTTTCCAAGTTCTTTTGCATTAATGGATAACAATTCTTCTTTGCTATCTTTATTAACAATTGCTCTTTTGTTATCATCATAATTTTGGGCACAAACCATGATAAATTCTGGGCAAGGGAAAACCTCATGTAACATCATGCGCCCTAATCTAGTTACCCATGGTGCACTATAACTATTATCTTGCATTTTCTTTGCAACTTTATTTTGAGATGAAAATCTAAGTTTTGAGGTACACCTGTAGACCATAGATTTCAGGATCATAAATATCATGGTATTCATTAGTGAAACCTAGGGTAATGCATTTTTTTATCTGATTTTTCTCTAGTAGTACAGGTGATAGACATGCTTATACAATGTGAAATTGTGAATTCCCTCTTATTCCTCCTTAATTTTTCTTAATTCTTAAGTCTCTCAACTCTAAACCCAAAGTTCACATTTTGACAAAATAATATTTTAAGAAATGATGAAAGTGATGCAGGAGCATCCCTGGTTGCAATCAATCTTTCATCAACCAAAAAAATTTGCATTCATGTTTTCTTGCACTTCAGTAGTTAGTTGTCAAGACCCAGTCTCAAAGTTTCATACCACATTGTACCACATTATAATATCAAATCTCGTGAAGCAGGATATATGATCTTCATGGTAACATCTACATCATATCCATAATTCATGTGTTTTGGATATTCCAGTACAAAGTTATCACTAACAGAATATCAGTTGTATTTGGACAGAGAGCATTCACAAACCAGTCTTGGCTTTTCAAGTGTGCGGACCTATCCCGTGACTTGCGGAGTTCATGAAACAATTTCATAAGGATGCATATTCATTGAGGGACCTTTGTCCTTATCTGCATCGTGTTTGTCCAAGGATCAAAGGAAATTCATATGTTTTGGCCGATCTTCACACGTTTCATCTACTTTTGGGTTTGAGACCTCTTGAGGCCGATGCGGACCTTTTCTGGAGCTGGTAATTCGTATATATAGGCATCATGTAGTTGCATTATGAATCAATCAAGTAGAAGGATAGAAGTGATAGTTAAGGGCTTCGACATGCATTGTATTTCTGGGCTTAATGCCATATCATTCTATAATTATGTAAATCGGAAGGCAGGGCATGTTGCTAGTGAATAACTGATCATTTTCTATAATTCCATGTGTGATTGTTATTCCATTTCTTTGAGTTTCCATTGTGTTTACTCTTGTTGCAAGGTTAGACATTCCTATTTTTGGACCCTCCATCCTTGACTACACCAGAAAGTTGAAACGTAGCCGTAGGAATTCTATCTTTCACGTACCTGAATTTTGATTCTTGAAAAGATTAATACTGATAGGCGTAGACTAGCTTTGTTGGATGTGGAACCCAAAATCTCCCTGGTGCACTACTATGAGAAATCTAGAATCTCCCTGTGTGCTAACCCTCTCACTTAAAAATAAAATCACTTAGCACTTAGCAATAGAAAGTTTTCTTCTTTTTTTTCAAAACATTAAAGTGAATGAAACGTCAACATGTTGCTTCCAGACTACACAATTAGTACATGGTTGTCCTGCATTGACAAAAAAATCTAAACTGTTGATCTTTGTAAATCTAACAGTTATAGGGTGATTCTAGAGGTTTAAGTTCGCAAGCCTAGCGCTCTTTGCATTTCATTCTAGAATGCAACTACAACCATACATCAAATGTTCAAACAGTTGAGTAATTTATAATATAAACAATAAACATGTGTTTTGAAGTTGTTTTAAACTATAGTGCGCTACGATTGACATCAAGGCCAAGGGACCGGTAACTTAACGTTGCAAAGGAGTTAATAAAGTGAATAATGATACCGTGAACCAAGGGAGAAGGTCAACAACAAATTAGAAATCAATATCATTTCAGTAAACCCTAACAAGAGTGACAACTTTTAGTATTTATAATTTTTTTGTCAATTTGATGGCAACTTTCTTTTTCATTTGTATTGCCTTATGTTTTAAATCTGCATGCAATTATTTCATAAATAGATACTAATTAATTTTTCAAAGGAAAAAAATTTGATTTGAATAGATTCATAGACACTTAACTCAAAAAATAATTCTTTACTATAAATGAATAACGAAGAATAGCACAACCATTTATTTTATTACAACTGAATTACAATGTTACATTATTCCATATCTTTTTAAATATGAGTAGTTGTAGAGTAGGCAAGCTCCTATTTTGTATAAAATAACATATGTCACTTCACATAGACACAATTTATTCCAAGCTTATGCTGGTGACAACATAATACAAATGTAAATCTAAAAATAAATGCATGATTATAGGCTTCTGCTGGTGACAACGTAATACAAATGTGGCTCTCAAAATAAATGTAAGGGATTTTCCAAGCCAACCATGCTGGGCAAATGGGAGTTGTAAAGATACAAAATGTACTTATCCCCTTTGAGAACCAGATTCATGCAAAAGATGAGGGGTAGTAAATCTACTCCCATTTTTTGCATGCAACTTCCATGCACTGGGATAGCACTTATCTCCATCAAAGCTCCTCATCTTGGTTCAAAACCTACCTTAGAAGTCAAGTAAACCAGATCAACTTCTTTCCAATTCCACCCATTTTGAACTTGAAGGAAATTAGTCTTTTACTCTGTAACTACATAACTCAAGGCGGAAAAATTTAGAGTATCCCCAATAATACATCATCTTCTTCTTGAATCCTTATTAACCCTACAAAATGAAAACCCTTATGACAATTCAGAACATTGCACTCAATAGCGAAGCCTTTAGCCTTCAACGAATGATTTCAATTGTGCTCACTATCCCTATTTATGGACCACCAGTGCCACTACCAGCCTGATTCCTATTTACTTGTGAGTCATGTCATGTGTGAGGTTGGGTATAATGATAATCACGATTCATGCAAACCAAAAAACCAACTTAATCGATTCATGTAACTTAAGCCTTACATTTACAATTAAAATGTTTAATTTGATTGAGGTCTAGCTACATGCAAATTGTACCTCACGCTATCAAGCTATCAAAATTGCCACTCAAACGATATGAAATCATTACAAATCTTGTTTCACTTGATCACTAGATTAATGGCATCATCATCTACAGTACATCATGCAATTTTCAATATAAAGCTATCCAATCAATCACTTCGGATGTTCATATGGCATTAATTCGTGCCACTGCCCGCAGTACCACTACCACACTTTCTTCAAAAAGATTGAGAATTTCAATTAAATGAAAGTTAGAATACTTCGAGGCATTGAAAAGAGAGAATTAAATGTCTTGTTTTACCTTAATCATTATCAATGTCCACTAATAAGTCAATAAATTTTGCTCACTTATGATCAAAACTATATGTTGATAATTACTATTAGTTTTAAAAGCCACATTTTTATATTGATCAAAGAAAACAGGATTTACAAGAATGGAGCCATGAAAATTATTTTAATTTAAGTAGCTAAAGATTGAAGTACATACTACATAGCCAACCTAACCAAAAAGCTACTAACTATGACAAAAAACCAGTCACAAAATACATATTACAAGAACTGTTATGTTGTACAATAAAATATAGACACATGACACGTCACACAATTCATTACTAAATATTTTTGTAACAATAGCTAAGGCCATCAATCGGGTCTTTGAGTAGAAGGTTAATCAAATTTAACAAAGTAACAACAGAGAAGAAAAGTGAATCACCCAAAACCTTCCTCCAAAACTCCAGACTCTTTAATGATTCATTTTTTGTATCACATAGCAAACTACATCTCATAAATTAACCAAGGCAACAGCTTGTGCTGTAGAAGCATGCAATTCCACTTTCTGGAAGATTCCACCAATAGGAGCTAACCCACCTTCAAAATTGTAATGCTCCAGTGCCAACTCCAACAAAGAAATAGAGTAAATGAAAGGCTGCAAATAACGTATTGCCAACATCTTCACCAAATCTTTATCGAGAAAAATGTCCATGCAGTTGGAGAAGAAATTTGAAGCTACCTCAGAATATAGATCACGAGGGTTGTGCTGAAGCCATTCCCTACCTACAGTTATTCTTATAACATCCTCAACCTGCACACAAGGAATTGTAAAAACCATACCCAGCTTTTTTTTGTCGTATGCATTGTCGCTTCTTTTCTCCCAAAAACATTTGGCTAGCATGACACACCATGAAGACTCCATATCATAGTCAAATTGAGCATAGAGAAGAAATAAATCAAAGCCAAATATATTATAAATGATATGAAGAACATCAAGTTGGTGAAGTATATATAGAAGTTAGATCAAAGAAAATGACATCAAATACTCAACACTTAACATTTAATTCACCACTTGATAAGTTGATGTCAACCATTGATTTTTGGAAATCTAATGGTTCTAGTGTTATTCCAGAGGTTTGAATTTGCAAGTCTAGAGCTTCAAACATTTTCTTTCAGAATGCAACTACATCCATCCATCGAAAATTCATCAAACGATCGTGGGTTATATTGATTTGTTCTGACACCTGGCTTTAGACATATGGAATATCCTTTGCACATATTTTCTTCATTACTTTGGTCCAGGAATTCAATTATTTTATAAGGTTGATAATTCGGCCTTGTTTGGCCTTTACATCCTTTGCATAAAACATTCTTAAGTTTTTAAGCCCTAGTCCTACGTTCTTCCTAGGTAGTCCCTCTTTTAAAACAAACTTTATGCACGTGCATATTTCTACCACTTAAGTTCTTGTATCGTTCATCGCCAAAATCCTTCAACCCATCGGTTTCATTACCACGATGAGAAATGAGCCTTAATTTTCTCTTGTATCACACATTGTAGAAGGTGTTTGGTCTCCATGTCTCACTTCTGCAATGAGCGATATGCTTGTTTCCTTTCATATCGCTTATTGTTGAAGATCTTTCATTCTTTGGTTCCACTTCATTGAAGCGCGATGAACACGAGTTTCTCCTTTATATCGCGCCATCATAGAAAAGTTTTGTTATTTATTTCAATTACTGCAATGAATGTTATGAAGGTAAGGAACAGTGGGCTATGATATTTCCACGTGTCCACATCTAATAGCTCTAGTGTTATTCTGGGGTTTCAATTCATAAGTCTAGTGCTTCAGAGATTTACTTCCAGAATGCAACAACAACTATCCATTGAAAATTCATCAAACGGTCATGGGTTATATTAATTTGCGCTGACATTTGGCTTTAGACATAATAAATATGTTGAGAGTTATCCCCATTTCGGACACTTTATGAAGGAATTTGAATGTGCAAAAAATTTGTCTCAGAATAGAACAATATGTAATTGTAGCATTTGATATTTTCGCCAACCATGCTATGATTTTTTATTGGCATACCAATTTATTTTGCCCTTGAATTTTTTTATTAGTTTGATATTATGTTTAATTCGCCAATGTTTTTTGTATTCATTTGAAAATAGGTTTAATTCGCCAATGAAAATATATTTTTTGGTTTGAAAAAAGTTTTAATCGCCAACAAAAATATTTTTTTTTGTTTTAAAATAGGTTTAATTCGCCAATGGAAATATTTTATTGGTTTGAAAATAGGTTTTAATCGCCAATGAAAATATTTTATTGGTTTTAAAAAATTGCAATTTGCTAGGATTTTCCACAAACTTCTAGTGATTACAAAAGATTCGCCAATTGAGATTATTATTTTTTTCCAAAAAATGAAAAAATTTACAATAAAATTAATTTTTTTCAGGAAGTATACAATATTCGTCAGGATTTTACACATTCGTCGAGGGGGGGTTCTTAAAGTTATCCTTGGTTGGCATTGTGTTTGATGTTCATGTTATGTTTGTGTCATATTATTTTATGTGTCTTTATTGTGTATGCTTCATGTTTTTATGCTACATTTCACTTCACATGTGTGTTCCTTTGCCCTTATGTTGGTTTGCCATGGGATCTTGAATCATAGGGGCTTGTGCTTCCCCTTGATTCATTTGTCATCCTATCTCTTCAATATTTGGAAAATTGAATCCCTCTTGACGTATTTTCTACTTTAATGTGAGTCTAAGTGTAAGTTCATACTCTCACTAAAGTGGGGGCTATATGTAGCATTGTAAATTATCACCCTTGACAATTTCACACTAGATTTTGCTCCCTCCTAAATGCAAGGACCTAATTGTACATCTAATGCCTTAAATTATGCATTCTATGGCCCATTTGAACATTTATCAAGAAATTTACCCATGTACAAAACCAAGGAAAACATTTAATATTTTGCTTTTGACACTTTACATCCTAAAATAGGGCTAGGAAAAAGTCTCTTTGGGAAACTTGATCCCCCTATTTTGCTTCCAAATTTTAATATGTCAGAGTTGGAATTTTATTATTTGAACTTCAAATATCAAATATCAGCTATCATGATTTAATTTTTCAAGAAATTAGATTAATTGCATATAAATGCCTAGTCATTTCACCATTTAAAAAAAGGGAGAAAAAACAAGCAAGAAGTGATAACAAGCAATAATTGGAAATCAAGAGCATTATCAAGCAATTATTATCAAGTCAAGAGAATATTTATTGCAGCATTTCAATATTGAAGCATCATGTCAAGTTTTATGTGAGTTTGTTCATGTTTATGTTATCATTTTCTTTGTGAGGAATAACCGTTATAGGTCTTCCAAGAAATCAAGTCAATTTACAATCAAGCCTTGAGGTGATGTGCATGACTTCAATCCTTCAAGGAAATCATCATTCATTTGCAATTCCATTATCATTTCATCATTCATTTGGTATTTAGCCTCTATCCCTCAAAAGGACAAGCTCTCTATCATCAGTGTGGAGGTGGAAACACTAACACGAGATTTGATCGAGGAAGGACCCTATATGACACAACCCTTCCTATCTCTTTAAATGTGCAAGTTATAGATCTGAAGAATATTAGAAGAATATTGAAGACCATTTGTTTATTGTTGCATTCAAACCCTACAACTTGGCAAGATACAAAAACTATATTACCTTAGCAATCAACAAAGATCCGAAAATGAGATCGGAAAGAAAGAAGCCTCTAATCAAACACTCGAGGAGTATGAGGAAAGATTAAAAAATTAGTTACTAGGACATAGTCACCTTGGACAACCTAGTCCAACAAAATCAGCTTCAAATTTGTATGACAGGTGCACAAAACTTTACCTTTCTCAAATCTACTGTTGAAATTTGGTTTTATAGTTTCTCTATTATAGAAAAGGTATATTTTTGAATTAGGTATCATAGTTTCATCAAGTCAATACCATCAAATCCATTCCAACCAATTTCCAAGACACAAAAGGATCATATTTGAGGCTGATTGACTCACCTTCAAGGTTGAAATTCAATCTAATCTCCTTGCCAATTTGCATCCTATTGTTCACTGAAAAAGGATTGATCTTAGTGATTTATACATTAGACCTAGGATCCCTTTTTCAACTAAATCGGAGGATGAGAGGATTCATGTTTGATATGGTGGTTGCCTTGGTTATTGTTGTAGATACATTGATGGAGCAAATGAAGAACTTCTAGATGATTTGATGGTACATGTTGGCTATAGGGATTCTTCCCTTAATGTTTAAATTTAATTTTAGTGTCTTATTCAATGTATACAACAAGTGGGAGAATGTTAGAAAAATGTATGTTGTTCACCTTTTATGTTGTATGTGTTGGTGTAATTAATATTTAATTACACTTTACATAAGTTTACTTAGGTAATTATTTAATTCCTAGGTTAATTAGTTGCCATCTTTATCTTATTGAGCTATCTTGTTGCTCAAGATAAGATTAGGTTTATGCATCTTTGCTTTTATAAAGCAAATTATCTCTTGTAATATTTTGTACTTCGAATATATCAATTTACACATCTTTTGCAAATCTCTGCTTTTTCATTTTTCTCTTATGTGGAAGGTGAATTTTCTAGTTTGCAATCAGATCTTGGTTTCTAACATGGTATCAGAGCCTCGATTTGCAGGCCCTTCTCAGCTTTTTCAAAGGAATACAATGTAGAGCTCGTTCAAGGTCCCTCGAGGGTTTCTTTCCTTGAGCATATTTCTGGAGCGTCTTGGATCAGATCGGGGTTTTCCGTTGGATTCAGAGCGCTGGAAAAAGTCAGAAATGACTTTTATTTCATTCATTTTCATCACCGTTTGTCAGATCTGCGAGGGTTGTAAGCTCGGTGATTTTTTTGATAGATCTGGGGGTTGCCTGATTTTTTGGAGCACTTTGGGCCCAAACGGACCTCGCCGTTGGATTCGCAGTGCCCCAAAACCCCTATTTCCATATAAAATTTGTCCAATTTGGGCAAAATCGTTCAGAGAGGCAAAAAAAATTTACCCGAAGGCCATACGGCCCCCAGGAACGCATTCCGATGCACAAATTTTGAAAAAAACTCAGAAAAATATTAAAATAATCACGAAAATCAATTGGGTTTTTGCGCGGCCAGTATAAAATTGACCGCGCCACCCCCACGCCACCATCCGGCCACTCCCACCGGCCGCGCCACCCGCTCCCAGCCAGTCTGCCACCACGGAAGCCCCCTGCGCCAACTCCGCCCTTTGCAAGGGTCATATGGGAACCGGGGGCCACACTGTTCAGCCCTCGCGAGCCCCTTAAGCTCCTACGCAAGTTCTATTGAGAACCACGGGCTCCGCCGCAAGAGCCAACCCCCTGCCGGGATGTTAAGCCCTAGCCCTAGTCACATGGGTGACCGGGGGCTCCGCCGGAGCTCCCTGCACTTCAGCCCCTGGTCCGCCCATGTGACCAGGGGCCTTATTTTTTTAGCCCCTAAGGGCTTCTAGGGGCCAAATCGGAGCTTTTTGGACAACTTTCACGGAAATGGGCGTATCTTGGGCATACGGCGTCCTTTTTTTGCAAACGAGATATCGTCGGAAAGCTGTTTTGACGCTCTACACAATGGTGCAGGTCTAATTTTTTGGTGTTTCTTTTTTGATGCATTTTTCAGCCTCGGAAGTCAGATGTTTCCGTTTTCACTCTAGGACGCATATCTTTTGACTCGCTTATCCGTTTTTCACGATTTTCACGGCATTGGAAAGCTGGTTTTGGCCTCTATGCAGATCTAAGGTCATTTATAGAATATGTGTACCTTATTTTATGCATGCATTCTTTTTTGTTTCGTGTGCTAGGTTTGCATTTTCGCTTATGTTTCTGTAGTTTTGCAGTTTCTCCTTCTGCAATCATTGGGTATTGTAATAATGAACTGATATAAAGTTCCATTAAGTGGGGTTCTTGCATCCATCTTTCATGTTGGTGACAACTCGCATGAGTTTGTCTGGTTTCCTATTGTCTCCTTTTAGCTTCTTTCTTGTTTAGCTGGACACATCTTTGGTTTGCTTCGGTTCACACTTCACATTTTGATTTTATAGTTCTTGATCCGCATTGGTTCAAATCTTTCTCATTTGAGGGCCATGTTTTTATGGCTAATGTTCCAGAATCTTGATGGTACTCGTCCTATGGGCAGTTTTAGTTTCAGTTTGGCATTGGCTTCGCGAGACACAACTTCCAGATTTGTCATCATTATGGGTCCATTCATTCTTTCATCTACTGTTGCTTACAGATTTCAGGGTTGATCTAGTATGTGAGTTTCCAGTGTTCCTTGGCATCAGGTTTGCTGTTGCATTTCTGATTCTGTTTTTGGTTTTAGTTGTAGACAGAGTTATCTTTCCTTGCCTGCCAGATTTGGGGTTCCAATGTTGCTTCATCAGAGTTCTTCCAGTGCTTCTTCGCAGCAGTTCATCTCTCCGAGGGGGGGTTTTTCCCATTGGGTTTTCTCTCTCTTTGCATTTGTACACGAGTACCTGATTAGGCCTTGTTGTCGGGACTCATATTTGCATAATAATTTGCTTCTCACTAAGTTGCACTTATGGGGGGTGTTGGTGTAATTAATATTTAATTACACTTTACATAAGTTTACTTAGGTAATTATTTAATTCCTAGGTTAATTAGTTGTCATCTTTATCTTGTTGCTCAAGATAAGATTAGGTTTATGCATCTTTGCTTTTATAAAGAAAATTATCTCTTGTAATATTTTGTACTTCGAATATATCAATTTGCACATCTTTTGCAAATCTCTTCTTTTTTTGTTTTTCTCTTATGTGGAAGGTGATTTTTTTGGTTTGCAATCAGATCTTGGTTTCTAACAGTATGTAAGATTGGGATAAGTATATAATATGGGTTACACATTGGGAAAATATTTAATATTGAGAAAACTTCGTACCAAGAAGGGAAAATTTAGTACCAAAATGTTAATGAGAGGGACATGGTTTTTGTAAGCTCATGGTATTAGACACATGGTTTATTCAATACCACTTGATTGTTTTGTGTAGGCTTATTTCTATAAAAGTAAGCATATGAGTAGTTGTTGAGGTTGGTTGTCATAAATTTTGGCTTGTTGGCTAAGGTTGGTTGAGAATAGATTGAGAATATTTCACATCTTTCTCCTAAAACTTGAAACTTTCAATCACTTCAATCGAGGTCGAGTATGCATTGAGTGCAACTCTTTTATTTAATCAATTCCATCCATAATAAATCCTCACTAAGCTAAAAATAAATAATATTCTTTTTCAAAGCTAGCCCCTTTTTGAATACTTATCATATTTCACACTTAGCCACATGTACACAAAAGAAAATGGTGACATGAATGCTCTAGCAAAAATAGAAAAGTGGAGTATATTATTGATTTCTCATAACACACACGGAGGCAATTAATATTAGATATTTCATATAAGTTCCCATGATCTAGCATGAGAGTTCTTAATGAATTTGAGTTGAGATTGATTTTGAGTCATTTCAAAGTAAAGAGGAAATTGATAAAAGTAATGGAGAGTACATAATCAATCACAGAAATAATCATTAAGAAGCCACCTCCAAGGTCTATAAAAATACCTCAATACTTCCCTATTCTCAAATTGCTAGTGATCTTTACAATGGATACTATAGTGCAATTGATGGCAAAGAAAAGGATAATCCATTTTTTGTTAAAATTTTAGATTTCATATTGAAAACTATTTAAGAACAAGGCATACATCATTCTCCATGTGCAATAAAAGTCACTCTTGTGAGACTTCAATCTCCACTTCCCATCACTACAAAGTTAGCTTTGATGTTTCTTGGATGGTTGTAGTAGCCTTTCTCAAAGAAGGGGAATTAAAGGATGCAATTAGCACTTTTGCTAAAACTCTAATAAAGTTGAGGTGGAGAGGGGGTTTGAAGGCCACTTTGAACAATGTCATAGTTGGTCTTTATTTTCACCCTAGTAAGGGGTTTGGTTAGTCATCAATCTACCATATATTGATCCTTGGATCTCATTTTTTATCTTAAAAATGGGCCATAATGAAGCACAAAGGAAGTAAAAAGAAAAATAGGGAATTAAATTCCTCAAAGCTACATCTCAAGCAACTCTAGCATAGGGGTGGATTGGTCTTTTGCATTCAGTATTGGAAGTTCCAACTTGAGTTTTGGTGAAGAAAATAATATAAAAGAAGAGGTGTGAACAATTCCATTATCTAAAATAAATGTGGGTTTTATGTTAACCTCATAATTATAGAGTGTAATAACCTAAGGAATGTTATGAAACTTTGTTATCCTATAGGTTTTTTGGTTATGAGCCCTTCACAAGAACAACCATTCAAAATTACTAGCACTTGCACCAAAAGGGGTGCAAGGGTTACACCGATAGAAAAGTATATGTAAGTTAACATGCTAAGAAGGTATATTCTTTATTGTTACTGATGTCATATTCCAACTATATCATATACAAGATTTTTTGGAGAATATGTTATTTCTATATCACATCTATTGACATTCATATACATATCAAGGCAATTTAACAATGCATTTATCTAGACCCCAATTTTAATGATGAATAGTAATCTAATTTTCTTCAAAATCCTAGATGTATAAAGAACTTCTTTCAACAAATATTATAGGTTTCGAAGCACCCAATGTTACAACCAAAATAATTCAGATTAGCTTTATCTATAGCATTTTCAATTTCCTCTCTCTACAAATAATTCATTATGTCCATGTTTTCTTTGTGCCTTTAATCATACTAAATTTGTACTCTTGATAGAGCAATGTTGTTGTTTGCTATTAATATCCATTCAAATTCAAACCTTTCATTTATAAAATCTTAGAGTGACATCTTTATTTCATAGTTTCTCAAATTTTTATGATCATATGCTAGCACTGGAATTTTGTCATGGTTAATATAGATGATGTCTTATGCTAATAAGAAAAACTAATGATGTGTTCAACCTAAAATAAAATAAATTATAAGAATAAGCTCAATGAAATATAAGTAAATCTAAAACTAACCTTACACTTAGACTAATTTTTGTTTTTACAAATATCCATAAAAAAATGTCTATAAATATCTATGATAGACAATAATATTAAGAGTAACAACAGGGGAAATGTCTATAAATATCTATGATAGACAATAATATTAAGAATAACAACAAGGGAAATAAAATAAAAGTGAGTCTACTCAAATATGGGTGTTGAATGATTTCTTAGCCTTTGTTCATCAACACAAAGATTATAGGTGTCTCTCTTGTCTATGTTTGTACAGATGCCAAAAGAATAATAGGACATGATTGAACATTCTACTAACACATTGCCATGTAGTCTAGAGAGAGGAAAAAAAAATTGTTCCAAATTTAATATGAACAAAAGACAATTAATTATTTGTTGGAAACGCTAAATAATAAAACACAATTAAAACCGAAATGTTACAACAAAGTTAAGTTTTTTAAGAAAAGAGTTTATAAAAGCTCTACTCTTGACATATACCTGCACTCTCTGAACACTACATGGTGCTTAGTTGCCTACCCTTTCATCTACCACTTGCCACCATGCAAGATTTTTCTATGTGTTGCTCCTTCAATTGGGCCACCTGCATGTCTCCCATGCACACAAAGCTATGCCCTCCCTATGTATACCTCTCTCCTCTTACCCCTATTTCTCCACAGACAAATCGTCTAGTAGCCCTTGCATATATGCAACACATTTTATCCAAAAATAAGCAGCAATCAACAAAATGGCAATTTGATTTAAAACTATTGGACCGTCTTTATGCAAGAAAGATCCGAGGAGAATGAGGGAGAAAGCTCCAAATTGTTTTCTAGCAACCCTAATGGCGGTTTTGTAAAGCAAGAGACATGTCACTTGGGGGTTTTGAGTAGGTCTTTGGTTTGAATTCTATGGAGGCAAAGCTCAATCATTTTAAAGTTTTTATGTAGGTCTTTGGTTTGAATCTTGTGGAGGCAAAGTTCAATCATTTAAAGTTTCCTGATTTTTTGAAGGAAGATCTTTCAGGCTTTATAGGATTTCAGTGTAAAAGGATAATCTATGTCCATCACCAAACAACAATAGTAAGTGTTAACCAAAACGTAGAAGTAAAAACGTCTAAGACATTGAGAATCTCAAAGATTATTTGAGGAAAGCATACCTGATTTCACACAATCATAGAGTCAATAAAATAGACTCCAAAATACCAGAATTTCATTTCCCCTGCAATTAATAATTATTTGAAAGTTTGACCAATCTGAGTTCCCCATTGGTGTCCCAACTCTCCTAAACTCCAATGAGATTTGGGCTTCTTCTGAGAGGCCATTGTAGAGCTGAAGTAGTCCAAGAAATATTCCTAAGATCGTGAATCTGCCTGCTTTCTTCATTTATGTGGGAATTTACGTATTGCTTATATTATTCTTTTCACAGAGCAACCACTCACAAAAACCAAATAACCACAATATCCAGAAAGGATTTCTCTCTGACCTTCCAAGGCTTTTCCTATCCTAAGATTGACACGTAGAATGTGAACATTTTCTCTTTCATCTGCGTGAAAATTTTTTGATAGACACGGAAGCTGTATCATATTGACTTTGACTTTGATGATCTTTCTGTAATATGCAACTTTCTATCTCTTATTTGTGCATTTTTTTTCAATTTGCATCTCACTCTGAACTCTTGCAGTTATTCAGGTGACAGGAAATTTATCACTCCATGTGATGGAATTCATTCTAAATGGACTACACATTTTCCAAAGGATACCTGTTCTTATAAAAATCTTCTTCTTAATGTCTGCAATTAGAAGAAGTAAACATCACAATCTGTAGTTTTTGCTGCAGGTTTGTGAAACTACCTATTAAACATGTTTTGCCACAATGTTCCATCCCACATTTCCACTTGCTTATCCTTATTACCATCATAAGAAGAAAATCGCTATTTTCATTTCATGTTCAAAGTGATATCCTTGGAAAATTGCAAATAAAGTCAATCAAGACCTAAACAGAGGATGGAAATCACCTTAAGAAGAATCTTCTTTATCAAAACTGACTCTTAATTCTCAAGTGCATGTAAAGCTATGTGAACAAATGTAACAAATAATAATAGTAAATACACATCAACTGTGTTCGTTTTGAAAAGTTTACATGGTCTTTGTAAAAATCTATATTTAAGCTACTGTACTGTCATGGATGCTCATATGCTATAGTTTCTGCTCTGTCCTAAGTTACCATGGTTATATGATGATGTAATCTTCAAGCTATTTTTTTCCAGCTACTCCTTTTTTTGAGCTATAATTGTAATATATATAAACAAAAAAGTTTCTGACTTGGATCTAGCCTTAAACATTTGAAGTCAAAGACCAGCTCTATCAGATGAGCTGGAATCTGAAATGGAGGTGGCCAGACTCTTCCAATGTATTGCAGGAATCTTTTGTAAATCAAAGTCATTTAATTTTTTGTCTACAGGAAATACAAACCTCCATTTTTCCATCATAGGAAGTGCATGCCGCAAACTCGAACACAATTCAATTAAACCCTTAAATCAGTGTCCAAATTTAACACAAATATAAACAAGACAATAGACTACACAGATGATCAAATCATTAAATTTTTCCATTATGATATTTTCACTATAGAGCATCATATAATATTTCTAGTTTGGAAATTTTCCAAAATATGGCAACATTTTTGTTACAGAGCATCATAAATATTTGTCACTCTGATGATCATTATTTAGTTTTAGCATAGAAAAATAACAAAATTATATCCTTTTGTTTCAGTTTTCAAGTACCATGTTCTAGTTGATGTCAAATCATTCTTTGTTTAATTCAGATTCCAAAAATTATGCTAGAAAGTTATTTGGAGTACTTTCTGTCAATAGCATATTCTGGCTTTCAATTCATATATTATCAGCTAGATTTAAGAATCTAAGAAAATTACAAAACAAAAATCCAGCTGGTATTGGATAGTTAAGCATGTACTAATCAATTTTTCATATGGTTCCATTTTAAACAAATTCTCTAGAAACACCACAAATGCTTGCTCAGTGAGAATCTGAGCACAATTATACCATTAGATCTAGGATGCATCCATGCATGTTATAAACTTTCTTTTAGTTGTTTTCTTGTTAATTTTGCCTTAATGCAAAACATTTCAAACCCAAGACATAACCTATTTGTTTAAATTGAAAGTGTTAAAAGCGAATCCACTGGATTGCTTTAACTTAGCCCAACTAATTTGTTTTTATGAAGAGAGCCAAACTGGTATGAGAGATATGAGAGATGAAGCCGCCTTTAAGAAATAAAGTATGTATACTAATATCTATGAAGGATCAATAGGAATTCAATACAAATTCATGTAATGACATAAAAAAGAGTGTAACAGTATCTTCTCAGAAAAGGCTTAATAAAACAAGAAACATAAAAAATTTGAAAAACGGGAATCAGCAGCTGTCCAGAGAAGCTTTCAATGTATAAGAAAAATGGAGAGAATGACAAGGACACCGTTCTTCCATCCTCCCAAACACATCATCAATGGTTGCAAGTAAATCCCCATGAACTTCATAAAAAATGGCATCCTAAGAATATAAGCTTCTAGACTCTAGGACACTCAACAGAGGTACAAAGGTGTAATGTGTTGAAACGAGAGCATAATTCCTAGACTCCGGGGGTGAAGAAAGCTGATAATATATTTGCAGTTAAGGTGCATGAGTTGAGTGTGTAAGCTAGTGGCTCTTATACAGACATCTATATGGGACTCTAATCTCAGTAGTCTAGGTAGAAAAGACAATGTTTAAAAGTTGATAGTTGTAATATTATTATAATAAATCTCAGCAATAGTCTACTTAAGGAAACCACCAAACTTTTTTAAGTTGTATGAAAACTTTCAACTAGCCCACCCATATCATATTTTGTCTAAACCATGCTATAAATTCTAACTATTTGTTTGAATAATCATTTGATAAACTTCTATAACAGATAGGTGAGATATGGCCTCTTAATTAGGACCCAGAATTTGAATATTTACTCATTGATGAAAAGAACATAGGTATGTTTTATCCACAAAAAAAAGGTTGCCATAACCTTTATTTTGAGGGAACCCACCTATTATGCTGCAAGCATCCGTTCCTCTTTGTTTGTAGGGCATCCATCTAAGTCTCATCCTTTCTTGCACTTTTAGGAAGCTTCCGTTTCTAGGATCATAAAGTGTTCCGGTCTATTCTGGGATGTGTAGACATTCCATGCTTCTTGCTTTTTCATTTAATCCCATAATAACTATATATTTTCAAGAGTGTGCACCTTGTTATCATTTTTTTTATTTCATTTTGAGCATAAAAGAATGTGTGCCCTACAAGATTTTGTGTGAGTTTGTATTTGTGCTCGTGTCTAATAGTCGTGGCCCATTTTAGTAGATGTGCTCAAATTGTTGCTGATAGAATCACTAGATGTGCCAAACAAGGTAAATACTAAAAGGAAATGGAAAAAAATAAAACATCATTGTAATTGTAGCGCTTATGGATGTCATATGGTTATATCTTATTGGTTGGAATGCCCAAACAGAAGAGGTACAAGGACATTTTACATCACAAGGCACACATATTGGAAGGTGTAAAAAAGATAGAATAGCTCCCCAAGGTAGCTTCAACCTTTTGAACACCTGATCAAATGTTAGGACAAACAAAATTAGCTTTTCATATGTTTGTAGGCAATTAAAATTGAAGAAAGAGACCGGGCTTTTAACAAACTTTCTTGAAGTCAGAGAGGAAGAACATATTACAGATACTATATATCCATGATCAATAAGTCTCAATGTCATACACTTCATGCACTCAAGTCTCAACATATCCATCCAAAGACTTATTGGTCCAGTATACATTCTCTCCAAATCAAAGGCTAACTTTTACTCATTTCTTGGATGGTTGAAGTCTCCCCCTCCTTATCAGGTTGTGGATTTTGTGTATAAATCATGTTGGTCGGCAAGCATGCCCCTTGCTAACTATCAATTGGAGATCTAAAGAATAAATATTATTTGTGTTGAATTAGTAGTGTGTTTGGGAAAACAAGAGCATGTTTTTCTTCCCTCTTTCCAGAAGTACCTGGAAGTTACATGATTGCAGCTGTTAAAAGACAAATCAATATGTTTATATGCCATGACATACATTATACCAATTAAACTCTTCGTTTATGAAACTCTTGTATTGCTGAAAAATTAAACTCTTTGTTAAAGAAAATCTTGCATTGCTAGGTACATTCTAAAATTAAAGTATAGCATAGTCGTCGCCTTTTCATTGAGTAATCAGGGCTAGGGCTAGGGCTAGGGCTAGTTAATACGATTGAGTGATAAAAGTATAATATAAATTAGTTGCAACTTGAAAGAAACCCAAAATGTTGGCTGCTAATTCACATAAAAGTACAAGCAAATTTTGATTCAGACACTGCAAACAGATCAGTTATCATCTCTTGTAACTATTGAAGGTGTTTGGAAGGAATTGTAAATACAAAATATGGAAGGAATGTGGAAAAATGATGCCTTTAGTCAAACATTATATTTTGATGCAAGATAAAATAAAATTTTGTATTTACAAACTCGGATTTCTCTAAAACTCTCTTGAGACGCCAAATTGTGGGGCTCCACCAGGCCTTCGATGCACTCCAAACCCGACATGTCAGCGAAGGCCGTGGAGAGAGCCATGTAGACGGCCTAGGAGGCGACACCTTGCACACCACCACATATCCAATCTCTGCACTACATAAGCAAGTTTATCCACCTCGATCGAGGGAGATGGCTCCCACGGCTCTTCGCCGACGTAGATAACTTATACCATGGGTACTCCATGGATTTTTTCTGTATGTATTCCTCCGCTTCTTCCCTTGATCTATATGTCTCCTACAGGCAGAATCGGGTCACCTCCTCATCGCTCGCCCACACCATGAAATTGTCCATGTCTCTCAACTCGAAATTGGAGAGCTTCACTGCAAGCATCTGCCCGCCCTCCTCCATCGTGTTTTTAAAGCAGTGAAACTAAACAAGTGACTATGAGACGAATTTCAATCCTAAGTCAAAATAAAGAAATTAAAATTACAGTGTTTACAAGCCCGCTAGGTTGTAGGGCACAGGGTTTGGCTGGTAGAGAGACTGGTTTATCTTTAGTGCGAGGCCTTCGTATGATTTTATCTGATTCGAGGGGACGTCGAATATCAGCTGGAAATTTGATATGTGAACTGATACGACGTCTGACATATCCTATCGATCTTATCTAGTAGAATTCCAGCAGTGAACAAAATCTAGAAAAAGCAATACTTTGCATTTATCATATTGCCCAGCATTCAATATAATAATCTCCCTACAACCACGCTTCAATCTCACAATAAATGAGAAGTATCAGCTAAAGATTAACTTGGAAAACATTCCCCCAAGCGCTGCAAATTGGCTCTGACAGTACGGCCGACGGTAACTTGACCACCAATCCACTAAAGTTTGGCCTGAAACCATGGCAGTTTGAGTGTGTGAGACTTGTTTCAGGCCAAAAGCTCATGCATAATATAGCCTATCGGCTAATAAAAAAAATAAAAAATTGATATCAATATAGAAAAGTATGGCCCACAATGACCATGTTTACCCATTAAAAACATAAAATAAAATAAAATAGTTCTTGAATAAATAAATTATTTTAAATAATTTTAAATTAAATAAAGATAATCAACTTACATATTTTATTTTTTAAACTAAAACTATAAAAAAACAAAAACAAAAAATAATGTAATAAAATAATTATAAGATAGTTTTTAAGTAAATAATTTTAAATAAAATCAAATAACTATAAGATAATTTTTAAATAAATAGTTCTTAAATAATTTCAAAAAAAAAAAAAATTAAATAAAATAACTCCTAAATAAATAAAACAAAATAACTCTTTATCACTTTCTTGGTCTTTGTGGCAATCCCTTTGAATATTAAGATTTCAATTATAAATACTTACTAGAAAATTCCAATACCTATCAAATTTAGAATTTTATTTGTAATAATTTTATGAGATAAATTTGATATCTATGGATGATTTAGATATCTTGTAAAAAATGCCAAGAAATTCCATTCTTGAAGTGCCTTTTTTTATTGAATTTATATTATTTTTTCTATTTTTTTCTAAGAAATTATTTGTTATTTAATTATTGTATTCTAGAAGAGTTATTTTATTTTATTTATTTAAAAGTTATTTTATGGTTATTTTAAATAAATAGGCTAATTATAAAATAACTCTAAAATATAAATATCATTTAGATATATGTCAAATAAAAATTAAAGGAAACTTTATTTTTTATTTATCATTTTAAAATTTGAGAATCTTTTAATTTATTTATTGTATATTTTAAATTTTAAGTTAAAATAAACTATCATTTCAAAAATATTAATTACTGACTTATTTATTGTTGAGTCAATGAGTTTGACTCGTAAAACTACACGGTTGTTGAATCCTGATAGCAATATCACAATTTCATGTTCTTTTTGAGTTCTCTTCTTTGTGGGATATCTTGTGGTTTGGATGTACATATGATGACTTTTAGCATTCCATATTCTTTTTGGGTTCTCTTTTGTGGGATAGCTTAAATACTACTGGATTCTTTTGTGGGATAGCTTAAATACTATTGTCTATCCAGTTTTGAGAATGCACCTTTGATCATATTTATTAATTAATTGAAAATCATAATACAAGAGATTTTTTATTTTCAATTAATTAATAAATATGGTCAAAGGTGCATTCTCCAAGATGGATAGACGTTTCCATCTTAAATATCTACACATTAGTGTAGATAAATTGTAAAATTGTTATTCATAGTTTGATGATCATATGATCTTTTAAGTAGAGTGTAGTTTTGAACCCTTATCATATGTTTTAAACTAGTGTACTTATCTTTATAAAAATCTATGTAAAAGAAGCATGTTCCACTTAACATATGTTTTAAGTAGAGTGTAGTTTTGAACCCTTAACATATGTTTTAAACTAGTGTACTTATATTTTTTGTCAACACATTCATACTATTACATTCCATTTTTCAAAATAATAATTTTGACAAATTCTCACCTTCATAGATATATTATTTGAGCTCATTCATATTTAAGAGATTCAATTAAACTGAAATAAATGGCATACGGAAAATTCAGCGCCAGCAATTCACTAACGGAAAATTCAGCGCCAACAATTCACCGCGGGAAAATTCACCACCATGACAATTCACTGCGCGAAAAATTAATTGCATGAATTTTTGGCAGTTAATTTTCTATGGCGGTGAATTGCTGGTGGCGGTGAATTTTCCATCGGTGAATTGCTGGCGGTGAATTTTCCTAAAGCCAAAATTAATATGCAGGTTTGGACCGATTTTTAGATCCAATTTGTTTGGAAGAGCAAAAACAATTGTATCAATGGATCCAGAGTTTAATAAATACATCTTACAAAATGAAGGAAAGTTGTTTCAATCTAAAATACTAACACCCACGAGAAATCTTATAGGAAAATATGGTTTGTTAGAAGTCCATGGAGGGCTTCAGAAAAGGATCCATGCAGCCGCTGTCAATTTATTTAGGTATGAGAGGCTCAATTCTGATTTCATGGATGATATACAAAATGTGTTCCTCACTGCAATGAGTAAATGGGAACGCCAAAGAGATATCGCTCTTCAACACAAATGCAATGAGGCAAGAAAATAAATGCACATTCTAGAACTCTGGCTAGTTGTTTATTCATTTATTATGATAGCTTTCATTTTGATTAATTTCTTTCTTCCATTTTTCTTTATTCGTCAAACTCACAGATTGATCTTAACTTGATGGGGAAAATATTGTTGGGCTTACCCCATTTAGAGGAGATGAAAGATATTTATAAGGCTTTTCAAGATTTTGCAAAAGCTATCATATCCTTGCCTCTTAACATCCTTGGAACCGCTTACTCCAAAGGAATTCAGGTACCATCATCACCTAAAGTTTAGTGGTTTCAAATATAGTTTTGGATTTTCATAGATTGTACTTGTTTACTCATGGTTTTTTATGGTAGCTACTTGTAAATGTGAATTGATTTAAAGAATGTTTATGTTTATGTTATGGTTCCATGTGACTATATGAGTAGAATTTTCACTTAAATTTTAATAACATGGATGGTGTCATGCAAATTTTAAATTAATTATGAAAGATAATTTAAAATAATGAAATTGTGCACAATGACAAATGAAAACATTCAAATGATTTCATACAATTCACTCCTTTTAAATAGGCGTTACAAGTTTTGCAATTTAGATTTTTTACAAAACACCATTCTTTATTAAATAACATAATTTTCTCTTCTTTTCAACCTATTAAATAAAAAGTCATTTCAATAATTTAAAAATTTGTAAATATATAAGACATTCTTTATTTTTTATAAAATCTAATACTAAATGAAAAATATAATCTATACTTTAATCTTATAATTTACAAGTACTTTCAAAATTATTTTAAAATTATTTATACATTAATTGAAACATGAATTGCAGGCCAGAAGAATTCTCATAAAGAATATCTATGAGACTCTAAAGGAAAGGAGAGAGCATCCTGAAGTGATTCATAATGATCTCTTGACAAAACTTTTGAGAGAGAGCACTTTTTCAGATGAAATTATTGCAGATACACTACTTGTTTTTCTCTTTTCTGGTTTTGAGACTGTAGCCTCAGCTATGACATTTGCTATAAAGTTCATCACTGAGAATCCAAGAGCATTGAAGGAGCTGAGGGTGAGTGCAATGATCTAATTCTAAATCTAGTTGAAATCAATTATGTGATCTACAAAAATGACTAATTTTTTTGTTTATTATATAACTGAATGAATCTATTAGGTTGAGCATGATGATATCTTGAAGTCTAAAGCGAAAGGCAATGAAAAGATGACTTGGGATGATTATCAGTCAATGAAATTCACTCATTGTGTAAGAAGATCTAAACACTTTTATTTAAACAGCGCACTCTAAGTTTTAACTTGTTTAACTAATTCATTTGATATTACACTAATAAATGAACTAATTAAAATTAATATGATTTTAAATAAATCACCTAAACAAATCAAAACTTAGAATATGATCTAAACGTTCCATACCATTGTCCTAATTACTTTGATATGACAGGTAATAGATGAAACAATTTGTTTGGCTAGCACCTCCACAATTATTATTAGAGAAACCATACAAGATGTTGAAGTGAAAGGTTGTGCTTAGTTCTAGAAACATTTATGGGGTTATAAACTAAACAAATTGCGTTTTTTTTTGGTTCTTCTACATTTAGGACTAAAATTATTTAGTTTTTCAATGCAGAATTTGTTATTCCCAAGGGATGGACAGTGATTAATTTGCAGAGTTTCACTCATTTGGATGAGAAGTAATGCTGACAAGTTCCACCCTTGGCGTTGGCAAAATGAGGCATGTTTTTTAATATGAATTGCTGTAAATTAATGACAATCAATTGATGTGTGTACTTTTGTTTAAATTGTTTTCCACAATTCATTTGCAGAAGCTTTCAAACTCTTCAGCTTACATGCTATTTGGAGCAGGCAGCAGGCTTTGTCCAGGACTTCATTTGGGCAGATTTCAACTTGCTATTTTTCTTCATTACTTTCTCACTAAATTTAGGTCAGTATTATATATTTTTCTCATTTGTCATGATAATGTAGTGTTGCAGACACTTGGAATAAACCAAGTAATTCTTGTTTGGATGCATGGAACAGGTGGGAGGCAATGGAAGTAGATCATGCTACTTACTTCCCTCTTCCTTGCATGGCAAAAGGATTCCCCATTCGGTTGTACCCTCGATTGAACAGTGAGGAATAGTCAATAACATGATTAAGTGTCTAGTTATTATTTTCATCAAGTATTGTTATTGTAATATAATTAAGTATTATGTGTGTCTAGTTATTTTCATTTAAGTATTGTTATTGTAATACACGTTAGATTTAAGGTGTAAGTAAATATTTAAATTTAGACACATATTAAGGGGCAGCAAGGAGTTTTATGTTGTGATTATCAAAAATAAATAAATTAAATTTGACTATTATTGACATGTTTCATTATGTTATTAAATGTTGTAGAGATGTAATAAATTACTATTTTTTTCTTAAATAATAAGAAAGTAGTAAAAAATAATAAGTAGTAGAATAAAACATACTGAATTTAGTACATTTGAGTTGTTTGCATACCTTGTATTATTTGATTTTCTACTAAAAATAACAAAAATAGATCATTTTTTAAATTAAAATAAAAAGAGTTGTTGAGTAAATATTAAAATAAATGTCTATATCTTTTCTTATCTATCTATTTACTATTTATGTATTCATGAATCTATTTAGTAGTTTAGATAGATTTTAAAAATGATATTTATAAAAATAAAAATAAAAATGGTAAATATTTTTTTGTTTTAAATTTTAAAAAAATGGGCATGTTTTTTATCATTTATTGCATTACTATTGAAAAATAAAAGAACTCTTTAATTAAAAATAAACTAAATTTTATTAAAATAAAATAATTTTAAGTGAAAATTAAAATATCAAATCCAATATAGACACCTTCCATAGATGTATTTAAGATATTTATACTAACATATGCTCTTGAAGGTAAAAATTGCACTTCAGATTATAATGTGTGGTTTTCATTTTTATACTCTTCTATTGAATATGATAAATATGATAGTGATTGAACTCATAAAATAAGGTTGGTCTATTTTAGTAATGGAATAAAATCTTTTTACATAAATTTTCATTAGTTAAATAAATATAAATAATTAAGTATTTAATTAAATAGTTGGAGCTTGATAAAATTGAAATGTTATTTTTAAAAATTATATATATATATTTTTAGAAATAATGAGAAAATATTTTGATGTCAAACAAAATCTAGTAATCAAGTAACAAAATATAAACGACCTTAGCATACTAAACATATTGGCATTTGAATAGTTTATAAAATATTTGTGGATCAAATTTGATCCTCTCAATATCAAACCCAAGCATTACATGGATGTTTTGATGGATAAAACTACTTTTAAGTCACAAGATCAACCAAGAAAAATGCAAACTCTTGTTGGGTGAAAATTGTGTAATCGGATTTTCAATAGATTACACAACTAGGACTTCAGCCACAGCTATGTGAGATGTAATCTCTCCTCTCAAAAAGGGGAGGCACCCTTCTTACTGCTTTCAGAAACAAGTAAAACTAACTAAGTATTTACAACATGTACACTATGATTAATGGATTCAGGGTGTGTCACATTCATCCTTCTCTCTTTTTTTAGAGAAGATGTTTTACAATGCTCCACGGTTGGTAGTTCTGATTCGGTACAACTTCAAACTAAAGACAAAGCAGTAATTTCAATATCTCTATCTTGAAAAAGCAAAGTGTAGAGATACCAACATGATAACAATAATGATAAAAATGAGAAAGGAAAGCTTATGAAAGCACAAAGTCGTTCTGTAACTTTCCAATAGTAGATCCTTGAGATACACAACAAGTGTTATATTAGAAGCGCAAAGTCTTCTAAATACATCACCACAATAGTTTCATGAATAGCGTGAACAAATGCAAGCACAAAGTCTTGCAGTTCATCCACCAAAAGTCACTCAAACATAAACTTAAATTCAAAGTAAAGAATGTAACACAAAGTTCACATAGATTTACTTGAAGTCCTTAGATCTCACACGATAATCACCACCAATCTTAATTAGCTTCAAAAGACAATTGATCCAACGCAAAGTTTGGTATGCAACTTCCTTCTTTATTGATAAGATTTAGATTCACAAAGTTGAACACAAAGTTTCATACATTTGTTGCAAAAGAGCAGCACTTCATTGCTAGAGATAAAAGATAAATAATACAATAGAAATCCCTCATATATATAGAGGAGAGGGATGAGAAAATCTAGGAAATTAAAGGAGTAAAATTAGGAAAGTTAGGTGAGCTAATTAACGAAAATCTCACCTAACTTTGACCAAAGTCAAAGTGTAATTTGTCTTCAAGAAATTATATCTCATATTTTTGGTGCAATTACATTTCGAGAAAAAACATTTAAGATGTCAAAAACTATTTACAAGATGCATAATGAAAAGCATCAGAAATTTTAACACTTGGAAATCAGGAATCTTCATGGTTCCTTGCTTGGGCACGGAAGTCTTCATACTTCTTCATGGTTTCCTGCGTGAATTTCTCATCCGGACCAACGGTGCAATCCACAATGGTGTGAATCCTCGCGATCGATCTCATGGCAGATGAGTGAACCTTTTTGCACCTGTCAAGATGCATGTTAAGGTTATCTAGTGTAAGCCTTGTATCACAAATGACATCCAGAGAGACTTTTGAAAAGTTTGCACTGTCAACCAACTTCATGATGGCTTCTTTGAAGATCTGGGATAGTTCTATAGCTGGCAGGAAGATACAATTCTCCTCAAGAAGCTACCCTGGTAACTCCTTGATTCCTCTTTCAAGAATCACACGATGCCCTTCGACATCTTCCTATACTTGGTGGAGATCTTATGTAAGAGACTCAAACACATGAATACAGTGCTTCAAAGATTCTCTTACCTCTATGTATTTTCCTTTGTTGGGAATCAACCCGACTTCCACCAATTTACTAAGCTTTGCCTGTTTCATTTGTGACCACCACAACAGGAATTTTTCCATTTCTTTGCGCTCTTGGGACATCTTCCTGTACTTGGTGGAGATATTTTGTAAGAGACTCAAACACATGAATACGGTGCTTCAAAAATTCTCTTACCTCTATGTCTTTTCCTTTGTCGGGAATCACCCCAGCTTCCACCAATTTACTAAGCTTTGCCTGTTTCATTTGTGACCACCACAACAGGCATTTTTCCATTTCTTTGCGCTCTTGGGAAAGTACACTCTCCTCCTTATCAAGCTCTATTTTGAGCTTGGCTATCAGAGTATCTTTTTCATCTGCAGCAATTATAATTTGAGAACCATGTTCTATGATCTTTTTGCTAAAATCATACAACACCTTGCCTTTGGAGGTGAACTTCTCAGCTTTCTTGACAGCTAGGTCCTCAACACTTACCATTGCTAATGGTTGTGCATTACTTGTAGATCCTACAAGTCTCCTCACAACATTGGCATAATGCTCTGCGCTCTGTTTGTACATGTTTTGAGCTTGCTCCATTTTATCCATTCTCCCAGCTAGTATATCCAAAGTCACCTACACATCTACTTTTACACTTCATTTGTAACCTTGCCAAGCTGGACCCTTGTCACTGTGTAATCCTCCATGTTCACATCTCCCTCTTCATGAGGTGGTATGCCAATTTCCACATATTTATGACCAGTTTTGTCAACATTCAGCCGTGAATACACTTTTTCCTTTTTCTTCCCTTTAGCTTTTGGAGGGACTATCGCTTCAAGGTCGAGCTCTTCTGGAGAAATCATTTGTTTCTTTCACTCTAACACTTGAGATATCAACCAAGGGGGAAGAGAGGAGGTACGAGCTTCTGGATTAACCGTCAACTCTATTGTCACTGTCACTTCTGAAGTAATGACTGGTATTGTGACAATGGGCGTAGTGTTTGTCATAACTACTTCTATAGTTGGCACATTGAGTTGATCAGGCATGGATTCATTCATGAATCGATTAAAATCAGTCTATGAAGTGATATCATATGATGGAGATGACAGGATAGGAATAGATTATGGAGGACTGGATAAAATATCAACCGTGTGTATACTTGTCACTGAAGGAGTATCAACAGTGCCTCCCCCTTCTGAGAGGAGAGATTACATCTCTCATAGTTGTGGCTGAAGTCCTAGTTGTGTGATCTATTGAAAATTTGATTACATTATTTTCACCCAACAAGTTTTTGGTGACTCCACTAGGGAACGACATACCCAATCTAAGCCTCACGCTTTTGATTGAAGTAAATAAGTTTCCAGTTTCTTATTGTTCTCTCGTATATTGTTATTCTTAATCTCCATCTTTTTCAAATCTACATTCTGGTGAACTGAATATATATACACGAGGATTGAGGGCTCAAGGAGTAGCAGATCCACATTTTGAAGAGTTGTTGCAACGTAATTTTCCATTTACTCCTTCATGAGTAAGATCACCACTGCAACGTGTTGTAAGCTACCCTTCGCGTAGCCAAAGATCTCCTCTCCCAAGTGTATGGTCTATTTACCACAGGCATCTTGTTCAGGTACCTGTTGTGCAACCAATTATGGCCGCACCACCCACAAGACCATGGGGAAATGCTTTTGGTCCCCTCTGTTTGGCCGCACCTTTGCATGAACTTTTGCACATTTCAAGAAAGCATCTCCCAATTTTCAAGGTGATGGAAAACAACATTCTGATGAACACATATCCGCATTAGAACTACATCATTTGTGGTGTTCTCAGCATTGAGCATGAAGACGTTTCCATAAGATTGTTCATTTAATCCTTTCTAGGGGTTGCGGCCGAATGGTTCTTTACTCTACCTAATGCTTCGGTCACCGACTAGGCCACTCTTCACATGAATTTTGAAGAAAGATTCAAACTTGCTAAAGATTCACACGCTTTGCTGGCACAACTCACCACCATGTGCAAAGAAGCCCATGAGCCCATGCACGAGTTCATAGCTAAGTTCAAAAATTTGGTGACGCGGATCCTGAATGAGACAGACGAATCATAACTTGAAGTGCTTCTTCATCAACATGCAACACCCCAAAGTAAGTTTCTACTTACGCAGGAAAAATCTTGCCAATGTTGAAGCAGCTCAACAACTAGCTACCAGCTTGGAAGACAACATGATCCTTGCTGGAGAAATAAGAATGGGAACCAATACCAACAAAAGGATGCAAGCCTCAAGGTCTTCAACATCTAATGTTAATGCTCCTAGTGCCAGCCCCAACTTTACGGATCCTATGGTCCAGAGGCTAGCAAATGAAGTCGTCTCTGAAAAAGCAAGACTCCAATAGCAACAACAATAACAACTACAAGGACGTCCCAAGGAGGACTTTTCCTAATTATGTTGGCAACAAAAATAAAAATCGTCTCCTAGTGCCCCTAGGAAGGCTTGCTCTGGAAGCCCCACCCACTAATAACGTCACGAGATATTACTAGGTTGAACAAGACGATTATGCATGGCAAGATTATCGTGAAGAAGAAAATGTCGACCTCTTCCAAGAAGAAGAAATTGAATTGGCTGGCGACTCCAAGATTAGTTACTTACAAATGGTGGAAGAGGAAGAAGAAGACTTGGTGACAGACACTTATGTTGTTTTCACGCGGCATCAACAGAACCGGCTTGATAAAGCTCAAGCTATTGCTCCACCTGAAAAAGAGAAGCCGCCTGTCACAATTGCTAAAAGAGGATCTCCTCTCCATTAGCAACCCAAGAAAGCTACAAGTCCACAAGTAAGTGCACCTCATCCCTCTTCATCAACTCCCACTGTTTCTAAAGCTAATCCTCCCATTCCAAAGACCAGTGTGCCTTTCGTTAAACCAATCAGTGAAGTTACGACTTCTAGCTTACAAAATTCTTTCTAGGCTTTTGACATTATTGACCATGCCAAGAAAACCAAGGTCCAAATACCTGAGGCTAAGTACCTCAAAGCCAACCCTGACCAATTTGATAGACTTTTCAAGTTCATTAATGACAAAGGAATTCCCCCAAGTTAGGATACACCTCCTGACATTCTTGTTACTCCTGAGCCCAAAATGTCACAGAGTAACCTTGTTTCCACTCCTCCAACTTCCTCTGGATACATTGATCCATTTTTCATCTCCCTACTTGTAAACAGTTTTAAACTAAGTAACTGTGTTATAGATTCTGGTGCATCTGACAATGTGATGCCCGCCAAGGTAGCTACTACCTTAGGATTGGATCTAACTAAAACTTTCAGCTGTTGTTTCTCCATGGAGAATAAACAGGTGCCTTTGATTGGCTAGATCAAATATGCGCAGTATACATTTGTTGCGTACCCAAAAAAGAAAATAAAAATAATAGTTCTCGTAGCCAATGCACCAGCATCTTACAAAATTATCCTCGGATGCAATTTCTGTAAAGATGTAGGAGGAGAACTAATTATGGGTATCTCTGAAGCCATAATACCTTTCAAAGGTATAATGCAAAAATTGATTCCTGAAAAGGAATCAAAGTTTTCAATAACCCAATCAAATGACCCAAGAGCTCAAATCCTATTTGAGTATTCAGGCGTGGGAACTTACTATCTACAAATAGAAGAGGTTGGTGAATCCTCGACCAGAAATAAGTCAGAGAATGACGATGCTTCCTCAACTTCAAATGAATCATCATCAGGTGATCTTTCTATCTTTGATCATGATTCCTCATTAGATGATGAATCTTCAGACTTTGAAACTTTCAACCTTGGTGACCCAAATGGCGTTTGGTTGCTCGAATTTGATGGCAGCTGCTCTTCCACTGGTTCTAGAGCAGGAATGGTTTTTATTTCCCCTACAGGAAAGTTTTTCCCTTTCTCTTTCAAGTTACAATTTGATAACACTAATAACACCTCCGAATATGAAGCTATGTTATTAGGAATACAAGTTGCGCTAAAGAAGGGTATAAAAAATCTCCATGCACAAGGTGATGTCAAGCTGATAGTATATCAAGGAATCTGTATTAGACGAAAAATGATAGACTCAGGCATTATCGCAATCCGTTTTGAGATTTCATTGAGGAATTTGAAGCTTTTAATATATTTGTTGTCCCCAGATAATATAATACCAGATTTGATTCTTTAACAATCTCATCCACTTTCTTAGTACCACATAAAGACTTTCAGGGTTCTACCTACACCATTGAACTAGTTTTTCACCCAAGTGTCCCTGACAATTCAGAGAACTGGCACATTTTTAACGATGATCATCAGATCATTTCCTTTCTGGAGAAAGCAGAGAACTTCAATGAATTGTACTTCGAAGGTAATGATTCTCCACATTGATAATTTGTGTCAGATATGGACCCTGTTACAGGTGAAGAATACTTACAACTCAGAGGGAATAATATTCCCAAAGGATTAGTATCCTTAGAGAAGCTTTTTGACAAGCATGATCGTTATGTCAAGAAGCAACTCTCAGATTTTGATTCATCTAATGAAGTGGAACATATCAATTTGGGAACTAAAGCTAATCCTCAGATGGTGAACATTGGTAAGTGTTGCACGACCAAAGAAAGGAAACAGTTTGCCCAGTTATTACAAGAATATATGGATGTCTTAGCATATTCATATGAAGATCTAAAATCATTTCGGCCCAAGGAAGTGCAACATGATATTCCTCTCAAGGTTGGAGCTTTTCCTTACAAAAAAAAGCAGAGATAGTACAATCCAAATATTTCTAGAACAATCCTGGTAGAAGTTCAAAAAATGCTAAATGCGCAAATAATATTCCCTATCCATCATTCAACATGGATAGCGAATATTGTTCTTGTTCGTAAGAAGAATGGTGAAATCCATATTTGTGTGGATTTCATAAATCTAAACCAACTCTCACTCAAAGACAATTATCCTCTTCCAGTGATGGACCAAGTCCTACAAAACGTGACCGGATCCAAAATGCTCTCCATACTGGATGGATTTTCCGGTTACAATCAACTTGAAGTTAATTCAAGTGATCAGCACAAAACCACTTTCACAACACCATGGGGTACCTTTGCATATTGCAGGATGCCTTTTGGTCTGATCAACGTTGGTGCCACAATCCAACGTGCTGTGGATTTAGCTTTTTGTGATGTGATGGGTAAGCTTATCATGGTGTATCTTGATGATCTCATAGTTTTCTCTAAACAACATCATGAACACTTCTACCATTTAAGGCAAATCCTTGAGAGATTTCATCAACATGGCATTTCCTTAAATCTCAAAAATTCAATTTTTGGGGTTACAGAAGGTAAACTCCTTGGCCATGTTGGGTCTATAGAGGGAATCAAAATTGACTTAGAAAGGTTCAATGGTATTAAATCTCTCACCCTGCCATCAAGCAAGAAGGCTATCCATTCCTTCTTTGGCAAGGTAAACTTCTTAAGGAGGTTTCTCCCAGACTTTGCGAAGAAAACTCATCATATTGTAAATATGATGAAGGGTAATACTACATTTTATTGGACGGCATAATGGAAAGCAGTGTTCGATGATATCAAGGAGGCCATTGCTCATGCGCCCATGTTGGTTTGTTCCAACTACACCAAAGAATTTATCATGTACAGTTATGCTTCTGAGCATACACTTTCAGTGCTCTTGGTGCAAGAAAACAATGAGGGTTTTGAATCTCCCATTGCATTCATGAGATGTCCCCTAAAGAATTATGAACTGAGATATTCTTCAATAGAAAAAAATTATTTTGTTGTAGTCAAAGCTGTTAAGCATTTTCAGTTCTATATTCTAAATAGCCATGTCAAAGTTCTAGTCCCAGACTCGACTGTTAAGTCTATCTTAACACAACAAGAATTTGGAAAAAAAAGAGGCAATTGGATTGCCAAGATTTAGGAATATGATATGGAAATAAAACCCAATAATTTGATACGTGGGCGTGGGATTTTTCATCTTATTGCTGAAAATAACCCAGAAGAAGAAGTTCCAAAAGTTGAAGAAGTTTCAGACGAGGAAGAGGTGGACCCAAGTACACTTCCAATGGTACTATTTGTCAGCACCACCGATGAATGGTATTCCAACATCGCCCATTTCCTCACATATGGGGAATCTTCTATTCATTTGACCCCAAAAGAAAAGAGAACCATCAAGCAGAAATTAGCAAACTTCGTCTTATGGGACAATGCCTTGTACAAGCGCGCAATGGATGGGACTTTTCTTCGATGTGTTAATAAGGAACAACAACAAAAATTGTTGAAGTCATATCATGACTTGTCATGTGGAAGACACTTCTCGATGCCAATAACCACTCACAAAATTCTAAGAGCTAAGTACTACTGGCCCACACTTTTTCAAGATACGTACTCTTGGGTGCGTAAGTGTGAATTGTGTCAACAATTCATTGGCAGGCCCAAGTTGGCATCCTTTCCATTGAAACCTGTGGTGATTGAGGAACCTTTCCAGCAATGGGGAATCAACTTCATTGGTGTAGTTAATCCATCGTCAAGTGCAAGGCACATCTAGGTCCTGACTGCTACTGATTATTTCACCAAGTGGGTGGAAGCAATTCCTACCAAGCATGCTACTTCAGAGGTGGTATGCAGTTTCTTGAAGGAAAACATTATTTCCAAGTTCAGCATGCCGAACAAGATTGTTGCTTACAATGCTTTTGCCTTCTCATCAAACGAGATCACTGAGTTATGTTTCGAACACGGCATAACTTTGTCTCATTCTTATAACTATTACCCACAAGGTAATGGCCAGGCTAAATCTAGCAACAAAAATTTGGTGACTATCATTCGTAAGTTGGTAGACGAGAACCAACGTCTATGGCACAAGGCCTCGTATGATGCTTTGTGAGTAGACAGGATAACTCCGAAGCGGGAAATTGGCATGTCTCCTTTTCAACTCTTGTATGGGTTGAATGTCAAGATTCCTATAACCTTGGAACTTCCAGCCATCAAATTGGCTAAGGCCATCGAGGATGAGACGTTTGATAACTCTGTTGATAAGCGTATTATGTATCTCTCTGAATTGGAAGAGAATCAGGTTCAAGTGGCTGACCACATCGCGGAACACTAGGACCAAGTGAAGAAGCTTTTCGACAAGAAGACCAAGTCTCGATAATTTCAAATTGGTGATCTCGTTCTCTTTTGGGACGAACATACAGAACCAAAAGGTATGCACGGAAAATTTGACTCACTGTGGATAGAACCTTTCCAAATTCATCAGTTGCACGGTGAGAATAGTTTCTTGTTAGCATACAAAGATGGAATTTCATTTTCCCTTCCTCACAGCAAGCAACATCTCAAGCACTTTATGCAGTAATGTGATTGGCGTTGGTATGTAAATACTTTTTTATTTTTAAGTCCTTTGAGTGTTTTTGTTTTAAGTTGCATTGTCATCGTCACCTGACTCCAAGCCCAATGGATGGATAAAGGCACTTGAATTATGGAATTCTTCTCCCTTCATTCATTTCAAAGAATGGTTGAAGGAAGATCCCTAGCAGGAGCCAACTGTTATCACAGAATCTAGCAGCACTCGTTCCATGGATAACCCCTACAAAACTTGTTTGTTTCCTAGGTTCGTGATGTTCAAGCATGCAAAACAAAGTGATTTTCAAGCCACCTCAAAATGTGTTCCAAAGCCTCATAAAGTTAGTTTGAGAATCCCCCTATGTTCACCTTGCAAAGACCTTTGAAACAAGTACCTTCACGAGCTCTCACTGTTGATACTTAGTAAAATTATGAAAAGTGCAATTGTCTTAAAAAACAGCGCTCTACTTCTTTTTGGAAAATTGACTAAGCGTCAAAAGTGCAAGGGTGCCAAAAATCAACACCCCTACACTTAAGTGATTTTTTTTTTGGTGCAATGGCGCTAATTTTTGGTGCCCTTGCACTTTTCTCCCAGACTTAGTTTTTACTAAGGCATTGTTTTTCTCCTCTTTTGCACTTTTCACTGAAAGTGCCTTAATTCATGCCTCTTTTAATGCACAACTTAAGCTCTTTTGAAAACACTTGGAGATCATTTAAAAGTGATTTTATGTTTCTTATTCATCATTTTTGGTCTTCAACCTCCATTTCTTTTGCTAGGCAAACTCCTCTTTTTCTCTATAACGAGTTTTTGGAGATCTCATGCAATTTCGAGTTTGATTTCTTGTGGTTTTCAGGTATGTTTCATTTTTCTTCCTTAATGCATTATTTTCTGATCTGGTTATTCATTTCAAAATTAGGAAACATTTCTTTGAAATCTCCTTCTTAATTTTTTCTCTTACCCTTTCGTTTCCAAAGCTTTCATGCTTGTGTGTAGGTTTTATCTCTTGGCAGAAACACATTTTTGTTTATTAGATGAGATATTGAGGTGTCCATGATCCATTGACGTTTTCTTCTCTTTCCTTAATGCTTGTTTATCTGGTTTGTTGTTTCGCCCTGCATTTTTAAAATGTGTTTTGGTTTCTTTTATTGATTGCCATCGATTTTTTTTGTCTTTGTTTCATTTTCATAATAAGAAATGCAAGGGTTTTTGAAAGATTTTGGGCTCTAGAGTAAAACTCTTATTTTTGAGAATACCATGGCGTAGAAATGTAGATTCATTACGTCAAAATGTGTTTCAGATGTTGGCATCAAATGTTCACATTTTCAAGTTTCAAGTGGCATTTTTCAAATGTCATTTATCTCCATTTTCCAAGGCATTGAGATTCTACATTTTTACACTTGTAAAACCCTGACATTTTCTTCATCTATCTCCATTTGGCAATGGCACTGAAATTCTATACCATTACATTCAAATTTCTTGACTTCAAAAAGTTGAAGTGTCAGGGCGCTGATTTTCAATGCCCTGACACCTCAAAAAAATTTCTAACTCCCCAAGTGCAAGGGCATTGTTTTTCAGCGCCTCTGCACCAAATTCATTTTACCCCCAAGTGCAGAGGTGCTTATTTTCAGCACCACTACACTTTTCATTGCTTTTTCTCAGAAACACTTCAAACCTTGCCAGTTTTGCTCCAAACTTCATTTTTTCCACTTCATGCATCATTTTCCATGCTTCATCCCCTGTTTCATGCTTGCTCGACATCGTTGCTTGCTTCACACATCCCAATGCTATTTTTTGACTAACGTTTGTTGATTCCACATCTTGCAATTTCTTTCCAAATCTCATCAAAAGATCCTCGAAGTTGTTGCTTGTTGATTTAATTGCTCTCAGATGACTACCGAGAAACCTCCATCGTCTTCAAGGGCTAAAAATAAAATGAAGTACAATTATCAAGGTGTTTATCCATCGACAGTGGTGGTCTCCAAGGTAGATGAGATAAAAGACACAGAGGTCAGTCATCAAGACCTAGTTGATTTTGCGAAAAGAACCGAGAAGAAGCCTCTTAAAGATTCTCTAAGAGAAATTGTACACAGTAATCTGCATTTGTTTTTATGTTCCCTACCTATGCACATAATACATAATTTTTCCTTCAAGTTGCATCCCATTACATCAGGGAAAGCAGAAGTGTGATTGATTCTTCTAGGCATGAGATATTGAGACTTGACCCTGAATTCTTTGATATTGTTTTCAGAGTTCCATAGATGGAGAAGTACATTGACATCTCCATACAACAAGCGTAAGAGGTCTATGACGCAGATCCCGACAAGGCTAAAAACCTGATAAATAGTCAATGGTTGAAAAAACCTAGGAAAACTGTTTCCAGATGGCCGAAGGGACTTCCGCAAAGTGACTTTAAGGAAGATGTTAGAGATATGATCACACTTTTGAGCAGAGTAAATAGGTTTCTTGAATCATCTTATTTTCATGACTAGATGTATGAATACATCAGAATCATAAGAAGACAAAAAGTTCACATTGATTGGGGCAAACAGATTAGTAATGAAATACATGAATAGTTGATCAATGTGTTGTCCACATTGAAGTTCTATATGACTTCTTACCTGGTGTATGTTGCAGTCATGATGAGGCAATTTCTAGGTCTATCTACCAGAGGAAATAGGCACACCGTACCTGTGTACAAATTTTTCTATCAACTAGAGCTGAAAGAAAGCTCTCATCATTTCAGGAGGGTTACTAATGCTTTCTTCACACTTTTGCTTTTCATCTTTGATCTGACTCTCGAAAAGAAGAGGGTATCTGATGAGGCCTACAAAGTGGTAAGTAAAGTTTGATGCATATATCTACAATTCCCAACTTTTACTTATTTAAGAGTAGGGTGCTACACTGGTTTCCCTTACATGTTGCCCAGATACCCCTTGGACAAGTGGATTCTCATGGAGATGTGCAGACAGCTAATTTTAGTGCACAAAGAACGGAGAAAGATTTACAAGTCAAGATTCAATTTCCCACTGACAATCAGTAGGTATACTATCAAGACTGTACAAAAGGCCAAATCAATCTATGTGGAAATGCAAGTCATGACAATTAGGACCTACAAATAGAGGTTTGATTTTGATTACCGAAATGTCAGGAAGAAGTTGCAAAAGGGTCATCAGCACAGGTACCATTTTGAGGACATTTGGGTTGATTGCAAAGATGAGGAGGCCATTCGTAAGATGGATTATTGCAAGTTAACCATAAAACAGATCAGAGATCTTGGTGTTGCTGACCTACCAGAGGATTTCACAAATCCTAGTGACATCATGAACGCTATCTGCGATGAACAAGAAATAGCTAGGAGGCCATTGCCTACAATTCAATGGTCCAAAAAAGAAAGTGTTAGTATCAGGGAAATATTGGCACCAATTTTGTCTAACACTACAGAGTGGTTACACAAGCACGGCTTTGAGATGAAAACTTTCAAAATAGATTCTGAGGGAGAAGAATCTGAAGCAGAAGCCAACTGACAGCAAGAACTCTACATGAAAGATAAATTTTCGGCTCTTCCCACTTCTTCGCGAAGAGGCCCAAGGATCAAGTTCACTGTCGGCAAGGACACACAAGTCATACTAGAAGGAGAAACTACATAATTTGAACCATCTCACTTCAAAGGAAAAGGGGTTGTTTCCAAAGAGATAGATTCCGATGAAGATGGAAATTCTAGTGATCAATTCGCTAACGAAGAAGTTTCAGCAGAAGCAGACTCTAATTAAGAAGATGAACAAGAGTCTGAAGGTGAACCAAAGTTGAAAGGATAAGAGGATGATCAACAGGAACTAGGACATGATGAAGAAAGAACTATGTCTCCACCTGAGAATGTAGTTGAAGAACTTCCCAGAACATCATTGCGTGTAATTTCAAATGTTCCTCATACACCTCCAAATTTGAACACTCCTCCACCACTTGTTCCTACATCACCTATTCCCACCACTATCATACCCGCAATGGATGTTTCACCTACCCCTGCAGTATCAACCATACTTGATACTCCTTCAATGACAAGTATACACATGATTGATATTTTATCCAGTCCTCCATCATCTATTCCTAGCCTGTCATCACCATCATATGATATCACTTTAGAGACTAATTTTAATCATTTCATGAATGAATCCATGCCTGATCAGCTCAATGTGCCAACTAAAGAAGCAGTTATGACAAACACTACCCCCATTCTCACAATACCAGTCGTTACTTCAAAAGTGACAATGACAATAGAATTGATGGTTAATCTAGAAGCTCATACCTCCTATCTTCCCCCTTGGTTGATATCTCAAGTGTTAAAGCGAAAGAAACAAATGATTTCTCCAGAAGAGATCGACCTTGAAGAGATAGTCCCTCCAAAAGCTAAAGGGAAGAAAAAGGAAAAAGTGTATTCACCGCTGAATGTTGACAAAACTAGTCATAAATATGTGAAAATTGGCATACCACCTCATGAAGAAGGAGATGTCAACATGGAGGATTCCACAGTGACAAGGGTCCAGCTTGGCAAGGTTACAAATGAAAGTGCAAAAGAAAATGTGCAGGTGACTTTAGATATACTAGCTGGGAGACTGGATAAAATCGAGCAAGCTCAAAACATGTACAAACAGAGGGCATAGCATTATGCCACTATTGTGAGGATACTTGCAGGATCTACAAGTAATGCACAACCATTAAAAATGGTAAGTATTGAGGACCCAACTGTCAAGAAAGCTGAGAAGTTTTCCTCCAAAGGCAGGGTGTTGTATGATTTCATCAAAAAGATCGTAGAACATGGTTCTCAAATTATAATTGCTGCAAATGAAAAAGCTACTCTGATAGCCAAGCTCAAAATAGAGCTTGATAAGGAGGAGAGTGTACTTTCCGAAGAGCGCAAAGAAATGGAAAAATTCCTGTTGTGGTGGTCACAAATGAAACAAGAAAAGCTTAGTAAATTGGTGGAAGCCGAGGTGATTCCCAACAAAGGAAAATACATAGAGGTAAGAGAATCTTTGAAGCACCATATTCATGTATTTGAGTATCTTACAGAAGATCTCCACCAGGTACAGGAAGATGTCGAAGGGCATCGTGTGATTCTTGAAAGAGGAATCAAGGAGTTACCAGGGTAGCTTCTTGAGGAGAATCCTATCTTTCTGTCAGCCACAAAACTATCCCAGATTTTCAAAGAAGTCATCATGAAGTTGGTTGACAGTGTAGACTTTTTAGAAGCCTCTCTAGATGTCATTTGTGATACAAGGCTTACACTGGATAACCTTAAAACGCATCTTGGAAGGTGCAAAAAGGTTCACTCATCTACCATGAGATCGATCACGAGGATTCACACCATTGTGGATTACACCGTTGGTCTGGATGAGAAGTTCACGCAAGAAACCAGGAAGAAGTATGAAGACTTTCATGCCCAAGCAAGGAACCATGAAGATTCCTAATTTCCAAGTGTTAAATTTTCTGATGCTTTTCATTATGCATCTTGTAAATAGTTTTTGACATCTTAAATGTCTTTTCTCAAAATGTAATTGCACCAAAAGCTAAGATGTAATTTCTTGAAGACAAATTACACTTTGAATTTGGTCAAAGTTAGATGAGATTTTCATTAATTAGCTCACCTAACTTTCCTAATTTTACTCCTTTGATTTCCTATATTTTCTCATCCCTCTCCTCTATATATATGAGGGATTTCTATTGTATTGTTTATCTTTTATCTCTAGCAACAAAGTGTTGCTCATTTTGCAACAAATTTATGAAACTTTGTGTTCAACTTTGTGAATCTAAATCTTATCAATAAAGAAGGAAGTTGCATGCCAAACTTTTTGTTGGATCAATCGTCTTTTGAAGTTGATTAAGATTGGTGGTGATTATTGTGTGAGATCTAAGGGCTTCAAGTAAATCTATGTGAACTTTGTGTTAATTTTTTTACTTTGAATTTAAGTTTATGTTTGAGTAACCTTTGGTGGATAAACTGTAAGACTTTGTGCTTACATTTGTTCGTGTTGTTCGTGGAACTATTTTTGTGAATAAACTACAAGACTTTGTGCTTGCATTTGTTCATGTTGTTCGTGAAACTATTGTGGTGATGTATCTAGAAGACTTTGCGCTTCTAATATAACACTTGTTGTGTATCTCAAGGATCTACTGTTGGAAAGTTATGGAATGACTTTGTGCCTTCGTAAGCTTTCCTTTCTCATTTTTATCATTATTGTTATCATGTTGGTATCTCTACGCTTTGCTTTTTCAAGATAGAGATATTGGAATTACTGCTTTTTCTTTAGTTTGAAGTTGTACTAAATCAGAACTACGGATTGTGGAGCATTGTAAAACATCTTCTCTGAAAAAAGAGAGAAGGATGAATGTGACACACCCCAAATCCATTAATCATAGTGTACATGTTGTAAATACTTAGTTAGTTTTACTTGTTTCTGAAAGCAATAAGAAGGGAACCTCCCTTTTTTGAGAGGAGAGATTACATCTCACATAGTTGTGGCTGAAGTCCTAGTTGTGTAATCTATTGAAAATAAGATTACATAATTTTCACCCAACAACTCCTAAAAAAATATTCATCTTTATCTCTAATATCTAAATGTTTCTAATGACGTGTGTTACACCCCAATTGTGCAATTACTATTTATTATTACTATGTAGGGTAAAATGTGAATGTAATGTGAATTTAGTGGATGAATAAATTTTTTGTGCACTCTGTTATCACTGCTTAATGAATGAATGTCATCTCATTTAATATTATATGAAGGAATGCATTTATGTGATTGGATGAATATTGTGTTGATATTCTAACTTTCAAGATGTAATATGTATACTGCATATTTTGTGAATATCTGATTGTAGTGTACATGTGTTAGTGATTGCAGGTATATGTTCAATTCCTCTAGGCGGAGGGGAAGTATCACTCAGGAGAAGGTCTTGGTTGGGTAACTAGTAACGTAACCTATTTGACCTTACATGCACACCACAATAGAATAATTGAGTCGGGTTATTAAGTGGGAAATTGGTAAGTCATCCATAGTTAGTATGTCTGCTTTAGTAAGAATCTAGTTTACTATTAAGTGAATGCATGAATGATGTTTATCTATTTGAGCTTGAGATTTCTTTCCTTGTTACTATGCTTGTATTGATATATGAAACATACAAGGTATGTGTATGCATACACACATGCACAATGATGATAGAACATACGCACTGTAAAGGAATGTGTACATAAGGGTACATAGGTAGATATACCTATGCACACTCATGCACGAGTTGCTTATGTGCATGGAACTATCTGATGGAACCAACAACATGCATATGTATACATATAGACATATCGCTCGTAGTCTCTTATCAATACCGTAGTAATTGTGTATGATTTGGTGTGAGAATTGAATGTCTATATATATATAATGTATATACATATATATGTATATATGTATCCAAATACGTGTATGGTAGCAAATGGACATGCCCATACAAATGTATCGATACATGTATACATACGCATACATGTACATAAAGGCATATATATATGAATATATACATATATATGTATACACAACCGATATATTAATATAACAATGTGAGTGTTATTTTGATGTATTCCTTTGTATATCGATTATATATACATGCTTTATTGACATATGATAAATATGGATATATATTAACATATACATATATGTAGTACGTATCTGTGTATATATATATATATTTATGTGTGTTAATGTATATATATACATTTATTTATTGATATGTGTTAATATGTGTGTGTGTGAGTATATATATATATATATATGTATAAGTTATATATATGTTTAAATGATACTTTCTTTGAGATCGACTAACTAAATCAATGATTATAAGTCGATTATAATGCTTTATACATTTGGCGTTGAAGTCAATTATCTTAATCAACTTGGAGGCAGATTTATTAAAAAAGTTAAGGCTGAACTTTGGAACAATAGTGACTATATTTCTTGAGACCCTTAATGCTCATGCTGTCGACGATAGAAGAGTTTGTGATTTGCAAACTTAACACAACCATAAAGTTGATATTTAAGAAGAGAATAAGTCGACGCCTTTTTAATAGGGAAACCATGGACTTGGTAAAAGTTGTATTGCCATGATGTTTAGCATCGATCAAACAGTTGTACAAGCATCGAAAACATATTGATGACTTTGTCTAAATCGATTTAATGAGTGAATCAACACTTAGCATGACTAAGTCAATATCTTAGCTTGATGGCACACTTTTATTATTGACTATTTTTTTGAGGGAGGAAACCGTGCCATCTATGAGAGAGCATAACAATTCTTGGTGCTACCTTTAAATCCTTTAACCTATAAAATTCTACTTTGAGATGCAAATTGAATTCTATCACATGGAGATTTGAATTAGTCTCCAATTGTTGTCAAATATGAAGGTCGACCTGTAGTTGTTTGAGCTTCAAGTATACGCTTACATGTTCACCACCTTTTCTCTATGAATCATGTGTTGTTGTGCATGCAATTTGTTGTCAACCACATTCCTGATCCTTAGGGTGCATTTTGTATACTTTTCTATTTGCAATATTTTGTCAAAACAAAGTGTGAGAGCCTTTAGTATTGACAGAGTTTTATTATCCTTTGAGAAGAAGCATTTTCCAACTTGAGAGTTAAGAGTTGTGAGACTTTATTAGAGTATCAATATTGAGATAGTTGTTGTTCTAAAAGTGTTGTATTTGTAGCCAGTCGAATCGGAAAGCTTAAACATAGGCATGAGGATTTTCTACTTTTGTTTATTCTATTTTTGAATAAGTTATGCCTTGATTGATTAAACTAGTCTTGTTGTTACTTACACTGCATAGAGGAAAGTATTGTTTGCTTTGAATGAAAAGTGGAAACTATTTACTTTGTTTATTCATTGTTTGTAAGTACTCCATGTTAGGAGAAACTGTTTGTCAAGGGTATTATTATTATACTAGGCATGAGTAGATATGGGTAAGAGAGTATGCTTATCATAGGTATTGTTATTATACTAGATATGATGAAACATAGATAAGCTTAAGGAACACCCATAGCTAAATAACTAATTATGCTAGATGGCTAGTATGTTACTCCTAGGAATGTTGTCCAGTGAAGGGAGGGAACTTGTACTTTTCTTATTGATTTATGTTACCTTAGATTGTGTTAAAGAGATAGGTAATCCTGGGGAGTAGCTTTCTTGTGGAGAGGGATTTCCTAAGCATGGATCTAATGGCCTTAATTCAAAATGAGCTTGCCATAGTGTAGGTGAATGGTAGACCATCGCTCGATTATACTAAGTGAGAACACTTTGGCCAAAGTAGTGTGATTGTCTAAGACTCCATTGTAGATAGTGAGATTTCCAAGACTCCACTATTAGTTCACCATGTCCATTTGAATGCATGAGGGCTACCTAGTGTAGGTTATAAATCCTAGTCATGTAGGACACAATACTAAGTTCAGAATAGTATGTCGTACGGGGTTACCCAACCAATACCTTCGTCAAAGGGAAGGACCATCTTTCATTGATAGATGTGTGGGGGACTGCATATGAGTCTGAGGTTGGCGGAAAAACACTTTAGTGATGCTTCTCCTCCTCAGCAAGCGATAGAAGACCAAGGTTTTGAAAGGAAGATTCCTATACCATCTATATCTTATGCTATGAAGCTCAAAGGAGCTATGCACATAGTTTTGTACTTTCTTGGAAATATTGTACTTGGTGAAATATTGTAATGGAATGGAAATCCTTATTGAACGTTGTTATAGAATCTTTGTTCATATATTTTCAATAAAGAAAGGAAATTTTTTATTGCAATGGCTTATTCATAGTTTATTTTACTTGCACAATAAAAACTTAGGAAATTTACTTCAATGAACGTTTGGTATGTTAAATGTGGTATTAGAGCTACAAGGTTTAGCTTTGGAACCTATGAGCTCATCATTCTTTTCGTCCAACATTATATAATGTTGTGAATTCTTGTGCTAGGATGGTGTGTCTCAGATTAATGGCTCAAAATTTAGTAATCGGAAATGAGCACTACCTAAAGGCCAAGAAGGAAAGAGAATCCATTGTTAGAACCATAGAGGGAACCAATTACAACAATGTCATCTGGTTGAGTGACATCGAAACATTCAGTCATGCACTTTCTTGGATCAGTGATGAGAAGAGGAAGATGAAGATGGAGGCTATGTACAACAATCTACCTTCCATCTCATCAAAAAATTTTGAGTCATTATCACTTTCCAGTGATATGCCCTCAGAAGGAACTGTCAACCCAACATTTATCTTTAGGGACCCTAGAGTTCTTCCATTGGTAGAAGTAATAGTAATTTCCTCAAGTAATGAATCTGAGGGATATGTACCTCGAGATTAGCCAAATGTGAAATGGTCTCATGAAGAAATATCTGTGAAAAGGGTAGACTATATTGTTGATGAACACCATATTAACATTGAAACTCATAACTATGTATCGGATGATAAATCCAAATTCTACTATCCATTTTGGGATAGATATGAAAAATTAAGGGATGAACAAAAAGATAGAGATGAGCAATAATCTCAGTCTATAGGATATACTCCATTTGTCAGAGAGTGAATCTGAGGGATACTCTCCACTCAACTATCTGAATACTTGCTCCATGTAATCAAAGGATATTGAAATCCTTACGAAATGAATAAAATTATTTATTAAAAGCATGTGCTTAATCTTATGTGGAATTTCTTATGTGCGTATGAATTCCATTTCTAATGTTTTCATAAGATATTTGATAACATAATTTATTCTAACATGGATAAAACATTTAGGTAAAACCCGATCTTACATGAAGATAGTGAAGACACGAACCAATCTTGACAGTAACCAAGAAGTTGGGCAAAGACCAACAGGAATTGAATCTAGGCTTGACCAAATTTTGGCAAGGTCAGATAATATTGAACAAGAAAAGGAACAAGCTAGGGTTGAGAAAGAAGTTCCTGTTAATGAGAATGAAGGTGAAAAATCTTCTCATTGACATGACAAAACCCATGATCGTGAAAAAGAAAGATCACCAACACCATCTGAGGAGAGAAATAAGAAGCGTATGGCTTCCGAACTTTCGAAGGATATAAAGAAGATTGTTCCACCCAAGTTTGAGGGAAGTGCCAGTGGGGATGAAGCTAAGGCATGGCTTGTTCAAATGGAAAAGTATTTCAAAATTTGAAATTACACTGAGACCACTAAAGCCGCTTGGTGTGTGTACTAGTTAGTTGGAAAAGCTTCAACCTAGTGGATGAACAAAAAGTTGGAACTCAATATTAACTCATGGAAGCTGACATGGGGGAAATTTTTTGATATTTTCTACAAGCGATGGTTTCCCCAATTGTACTATGACTAAAAACTCATGGATTTCTAGAGTTTGAAGCAAGGAAATATGTCGGTCAATGAATATTGGGAGAAGTTTACCTGAATTTTGCATTATGTTCCTATATATCATATGGACGAACACTTCCACATTAGAAAATTTATAATGGGACTTAACAATCAAATCAGAGGAGAAGTGGATATGCATGGTCCTAAAAGTATGGATATTGTATATGAAAAATAAATTAAGCAGGAGAAAAAGCTTAAGGCTATCTCCAACCGACAGGAAAGTAAAGATCGTAAGAAGATTGCAGAAATTCCTGATAAGCTAACTCCAAAGAAGGTGGAGGTTGTGCAAAATGTACCTAAGAAAGGAGAAAAAGGAAACCACAACAATGGAAAAGAGTCAAGAAGGGAGCGAAGAAGGAATGGTTCCAATTGAGGAAATACCAACAATGCTGGTAGAAATGCTAGTGGATTTGGAGAACCTGCAAAGAAGAAGGTATTGTTTATAGGATGATATACTTGTGGGGGAGACCATTTTCCTAGAGATTATCCTAGTAATCCTTCTGGTAGTTCACTACCTACTCAATGGTAAATGTTCCAATAGAGGATACATGCATCAGTGGATGACCGCTAAGCAAAGTATCAAGCAACTCCCATTGAAAATCCATGTATTTTGTTTAGTTTACCTATTTCAGTTCTTATTGATATTGGTGCAACTGAGCATCATTTCACTTACAGTAGCTAAGAAATTATCTAGAAATTCTAGACACGTGGCAACGTCTTGGGATGTAGAGTATGCAAACCAGACAAGAGAAAAGGTGGAACAATATTTGTTTGAGGCTAAGATAGAGCTACCTTGTTTCTCTGTTTAAGTGAACCTTTATGTCACACCATTAGGATCCTATGATGCTATCTTAGGTATGAATTTGTTGTGGAGACATAGGGCTAAGGTAGATTTCCATGCAAAAACCGTAGAATTCCTTGATGATTTTGGAAACTGAGTGAAGTTCCAAGGGATACCTAGAGAAGTCAAGATTCGTCAAATCTCAACAATGCAACTACTAGTGAGGGCTAAAAAGAAAGGGTGTAAACTCTTTGTCATTAAGATTGAAGAACTTGAAGAATATTTTGATAACTTGGATTCCCAAAGCTTCCAAGAGATGGAAGACAGTGAAATAGATGACACTAGAATATCAAACATGGAAAGATATCCTATATTGAGAAAAAATTTGGATGTGTTTCTAGAGGAGTTACCTAGGTTACCACCAAAGAGGATATTTGATTTCTTTATAGATATAATTCTAGATTTTGAACCTATTTCCAAGGTTTCATACAGGATGACAACAACCAAGCTAATGGAGCTTAAGAAACAGTTGGATGAATTGTTGTCAAAAGGGTTGATAAGACCAAGTGTTTCACCTTGGGAAGCTTCGGTCATTTTTGTGAAAAAGAAGGATGGTACTTTGTATTTGTGCATCGACTATCATATGCTTAACAAATCCATGGTGAAGAATAAGTATTTTTTGCCACGCATTGATGATCTTTTTGATCAAATGAGAGGAGTTGCCATATTCTCGAAGATAGATTTAAGATCTAAATATCACCAATTGAGAATTAGAGATGAAAATATCTTTAAGACTTTGTCTTTAGATGAATAGTGTATTTAGAGATTACCTAGATAAATTTGTCTTGGTTTTCCTAGATGACATCCTGATTTATTCCAAGGATGAGGAATATCACTGTAGACATCTAGAGATAGTTCTACAACGTCTAAGAGAACACAAGTTGTATGGTAAACTCTCTAAGTGTACTTTCTTCCAAAGGAGAGTGCATTATCTAGGGCATGTAATCTCAGTGGATGGAATCTTCATAGATCCTGCTAAGATCAAGGTAGTACTTAAGTGGCCTATACCCAAGAATGTGTTTGAGGTAAGAAGTTTTATGGGTTTAGCAGGGTACTATAGAAATTTTGTTGTGAACTTCTCCAAGATTGCTTTTCCAATCACCTCTTTACAAAGAAAAGGGAAGAAATATGAGTGGACTAAGAAGTGTCAAGAAGCCTTTGGTCTACTTAAAGAGAATTTGACCACTGTGTTGATCTTGAAAGTACCAAATACTAAGGATAACTTTATGGTTATCACAGATGCATGCAGAGAAGGTTTTGAAGGTGTGTTAATGCAAGATGGTCAAGTGATTGCTTATGAATCTAGAAATTTGAAACCTTATGAGAAAAATTATGCATCGCATGATTTAGAGTTAGCAGTTGTGGTTCACACACTACAAATTTGGAGGCACTACTTGTTAGGGAAACCCTTTGAATTGAAAACTAACCATAATAGGTTAAAGTACCTTTTCACTCAACCTAAGCTAAATGTTAGGTAGAGAAGATGGTTGGAGTTAATAGTTGACTATGACTTCAATATCAGTTATATAAAAGGGAAAGAGAATAGGGTTATTGGCGCCTTGATTCAAAGACGTCATATTGCTTCAATAGTAACCATTCAAACTGACTTTAAGGGACAAGTGTTGCAAAAGTGCAAAGAGGATGAGTACTACTTGCAATTCAAGTAGGCACTCACTAATAATCCACAAGATTCTAGGTATGAGGGTTTTCATTTTGAACCTAACAAATTACTTAGGTATAAAGGTAGGATGTATGTACCTGACATAGTGGAGTTAAGGAATCTGGTATGGAGAGAAGTACATGAAGCACCATACTCTAGACACCCTAGAGTGACCAAAATAATGGTAGATGTGAAGCCATTATATTTTTGGAAAGGGATGAAAGGAGATGTTGCTAATTTTGTGGCTAGGTATCTGGAATGTCAAAGGGTGAAAGCAGGGCATCATCATCCTACAGGATTTTTATATCCACATGACATACTAGAGAGGAAGTGGAAAGTCATAAGCATGGACTTTGTGGAAGGATTGCCTATGTCAATAAATAAGCATAATGTCATTCTTGTGGTAGTAGATAAGCTTACCAAAGTCACACATTTTATACCTAAGAATCTAACTGATGGAGCACCTTTCATAGCAAGAAATTTTGTGCAAGAAGTATTTAGGCTGCATGGAATTCTAGAGAAAATTATCTTGGATCTAGGGATGCATGAGTCACTTCTATGTTTTGGAAAACCTTGTTTTTTGCACTAGGGACTTAGTTGAATATTAGCTCAGCATATCATCCAGAAACAGATGGACAGATGAAAAGGGTGAATTAGGTTTTGGAAGACCTACTGAGAATGTATTGCATGGATCAACAATACAAGTGGGAAGACTACTTACCCTTAGTCAAATTTTCTTATAATAATTCATATAATTCTGCGATAAAGATGGCTCCTTTCAAAGCATTGGATGGTCAAAAGTTTTGAACTCCTATAAGTTGAGATAGACTTGAGGATAGAGTAACTCTTGGGCCAAAGATGTTGGTTGAAATGGATGAGCAAGTTAAAATTGTGAAGCAAAGGTTGGTTGTTCAAAGCTAGCAATCGTCAGAAAAGTTATGCTGATGCTAAGAGAGTGCCCCAAAATTTTGTTGTAGATGAAAAATTGTTGTTTAGAGTGAAACCTCACAAAAACTCCATTAAATTTGGAGATTCTTCCAAGTTAGCCCCACGTTATGTTGGACCTTTTGAGATTCTAGAGGAAGTGAATCCGGTAGCCTGTCGAATAGCATTGCCACTAGCTCTTGCCAGAATGCATAATGTCTTCCATGTGTTTTACCTTAAGAGGTATGTACCCAGTGATAATCATGTGATTGATTGGACTAATTTATAGGTACAGGACCCTGAAATGGTAACACTCAAGCCTGTCAAGGTTCTCGGAACACGTAAGCTTCGCTTGCATAACATGGAGGTTTTCCAATGCAAAGTCTAGTAGGATCAGTATGCAAGAGACTTAGCCACTTGGGAAGGTTATGCTGAAATTCAGTAAAAGTTTCCTCATGTTTTAGATGCTTATGAGAATGCTTGAACTATATGTTGATTTATTTTATTTTTCTATGTTGCTACATAAAATCATTGGGGATGATGATTCACAAAGGGGGGATTATGTTACACCCCAATTGTGCAATTACTATTTACTATTACTATGTAGGCTAAAATGTGAATGTAATGTGAATTCAGTGGATGAATAAATTGTGTGTGCACTTTGTTATCACTACTTAATGAATGAACGCCATCTCATTAAATTTTATATGAAGGAATTCATTTATGTGATTGGATGAATATTGTGTTGATATTCTAATTTTGGAGATGTAATATGTATACTGCATATTTTGTGAATAGCTGACTGTCATGTACATGTGTTATTGATTGCAGGTATATGTTCAATTCCTCTAGGTGGAGGGGAAGTATCACTCAGGAGGTCTTGGTCGAGTAACTAGTAACATAACCTATCTGGGCTTACACACACACCACAAAATAATAATTGAGTTGGGTTATTATGTGGGAAATTGGTAAGTCATCCTTAGTTAGTATGTCTTCTTTAGTAAGACTCTAGTTTACTATTGAGTGCATGCATGAATGATGTTTATCTGTTTGAGCTTGAGAGTTCTTTCCTTGTTACTATGCTTGTATTGATATATGAAACATACAAGGTATGTGTATGTGTACACAAATGCATGACAATGATAGACCATACGCTCAAAGGAACGCGTACATAAGGGTACATAGGTAGACATATCTATGTACACTCATGCACAAGTTTCTTATGCACATGGAAATATTTGATGGAACCAATGGCATTCATATGTATACATATAGACATATCGCTCATAGTCTCTTATCAATACCGTAGTAATTGTGTATGATTTGGTGTGAGAATTGAATGTGTGTGTGTGTATATAATGTATATGCATATATCCATATGTATATATGTATCCATATACGCGTATGGTAGAAATTGGGCATGCACATACAAATGTATCAATACATGTATACATACACATACATGTACATAGAGGCATATATATATGAAAATATATATAAAAATGTATACACAACTGATATATTAATATAACAATGTGAGTGCTATTTTGATGTATTCATTTGTATATTGATTATATATACATGCTTTATTGACATATGATAAATATGGATATATATTAACATATGCATATATACGTATACGTGTATATATATATATATATTAACACACACACATATATATATGTGAGTATATATATGTATAAGTTATATATATATTTTTAAATGATACTTGCTTTGAGATTGACTAACTAAAGCAATAATTATCAGTCGATTATAATGCTTTATACATTTTGCTTTGAAGTTGATTATCTTAATCAACTTGGAGTCCGATTTATTAAACAAGTGTTCAAGCCAAACTTTGGAACAGTAGTGACTGTATTTCTTGAGCCGCTTAATGCTCATGTTGTCGATGATAGATGAGTTTGTGATCTACAAACTTAACACAACCATAAAGTTGATATTTAAGAAGAGAATAAGTCAACACCTTTTTAATAAGGAAACCATGGAATTGGTAAACTATATTTCCATGATATTTAGCATCGATCAAACAGCTATACAAGCATGGAAAACATATCGATGGCTTTGTCTTAACCGATTTAATGAGTGAATCAACACTTAGCATGACTAAGTTGACATATTAGCTTGGTGGCACACTTTTATTATTGACTGTTTCTCTGAGGGAGGAAACTACACCATCTATGAGAGAGCATAATAATGCTTGGTGCCACCTTTGAAACCTTTAACATGTAGAATTTTGCTTTGAGATGCAAATCAAATTCTATCACATGGAGATTTGAATTGGTCTCCATTGTTGTCAAATATGAAGGTTGATCTATAGTTGTTTGAGCAGAGTATACACTTACATGTTCACAACCTTTTCTTTGTGAAACATGTGTTTTTGTGCATGCAATTTGTTGTCAACCGCATGTTTGATCCTTAGGGTGTTTGATCTCCTACTTTCTGTATAAATAGCAGCATGAGTTCATTTGTTTGGACACATCATTATTCTTCTTCTATGTGTTATTTCTTGTGCAAAGAATTTGCATTTGTATACTTTTCTATCTACAATATTCTGTCAAAACAGTGTGTGAGAGCCTTGAGTATTGAGAGAGTTTTATTATCCTTTGAGAAGAAGCATTTTCCAACTTGAGAGTTAAGAGTTGTGAGACTTTGTTAAAGTATCAATATTGAGATAGTTTTTGTTCTAAAAGTGTTGTGTTCGCATCCAGTCAAATTGGAAAGCTTAAACACAGGCATGAGGATTTTCTACTTTTGTTTATTCTATTTTTGAATGAGCTATGCCTTGATTGATTAAACTAGTCTTGTTGTTACTTGCACATAGAGGAAAGTATTGTTTGCTTTGAAAGAAAAGCGGAAACTATTTACTATGTTTATGCATTGTTTGTAAGTACTCCATGATAGGAGAGACTGTTTTTCATGGGTATTATTATTATACTAGACATGAGTGAATATGGGTAAGAGAGTATGTTTATCATAGGTATTGTTATTATAATAGATATGATCAAACATAGACAAGCTTAAGGAACACTCATAGCTAGATAATTAATTATGCTAGATCGCTAGTAGGTTACTCATGGGAATGTTGTCTAGTGAAGGAGGGAACTTGTACTTTTCTTATTGAGTTTTGTTACCTTAGGTTGTGTTAACGAGATAGGTTATCTTGAGGAGTAGCTTTCGCATGGAGATGGATTGCCTAAGCATAGATATGATGGCCTTAAGTCAAAACGAGCTTGCCATAGTGTAGGTGAATGGTAGACCATCGCTCGATTATACTGAGTGAGAACACTTAAATGGCCAAAGTAGTGTGATTATCCGAGACTCCACTATAGATAGTGAGATTTTTGAGACTCCATTGTCAGTTCACCGTGTCCATTTAAATGCATGAGGGCTACCTAGTGTAGGTTATAAATCCTATTCAAGTAGGACACAACACTAAGCTCAAAATGGTATGTCGTACGGGGTTACCCAACCAATATCTTCGTTGAAGGGAAGGCTCTTCTATCATTGATAGATGTGTGGGGGACCACATATGATTCTGAGGTTGGTGGAAAAGCACTTGAGTGATGCTTCTCCTCCTCAGCAAGTGAAAAACAACCAAGGTTTTGAAAGGCAGATTCCTGAACCATCTATATCTTATGCTATGAAGCTCGAAGGAGCTATGTATGTATTTTTGTACTTTCTTGTAAATATTATACTTGGTGAAATATTGTAATGGAATGGAAATTCTTATTGAACATTGTTATAGCATCTTTGTTCATATATTTTCAATAAAGAAAGGAAATTTTTTTATTGCAATGGCTTGTACATAGTTTATTTTAGTTGCACAATAAAAACTTAGGAAATTTACTTCAATGAACGTTTGGTATGTTACAACGTGTGATATTTAAAATACCTTTGGCAAATTTTTTTGATCACTAGAGTTTTCTCCTATGTGAACCCCCTTATTAAACTAAATTTACATCTTTGAACCAATGTTTGAAAACTTGTTGGGGAATTTTTCTATCTAGTACTCTCAATAACTCCAAAGAAGGTCATTAAATAATCTAATTTCATTCATCTTGGGGATTTATTAGATTCCATAGGCATATTAAACTTGTATTCTTAGAATTATCAAATGGGCATGTCTAATGATGAGACAAGGCCCTCTCTCCTACGCTTTGAGTTATATAAGACTTAAAAGAGTTTTCCTACAATACCATGTGGAAACATATGCTTCCAAAAAAATAGTTCATTTATCAAAAGGAATTTGAGAAATTCTTCTATAAATATTCACCACTAAACTAAGACTTTTAATAATGCAACTTGATAAGTCTATTTTTTGTTACTAACCAACATCATGATAGCGCAAGATCGAGTGTAAGAAGTCTTGAAAAATGTAGAAGTATGCATTCAAATATGTATAAGTAGAGGGGGAAGAACCAAGACAAAGTAGATTTGTTTCCCCTATACCATTATGATAATTGTGAGGAATAATTAGGATAAATTATTTCTAAGGATTTATTACTTTATTTTAAAATAAGTGATTAGAAATTAGTAGATTGATGTCAATGGATGTACAAACAAATTAATTAATGAATATATATTAATAATTTCATGTGCATACCCAATTTTCATAATAGTGTGATTTATTAGGATTTGTGTGATGCCTCAACTTTTAAATCAAAACATTACAACAAAAAAAATGGGCCAATAAATTTTCACAATGCAATTTTAACACTCACATGTCACAATTATACACTTAAAAAAAATTTGTGGTTCCACATAATGACACTAAAATTTGATGACAAGGAACCAAGCCATGACCACACAAGGCCAATACACACTAATAAATACAAACAAAATAATTTTCCATGTCACAAGTTCATCAAAACATCATGTGAGGGGATGTAATTTCCTCTATCTTAATATTAGACACTATTCCATGATGTTGCTCTCTTGCAAACATAAAGGTTGGAATGACGGTGACACCCCACTTCAGTCCACATCCCAAGATTATAAAACCATCCAAGAGGATATGGAATCAAAATCCAAACATTATTACCTCCTTAAGAGGTAGGTCAATTAGGAGATACAAGGTCTTGACTAGATGGATTGTCAAATATATAATTACACATCAAGGCACACATTCCAACATAAAGGAGCAAATAACTTGAATATTATAATATATATCTCCAAAATGAGATGATAGGAAGGAAAGGAAAACCAAGATAAAAATCATTTATAAACTTTTTCAAAAAAGTTCAAGAAGTATTTTTTTGTCCAAGGGTCACCCCTTCATCAATTAGGGTCAACCCTTTACTAGTCAAGGTTGCCCAAGAGAAAAAATCCTAGTTAAAAGGTAACCTTTAAAAGAAAAGGTTTTTGGACTTCTCATAGGTATCAAACATGATTCTCATGCTTGACACAAGGTTCTCCTACTAAAACATAGAAAAATAGCATAGGTTCACTAAACATGGGGTTTTATACTAAATTTGGAATGTTTCACCAAACTTACTATAAATAGAAATGGTAAAATGGGGTGTAATGAACCTACCTAGATTTTCTATTTCATTCAAGAAATGATATCCTCCAAGATAGAATCAACTTTCAGCCCTTATGTGAGTCAATTCTATGGAAGATCTGCAAATTTCCTTTATGTGTGTGGACAAGGTAAATATGACTGAAATGCACTCTTGGGAGACAAACTAAAAATAGTAAATCAACTCAAAAATGCAATCTAACACTTGGATCTTGTAGATTAAGGATAAAACTAAGAAAATCCATGACTTCCCTTCATATTTTTGAATCTAAATCATTATAAACATGTCATCAAAAATGTTGCAAAGTGTCCTTCTGACAAAAACAGTGACAAAAATGATTGAACAAGGGTTTTGGGAGAAAGATTAAAAATACCAAATGCACTCAATGATGACATGTAAAGGTTGGATCTAGTCGATATCAACTAGTTGTTGTTGTCATTGATGTCAACTATGTCATGGAAGCTATTTATTGATTGTATATGTCAAGGATATTGAGAAAATTATAATAAAGAGGTCTTCAGGTATTCAGTGTATGCTCCAAGATGTGCTTCGAATTGCCACTATGCTTGTACAAATCTAAGGTATTGTTCATGGTTCTTGGTAGGTTCTATATCCATAATTTTATATTTTGGATCATTGTACAGTGTGATATATCTCCACAAGTGTGTGAACTGTGCATTTCAATATGTCTGGCTGTAGTCCGGGAGAAATGTAGTTGCTTTGGATTTCTTCATATTTTGGTTTCATTACTTGTGGTTCTAAGAGTAAGTTGATGAGGTTGTGTTCAAGTGAAATTTGTTTTCCCAAAATATTGGATCATGTTAAGGATGTGTGTGCTTAATTGTTTTATGTGTTTTACACTGGTGTTGGTCGACCTTGTGTTAAACACTACTCACAAAGTTTATGGAAGCGTGTTGAGGCATTTTGGGACTTATTTAGGTCCTCATTAAGTATGTGTTTGGGTCACCCTCATTCTAATTCCACTGTAGAATTTTTTGGCGTCGACCTAATTTAAATTAGTAAATGCAAATTGTGTATGGCCAACCTTGGATGGGTTTCAAGGTTGAAGATAGTATAAGTACAAGTTGAGATGTACATGAAAGACAACATAGAAAGTATAGATGAAAGCTAGATGCGAGATATGTATGTGAGATGCGAATTTGAGTAGTGTAGTGCAAATTTCATGTTAGGGTTCCAAAGGTAGTGAGTTGAAGGCATCCAACATCTTTCATGTGAGACTGCAAGTGTGTGAGAAAATTGTGGTGGAATTTCCTGTTGCATTGAGATAGTTTTCTCTCTGTGAAAATCCTCTTCTATCTTTGTAATTTTGTGGCAGTGATCCCTCTGGCAATAAGCCCTTGTTGGACAGTGTGTCCTGTCTTGGTAGTGATCCTTTCTAGCAGTGAGCATTTGTGTTCAGTTTTGGAATTATTTATATTGTGAGTTAATCCTCACTATAGTTTTTCCCTCATTGGGTTTTTCACGTAAATCTAGTGTTATTGTGTAAATGGTGTTATTACTTTCAGTTTCTATTTCTACACTTTTAATGGCTTAACACAATGACAGAGTAAAGGTTTTGTGAATTCTTATTGATCTAACCTCTGGTGAAAGTTTCAAAGGTTAAAAATTGCTACAACTAATTCACCCCCCCTCTCAATTTTCTTGTTCAAAAAATGATACTACTAAGGCCTTATGGATTCAATATTCTCACTGAGTTTGGTATTCCCTTCCAGAATCCCACGGTCATCTTTTGTGACAACCAAAGTGTGATTCAAATCTCTCGCAATTTGATCCATCATCAGTGGACCAAACACATTGAGATCCACATACACTACATTTATAAGTTGATTCATGAGAATATCATCGATCTCATTTATTGTCTAACATCAAATCAAATTGTATACATCTTTACTAAACCCTTCATTGAGAGAAAGTTCCTTCATTTGTGAGCTTTGCTTGGGGTGTGGTTGGTGTCCTCTTTGGGGTGGCTACTTTTTGCTTCTCTTTTTATCTCTCTATTCTGTGGGGTGTTCTCTCTATTTGTGGGGGGAATTTTAAATGTACATGGGTACCTAACATGGCCTCATTTTTTGGCACCCATCATCTTTTACATCCTCTTAAGTTATGCTTAAAGTGGGGTGTGTGTAGGTTTTTAATTTCCTAGTGGGTTAATTTATTTTCCCTTAGACATAGGTTTTTCCTACACTTTTATTAAGCTTTCTTATGATAATAAAGTGATTTTATCATTTAATAACTAAGAGATAAGGTGATGAGGTGTTCCCACCTTAAAGGGTGAAGCATTTACTTTTTCATCACTTTATTTAATATTGGTGGTTATTGGTGATCAATTCCTATCGGTTGGCTTTTCACGTCCATCCTCTCCTTAGTTCTATATAAATTCATTACCTAGCTTGTATTTTCATATTGGAAGCTCTTAATGTAATTATGTCATTTTGACATTGCATATCTCTCAGAGTTGTTGGTTTGCATTGTTTATGTTTTTCCAATTTATGTAGCTTTGAATGTCTCTTATAAAGTTCTTTGGGTTATCAATCTATTTCAGATTTTTAACACTATTTAGAGGCATGTGTAGTAGCCATATACTCTACTTCTATAGTGGAAAAACAACTATGGTCTTCCTTTTACTCATCCAAGTCATTACACATCAAACTAAGAGAAAATATAGCCACTACTGGACCTTTGACTATCCAAGTCACCTTCCTAATCTACATCAACTAATCCATGTATGTCTAATAAATTGTCCAAATCACTAGTACCATGTTAACATAAATATTGATCAAAAGTTTCATGCAAATATATAAAAACCCTCTTAACAAAATTATAATGCTCTTTACGAGGGTTGGACATAAACTTGCTCAAAATTCCCACTACTTGGGCAATATTTGGTCTAGTTAAAACCATTGCATACATGAAACTACCAACAAAAATAGCATAAGGAATTATATAATTCTATCAAAATTACCATTATATTTAGGAAACATGTATAATTTGTTCTTACTACCAACCAAAAATTGAATTTTCACTAGCTTACAGTCATGCATATTGAACCATCACAAAATGCTATCCACATACTTCATCTAACTTAGCCATAGGTTTCAATATCTCCAATGATCTCCATCCCAAGAATACATTTCATAGCCCCTAAAAAGTTGAGTTTTGAGTTATTTAATCATCACCTTATTTTTACCAACAAACAACATATCATGGAAACACAAGATAACAATTAGTATCTAGTTATCAATAATATTAATATAAACTCAATGATCTTCCTTAATCCTAAAAAAAACCAATTTCAATTTAAAGGCATCAAAATTGTAGTACCACATCTTGGGTGACTATTTTAAACCATAAAATGATTGTTTTAATTTGCAAATCAATTGTTCATTTCCTTTCATACAAAACCATCATGATGTCATATATAAATCTCCTCCTCAAGATTCTCATGCAAGAAAGTAGTTTGAATAGCCATTTTCTTAATTTTAAAATTATAAGTTGTAACAATAGATAAAAGGAATTTAATAGAAGATAACTTAGCAAAAAGAGAAAATTTCATCAAAATCAACTCCATCTCTCTAGGAGTATCCCTTGACAACCAATCTAGCCTTGTATCACTCTAACAAACTATCTACATTGAAATTATTTTTGTAGACCTAGTTGCAACAAATGGGCTTTCTTCCCTTGGGAAAACTAATAATATCTCAAGTATCACAATTTTCCAAGGAAAGATCTAGGTTCATCGTCAATACTCAACAAAGAAAATACACAACAAAAAGCTAGTGGGTTATACCTATCAATTGATATTAGTTATCTTCTAAACTCCTTAAGGTAAATTTAATGGGCTCTACCTATTTTCTATGTACTCATCCTACACATCATTATCTAAACCCTCTTCTTCCTCTCCATACTCTAATCCATCTAATTATTCTTCCACATGTGGGTGAGTGCGGGATCATCATGGCCCAAAAAATGGCTGTGGGAAAAAAGATGCATCTTTACATAGCCAAAAACTTGAAATGGATATTTGACATTTTTGTATGGGTCGGAAAAAAAAATTAATTTGGTTCGGTAATGGATATCCATTTTTTAGTTACCAATTCTCTCCAAAAAAAAAAGTTGCGACTTGTGGGTTTGCCAAAACACAAAGCATTGGAAAAAAGGGAAAAGAATAATGGATATCGAATAGGGTAGAATGGATATCAAATATTTCAAAATCAAAATTTATCCTAGGATAAATAACTATCTGTAAGTAATGTTTTGGTTTTTTATTTTTTATTTTTGCAAAAAATTAAATCAAAACTATTTATATGATTTAATATTTTCAATTTTTTGTTCTAAGCATGCATTTTGAACTCAAGTTTGAATGTGATTTAGTAATTTTCATTGTATTCTAAATGTTTAAATTAAATTGTAAATAGTTTAACAAGATGTTTTAAATCCTAAATTTGAAATAGGTAGTATGGATGAGCAAGCTCAAAACCCAAACTCTCCCCTGTTGAACCCTCCTCTAGCGAACCCTCCAAAAAGTGAAGAAAAATATGATTAATTAAATAAGATTATAAAAAACTATCATTGCCACTCTCAATTGAATTCAATGGCATCCACCTTAGAGGGAATTGGAACCCATTTTCAAACCCTCACAAGCCAACATGAGTCATTTTAGTAATGATGAGAATCCAATATGGTAGAATATTATTATGAATTATCAAATGACCAAGTGAAAACTTTAGCTGTCATCGAAGCCATGTTAGCACTACATTTTGTTAACCCTAAAACTAGATTGCATGTTGATGTAATTAACCCTAAGATTTCAATTGAATGGTGCACAAATCAAGGTTTCACTAATAATTTTTGGGATTGTTGGTGGATGTTTTTTGATAAATTACCCAATAAAAATCTTAATGTACCTATGTATTCCTCCATAAACTAAAAATTTTATATTAATTCATGCCATGTGAAATATTTTAATTTTAGATATTTCCAAGAATTAAGTAAAGAAATACCTCAAGATAGACCTAGGATGGTTTGGCAGGTGAAGGGTTGATTTGTTCCCCCTCATCCTATCCCTTCTTCACCTCCATTAAAACACCCAATCATTATTGTAGATGCAACACATCAAATCCTCTCTATCATATTCTCTTTGATTGAGCATTTGATTACAAAAAATTATTAGCTAGTATAACCACATGATATTGATGATCATATTGGATCAATTGATATTACTAGACTCTCCTTTTCCATACATGTTTTTGTGCGCCATTGTTGCATTATGTAAAACTATTTGTGCTTATGTCTTCTTGGAGAGACTAGTGAACCACCTCTAAACACATATAAATATGATTTACTCCATATGTCACTTTCATGAGTTGAGGTAGTGCATCTAGAACACAAACCAAGGCATCAAGGACAAGAAGAAAAGCAAGGGCATCAAGGGCTAGAGAAAAAGAGGAGCAAGGAAAAACTTTATTTTAGGTGAAATTTAAAGTTATTTCATGGTGTATTCCATTTGAATTTAATATAAAGATATTAGTACTAATGTATTTAATTGGGATAATAGTTGATGAAAGAGGAGGAGGAGCTTACAAAAGTTCATCATGAAAATCTTTCTACCATTCAATTTGGTATAGACTTGACAATATAAAATTTTCTATGTGCATCTAATCTTTTTTTATTGTATGCATTTCATTTTGTATGAGTAATTATATATAAATTTATATCTTGATGTTATTTTACTTTTATAGTTATTCAAAATGTGAATGATGTGGTACCTTTTCCAATGTGCTTTAATTATCCTAAGGGACCATCATTTATAAAACAACAACAAATAAGATTCAAGGTAATTGAATTGAATTTTACTTTATTGATAGTTTAGAGAACTTATAGTTGATTATAGCGATTTAGATGTTATTTTTAAGTTATTATGATTATGTGTATACATACAAATATTATTTTCATTCTTTATTAAAAAAAACTTATTTGGTTCATCCATGATGAGTCTTTATTAGTCAATGAAAGAGGCCTCATTGGTGGTATATGCTTGTTTTGAAGTAGATACGTTTCTATCTAGTAGTCTAGATTTTTATTATTTACACATCTAACCTTTTTTATTGTATGTATTTCTTTTTTTGTCAAATGTTACATATTAATTTATATCAACATTATTTTTATATTATACTCTATTCCAAAAGTGAGCAATGTGGCACCTCTACCATCATGCTTCAATAGGACTCTTAAAACAACAAAAAAGAGTTGAGATAATTAAATTGAGTTTTACTTTAATTGATTGTTTAAAGAATTTATAGTTTAGTATAGTGATTTAGATGTTAATTTATAATTTCTAAATTGTAGTAGATAATTTTTTGTTTACCATTCTAACTTATTTATTTACCATTGAACTAAATAATCAAAATTTTCAAATGATTTTTTATTGAAATCAAATTTTCATTCATCAACTACTAAGCATCATGGTACCAAGAGGCCAAGTTTTGAGGTTCCATCATAGGTTGAGGATTTTCCTAGACATGGGATCAAGTGGACCTTTAGTATTTGACATAGCTATTCAATATGTAGATTGTATATATAGATTTGGAGATGGCATATGCAATATTTTATAAAATATATTTGGATTTGGAATATATTTCATTTTTTACATATGTACCATTATCTTAGATTTTTATGCATACACCTTGATATACACTATAATTTGTTCCTTGTGTGCATGTATTCCTACTTTAAAACTTAAATTTTGAATATATAATCACTTTAGAATGGTTGGGTTATGAACAATAACATGTTATAGATTGATTCCTTATTATATGATATTTTTTCTTGGTAGAAATATCATATGTATTTTCCTACCTCAATACATAATAATGTTAATTTCCATGGTGGTAGTTGTAGTTAGATATAATATTGTCTTAGAATGAAATGTGACCTTTTGTCCATCAAATGGGTTACTATATATTTCTCTATCAATGCCCTAATTAGTAAGAATTAATAAGAAATAAGCATAATTAAAATCATATGAAATATATGTTTGACTTTTCATTTTAATTATGTTAAATTATTACATACTTGTTCAATATTTGTTTACGCTAAATTATTACATGGATGCTTAGTTTTAACATATTTGTTGTACTCTTCTTTTCATATATATCTCATAACAATCATGATGAATAAACTACTAGATTTGATATTATAAACATAGATATTTTTTCATCTTAAATGTTAAACATGCAAGATACATGTTAAAAATTTGATCTAAGTTGCATTGGATCAAGAGAGTCTCTTAAGAGACCTAAGAGAAAAAATTGTGAATGTTTGACACAACAATTCTTAGAATTTGAGGTACCTAGGAATTTGTTTTGTGCTCCTACAAGTGGATGTTTATCCCATCTATGATAGTCTATCTCAGTTTCTATCAACTCTAGACCATTTTATTGTGTCAACAATGAATGCATTCTTGCAAAATGGTTCAATGGTGTTTAGTGTAATCGTGCAAAGACCCATATTTTTTCTTTCTCACCTTGTGGTACCAAATAGATAGTGCTAATATGTCAAGGTGGATAGGAAAATTCTAGTGGAAGCCTTCTTTCATTCCTAAAGTCTCGCAATCCTTTTGTGCTACATTGGATTGAAAAAGTCTCTTAAGAGTCCTAAGAAGAAAATTTTGACAATCTTTGATGCATCAATTCTTAGAATATGTGGCACCTAGGAATGTCTCATTTGTGCCTATAGGTGGATGTGAATCTTGTCTACAATAGCCTATCTCAATTTTTGTCAACTTTATACCATTTGACCATGTTGACAATTAATTCAATTCTTGCAAAATGACTCATTTGAGAGCAATATATAGTTTCCAATAGCCATATTTTTTCTTCCTTACCTCGTGGGATAAACCAATAGTGTCAAGATGCAAGGTGGATCGGTGAATGCTAGTGGAGGCCTCATTTCATTCCATAGGTCTCCTAATCCTTCCAAGTTATATTGGACTAAGAGAGTCTCTTAATAGACCTAAGATATTTTGTCACCCAACCTTCAATAGACTTATGTTCAATGCACATAATGTAATGTTTCATAATAGATCCAATATTTCTATTTTGTGTTGTAGGTAATATTATATTCACAAATTAAATATTCAGTGTAGACAATTTTTGACTCTCTAGTAAAATGCTTTACAAATCACTAAAATATTATTCACAATTCAATTATTCAAAACATATTATTCACAACATACTATATTGAGTTATTTTTATTTTTTTCGAGCGATGGTGTAGACGAGAGCAAGAGCGAGGGAAAGAGGCGGGAGTTTTGAATCTGCAGGAGAGGGTGCAGACGACGATGACCTAGATGGAGGATCTCTGGATGCTGAGAGACTTGAGGAGGTTGCGTCTAGTGCCTTGTTGCCTAATTTCTTTGCCTGGGGCATGGGTACCATGTTGGGAGGTTGTGCTAGTTTTGTTTTTCTGATGGCCTTTGTTTGCCTGCTGGTGGAGCCATTTCCCTCTCTTCCTATTGTTACAGTCATAGGTGAGGAGTTTGGTTGTTGCGAGCTTCTTCTGGTGCAGAGCTTTCTTCTATTTGGGCCTTGCTCTGTTGGGTCGCCTGTTTTGGGGCTTCTTATGTTGTGGCTTTGGCTTTGGGTTTTAGGGTGGTTTTCTTGGTGTTGGGTGTGGCTTGTGGGTGGATTGTGATGGGGTTGTTTGTGGTAGGATTTCTCATTCTTTCAAACTGTGTAGGGTCAAATGGTGTTCTCCATGGTTTTGCACTCCTGCCCTTCTCTCTGTTTTTTGGGCTCCCTCACCTAGCTCTGCTCTTTGGATGCCCCTATGGCTTGCAGGCTCTACCTACTTTGGCTCTAGTTTTTTCAGTGGTTTTCTTGGTGTTGGGTGTGGTGTGTGGGTGGACTGTGATGGGGTTGTATGTGGTAGGATTTTTCATTCTTTCAGACCTTTGTTGGGTCAGATGGTGTGCTTCATGGTTTTGTACTCCTACCCTTCTCTTTATTATCTAGTCTCCCTCGCCTGGCTCTGCTCTTTGGATACCCTCATGACCTGCAGCCTTTGCTTGCTTGTGTGAGCTCTTTTTCTTGGGGACTTCCTTATTCTTGTTAGATTGGTGTTGTTGGGGCTTCTATGGAGGCTTCCATTTTTTGGATAGACTATGGATCCTTTGTTAGTGCTAGGCATGAGCACTTTCGGTGGGCTGGGATGCTTCTAATGTTTTTCTTGATTTCCTAGTTGTGTCTTTTGTTCTTCTGGAGTGGGATGATCCCTTCTTGGCTCATTTTTGGGGCTTTTCTTTATAGGCTTGTGTTGACCCTCTATGTGGCTTTTCTAAAGGTCATTTATCTTTTGTCCTTTGTTTATGATTTCTCGGTTGGGCTATTTCCAAAGACTTTTTCAAGGCACAGTTATTCATAAAGCTAGAGATTATTTTTGTTGCCTTTTTGTTGAAGCAAAGTGGTTCGAAAGAGTTTTTGTTGATGGAGTTGTGCATGGATGATTTAGGTTCTCTAGCTTCTCCTTTTTTGCTGCAGGTTGGGTGGTATTCTAAGTTTCTCTCTATGTCAGAGCATGTTGAGCCCCTCAGGCTCAATGGTTTACCTTTGAGGCTTGTTGTTTGTGGGTGTTGGCCTCTCACCAGGTTTTTCCAAAGGGTGGTATGGCTGCTTGTTTTGTTGTTGTGCTGGTCTTCTTCTTGGATCCTATGGAGGTGGATTCAACTCTTATGGAGGTGGAGTTGGGAGGTGATTGTCTCTGGCTTCCTTAGATGTTGATCCTGTTGAGGTGGATGCTTCTCCTATGGAGGTGGAGGTTGAGGGTGTTGGATTCTTCAGGCGGTAGTGGACTTGGTGGTCATGACATTCTCTCCAATCAAGGGGAGCTCCCTCCTATTGAGGTGGTTTTGGAGTTGGTTTCTTGGTTCGAATAGTGGTTTTGTGTCTAGTGGTTCGTTGTGCTCTCCAACTCCCCTATTGAGGTGGGGTTGTTGGAGTTGCTGGTGTTTTTTCTTAGGGGTTTGATGGTGTCTTACCCCATTAAGTAGGTTATCTTTTTTGGCTCAATGGTGTCATCCATGAGCGGCTAGTTTGTTGATGCCTGGTAAATGCAAGTGGGTTCTTTGTGTATCTAAGGGTTTTTGGTCTTGGCTAAAACCAAGTTGTTAAAGGGTTTCGGGCCCTTGCTTGTTTGTTTGATGCATGTGTAGTCATGTTTATCTTTTTGAGGTTGTTTTTGGGCTACTAATGGTTAGTGTTTTATCTTATTTGCTTATTTGTCTTTGTTAGTGTTACCTAAATTTCACTAATAGCTCATTTAGGTAGAGCTCTTAGATTTCAAACTAAGAGAAAAGGTACATTTTATTAGCTTTCCTATATTACATTCAATTGTATAAACAGAAAAAATAGAAAAGATTACAAGATTATTGTAACAAATCATTACATTTATACAAGTGCATGTAACAGAGAAAAGATTTAAACAAATCTTTCTAAGAAGTAATATTTATTGAATGTAAGAATGTTCATTGTCTCACACAAACTATGAGATTAACTTTTTCTTATTCAATACAAAATGAGAAAACCATATACATGAATGAGTAAATGAATAAAATGTGCATATAAGGAGAGTAACCAGTCATTGCCTGAGAATGACTGGTTTGAGGTGTGTTCTCTTGTTCTATTGTTGATCTGAGTTGTTTATCCCACCTAGCTCCTCATTGTTCCTAGTTCCTGCATCTGGAAAAAATAATGGTGTTAGAGTAATGCTCTAAGCAATGAAAGATCACAAACATTATATGAGCATTCACCTATGCATGTATAAATTGTTCTCGATGTGCATTAAATAAGAAATGCATACTTTAGGTGTCTAGGAAAACCATCAGATCAACATACACACCTAAAACATGCATTTATTTTTCTAATATGTTTGCTTCATGTGCAGATACAGGAAAAGTAATGTTACTATTTTATCAAATTTCATCATGTGGGGATAAATGTGGCTCCCACAAGGGTTGAGCCTAGTGTGCATATAAAGGACTGCAATCAAAATAATTGTGACTTGCAAATTGACAATAATGATATCATGACATCATATATGTGCAAGTGGTTTATCAAGAGATGCATTTGTTGTTGTTTGTTTCCTATGATGATAACAATGAAGGATGAGTACAAGAATTCGTGACAGTAAACAAAAAAGTTATTCATATTAGCTTGTTGTCAGGAAGAAATGTACTTATCTAGGATCATCATCATACTGAGATAAAGCAAAAAGAAAAAAGAAGTCACCTAGTTGTCATGAATAAAATAAAAGAGTAGCACCTATCAATTTGAGCTTTTAGCGTAGTATCAGGATACACATACAGTCAGATAAAATGAAGTTGGGTCAAATATAAGGACGGAGTCTATAGTGATATATTTGAATACCCATACTATGCAATGGCATTGAATATTTTGTAAAAAAAAATTAGTTCACAGTGATAGCTTCATATTCATTAATGAAATATAATCATGGCAGTGCATACAATTATCAGAGTATAATGTGCAGGGTGTATCTATTTCCCTGTTATAGGATTTGAATCAAAAATTTCTCTCAGGAGAATACGGTGATTCATATGTATGAGGTCATTGTAGATTTATGTGCACAATAAATAAGCTTCCCAAATGATAACTGAAAAGTCACTATACATAGATGAAGATAGAATATATCATAAGATTGTAAAGGCTATGATAATAACAGGAGGAAAACAAGTTAAGCTATAGCATTCAAAGACAAAGTTTTCTCAAATTCAATGTCATAGCATCGCAATGCACAGAATTATGGAGTGATAAACTACTGCACGAATCAAAGTGAAAGTTTTATTATGAGCCAAATGTATCTAAAAAAAAAAAAAGGAACGTATTCATGCTTTTTCTATAAGTGGCTCAGGTTAAGTGGAGTTTCTACAGAATCTATGAAGAGAGTTTCTAACAAACATTAAAATGTGGTCATGCCATAAAACATAAGGAAGAATGGATCCTCAGCCTACCAAAGGCCAAATACAAAACAAAAAAGAATGCCCAGAATACAAAACTATTAGTGTTATGATAAGATCTACAGGAAAGAATCATTTTTCTTTCATAGCACAAATTGATTCACTTGGGTTTTCAAAATTTTCAGGTTCAGAATGAGATTTCAGGGGTCGGTATAATTAACAAGGAATACACTCTCTTTGTGTGCATCTAAACACGTTTGGGTCTTCTTGAAGGAAAACAAAAGGATAGAGGCAATCTTCCACAAGATACTCACACTATGCAATGGCAACGAAACATTTTTGCAAGCCAGCAATAAAAAACAAAATCTAGAGCCTTGTATGGAGTGATTTTTTGAAAGATTTGTACAAATTACTGCATCTATAGAGCAAAAACCCACAGAGACCTGTTGAAACCCTCAGCCGTGAGTAGCATGAGAAGCTACAGAGAAAAAATGATGAAACTCTCAACCTAAGAAGGGTTTTGAACTTTATATGCAAGAATGTAATCTTTAGCAGAAGATAATAATAAAGGGTCGAGCCATTAAAACTCAGCTTCAGAGCAATATAAAGAGGTCGCTATAATTTTCACAGATTGGCTCAATTTGAGATTTATATCACAGAAGAAACACACAGAGGAAACACATCAAATCTCAAGAAGATCATCTTCAAATCACATAAAAGCATTAGAAGACAAAGGTAAAAGCAAGAAGTTGAGTACACGAAGAGGGGAAATTTTGAGCCAAAAAAAAAGTTTCGAAGGAAACGCGTACGCGTTACGGATCGGGTACCTGAGCCAGAATCCGAACGTGTACGCGCTCAGCTACGGGTATGCGAACCAAAAATGCGTACGCATTATAAAAAGCATACGCGTTTTGAAACACGTACGTGTTTCAAAACACGTATGTGTTGTGCAAAGGTTTTTTTTTAAAAATAAACAACTGCATTTCATTTTCACTCACTGTTTCGAGCCGCGCCAGAGAAGAGAGGTTCTTGATTGCGTACGCGTTTTGAAGCTCATGCTTAGTGAAAGTTTTGACTGCCACCTCCTCCTGTCAACACACCCGACCTCAGTGACCTCCAGGTTGGTTGAATTCTACCTTTTATTGTTTTGTATCTTGTTTTTTTCTTTGTAATTAGTATTCAGTTTTTGTTTCTTTAGTGTGTTTTAGTTCAATTTTTATAGTTTTTAATTGCATTTAAAAAATCAAAAACATCAACGAAACAGATAACGTTAAATTGTAAATTGAAAACCATAAAAAATAAACCTAAATTGGACACATTTAACTTAGAAATCAAAACCTAGGTTACAAAATTTACATAGGTCCCTAAAAACTAATTTACATAGGTTAAAATCCTTGGTCCTAAACCCTAAAATGTAAACCTAAAACCCCATTTACCCTAAAACGTAAACCTAAAACAGACTATTTACCCTAAAACGTAAGTTACGTAAAACCCTAAATTAGGGATCACAATTTATAGTCCATAGGTTATACCTGTACACTTCGGTATGTCGTTGGTGATCCACGCAACTACCAATGAAATTCATAAAATTGACTAATAAAGGAGGTACAAACAATCGATACATAGATATATATATTAACCAGCAAATTATTAATTTAATTATAATATATATTCACATAATATAAATTTGATAGCTAATTTTATCTCAGAAAACTTCATGATTGTATAATTTAACTTGAGAAAGTGTACTAGTGAAGTAAAATAATGTACCTCATGCGAAACTATGTGCTTGATTTAATAAATGTATATATCATGATGCTAGTTGATATGAGCATGTAATCACTCTATATCAATGTTATATTAGCCTATATAGTGTATGATGTATTCTCTTAAAAAAACATAGAAATGCAAGTCATACTTGTTAATCTAGACTATGTGCAATATGGATACAGCTAGACACATAAATGTATTAAATCAAATAAATATTAAAATGTGAAGCACAAATGATTTCTACCCAAATCTTATTTGGATGAGATCCTTTGTGAATTAAATGTAAGGATGCATTATGATCATATTCAAACCTTAATTTATAGGATATTATTCATAAGATGTATAGGTTGTGTGTAATCTAATTCCTATTTTAACTCTCATGTGTAGCGGCATTGTTCTAGATTAGGAAAACTAAATGTTGTACACTTTCTCTAAACAAGTGTATCAAAGATAACTTGTAGCATGAACATTTCAATGGAAAATTCAAATTACTTTTTTGAGAAACTTGATATATGATGATTCGTAAATGCAAGTGAATTCTATAACCGAATGTTTATTTTCTAAGTTTATTTAAATTTATTGAATTGATCAATTGATTCCTCACTTAGTGGTAGTTAGGTTCTTTTTTGAAAACCCATGTGTCTAGAATTTATATAAATATGAAGGAAGAGTCTATGCCATAGAAAAGTTTCAAAAATATATATGATTACAAAAAAAATTTGGTCTAAATCACTTTAGATCCTCTCTTCCTTTTTAAATCATCCAAGAGTGCATAGAGGTCCAAATAGGTGAACAAAATCCATCGTAACTTAACAACTTAGTTATATAATTGAAATCTAAAATTCCTAATCGTTGCAAAATCCATCGTAACTCAACAACTTAGTTATAATTGAAATCTAATTTATTCCTAATTGTTGATATATTGAAGTTATTCCTAGAATGTCACATATTTTATTCAAAGCACTAAGTTTAGGTGGTAGGGTTTCTCATTTACTTGTAAAAATTTATTAAAAAAACATAGAAATGCAAGTCATACAAGTGTTGATCTAGACTATGTGCAATATGGATAGAGCTAGACAAGTTGTATAAATGTTATTAAATCAAATAAAAATTAAAATGTGAAGCATGAATGATTTCTACCCAAATCTTATTTGGATTCAAGATCCTTTGTGAATTAAATGTAAGGATGCATTATGATCATATTCAAACCTTAATTTATAGGATATTATTCATAAGATCTATAGGTTGTGTGTTTAATCTAATTCCTATTTTAACTCTCATGTGTAGTGGCATTGTTCTAGATTAGGAAAACTAAATGTTGTACTTTCTCTAAACTAGTGTATCAAAGATAACTTGTAGCATGAACATTTCAATGGAAAATTCAAATTACTTTTTTGACAAACTTGATAGATGATGATTCGTAAATGCAAGTGAATTCTATAACCAAAGGTTTATTTTCTAAGTTTATTTTAAATTTATTGTTCATTGATCAATTGATTCCTCACTTAGTGGCAGTTAGGTTCTTTTTTGAAAACCCATGTGTCTAGAATTTATATAAATATGAAGGAAGAGTCTATGCCATAGAAAAGTTTCAAAAAATATATGATTACAAAAAAATTGGGTCTAAATCACTTTAGATCCCCTCTCCCTTTTTAAATCATCCAAGAGTGCGTAGAGGTCCAAATAGGTTCAAAATCCATCGTAACTCAACAACTTAGTTATATATAATTGAAATCTAAAATTCCTAATTGTTGCAAAATCCATCGTAACTCAACAACTTAGTTATAATTGAAATCTAAACCCTAAACCCTAAAAGCATTCATTTTGTTGTAGGACCTTAAAATGAAATTTGGTTTCCTTAGGAAACTCCACAAAATTTTATTCCCTTAAGCCATGGAACATTTTGTCCTAGGTCCTTACTAGACATAGATCCCCTTAAGCCATCCTATCACCCTAAATCATAAATTGATGTCTTAAGGGGTCCTAATAATGACATTTCTTAAGGGGATCAAAGAAGTTCTCAAAATTTGGTGAATAGAGTTGAAGCTCATCTTTGTTTATTTTGTACATTGCAATTAGGTCACTAGCATATATCTATGTGTCCCTTTAAATGTATTCTATTAAATTTTCATTCTTATCTTTAGTATTCTTTGAAAACAATGAATGAGATTATAAATTTTAATGTTAGTGTTAAACTTATAATTTATTCTTAACTACTTTGTCCCACTATAGAGAACTTGTGTCTCTTATCATGAAATTTGAAAATTTAGATAAATCAATTTATGTCATTGGATTTAATTAAATTCTATGTCATACTTGACTAATACATCTATTCATTTTGTTGTAGGACCTTAAAATGAAATTTGGTTGCCTTAGGCAACTCCACCAAATTTTATTCCCTTAAGCCATGGACCATTTTTTCCTAGGACCTTACTACACATAGATCCCCTTAAAATCCATCCTATCACCCTAAATCGTAAATCGATGTCTTAAGGGGGAATTTGACATTTCTTAAGGGGATCAAATAAGTTCTCAAAATTTGGTGAATAGAGCTTGACTCATCTTTTTTATATATTTTGTACATTGCAATTAGGTCACTAGCATATATATCTATGTGTCCCTTTCAATGTCTTCTATTAATTTTTCATTCTTATCTTTATTATTATTTGAAAATAATGAATGAGATTAAATAAATTTTAATAAAACCCCATAATTTCATTTCTACCCTTCATATTAACAACCCCACACTGGACTCAATTTAATGTGTGTACATGTTATATGAATTTTTAATGTTATGGATTTTTTAATGTTATAAATCGAATACTAGTCTTCAAATGAAATATATTTTGAATTTGTGCATGTTCAATGTGATTTTTAAATAACTTTCAAATTGTGTGCATTATTTAATTAGTTTTTTGATATATATTTTTTAATTGTTTAACATGCAGTTGCCATATCATTGCTCAGATGGATCCACTATTTAATTTGGAGGATTTCATGCCTGATCAAGAAATCCCTGTAGATCCGGCGTACATCCTAGTCCACCACATGAACAAAACCCTAGCACACCTCCACATTCTTCGCCGCCTAACCCCCCACCCCCTCCTCTAGTTGACCAGGATCAACTAAGAGAGAATATTCGAGCAAACCTGATTGTCATTCAAGGAAATATAGATCTCATAAAAAATGAGACTAGAGTCCCTCCACATCTCGCACGATTTGCATCTACGATGCAAACTATTGTCGATTCTATTCAATCTATTGATGCAGACCTAGATAGGTTCCATCGATGGAGAGAAGATATAAGACAATTCTATGCGGATGGATTGTCATATAAAGAAATCAATGACCTAAAAATTACTAAACAAGCCATATGCTAATATTTTGTGAACCCCCAAACAAAACAACCAATACCACCCACAAATAAATGAATTTCAATTTTATGGTGTAGGCACCCACAGATAGCTGCTCATTTTTGGGAGAGATGGTGGATGGTGTTTGATACTCCACCACATGGCAACAGTGAGGTGCCCTTATACTTTTTGAGAAAGTTATGGGCTGAGTTTGAGTTGGGTAAAAAACCCAACTATTTTGATATGAGGTCATTTCAAGGAGCTGGGTGTGGCATGCCCCAACATAAACTAGGAGCATGTGTCGATCCTCAGCGACGTGCTCCAGTTGCTCCTATTTTTCCTCCTCCTTCTCCTGGTGTTCTCGCTGCATTTCAACCCTATTATCAACATTAGGAGCATTGAGTTCACTTTCAGGACATCTCACTTAGCAGACTACACACGCGGCCACTGAAGTGGCCAATAGAGAGCATGGAGGCTCGGGCTATAGGGATACTCAGGCATCCACTTCAGGTGAGGCACATGCATCTGGAATAGGGTCATGTACCTAAATTTACTATATTATGAGGATCGTCCTACACAAGTATGTTCATCTTTTGAACTTAAATTTAATTCAATTTTGAAATGTAAAAAATTAATGTAAATAATAACATCAAACTATATATATAATATAATATTAATTCAATAAGTTTTTGTTTGGTGTAGACGCATGATGACGTGATGCCTGAAACTCAATATGATCATCGTGTGTATATGTCGAGTGTTGTAGATCTGGGCTCACCTTTTGGACAGGTACTTGAACCAAAATATATTAAATAATTTGAGTGTATATATATATATATATATATCTAATTTAATTTGAATTTGTACACATGTGTGAATTGATATATTATATCTAGATGGAGGGAGGTCATACTATCCCTAGTATTGACCAACCACAAGTTATAGTGGTGAGCGCTCCTGAGACATCATCAGCTTAGGTGCGTGCTTTCAAAAGTTTGTTAAGTTTAAATTAAATACACATCATAGATCTAATTTAATTTTTTCATTTACATACACAGGTGTGAATGATCTATACGAACTTTTGTACATCTATATGCAGGGATTTTATGAGATATCCATGGCAGGCCACGCACCTGAGACATCATTGACATTTATGCATGGGCAATCTCAGGTGCGTGATCATGAGGTCATATCATTCGAGGTTGTAAACTTTACTTTAAATCTCCTATACAATTTTTACGAACCTTTTATATATATATATATATATATTCGAGGTTTTCACATATTGTTTGCTTTATATGAATATGCAGGATATAGTAGATCAGGCATTTGCATCTTCTCAACTGACAGTTATGCTACCCGTTGAAGAAAATGTGCCAGTTGATTCACATGACCATATGGTAATTTATGCATACTAGAAATCATTTTTACTATATTTACTCAATATTTAATTAGTTTTTTTTTTTAATCTAAAAGTTTATATTTTCAATTTTAAATATGTTTAATTATATCAAAATTTCTAAATAAATTTAAATCTAATTTCAAGTTTCTTGTACTCTTTTACAGCATGATGCGGGTACATCTAGTCGACATGGAACAAAGAGGAGACTTGATATGACTAATCAGCCTGAAAGTTAGATGGTTTTATATTTTATGGACTACAGATCTCTAGTTTTATTTCAATATATGTGTTGGACTTGACATATAAATTTTATGGACTATCTAGATCTCTAGTTTTATTTTGAACATGTTATTATCATATGTGTGTTTATTTATATCAGTTGACTTTAATATGATGATTATATATGCAGTCAATTATGAGATCGTGTTATGTTCATTTTCATGATTATATGCATTCATACATATCTATATTTATATTTTATCTAATTTTCAAGTAATACATGCACTATATAAATTCTTATCTAGAATCAAATTTCATATATATAATTTATCACATGGTTAGGTGACAAATTAAAACATTCCTTAAATAGTTTCTTAAATCATATTCATAATAAATTAAGGGCAAGTAATTTTAACTATTTTCCAATTACATAGCAAATATTTGAATCAATTAACAAAAAACTATCTCCTTGTATGTATAAAATGTATAATCTATACAATTGAATAATTATATAAAATGTGGTAAATAGAAGACATGAAACATGTATAATCTATAAAATTGGAACAAGATATTTAAAAAGTGACATCGAACAAACATATATAATGTACATTAAGATGTTTAATACAACTATATAACATGATGAAACATATATGTGCATGTAGATACAATTAAAGCTTATCAACTTTTAGGTGAATACCCAAAATTGATATTTACATAGTCTCTTGATAAAATAGTTTTTCAGTTCAACAATCACATCGTAGACCGACTTGATGAGAACTTGCAAAAATAATTAATGTAAGTAACTACAATTTTTATGAGTCATTTAAGTAAAAAATTCATGCAAGAAAAGAACCGTATATAGTAAATTTCATACAAATTCAAATGATGTTAGCAATAGGATGGATTAAGGGGACCTAAGAGGATATATAGCTTAAGGGGGGTCTTAAGGAAATGCCTAAAGGGGAGTTAAGAGGATGCATCTCACGAACCCTAGGATATGGCTTAACGGGTCCTTAGAGGATTAAGAAGATGTAAGAGGATATGACTTAAGGGTCCTTTAAGAGGACGACTTAATGGGATGCAAGAGGGTGGATTAAGGGGAGTTGATAGAATGAGTTGAAGGGATGTAAGAGGGTGGATTAAGGGGAGTTGATAGAATGAGTTGAAGGGATGTAAGAGGGTGGATTAAGGGGAGTTGATAGAATGACTTGAAGGGATGTAAGAGGGTGGATTAAGGGGAGTTGATAAAATGACTTCAAGTGATGTAAGAGAGTGGATTAAGGGGATGCAAGAGGGTGGATTAAGGGGAGTTGATAGAATGAGTTGAAGGGATGTAAGAGGGTGGATTAAGGGGAGTTGATAGAATGACTTGAAGGGATGTAAGAGGGTGGATTAAGGAGTTGATAGAATGAGTTGAAGGGATGTAAGAGGGTGGATTAAGGGGAGTTGATAAAATGACTTCAAGTGATGTAAGAGAGTGGATTAAGGGGAGTTGATAAAATGACTTCAAGTGATGTAAGAGTGGATTAAGGGGACGCAAGAGGGTGGATTAAGGGGAGTTGATAAAATGACTTCAAGTGATGTAAGAGGGTGGATTAAGGGGATGCAAGAGGGTGGATTAAGGGGAGTTGATAGAATGAGTTGAAGGGATGTAAGAGGGTGGATTAAGGGGAGTTGATAGAGTGGATTAAGGGGAGTTGATAGAATGTGGATTAAGGGGAGTTGATAAAATGACTTCAAGTGATGTAAGAGAGTGGATTAAGGGGATGCAAGAGGTTGGATTAAGGGGATGTAAGAGGGTGGATTAAGGGGATGCATGTCATGAACCTTACGATATGGCTTAATAGGCCCTAAGAGGATGGCTTAAGGGGAATTATGAGAGTGACTTAAGGGATGCAAGATTGTGGATTAAGGAGATGTAAGAGGATATGACTTAAGGGTCCTTTAAGAGGATGGCTTAAGGGGATGGAAGAGGGTGTATTAAGGGGAGTTGATAGAATGACTTGAAGGAATGAAAGAGGGTGGATTAAGGGGAGTTGAGAGAATGAATTTAAACCCCAAGGGGTGTTGAGAGAGTGACTTAAGGGGATGCAAGTGGATGGATTAAGGGTAGATATATGAGGATATTGATTGAGGGGTCCTAAGAGGATGAATTAAGGGGTGTTGAGAGAGTGACTTAAGTGGATGCAAGTGGATAGATTAAGGGTAGATATATGAGGATATGGATTATGGGGTCCTAAGAGGATGGATTAATGGTAGTTGATAGAATGACTTAAGGGGATGCAAGAGGATGGATTAATGGTACACAAGAGGATGACTTAAGGGGTTTTAAGAGAATGGCTTAAGGGGATATGAAATCAATTATAAAGTATCAATTAAATGTATCTAGAACTATATATAGTTACCTATCTCTAGATTTGAATTCCATCGTAATATATGTGCATCTCCTCTCTTTTTTGTAAAGCATCTAATTTTGGGAGACCTGAAACAAAAAATGATATAAAACTTTAATTAGGAAATGATTAAAGACAAATATATATATATATATACAACTAGATATACTTACCAATATTTATTTACTCTATTGTACCATCTGCATCCTCTCTTTTTTGTAATGCATCTATGATTGTCTCATGATCATCCATTGAAAGTCTCCATAAAACTTTATTAGCAGGCCTCCCTTGATATCTAACTATTTTTATATTGGTTGCCAAAATCAAATGTGAATAATGTATAATCTTCTTGTGTCTTTCATAATCTTCAAATGCAGGCAAGCCATTCTTTCTCATCAAATATTTTTGAAGCCAGGTGCCAACAACAACCACTGAACCAGTTGGATACTCAAAGTTGTCATCATCCACTCTAGTATGTACCAACTTATGTTTTCTCTCAACACATCTAGCCAACCAGTACTCTGTCTGCTCTTCATTCCCTTGAGGTGCAACAACAACATACACATGTCCTGCAAAAATAAATACAAAATTCAATAAAGAGTGACTTATATTTAACTCACATATAAACATGCATACATACAAAATTCAACTCAATAAATAATGTACCTTCTTGTACAAGATCCGAAACATGATCATAATCATCTGATGCGAACACTTGATTATCTTCAATTGTCATTCCATGTTGAACATGTGTCAATGTAGGCGTTAAAGCTCTTTGTTGCCATTGTTCGACCCATTCCATATTTTCACATGCCTGCCAATCACCTACAATACAAAATTGACAATAGCATGCCAACTCCCTTGTCCATATTGTCCATGTGTTTGCATTTGAACTCTTAAATGAATGCCATTTTGAAAATCCATTAATTGTTTCACAATCTTGTCGAGAAAAAATATCATTTTCTTCAACTAACCAAAAGAAGTGTCAAATTATTGAGCTCTCACTTGTTCTTGTAGATAATTTGGTATTGCACCAATCTACAATTGCACGTGCATCTCTAAATTTCGCAGCATCCTCAAATTTTAGTTGCTCTCTAGCAAGAGCTCTTTTCATACATGCACCTGCTCCATCGTGTTCTCCCTTACCATGACCAGCTTCAAAAAAACTCCATATGTGTTGGATATTATTTTCCTTGTAAACTCTACATAACCAATAAAACATTCTAACATTTTTGAATTGACCCGTACAATTATCTGACCATATGAGATGTTCTAGCATTTGAATTCCTCTCTCTTTTAAATTTTTATAAAATGTATCAAAACAATATTGTACAAACTCAGATGAATGTAATCGATTATCACCTACATAAAAATGGTACTCTCTCAAAAAAATTCTATTATCTTCTATACTATCTTCAGCATGTCTATAAACAATGTGAACAAATATAGCTACTTGCATTGAATTATAATACTGTGATTGAATTTCTTCTTATAGAGCAAGAGTATAATTTTCAACAAAATCAACAACTGACAATATAGTTCCAATTGGGAATATGTTTTTACATAAATGAAATTGATTATCAAGCCAATGAGCACTCTGAGAGTGTTGAACATATTAGGTACAAACTTATCTTTAAATTCAGTAATAAAAGCATGCACACTAACTTTTTCCACAATTAGCTCAACACGTTTTCCAATTTTTCCATCTTTTAAAGAATACTCAACATTTTTTAAAAAAATTACATCCACTAATTGTTTTCCAAATTCATTTGAACTACTTTCATGCATACATTCTCGTAATAATGAAAAGTTACCACATCTATCGCATTCTCCAGAAATGCATGCTTTTAAAAAAAATGAGTTTCCATTTAAAGAGGGATTACAAAACAAACCTGCTATACAATCTTTGATTCTTTCAGGTGGCATATTAATACCACAAATGTCCTACATAATTTGGTTAGCATGCAAAGTGCATCGTATATATCAAAATATATCATAATAATAATGAAATTGTACATGAGTCTTACAACAACAAGAGATTCGTTGCTTATTAATTCTAACATAAAAAGGTTTACACTTTTCGAATGATCTTTGACTTATGCTAATATTCAATGGTAAGATTGAAGCATCTAAAAAATTTATATAATTCAATTTGAGTCATATCTAAGAGATGCTTTGGATGAGGTTCATGAATTTTGGAACCCACCCTTAATTTTAAGACATCTCTAATGTTAGGTGATACTCTTGATCCCAAAATTTACTCTTGATTAAAGATTTAATTTCATTAGTTAATTTCATGTCTGATCTTGGGAGTCTACCACTAAAACTCCAACATTGATTAATAGGATCATTTTCAATACTTTCTCTTCTTTTAGCAGCTCTTATCAAAGTTCTAGGATTTAAGTTTATACATTTACTAATCTTACTTAACATTCTTTTATTTGAAGCTACTTTATCAACTAGAGCAGTTGTTATTGCACGATGAGCAGCATTCTTATCTTTTGATCGACTTTTCTTACCAATAACATCAATAGCATTAGCAACACTAGATATGACTTGTTCTACTAAATCATCTTTCTTTTTTGGTTTTACAAAAGCACCTAATTTTTTCATCACTTTTCTCATTTTCAGCATTCTAATCAATTGCACCATGAGTTGACATTGGAATCCTAATTTCTTTCTATAAAAAAACATTTTATATATTTTATTTCCATAATTTCTAATTTGTCTTGAAGAAACTTTACCACGAAGGTTATCTAGCACATTTGTTTCAATTGTAAAAAAAACATTTTCACCTTCATCCATAGATGGAGTTTCATTTTCATTTACACAAGGGGTTTCATTTTCATTTTCAAATGTAAAAGGGATTTCATACTCATTTTCATCAATATTAGGGATTTCATTCTCATTTACATTCTCATAAGATATAATTTCATCATTTTCTTGTTTCCGCATTGTTTCAACCCTAATATTATTGATTTCATCAATGGTGTATCCAGCTTCATCTAAACAAGCAATATCAATATTATGAAAACTTGGGTTTGAACACATACCTGGATAGATTGTTTGAATAAGTTCATTTTCCATATCATTGGGAGGTGGATTTGAAGACACACCCGAAGTTTTTTGCATATCATTCAAAGTTGAAGTTGAAGGCACAGTTGAGTTTGTCTCCGTAATTGCATTTTCTTCCATATTCACCATCTCCACATTTGCATCATCTACATTCATTTCATCATTCATGGCTTCCTCTTCAACATTATTGGAACTAGATGCTTCCAAATCTTTCATTTGACGAATCATTTCTCTCCTTTCCCTTTGTCTTTTTGCCCCCTTATCTTTCTTTGCTTGAATTTCTTCGGGTGTCATTAACTTTCTACATATTTTTTTTTGTCTTTGCTTATCACCCATGGTTACCAAACCCTCTTTGATGACAAAAACAATAATTCAAGAAACCTTTTTTTAAATTGTCACCTCCTTCAAATATTCAAATTAAACTATGTACTATGAAGATCATTTTTTCTATAAACTCTGAAGTACAAAAACATCATGAGTACATCCAAAAATTCACTTTTTCCAAATCTTCTTGTAAAAAGTTCTTGCACTTGATTCCACTTCAGAAAATTCAACCTGCACTTTGTCTCTTCCAACAATTTGAATAGAATATTCCCTGCACAAGACAAATTTGCAATAAAAACGCAGAAAATGACACTTTCGGACCGTACTACAAAAAAGGAATGTTGCAGGAAAATCATGTTTTACCAGTATTTTCCAAATTAGGGAAAAACGGCTATATTAGAAACGTGTACATGTTATCAAAACACGTACGTGTTATGTTCAAGAAACCCGTACGTGTTTCATAACGTGTACGCATTGTGTTTTCCCAACGGGTCAATAGGTAACACGTACGCATTTCATTTGAATAACGCGTACGCATTTATATAACGCGTACACGTTATTTAAAATTAGAATTTCCACACCACATCCAGCCTGGGTTTTAGGCTTGGGAAAGGCTTGGCAATCCGAGCCTTAGCCTTTGACCTACAACTAAAAAACTAAGGCAGATTGAAGAAGAATGTCCAACTTTGACAACATAGCTGATGGACTTTTTTTCTGAATGAATCTATAAAATTAAAACCCATTAGAGAACACAATGTATACTTTCTAAATATATAACTTTTGTTAAGATTGGATAATATTTTCTATTTTTTAATTAATTTCTAAGCAAACTAGTCCTTAAACTTGAAATATCAGGTTTTTTTGGTTTTTTAATAACTTTTTATTGGTTACGTTTCTTGTAAAAAAAATTATATGGCATCAAACTTCAGACAATTCTCTACACAATTAAAAAAAAAAGAGTCAAAAATTATTTTTTTTAAGTCCAATTATGTTGTCCGTACACGTTGATTTTAAAAAACATCAATTAAGGCCAATAAAAATTTAATAAAAAAAAAAATATTCAACCAAGAATTACAAAAAAAAATCCACATCAAACTTCATGTTGTTAGCTCTCTTTTCCCAAAAGGAATTAGCAAAATAATTTTATTTGGGTCAAAAAGTGTTGTCCGTACACTTGCTTGGTATGGTAAAAAAAAAGGGATTTTTAAAAAGTGGTTTTTATAGATCCCTATCAAAATTTAATTTATATAATCTGGGTATTTTAATAATTTACATATTTGGAAACTAGATTCAAAATTTTAGATTTCATATCATTGACTTTTTTTAAAATTCATTGTGTAAGTGCTTCAAATTTTCAGTCCAAGTGTGACAAATTCTGAAAAACAGCAAAAACATTTCCACTTTTTGAGCTTTTTGTGTACCCAACTTCTTGCATCAGCCCACAAGGAGTAAAGCATTTTTCCATACAGAAGGCTCGGCTCGAGCCACAAAAAATCCATAAAATGTTGTTAAATGACAGAAAAATCATAAAAAACGAGTTACTTGAATTTATACGTTGGGGAGATCAAGAAAATCTGAAGGAGAACCCTTTGAAGACCATGAATCCAGCTTTAAAATGCTCAAAAAAGCTCTAAAAAATGGTGATGAAACCCTAGAAATGGAGGTTCCAGTAGCTTAGCTTCTTCTTGAAGCTTCTAATGACAAATGAAAGGATATTTCATTTCCTTTACTTTTGTTTTTGCTTAGGGTTCGAAACCCTAGTGTGGAGGTCGATGAAGTTTAGGCTTTTCTTTTTTTTTTTGCCTAAATTTTAAAATGTAATGTAAAGACTATTAAGCCCATAGGCTAGAAATCATGTTTATGCCTTAGGCTTATTTTTAAACTTGCATTTTGATATGCTAAGTCTTTTATGACTTTTTTCAAATTTTTATATTGACTTACGAATCATGGGCCTTATGTAAAATTTTGCAACTTTTTGAAATTGTGAACATTGAGTTTTAGTGATATTTTATGAATCACTAAAGGCTTAAATGTTTCTTTTAATGCAAAATTTAATGATAGAAGTTTTCAACATATGACCAAGTCTCGGGAGAGAAAGATGGTTGGCTTTTATAACATGCCAAGAATATTGGGGAGTTGGAGATAGTTTGCAAACATGTGGAGGGTATCTAGGAGGATTTAATTACTTTTGGAAGCTTTTGGAAGGTTGTTTCATGAATCATCATGGTAGACTTAGTCATGCCTTGACTTTTTCTACCTTTTGGAGCACATTTGGACTATATCTAGAGGCCAGATTTATGGGTTTATTGTTGCATCGGACTCAAGATGTTTCTATAACCTTTTTTAGTGGAGTCATTTGGGTTTTGGCTACTTATTCACTTTTGTAACTCATTTTTGAGTTAGTTCTGATTTTGCAGATTGGAGACATAATGACTTTTACAGTCCTTTAACACAGTTTTTGCATCTTTTGTAACTCTTGGAGATATTGAATAAAATTTTACCTTGCTCATTTATGGTAATGGATTTCTCACCATCTTGTTCTTGCAATTTAGTGTATGTTTCATGATTGATCAAACTATCTTGTAAACTTGCTTAGTTTCTTTATAGTTTTGTCTCATGCCTTTATACCTATTATGTAATTAGCATGTTCATTCAGGTTGTTGATTGTGTCTATTAAATACAACCACTTGCTTATTGTGAAATGTTTCTTCCTTCTACAAGTCAAGGTATTTGACCTTTTAGTGAAACATTTATGCATGAACATTGTTGTAACAGGTTGTGTAAACTAAATTTTTGCCAGATTAGAATCAAGTGTAGAGCTCTGAGTTTCATTGTCTCCCTTTAGGTTTGGTGTATCACTTCATTTTATGCTTTCAGTTTTATTCATTTTCAATTTATCCTTCTCCCTTTTCCTTAAAAAGTCAGTAGTTTAGGTGATATACAAGCTAGGAGCCGGCCTTAATCCAAAGATTCACTCCAATCCTTAGGTCTCCCACACCTAGGAGTGTTTCCATGTTCCTCCAGAAAGCTAAGTTTTGTAACTTAGCAAGGGTGCGTTTCTGAGAGATAATAGTTAGGTTGATGGTTCCCTTCAAAATCGTTATGTACTAGGTTTCGGGTCCCATCAAAACCTGTTTACCCCTAATAAAAAACATAGTATATTGAGTCAGGTTATTATTTACTCTATTATTCACAACTCAACAACATATGATAATACCTTCTCACCTTTACATGTTCAAACATGAAATAACATATCCAATGTTTATATTTTGTGTTGTAGGTAATATTGTATTCACAACTCAGATATTCAAAGTAGACATTTTTTTACTCTCTATTAAAATGCTTTACAAATCACTAAAATATTATTCACAATTCAATTATTCAAAACATGTTATTCACAATGTATATTATATTGAATTGTGTTATTGTTTACTCTATTATTCACAACTCAATAATATATTATAATACCTTCTCACCTTTAAATGTTCAAACATGAAATAATCATTTTTAACTATCTCAATTAACGATTTTTTTAAATATTATATGTAAAAAATATTCAAAATATCCTCAAAAATATAGGATTCAATATATGTTTTTAAACTATACATAAATTATATTAAAATTATCCATGATGAAAGATAAATGCTTTAACTACTTGATATCAACCCCTTGAATATAATAGCTTTATTCTCCAAAACACTTGCAATTATATTTAAAATTTGTAAAGAAAAATCAACAACTAACTTAGCATTTGTTATAAGAAATTTGATGGAAGATTAAGAATCACTACTTAGAATTATATCTTAGATGTCATCTTCGAAATTATATTGAATGTCTCCACAATGAAAGATAAATTATTGATTTGTTGATCTCAATCCCTTGAATACAATAGCTCTATTCTCCAAAACACCTACATTTATATATTAAAAAAATTCTAAGAAAAAAAAACTTTAACCTACTTTTAACTCAACAGTAGTGAATGTATTTCCATCATAACCTCCTCATACTCATAACACAATTGTGGTCTAGGTAGAATATACATATTTGTATCCAACCTCATAAGCATATCTAAGTACTCCAACATTGTGTGAAATATATATAAAGTGTTGTTTCAACCAACAAAAAAAAAAGTTAATTTGGATGCATAAAAAAATTATGTTTTACAAAAGTAACCTATATCTAAATTATATTTAATATCACTTCAAAAAGATAAAAAATAAATTATGCAACAAAAAATTATTAAAAAATATGTATGCACTAGATATTGGTGTTGCAAATCTATGTTTAAAATTTTAAAATTTTATTCTTTCTATAAATAAAGTTATTTTTTATGGAAGTAACATCACTTTTTAAAAGTATTGTTAACTATAAAAATCAAGTTATTAAAAGTTACATAAAAAATCACAAATTATTTTTTTAAATTAAAAAATTACATTTATAATCTAGAGATGAAATTGCAAAAATCACTGGTTCACATCATCTTCAAATTCTTAAAAGTTTAGTTGATACATGTGTTAGAAAGTGGAAATTTGATTCAAAATGTTGATTTCAATGTCCTACTTTGGCTAAAAAGTGGGACACACTATTGTGGGATCACCCTATTAGAAGCATGAATAGTAGGAATCAAAGCAAACTGATTTAGCATAAGATGTATTATTGAGTATCAAGTTCTTCCATTTACATGCTTTTCAAATTCTAAGAAAATTATTGTATGGTTTTAAATGTTCTATTTTGTACAGTATTGCAATTACAGTTTCTTGCATATAATTTTGTACCAAATTACAACCTTGTAATCTACACAATTCCTGTAGTGTCCTATACAAGCCCTATAGTAGTATCATTTACAATTCCTATAGTAGTTTATAGCAGTGTTCAAAATTCTTGTAACAGTTCAAATGAATTATTTTATCTTCTAGTTGCATTTCATTTTATTCACCTCACTACCTACAACCCTTGTGAATATAGCCACAACACCTTTTGCAAGTTTACACCCCCATATTGACACATAGACTAGACTAAATTTTCATTTATTAAATATTAAATCCATTTTATATTCTACCTCAATTTTGGCCTATCACCTATCATAATGTGGGTAGCTCCTAGAATTTATCATTTTTGTGCTACTAGTGGTAGCGAACTAAACACTAAGATAGCAATTAGCTTTTATCATTTGTCACCTAGATGGTACTAGTGATAGTCAAATAAACTTCTCTTTGTATCATAACATGGATAACTCCTAACATCTTTCACCTCCATGTTATTAGTGAAAGTTGGCTAATCCTAAAATATGATAGGTAGCTCATGGCATCCATCACCTACATAGTACTAGTGACACCTAGCTAACTGCACTTGTATCACACTCATTTATGACATATGGTTTCATCTTATATATTGGTAAAGCATAATCATAATATCCCAAGAATTCACAAACACTAGGTAGGTTGACTTGATTACATAACACATAGAATGATCCATAAACCTATACGCATGGTCCTATAGGTCAGGATTAAAACCAACACATAAGAATCGCATTGAACCCAAAAGAGTTGACCTCTATTTGGACACATAAACATAAACCAATGCAAACCCATAAAGTAATTTCAAAGGCCATTCAAATTGTTACTTGTAAATATAGTATTTATTAGACAAAAATTTAAATTTGAAATAGTGAAATTAAACAATATTCTACTTATGAGAACATAACATTTTTGTATAATACCAATCATAAATTTTAGCATACAATTATCCACCAAACAAATATAAAGGTAAAGCACCATACTAATCTGTATTGCTTACCATTAATTCCCTACAATTGGTAAAGGTAATCATAAGGAACTCCATATTAAACTCAACATAGATCTAAACACATATTTAGAGTAGAAAAATCATCCACAAAGATTAAGAGTTGTTCACACCATTACATCATAATAGCATAGTTCAACATCATCATTTAATGTTTAGTGGATTTCATTAAATTATTCATAGCCATGTCATGGCCAAGCATATTATGATCTTATTTCTTGGAAGAATAGAACTCACTAGTCCCTTGAAGCTAACCTATACCTTCCTATGCTTATCATTGAGCCAAAATAACATGTCATAGTGTTCAACAAATAAAACTAATTATTTTAGTTTAGACAAGTCCATAGGCATTCTCGTACATTCACATCAAAGACAAACCATGATGATAGTGACTCTAAAAATTAATCGAAGATGAGTAGATTTTGAAAAGCCAAACACCACAAACCTTGGAGTAGATAAGCTTGATGATGATGGATTTTGTTTTACTAGCTCAAACCTATATATTGAGGAAATATTAATTGGAAAGTGAATTCACAACCATCTAATGTAAATTTCAACCTCAAGCTAAACAATATTGAAGAGGGGGGATTGATCAAGTTTACAAACAACCCCAAACTTTGGAGCTATTCCCTAAACCCTCCCTACCGACTTGGATCATGAGGCATCCTTTACCCAAGGACTACCTACATAGCCACTTCCAAATGGGATTGAAGTCACATGTTGTTCTCTTAAGATTTCAACCATCAATATGATAGCTTACACTTTCCCAAGTTAAGGTAATTTATATGTATATATTAGGTATAACCATTGTTGTCACATGCATTGATAAGGTGTAAACCTCTAGGATTCTTGACCTTGATAGATAGTTTCCCTCATAAAGCCAAGGCTAGCTTAACCAAGGAAGATTATGTAAATGAAATAAAACATAACTATATATGATTTTACTCAATGGATCAATTCAATATGTTAAGATGGCACATTACTAAGAACAGGGTTCTTAAAACACCTCTGCATTCAATGGTCGCAATTAGCAACCATCTTTATACTTAGTTGTGCATTGAAATATCGTCCATCTTAAATGACTTATCTTAGATCATAGTTTCTTATAAGGACAAATTGCCAAAATCAAATCCATACATAGAAATTATGCATAACAATAAATATAAATAAATTGGGCATATCAGAGAAAAATGCAATTAGTCAAAATATCATCACCAAGCAACAATTATGTAGTGCCCTAATATGGCTCTAAATGATGTCCTATAGTACGATGCTATGATATCAAACATCATAATCATATTAAATTATGACATCCTTATCAATTAGAAACACAACATGCATCAACAAAGCCACATAAAGACTATCTAAACTTTGAAAGGCTTACAACAAGAATTATAAACTTGCTTTAAACATGAACAATACCTAAGTCATACTCAAGAGAGTTGGCAACACTATATCCATTCAATTGTCATATGAAGATATACAATCAATAATATTATAAATAATAATATTCTTAACCTTCTAATTTCATTTACTTTATGGTGTAACCCAATACTCTCATTATAGTTTAATTTGTTAACTATAAAATATTTGCACATGCCACTCGTAACTAAATATGATCTTAATGGTCAACAATAAGTGGTCAATATATGTGAATCAACATTCATACTCAAATTTTAGTTTAAATGACCAATGTAATTAGTTGCCTAGAACAATGTGCAATCTTATTAAGGAATCTCCCTATACTATGGAAAACATAGTTCTTGTCACTTAATGCCATGTCAAATCATCTCATTCAATCAAGGTTTCTTCTTTCTTCCCATGGTTGAATTGTGGGAGAGTGGTGAAACGAAAGATCCATAGTTGGTAGAAAGCCTCTATGACCTAAGACCTTAAAATATTTTCAACTCCCCAAATGATGTTGAAGATATTTCTGATGTAGACATTGAAATCTACCTTCAACTCCAATGTCTAGGTACTAAATAACGCTCCAAACTCCTGGGCCTCTCCCCTCCAAACTTCTATCTTTTCACCTCAATATTTCCTGCCACCACCCATGGCTTTGTAGTCATTAACATTCGTGGAATTGTTGACTAATTGTAAGCCTCTTATAAATTATTATTTCTTTCACCATATTGTTTCCCAAACTTAGGTCAATCAAATTAATTTGTTAAAATGTTGCCCATGCTTCGTTGCAAAGGAGTTAATGTTATGTGTTCCCTAAGCTGGTCTTATTTCCGACATGCAGGGTGCGGATTCATTTTGTATTCATGTCTACCAAGGCACAGCTGACTTCCACAATTGACAAAGTTCTCTATCCCTTATGCTTTAATAGATGTCGATACCCTGTCACAAGCCTCTTGTTTTCATGCAACTAGTGGGGATATGACGGAAACCTTTGGTGCTAAGCTATAAACTCACTTCGCAATGCTGAGAATCCTTCAACAATCTACAATTAACAAGTTCCATTGCAATGTTAAGCGTCTCTCCACAATCTACAATTATGTTCAAATATTAAAGAGGAAGAGAAACACTATTGATTCAAACTTCTTATAAATTGGCAAGCATTTTTACTCGTACCCATTCATCTACACGTGTTAAACATAACCTCTTCAATTCAAAGTTGAAGATAAGCGTGGTATCAACATCATAACAATCGAAGACGTTAGCAATTCTTGAGATGAAAAGCCGCATTTGGAAATTTTGTAGGGAACAAAGTTGACAATGACATCGATATCATTTGTAAACCATAAAATCGCTAGCCAAAAAATCACCTTGAAAATGAGTGGCACAGAATTCATGGATAGGGCACTCACCTGCTAAAGGAAATGCCATTAGATGCAAACTACAAGGCCTATTAGGTTGAACTATATTAAGGGAAAATCAGCCTTATCTATCAAGAAACTTGATAAGTTGTGCAATATTACAAATGAAAAGCATTCTGAAGTGTAATGTCTGTCATCTGAAATGTAGCCAATTATTTTACAAAAAACTACAAATGTTGGTCATGCAAGTTAAATGCTCTATGTAGAAGGTAACACTTTTTTTTTTTTTGATGAAATGTTCTTCCTTACCATTATTACCTGTGTTTCTTCATTGCGAGACAGTGTGGTAGATTTGTTTGTATTATTTCTATAATGTTATCAGATGCTGCAATCATTGAATGAATGGTTTCGTTCACTGAACCGCAACCTTATTAGATCATATATGTCGACACTTTATGTTCATGTCAATAATCACAGAACATTTTTTACTTTATATTGAACAGAGAGATGCTCTGATACAATTTGCTGTATTCCAGTAATTTATCAAGTGAACGGTTCCATTTACTGAACTGCAATCTAATAAGATAACCTGAAAATGTCTGCAAGAAACAGGAAAGCTTGAAACTTATATTAAACATAGAGATAATGCTCTGGTATTGTTTGGTTGTATTTCCGTAATTATTATGTGAATGGTTTTGTTTGCTGAACAACAATCTCATTAGATGATATTTGCACTAACATATAGTTGTTCCAATAAACACCAACACTTCCCGTAAAACTTAGATAATAATCTGGTATAATTTGATTGTCTATTCTACATTTCTTCTAGTTATGAATTTTTGCAATCGTGTAAACAATTTGGGAATCAGCAGACCTCTTATGAAGATCTGCATTTTAATGGTCATATGTTCTTTTATAGACTGACATCTTTTCAATACAATCTAATTATCTCAAGCCAACTAAACCAGAAATGAAGGGTTACTGTTAGCTCTCTTTCCATATAGTCTTATTTTATTCCTTCAAGTAATCAATAATTATCCGATTTTACGAAAGAAATGTTGACGTCCATTCCCCAAGCTTTGAGTCTGTTGACTCTAAAGACGGACTCCAGCTATTGTATATTATAAGCTAAAATGTGACATTTTCCATCTAAAGAACATGGCACTACTATTTGATTTCCAATGTTGAAGGGCTGGCTAGAGAATATTGCTTCAAATGAACTGAGGAAAACATTTCAAATTTATCAGTCTGCAACAAAATTGTAAAGCCAAACTAGTATAAATTATCCGTTGTTACCTACTTTAATTGGTTATAATGCAGTCAAGAACAATAAGATAGAAAGGATTCTAAATTCATTATATAATGACCCTAGTCCTCAACATAACACCAAACCACAAAAAGATCAAAGTTTCAACATAAACAAAATGCCAAATGATTTTTTATTGAATTCTAAAAACTGAATAGAAGGGCAAAGCATTAGACAGTGCTGAGTTAAAATCCATAAGATACAACAGCTAATGTTGAGCTTGTATCCAAAAGATACAACAGAAATGCATGCCCTTTGGTAACTGTAAGTATTGCACCTTTCAGCAACACAAGTGTTGTGTTGAGTATCTTATACGATAAATGGATAAATGCAATCCCATAGTAGCCTTTTCACCTGGTTTTCAGTTAGAAACCATTGTTTCTGTCTCTTTAACAAAGCCATCGCCAGTCCAGTCCTTGTCAGATGCTAATCCTTTTCGAATTGCGTTCCTCTGCCTGATTGCTTCTTGTTGACGCCGCACCAAATCTGTATGGGTTGTGAAGTAACCAAGAGATGCCCTGAAATATGTAAGAAATTAGACTCCGGGATAAACTTCATTTAATCACAATACATACTTCCTCTTATGTAGACATCTTAAAGATTCCCAAGGCCAGAAATTACTAAAATTTGGTCAAAAGTTTCAACTTTCCCTTAAAACTGCCTGGGACAATGAATTACATTAGCCCTATCATTGGCAAAAGAGGTGTATCATTCACATCCATAAATAAATGCCATTGACATGACCTAAGCTTACCCCCGAAAGTCTTCAACTGATGAAAAATTATGCTTAGCCATAAAATCTTCTAGCTCAGAGCAGAGTTTCTTCACGAGTCCATAACCATGCATCATGACCCCTGTACAAACCTGCAAAACAAACATTGAGTCTTAACTGAGTTGTAAATCTTAACAGGCATAGATGGAGGCAAACAAACCAAATTAAGTAAAGCAAATCTTGTTTCTTTTCCTCTGACTAACAAGCAAAGCTCAGTAGCAAAGACCATCAAATTAATGGATTTCTAAAAAATTGCCCACAAAACATTAGCATGCAAGAGTTACTGCAGCAATAAAGATTTTCATTAGGTCACATATTCATTTATAAAAGAAACAGAGCCAACAACACAAAAATGATAAAATGTCAATCATTAGATTTGATTGAGACAACCCATTTAAAATTCCTGCTGAAATCAGGGTCATGGAATAACACTTGTTACACTTGTTTCACAAGAGTTGCATGGTTGTGCTAATAGGCTGATAGCTGTCACAGGTTGAAAGCAGATAACCAAAAATACAAACCAAATAGTAAAATCACCTGAACAGTGTTTGACCCGAGCAGTATAAACTCAGCTGCATGATTTCCGGTTTCAACTCCTCCTATGCCAGAAAGTGACAGAGTTGGATCAGGGAACTCGCTCTTCATCATCTGGGCAATGGACATCACTTTTGCAAGAGCAATAGGATGGACAGCCTTTGAGGAATATCCACCAGGAGTTGAATAACTGCAGAACAGTTGTGTAGGAGATAAACATGAAAAAACAGCAAATAAATAAACCAATTGCATAAAATAGCTTGAACAGAACATATTGATGTAGACAATCTGAGAATTTGTCACTAACTGCCTACCCCTCAACACAAGGTTCCGGTCTTAATGTATCAAGATTGATCCCCATTACACTCATAATTGTGTTAATAGCTGCAATTCCTTCACATCCCGACCTCAAAGCCACCCTGGATGGCTATTGCATCAAAACAAAACATCAAGATATTTCAAACTTTGAAGGAAAGAACTTGACTTGGAAAAAATTACAATAAACTTGAAATCTTGAAATAAAAGAACAAGAGAAGAGTAGAAACTTTTCTGATAATCATCACTTAAAAACAATACAATTTAAATCCTCTAATTCACATAATTTCAGTAGCATCTAAAATTGAAAATCCACAATTTCTGTCAATATAATTATATAACATATCCATCTCTCTTGCTATAGTTAATACCCCCATTCCTTGAACTGTTTACTACGATGTCTTAAGTATTCACCTTCAGTTTGACCTGGTCCCTTCAAAAGTTCTTTATTTTTGTTGCATGGCTTAAAGTCTGCACAAGTAGACTGCCTCGCCGAGATTCAAAAGAAGATTGCACAGAGATAAAGAGAAACAGACTTTTTATTTGTTTTTTTCTTAAGGACATGGCTTAAAGTCTGCACAAGTAGACTGCCTCTATAAGATCGAAAAAAAAGATAAAGAGAGATAAAGAGAAACAATCTTGTGAAAAAGGAAACATCTAAATATTTAAGCATTAATTAATTTTGTTTAAAATACTTTAAAAGGAAGAAAACTCGGTAATAAATGCAATATTAGTGTCTTCTTTGTCTTAGAGAAACAAACTTGTTAAAAAACAGAATTAAATCTTTAAGCATTAATTTAGTTGTTAAAATGCTTAAAAGGGAAGGAAACCTCAGTAATATCTGTGATGTTTGGTGTCATCTTTGCCCAAACAGGGACTGTGGCTTTCTCATTTATCCATCCAGCAACCTCCTCCAATAAGCCACAGTCTTGACCAACAGCCGCACCCATCTTGCGTTCAGGCATCCCATGAGGACAAGAAAAGTTAATCTCTAGTGCATCCTGAGCCAACCAATATCACAATATGTAAGAAGTTGTTACAATCTGGCTTCCCAATGGGATAAAGTTAAATCAGCACCATAAGTAAATGCCAATGCCCAAAGCACATAAAAATCATAAAATATTCTTACAACTCCAGTTTCTTCTACTCGTTCTATGAGCTCCTGCCAAGCAGCTTTGTTATACTCCTCCATAATTGAAGCAATGAGAATCCTATCAGGATATTCTTTCTTCAACTGTTTAAACTCTTTCAACATAATCTCCAATGGGCGGTCACTGATAAGCTCAATATTTTCCCATCCAATGACTTCTCCTTTGGCTGATCCATTAGAACCTGCTCGTAGACGAGCATACCGTGGAGTCACATTGATGACTTTACTTGAATCCAAAGATACCTATGAATGTCCAAGGGTGAAATGTGTTATTCATGCTATATTTTCAACACAAAAAAAATAATAGACAATAATATCAAGATGAACTTGACATAAATGTAATATGCACAAACATAAATGGATTTTTTTTGTAAAATTCAACTATACCAGATGTCGTCCATTTCATCTTGACACAATTACCATCAAACATGCATATACTAACAAAGTTGCATATTTGCACCTAAGATTTTATTCTTGAGATATGGACCAATGGTGTCTCCTCCTATGTTGTCTTACAAATATCTCACCCAAGCATCACTGTTTTAAGATTAGATGAAAAATGCCCATGTCAAGAATAGAAAAGTGCTTTCAAACAGTTTATGCTGTGACATCCTTTGTCAATGCTTCTAATGAGCAAGATGACCATCACTTGCTTTTATTGATTAATGAAATTGCATCCAGGGAAGCAGGAGTTTGATCAGTCAATGCATCAGAAGTTGTACTTGGCCAAAGGAATGGAAAGACCTAAAGGGCCCAACAAAAGCCATCCTCGTGCAAAAGATCTTGACCATTTAAGGAAAGGATTTCAAAGGGTTGATTGGGTTCAAGAAAATGAGTACTTGTTGTATTGCAATTAAAGTGTGATATTTTTGTTGAATAAAAAAGATCCTTTAACTTTTCTCACCCTATATCAAATTCATCATTGTAATTGCAATTCATGGAGAAGATCACTGTTGTCAACTAGGAAAAACAGGCATTCAATGATCTAGGAGGAATATAGTCTAATTGGAGATTGCATATGTTCTCATACATGTTCATTCTGAGCTATCAAAAATACAGAAAAACAGTGTGATGGCATTGCTATTTTGTATCAAACAAATTTGTATATACACACCGCATTACACACATATATTAAAATATTTATTTATTATCAAACAGATCACAGATTCGTTTCATGGGCATCCTCTCTCTTTATAAATGAACCACTAAAAGATAATACATAAAATAAGAAAAAAAATCAAAAGTGTAAATGTGAAAATGATCTGTACATTTAACCTACTCAATAGAATTTATATTTAGTAGAGCCCTATGTTACCCTTTCAATACGGTTCCCCTGTTATATGTTTGAATTTTATCTTGAGAATTGTTACTTTGCGTATTTTAGTTTTCTTATCCTGTTTACATCACAAGTTTTGGAAAATTCCATCCTTTTCATCATCAATTTACGTGTGAAGCAATGTAAGCACAACTTCAATTTAGAAAACAGTCATCCCAAATAGAGAACTTCAATATGGAAAGAAGGGAAGGAAAAAGTAAAATAGTTTTGAAGTTTAAGTCTTATGAGATTTTATTTTTGCAATATGACAAAAAGATAATATTGTATCTAGTCACTTTTTTTTTACTATTTTGATAGTGTTCTTTTCATTCAGTACCTGAAACCCAGGAAGTATGGCACTAGTAGCATTGATCCATTTCTTTCTTGAGTTTCATTCTGATGATCCTTACATTGTCATTTGGTACAGTTTGCTTGCTTAAGCATCTATTTGAAACTAATGAGAAGGTATGCTTAGTACTTCCAAAGACAATATGCATCTTCCTTACAAATTGCACAATGTAAATACACAGATAATCCAAATTAATGGCATAACCAACCAAGAAGAGGTATCAACATATGTGTTTCTTATTATTAAAACCTTTTACTCATAAAACAACAAAACGGCAATGATAATTATGCTGAATCACTCCCTACTCTTCCCAAATGACATCTAAATGAAGATCACATAGACACGAGTCATACCCGATGGCAATTCTTTTCAGCCCTTGCATTATTATGTATGGAATAGATGCCTTGAGGTCTGTTTAAGGTAAAAGTTAAAATCATGTGATGCATAAGAGATTCTTCTAAATGACTTGAGATTCATGTGTAAACAGTTCTTTAATGAGAGATGCACCAAACATAAACTCCAGCCAAAAAATATCCTTGAATGTTTGAACCTAATGTCGTGGTTTTTTAGGTACCATTTACCTATTGAACTATTGGTTCATCTCTGACTGAATTTGGCACAACTACTCATACAAGGTTGAAAATGCACAACAGTAGATTTCACAATTTTCCTATACAAATGAAATTGCCAAGTTAAAAATTCACTTTTCTTTCAAGTCATTTGGACCTGCTAAATGAAAATGAGAAAGAATCATCAAACCAAAAACTGCATGGATTGAGAAGCAAAGGAAGATACTTTTAATATGGCCTTCAATATGAAAATTGATTTTTAAACTTTTAACCCTGTAGAACAGATTAGACATGGACTTATGCATACATGTCATAAGGATAAACTTTGGTAATTATAATACTGAATGCTAGTTAGGAAAGTTGTCATGTCCTGCACTTTTCAAACTAAATTTGGAGGGAAATAATTAAAAGTGATTTTAAACACTTTTAACAATAATAAAAAAATTTAAATTATTAATAAATAACATTTGAATTTTGAGTTTTGTCTGGTTTTAAACTTTTAACCCTGTAGAACAGATTAGACGTGGACTTATGCATACATGTCATAAGGATAAACTTTGGTAATTATAATACTGAATGCTAGTTAGGAAAGTTGTCATGTCCTGCACTTTTCAAACTAAATTTGGAGGGAAATAATTAAAAGTGATTTTAAACACATTTAATAATAATAAAAAAATTAAAATTATTAATAAATAACATTTGAATTTTGAGTTTTGTCTGATTTTAAACTTTTAACCCTGTAGACCATATTAGACATGGACTTATGCATACATGTCATAAGGATAAACTTTGGTAATTATAATATTGAATGCTAGTTAGAAAAGTTGTCATGTCCCGCACTTTTCAAACTAAATTTGGAGGGAAATAATTAAAAGTGTTTTTAAACACTATTTTAATAATAATAATAAAATTTAAATTATTAATAAATAACATTTGAATTTTGAGTTTTGTCTAGCCGACCCCTTGGTTGGCGCTAGATTTTAAAAGTTAGATCAGGTCGACCTTCTTTTGGTAGGCGCTTATGTCATCTATTTATGTTGGATTGTTTGCTATGGAGAGGCATCATGGAATGAAGACACAAATAATCCTGATCTTGCAAAGACGAAATCCTCTACTAGACCAATGAGCTGGTAGGATGAAAACCTCATCAATATCAGTGTCTCCGTTCCTTTCCGCCACTGTTATCTGATCTTCGGAGTTTGGTGTCTTAGGTTAAGCGATGAGGAGGAAGTGATTACCAATGTTCAGCATGGCTGAGCCCCAGGCTCTGGCCACCACCAGCGATACCTCCCGTGTAGAAAAGACAAGGCTTGTTGGGTGTGATACTCCAGATGAAGCCATAATAGAAGCCCGCAACCTATTACTGTTGCGCTTGGGCCAAACATTCAAGCATACACGGCAATCTCATTGTGACGATTCATTCTGGACTAAGGTGAAGTTTTGAAATAGCGACATTGGCAATTCGAAGATTGAAGTTAATCCAACACTTAAACCATCAAGGACACGACTCTAGACATTCACCCTACGAAACTCAAAATAAGAAGGCTACAGTGCGAGGAGGAGCAGTTTGCACGCCAAGAGAAGAGTGGCGCCACTCTCGGGCGCCAATTGATCCGCTATCGATATACTCCACCTGAGAAGAGACACTCTGGGTGCTCAAAGGCTTCATCGCAAGCACTAGAGTTTACCCGTGAAGCCGTCAATTGCTATCAATGTTAGTAGGAGAATTTAAAACAAAGTTCTAAGCATTATCAGTCAGGTCTAGGAAATACTAGCAAATTCTATAAATCAAATCGACCATTAACTCTATTGTCATTGTTGCGATTCAAATCTGTGATCTCATATTGATTCTAATTTTGAATATAATCTTGGTTCTCCCCATCAATTGCTATGTGATTGCTAGTAGCTGTGTGAAGTTTTTGTTTCAGTTCACTATTTAGTTATTTGTATGAGTTTCCAAATTACTTATGAGTTGACACTTCATTCTTATAAACAAAATTAGAGTTCGTTCTCTTACAGTGGTATAAGAGCCTCAAACCGTGCCAGCCTAATGGTATTTTATGCAACCAAGTCAAAGAGATCAGCGAGCCATTGAGAGGGAAAGAAGGAAGGCAAAAGCTGAATCATCCGGAATAGGAGGCAAAGGTAAGAAGATGGCTGATAGGGATGAGCAATGGGAGACCTTCCTTTGGAAAATGGCTCAAATGCAAGAGCAAATGGCCAAACAATAGGAACAAACATCACAAATGATGAGCATGATGATGCAGACCATGAACACCATGATCAACACCTTCAAATCTACACCAAATAATGGCCCAGAAGGCAGCCATTCCAATCAACATGGACCTGAAACTCAAAGCAATAAGGCCACCCACCCCACACAACCATCATTCCTGCCCAAGAATGGACCTACCAACAGGGGAGTAGAGCAGAGACTTGTTGAAGGTGATGTCAATGCAAGCATAGATGCCTATGCACAAATTGATCTAGATGTGAGAAGTCAAATTCCATTCGTTCAGTTCCACAATGCAAGGAATGGATCAAAAGGAGGACAATCAGCATTTTATTCCAATAGAGATCTACAACATAGGGTGAGCAAGTTGACTCTCCCAACTTTTGATGGTTCGGGAAAAGTGACAGCACAAGCATGGGTATTGAAGCTAGACACATACTTCTCACTCAGCCCAATGTCTAAAGATGAAGCAGTCAAGTTTGCCATTTTGCATTTGGAGGGAATAGCACATGAGTGGTGGCATCGTGGAGTCATGACACAAGGATTTGACCTTGTCACCACATATGTTGATTTCACACAAAAGCTCATAGAGAGGTTTGATCGAAGAGATCTTGAAACATACTTCAAGGGAATTAACACGTCTAAGGCAACAAGGGACCGTGGATGATTATGTGGCAGAATTTCAAAGGCTTGTTATGGTCCCAAACGTGACAGATAGAAGACTCGTGTTCTTTTTCATTAAGGGGCTATCAGAATCCTTCCATGGATTGGTGACGATTTTAGAGCCAACATCATTGGAAGAGGCTATTCATAGAGCCTTAAACCTTGAAGACTCCACCACAAAGAATAAACCTATGATCAAGAGCACTCCAATGGGGCATCAAAAGAAACCATTCCAAAAGGCTACTCATCCTCCTAAGATCCTTCCTCCAAGGCCTAGCGGAACAGACATATCTAAGAATGAGCTTCATCGGAGAGGCTTATGTTTCCAATGCAAGGAGCCTTGGGCTCAAAGACATAGATGTTTGGGAAAAGGCCAAATCCACTACATCGAGGTAGTCTCCGATGATGAGGTGGAAGTCGAAGAGGGTGAAATCAAGTCAGCTACTAATGAGGATGAGCAATAGATAACCATGGAAGGAGAACATATGGGAGGCACTCTTGCAGCACTTTCAGGAGCACCACGATACCACTCTCTCCGTGTTAGAGGGGTTCTTCAAGGACAAAGAGTGACGATATTGATAGACAGTGGAGCCACTCATAATTTCATTGACAAGAGGACCATAGCCAAGATAGGTTTTAAGGCAAAAGACTTTGAGGGGTTTGATGTTTCAGATGTAGGTGGCAACATTCTTTCTTGCACCAATCAGATTCAACAAATGGAAATGATCCTAGGGGACACAAGGTGCAAGACAATTTCTACATAGTTGACATTGGTGATACGGATGTGGTCTTGGGAGTGCAATGGTTACATTCGCTTGGGGAGTACACCACCAACTATCAAACCATGGAGTTGAAGTTCAAACATGATGGAAAATAGATTGTCCTATGAGGCCTATCCAGGGGTGGTCCAATGGTGGTTTCAATTAAAAGGATGGAGCGATCTTTCCGTAGAGATGAGGTAGCTTGGGCAGCAGAGTGTTTGATCACAGATACCAAACCGCCAAAGGAAGGAAGAACCTACCCCATCGACATCCAATCCATCCTAGACAAGAAGTGCAAGGTATTTCAAGAGATCCCTTCCAGATTGCCACCTGATAGAGGATTCCAACATGCGATTGAGCTTGAGGAGGGAGCCAAGCTCGTCATCACCAGTCCTTATCGACATCCTAAGATGTACAAAGAGGAAATTGAGAAGGCAATCAAGGAGTTGTTGGACATGGGGCACATCCGTCTGAGCTCTAGCCCTTTTGCTTCATTCATAGTATTGGTTAAGAAGGATGGGACATTGAGGATGTGCATTGATTATAGAGCACTCAACAAGAAGACAATAGAACCGCTATCCCATTCCCAGGATCGATGAGTTGATAGATGAGCTCCATGGTGCAGTGTATTTCTCCAAGATTGATTTGCGTTTGGGATATCACCAAATTAGAGTGAGGGAGGAAGATGTGCATAAGACAGCTTTTAGGTGTCACTATGGGCACTATGAGTTCTTGGTTATGCCATTTGGGTTGACCAATGCTCCCGCTACCTTCCAGTCGTGTATGAATCAAGTATTCATTCTACAATTGAGGAAATTTGTTTTGGTTTTCTTTGATGACATCTTGATCGATAGTAGGACATGGGAGGATCACTTGAAGCATATAGAGGAGGTGTTTGACATACTTGAGCGTCATTCATTTTATGCCAAGATGTCAAAATGTGAGTTTGAGATGACTGAAATTTTGTACTTGGGGCATAAGATTAGTGCTCAAAGGGTTAGTGTTGATGAGGAGAAGATCAAGGCAATTCAAGATTGGCCTATGCCCAAGAACTTGTCACAGTTGAGAGGATTTGTGGGCCTATGCAGCTATTACAGGAGGTTTGTGAAAGGTTTCTCACAACTTGCAGCTCCATTAACCAACTTGACAAAGAAAGGAGCATTCTCTTGGAGTCCTACAACGCAGCAAGCTTTTGATAAGCTTAAGGAGGTAATGAGTTCATATCCTATTTTGGCTATTTCGGATTTTTCACTTCCTTTTGTCCTTGAGTGTGATGCTTCAGGAGAGGGCATTGGGGCAATTTTGATGCAAAATAAGCATCCCATAGCATATGAGGGTAGAAAGATCGCGGATTCAGGGAAAGTCTTCTCCATTTATGACAAGGAGATGTTGGCTAGCATGCACGCCCTTGCCAAATTCAAACAGTACTTGGTTTGTGGGAAATTTGTGGTGAAGACGGATCATAACAACCTCAAGTTCTTCCTCAATCAGCGTGATTTGAATGATAGACAACAAAAATGGGTAAGCAAGCTCCAAGCCTGTGATTTTGATATCGAATATGTGAAAGGAAACAACAATGTGGTGGCTAATACACTCTCTAGGAAGCCTTATTTCTACTCTATGTCTAATATATTTGCTGATTGGAGGGTTGCCATAATAACTGAATATGCCAAAGATTCCTTTGCTACTGATATCATGGATGGGAAGTTACTTGATGATAGATACAAAGTGATTGAAGATCTCATCCTCTACAAAGACCGGGTGTATCTTGTACCAAATTCCAAGGTCAAGGAGAGGATTATAAGAGCTTGTCATGACACACCCCCTACTGGTAATTCGGGCTTCTACAAGATATACAAACAAATAAGGGAACGTTCTTCATGGAAGGGACTGAAGAATGATATATTGCAGCATGTTAGAGAGTGTTTGGTGTGCCAACAACACAAGACTGAGCATGTCTTACCAGCTGGTTTGTTGCAGCCCCTACCCATTCCAAATCAAAAATAGGAAAGCATCTCCATGGATTTCATTACTAGGCTACCTAAGGTACAAGGTAAGGATTATATTTATGTGGTGGTAGATAGGCTTACAAAGTATGCTCATTTTCATGCCATTACTTCAGAATTTAAGGCCCCTCAAGTTGCTGATCTGTTTTTTAGAGAGATATTTAGAGTCCACTGATTGCCAAAGAAAATTGTGAGTGACTGGGATAGTAGGTTTATCAGTTTATTTTGGCAAGAACTCTTTCGTTTGACTCTCACAGAATTGACTCCAAGCACTAGCTACCACCCTCAAACGGATGGACAAACTGAAATAGTGAATAAATGGATTGAGGGGTACCTAAAGAACTATGTGACAGGGCAGCAATCAGCTGGGGTGAAATGGTTGCATCTAGGAGAATTTCGCTACAACACCACACATCATATGTCCATCGGTATGACTCTTTTTAAAGCGCTTTATGGATATGATGCCACTTCTTTCATGGATTTGATTCTTGTGGATAGTAGAGTGCCAGGTGCTAGAGACATGGTGCAACAAAATGTGGATATTGAATGGCCTCAAGGAGAACTTACAGCGTGCCTAAAACCAGCAAAAAATGTATGCAGATCGGCATACGCTTGAGAGGGTTTTCAAGGTTGGAGATATGGTTTATCTCAGATTGCAGCCCTATCAACAGTCCACCCTTAAAGGGAATGGAGTAGAGAAGCTGAAACCATGATTTTATGGCCCCTACAAGGTCCTAAGAAGGATAGGAGAAGTTGCATATGAGCTGGAACTTCCCAAGGACAGCAGGATTCATAACATTTTTCATGTGTCATGCTTGAAAAAGGCCCTTGGACAGCAGATTGCACCTTCAACAAAGCTGCCACCTCTTGATGAGGGAGGCAAATTGATACTCGGGCTTGAGATTGTGCTGGATGTGAGGGAAGAAAGGTTGCGAAACAAGATCATTCCAGAAGACTTGGTAAAATGGAAGAATCTTCCAATTGAAGATGCGACTTGGGAAGGTGTGGAGATCTTTGAGCACCCTAACTTGAGGTTGCTTGAGGACAAGCAACAATTTGGAGGAGGAGACTGTCATGTCCCGCACTTTTCAAACTAAATTTGGAGGGAAATAACTAAAAGTGTTTTTAAACACTATTTTAATAATAATAATAAATTTTAAATTATTAATAAATAACATTTGAATTTTGAGTTTTATCTAGCCGACCCCTTGGTTGACACTAGATTTTAGAAGTTAGATTTGGCCGACCTTCTTTTGGTAGGCGCTTATGTCATCTATTTATGTTGGATCATTTGCTATGGAGAGGCATCATGGAATGAAGACACAGATAATCTTGATCTTGCAGAGACGAAATCCTCTGTTGGACCAACAAGCTGGTAGGACGAGAACCTCACCAGTATTTGTGTCTTTGTTCCTTTCCGCCACTATTATCTGAACTTCAGCGTTTGGTGTCTTAGATTAAGCGATGAGGGGGAAGCGATTACCAATGTGCAACATGGCTAAGCCCCAGGCTCTGGCCACCACTAGCGATACCTCCCGTGCAAAAAAGACAAGGCTTGTTGGGTGCGATGCTCCAGACGAAGCCATTATAGAAGCCCACAACCTGTTACTATTGCGCCTGGGCCAAACATTCAAGCATACACGACAATCTCATTGTGACAATTTGTTCTGGACTGAGGCAAAGTTTTAGAACAGCGACATTAGCAATTCGGAGATCAAAGTTATCCAACACTAAAATCGTCAAGGACACAACTCTAGTCATCCACCCTACGGAACTCAAAATAAGAAGACTACAGTGCGAGGAGAAGCAATTTGCACGCCAAGAGAAGAGTGGCGCAACTCTTGGGCGCCGGTTGATCGGCTATCAATATACTCCTCTGCCTGAGAAGAGACACTCTGGGTGCTCAAAGGCCTCATCGCAAGCACTGGAGTTCGTCAATTGCTATCAACGTCAGCAAGAGAATTTAAAACAAAGTTCTAAGCATTATCAGTTGGGTTTGGGAAATACTGGCAATTTTTGTAAATCAAATCAACCATTAACTCTATTGTCGTTGTTGTTAAATTTAGTGATCAGATAAGTGCACAAAAAATTAATTCAAAATCAGACACAATAACACAGCATGTACCCTGGGAAAACCCTCCACTTGAGGGAGAAAAACCCAGCAACTAATGTCTCTTATATATATATTAACAATGGCAACCAAACTCTTTACAATGAGGCCAATCACAAGGCCAATATCCAGCATCAACTCTAGATGCAATAACAGATGATAATCTGCTCTTCCTTATAATCTAAATCTGCACTTAGAGAAATTCGCAATCTGCTCTTGAAGGAATTCGCACTTGAATGAGGAATAATTCGGACTTGCTTGATAAATCGATGTGATATGAATAAGTTAGATCTCCTTATATAGATGACAATAGAAACAATCAAAGGATGTAACCTTTCAATAATGCAAAGTCGGCCTCATAAAAAATACGTCTTTTTTTATTAACAAAAAAGTCGGCCTCTTAAAAATCGCGCCTCCTCATTATTAAAATCATATCTCTTTAAAAAATGCATCTTTTATCAAAGGGAATGTCTCTTCATTAAAACGCATAAAATAATCAAATAGACAAAGGCTATATTTAATTATTGTCTTCATGCGTATTGTGCTGGAGAGTATTCGCCTGAAGCTGCCACGATCTTCAACACTCCCTCTCAGCTAGGGAGGATACTTCCAGCTGCTTAAGTCATATCACCTCATCGTGATGTCTGATATCGCCTCAATGTGATATCAACCATAATGGCTACAACCATGCTATGGTGAATAAAGAAATATCACCTCATCGTGATATTGGATATCGCCTCAACACGATATCTACCATAATGGCTACAACCAAACTATGGTAAAAGATATATATCACCTCAATGTGATATTGGATATCGCTTCAACACGATATCTACCATAATGGCTACAACCATACTATGATAAAAGATATATATCACCTCAACGTGATATTGGATATCGCCTCAACACGATATCTACCATAATGGCTACAACCATACTATGGTAAAAGATATATATCACCTCAACGTGATATTGGATATCGCCTCAACACGATATCTACCATAATGGCTACAACCAAACTATGGTAAAAGATATATATCACCTCAACGTGATATTGGATATCGCCTCAACACGATATCTACCATAATGGCTACAACCATACTATGGTAAAAGATAGAAAGGATCACTGATACTGAGACTCTTTCTCAGTCAAGGCTGGATTCTCCACCATACCAAGCTTATCTCGAAAGTATACAAACTTTATCCTGGAGAGAGGCTTGGTGAGAATATCTGCCGTCTGCTCATCAGTGCTGATGTATTTCAACTGTACAGCCTTTCGCAGTACCATATCTCTGATGTAGTGGTACTTGATCTCAACATGCTTTGTTCTGTCATGAAACACGGGACAGAAAGCTTCGCAACTCTGATTACAATGGATGATGGGCTCCATTGATTTTCCAAAACAATCACGAAGACTGCTTCCCGAGTTGCCATACAAGCTGCAATGTACTCGGCCTCAGTGTACTCAATGCTACAGATATTTGCTTCTGTGCACCAAAATAGCGAAGAATATCACACATATCCAACTGTCACGCAAGTATCTCAAGATATGTTTAGCTGCAACAAGATGTATCTGTCTCGGATCACACATAAACTGGCTAAGTGCACTCACTGCATAGCAAATATCAGGTCTAGTGTTGACCAGATACATCAGAGACCCAATCAACTGTCTATACAATGTAGGATCCACCAAGTCTGAATTAGCTGCAGCCTCCTTCAACTTATGAAGATTGGTCTCCATTGGTGTAGACATGGATTTGCAATCCATCATGCCAAATCTCTTAAGTATATCAATGGTGTACTTTCCTTGACTTAGAATCATCTCATCTGGTTTCTGCCAGACTTCTAAACCAAGAAAGTAATGCATGAGCCCAAGGTCCTTCATCTCAAATTCTAAAGTCAACTCCTTCTTGCACTCGAGAATCAGGTGATCTTCTCCAGTAAGGATCAAATCATCAACATATAAAACCAATATTAGTGCATCACCATTGATTACTTTGAAATAGAGATTTGAATCAGCATCATTCTTCAGGAAGCCCAAACTAGATAGGTACCGATCAATCCTTTCGTACCAAGCACGAGGAGCCTGCTTAAGACCATACAAGGCCTTCTTCAGCTTACACACATGTGACTCCTTCTCATGAACTTCAAAACCATCAGGTTGCTCAATGTAAACTTCTTCCTCAATTACGCCATTGAGAAATGTTGTCTTCACATCCATCTGATGAATCTTCCATCCTTTCGATGCAGCAATGGCAATGATGGTTCTGACAGAAGTGTAACGGGCAACAGGAGCAAATGTTTCTTCGTAATCAACTCCCTCTTTCTGAGAAAACCCTCGAGCTACAAATCTTGCCTTGTACTTCTCAATGCTCCCATCTGCAGCATGCTTGATTTTGAAGAGCCATTTCGAAGATACCACTGATTTGCTCTTAGGTCTAGGAACAATATCCCAAACATCATTCTTCAGAATTGATTGATACTCCTCTGCCATTGCATCTCTCCAAACCTGATGACTGAATGCTTCTTCAACACATGAAGGTTCTGAATCAATAATCTGACTCATTAAGACAACATAATTGAAGAACTTATGAGGCCTTTTACTTTCTCTAAATGTGCCTCTAGGGGCTGCAAAACTTTCTGCCTCTTGCATAGTACGCCTAGCCCATAGAGGTCTCTTTCTTCCAATGACAATGTCAGTAGGCCCATCAGTAGGCTCCAAGGGTTCAACAGGATCAGCATCTTCTTTTGGTTCAACAGTCTCCCTCTGAAACTCAGGAGCATGGTCAACTTCCATATCCTGAGGAGACTCTTCGTTACTGATCTCCATGTGAGTGCCCTTGGATCTCCTAAATGCAATGTCTTCCTCAAAAGTAACATCCCTACTGATCTCAATCAACTTTTGTCCTGGAATGTAGATTTTGTAGGCTTTAGATGTCTCACTGTAGCCCACAAAGATGCCCTTCTTGCCAGAGGGCTCCAACTTAGTTCTCTTCTCCTTCGGAACATGGATATAGACAGGACATCCAAAGATTCTTAAGTGACTAACTTCAGGCTTCTTCCCTGTGAAGGCTTCTTCCGGAGTTATATTCTCCAAAACCTTGTGAGGACTTCTGTTCTGCACATACACAGCTGTCCTGGAAGCTTCTGCCCATAAGAAAGTCTGTAAATCTTGATCATGAATCATGGCCTTTGCTGCTTCCATGATTGTCCTGTTCTTTCTTTCTGCAACACCATTCTGCTGAGGATTATAGGGAACACTGAACTCCCTCTTAATCCCTGCATCTGTACAAAAGTCTAGAAAACTGCTAGAGGTGTATTCACCACCATTGTCAGATCTAAGGACCTTAATTCTTTTACCAGAAAGGTTTTCTACTAAGGCTTTAAACTCCTTAAATCTAGCTAATACTTCCTCAGACTCTTTAGACCTCAAGAAATAAATCCAAGTTTTCCTAGAGTGATCATCAATAAACAGTACATAATACAAAAATCCGCTTGAAGAAGGAACAGACATAGGACCACATAAATCTGAATGGATGAGATCTAAAATACTCTTAGATCTACTTTCACTACTATGAAAAGAGGCTTTTACGTTCTTACCTAGAGCGCAACCCTTGCAAGTGCCTTCATGCTCCTTGTCGAACTTGGGTAGACCTGTCACCATCTTTTCCATAATAGGCAAAGCACGAAAGTGTAGATGCCCCAATCTTCGATGCCAAAGATCACATAGAGAAGAAGTATCATGAACCAAGGCTTGTAGAGGACGAGTGCAAACCCTGTAGAGACTTTCATGTCTCACTCCAATAACTCGAGCATCTTTGAAACTAGAGTTCTCCATCCATACAAGAACTTTGCCTTTTGAGAAGGCAATTTGATATCCTTTATCTTCTAGGGCTGAAATAGAGATGAGATTGCGCTTGATCCCCGGAACATAAAGAACATTGCTCAACTGAAGTGTGATACCTGAATCCAAATGGAGAGTAGAGGTCCCAATCCCTTTCACGGTGTAGCTAGCATCATCTCCAATGATAACTTGTTCCAAAGAGTCTTTCTTCACCAAATTTGATAAGTACTCCTTGAATCCGGTGATGTGACGAGAAGCCCCACTGTCAATCAACCATGTGTTGGTATCGGTGGCAACATTGCATGACAAGGCTGAGCAAAACAGATATTCATCCTTCTGAGGAGAAACATTCTCTACATCTGCAACAGAGGCTTGATGCTTAGATCTATCAGGGCAATGTTTAGCAAAATGACCAAACTTGTCACACCTAAAACATTGAATTTTAGACAAATCTCGCTTCTTCTTGGGAGGGGAAGCAACATCATTTTCTTTATCACGATTCCTCTTGAAGTGACCCTTCTTCCCACCTTTTCCTTTCTTCTTCGAAGCTTGGGCTGCAAGAACATGGATTTCTTGATTAGAAGAACTTGGGCCAACACCTCTAGCCATCAACCTCGATTCCTCTTGGATGCAGTCAGCCCTCAAACGATCAAATTTCGGAAGTTTAGACCTTGCACTAATTCCTTGAATATAGGACTCCCAAGATAATGGCAAACCATTGAGTGCAAGCATTGTCAAATCTTTATCTTCAACCATATGACCAATAGTGGAGAGCTGATCTCTCAAATCTGCAATCCTCATGAAGTAGGCGATCACGGTCTCTCCTTTTGACATCTTCACATGATGAAGTTGTTGCTTCAGCGCAAGAGCCCGGCTAGTGTTGTTGATTTCATACATTTCTTCCAAAGACTTGAACATCTCCCTTGCAGTCTTCATCTTAGAGATGATAGGAACAATGTGATCCTTTATGGAATCAACCAGCAACTTCTTTGCTTTGATATCTTTCTTCCTCCATTGCAGCTTCTCTTCTTCCGCTTCAGGTTCGGGAACCTTGGTCTTTGCAAATTCAACCAAATCATTCTCCTCTAATGTAAGCATGGTTCGGAATCTCCATGAAGTATAGTTAGAAGCTCCATCGAGTCTATCCTCGATCTTCAATCCGTTCACCATCTTAATGATGTGAAGATAGACAAGAACCTTCAATAGATAAGAATAATGCTGTGAAGGCACAAATCTAACCACGATCTTTCTTCACACCCGCTCTGATACCATGTTAAATTTAGTGATCAGATAAGTGCACAGAAAATTAATTCAAAATCAGACACAATAACACAGCATGTACCCTGGGAAAACCCTCCACTTGAGGGAGAAAAACCCAGCAACTAATGTCTCTTATATATATATTAACAATGGCAACCAAACTCTTTACAATGAGGCCAATCACAAGGCCAATATCCAGCATCAACTCTAGATGCAATAACAGATGATAATCTGCTCTTCCTTATAATCTAAATCTGCACTTAGAGAAATTCGCAATCTGCTCTTGAAGGAATTCGCACTTGAATGAGGAATAATTCGGACTTGCTTGATAGATCGATGTGATATGAATAAGTTAGATCTCCTTATATAGATGACAATAGAAACAATCAAAGGATGTAACCTTTCAATAATGCAAAGTCGGCCTCATAAAAAATACGTCTTTTTTTATTAACAAAAAAGTCGGCCTCTTAAAAATCGCGCCTCCTCATTATTAAAATCATATCTCTTTAAAAAATGCATCTTTTATCAAAGGGAATGTCTCTTCATTAAAACGCATAAAATAATTAAATAGACAAAGGCTATATTTAATTATTGTCTTCATGCGTATTGTGCTGGAGAGTATTCGCCTGAAGCTGCCACGATCTTCAACAGTTGTTGCGATTCAAATCTGTGATCTCATATTGATTCTAATTCTGAATATAATCTTGGTTCTCCCCATTGATTGCTATGTGATTGCTAGTAATTGTGTGAAGTTTCCGTTTTAGTTCACTGTTCGGTTATTTGTACGAGTTTCCAGATTACTTCTGAGTTGACACTTCATTCTTATAAACAAAATCAGAGTTCGTTCTCTTACAAAAGTGGCCCAACCAACTGTTATCCTGATCAACCTTAATTTCTTCATTGACATTGGAATTGCAATGACAACAAATTCAAATGGTGTAGGAAGATTGGCAAGGCTCAATTTTCTTCCGAAGCTCTGCCACAATGTCAAAGCCCAATGCACAAAAGTAAAACAACATATATTGGTAGTGTGCAAAGTCCTTTTCCCATGTAAGGCAGGTCTCATACACAATGTCTAGTGCATTAAAGAGGCCAAGAACAAATCAATCCATTAAACTTGACTACTGGTATCACTGCAGGGTCCCTGAGTTGACTCTAGTCAACTCAGTTTAGGATCTTAGGGTAATACCAAAGTTATCATATGCACACCAACAGGTGGCAATTTGATCATCACCATTTAATGAGTTAAGAGAGCTTCTAGATGTTAAAAGAACTGCACACAGTTTTATCCAGAAGCTCTCTTAACTCATTACCATGGACTCTGGAAAATCATGTCTGTTGTTCATCATCAATTAGTTTTTTCTTCTAAAAAGTAACATGATGAAAAGAAAATACATCCATACTGCTGTAAAGAAGGGTAAACATTTTCCTACAAGAACTTTGGGGCTCTATTTAATGACACCGAACTCTGTTTTGATATCTCCCATATCCTTCTATAATTATAAATTAAAGAGTTTATATTCATAATTTCCAATATTTCAAATTCCTATCTTTGGTTCAATGGAACAAATAGATGATGAGTAAGAGACAACCACCAATTGCCTTGTCAAGCACGGTGGCTTAATAAATGGCATGTAAATAGGTTGACTGTTTTCAAATTATGTTACAACTTGCAAGGCTAAGAATAAATAATTTGGTGATCATTCAAAATAATAGCAAGATGCAGTCATGCTTATATATATATATCTTACGATGATTAAATATATTGAAATCCAACATCACTATTCGAAACAACTTGTCGAATCTGGTTAGATATGTTCAGAAAAAATAACTTACAGAAAACAGTTGCACATGGCACTGACAAAAGGCATAAATTCAAAAAAAAATGAATGGTGTCCACAAACTATAAAAAATGATTAGAATCCATTAGAAAATCGGAAATCCCAAAGCTGTGTCAACTTTGTGAAGCTAAATAAGAGAAACATTAGACAGCAGACACAGGTCAAGAAATTGGTATGTTTTCTCTTAGAAATTAATTAATTTCTATTTATTAGCACTTAACAGATTTTAGAAGTTATGGAAACAAAATACAGTATACAAATTCCTTTACTTGAAAACTGGACTCCGTCTTTTCTCTTTTCCTGGTTCAAGACCACTCTGCTTTTGCAGCAGAGTGTACCATAGCACTGCACGCAGATTTTGCAGAAGCAGTGTCAAGCACAGAATCTATTTCTTGGACTAGTACTTTTCTTTCATTTTCAAAAGCAAATTCATGATGTATCTTGTTGTTTTATATGAACATCAATTTGATAAAGTATTTATGTCCTGCATCTTTTCTGCAGGTCATTAATTTATACAACTAGCATTACAAAAATTGGCAAGATAATGCAACCAATTTTTTTTCATTGACCTTGGCCATTCTTGTCCAGTTATAGAAGAAAAGAGGATTAATTTTAAGGCAATTCCCGTAGGTTATTCATAGAATATGCGTGGGACAACTTTACTTTAAAAATAGCAGCAGTTGCTGCTAGCATGATGCTGAAGAGTAGGAAGGCTGTAAATTTCAACAATTTTCCAAAACGGATCGAACAGCAGAAGAGTCATAAATAATTGCAGGATACAATTATTCATAGATCTAAAAAACATTTCGTCAGCACTGAGATTTTAGAATCAAAAAATCCGCCAAATTTGGCATCAAAAATATTGGTCAACCTTAAACAGGTCTAACAAATTTCCAGTGATCAAGCTTTTTATTGAACCACTCAAGGAATACGTCATGAATCGTGGCTAAATTTCATGATTCTAGCCAAACTTTACCTTTCTGACTCCACAAAACATATTGACAGCAGGTTCTCTCTACAAATTTTAATCTTCTAATCAACAGATTCTCTTTTAAATTTTAACTTTTATTGGCGACAGATCCTCTCTAAAAGTTCATAATTTGACTCAAAAATCCAAACTCTTAAAATTCGACGATATTTGAAAGAAAAAACCTCTAATAAAAAATCACAAACAACATACACACCGAAGTAGCAGCTTTAGGGAAGGAAATTTTAGTCAAAGGCAAGCGTTTAAAGAGCCTACTGTTTTAGCAATGACAGCACCCCATCCTTCGTCAAAAGCCCGTTTCATGACAGTGTAATTTGTACCAGGTGGCCCGGAGCCAATGACGAAGGGATTCGGCAGGTGTAGGCCATTGACATTAACGCTTAAATCGGGCTCGCTATTACTCTGCGAAGCTCGGATCGTCAACCCTTTTCTTCTTCCATGCCCGAAAGCGGGTGTGATTTTTGTTTTACTAGCCACGCCACAACTCCTTGTTCCTCCATTAATTTTCTGTACATTCAAACCCATCCCTGCCATTGCAACACCCCACTTTTCTGTCAAATCTACACCGAGCCCAAAGCCAAATACAGTAAACCAAATCTTAACCTCCTCGCTTTTTGTGATTCGAATCTTCAAAAAGCAGATAAAGTAGGCAAGCGAATGAATTGAACACGTCGCAGTCTCTGTCAATTAAGGGGGATCTGTTGGAAACTTGGAACTGTATACAAGTTAATCAAAGATAGGGCCCCGCTAGGTGTTTGTTCTTCCGTTGGGCACAGAGGTCAGGCGCCGGCGCCGGCGCCGGCGCCGGCGCCGACTATTTCCCGATTAGATCGACCCAGACAATTACCCAGAAATTTGTGAATGCTCACACCACCATCGTTATCTCGCCAAATTATAAATGCATGAGTTTTTGCCGTACGGGAAATCTAGATCATAGATAATCTTAAAAATACGGCATCGCATTCTACTGCTTCATGTGGAGATCAGTCTTGTAAGGGAAACAAATCATGCACGTTCCCTTAATAAATGGCATCTAAATTTTTAGCCTCTTAAAATTAGAGCTGATGATTTTAAATTATTTTTTTATTAGTAGTTTATTTGGTTTGAGATTCACATTATCAAATATGATGTCACATTAGAATGCTTTTTGTTGAGATGTATGAGAAGACCAAAATAATAGAGGGATAGTTGTGTAGGAAGTCAAGTCTTGTTGGGACATTCATGTGGCATCACATGATTTGCTAATCTTTTAGATCTAGAGAATACATTTCATTCAAACATTAGAATGTTTTTTTGTTGAAATGAAATATTTTAATAATGTCCACGAACAGCACAAGACAGCGAGCGAAAAGAAAAGACCCTAAACAGTTTGAGGTCAGCCCTATGACAGTGAATTTTGATGATGTAGTTTGCCAATTTGACCAACGTTTCCTCCCCGAACAAGGTATTAAATTATCAACTTGTAAGGTGTCCTCATAACTAGCTCGAATATCTTTATACATTGAGCACTCCATAACAAAGTACCACTTTGTCTCCACCAATCCCATGTCACAAAATCAACATATTCTTTTTTGCCACTCTTCTTTAGGAACCATCCATCTACTTGTTTCACATTTAAGATGATGTGAGCTAGTACGAAGCTAAGCTATCAACATCTTTGCTCTTCATTTAATATTTGCTCCTATATAGGCCTTTTCTTCATGGTCCCCCTTGGGATTAAATTCTTTGATATAGTAATTTTTTTTTCACCCTGATTGTTTTGTCCATATAGCATTTTTGAATTTTTGTTTCATATATTTTTTTTTCTTCATTTGTACTTGGACAATCATGCATATTCACACCCCACTTTTCCATCCATTTTTTGTTTTGTTTCATCCATGTATTATTTCTTCTATCCAACTCTTCTTCTACAATTAGCTTAGGCCAACGATGGTTCTCCATATTTTGTACCTTCTATAGGTAACTTAGTAACTAAATCATCGTTGAAGCTTCCAAGGGGAAGGTGCATGTCTCTGCCAATAAAATCTCATAAGGTATAACAGTTTTGAGTTTAAGGTTGTTAAAAATTAGATGTTTTTGAATTATTTCCACTTGCCTCCATTTTTTATCTCACATGTTGCTACCCCAAATTTCACACCCATATAGAACCACTAGGGTCACAAGTAAGCCAAACAACATTCTCTTGGTTTTCCAATCCCACAATTCAGCATTTCTACACCTATTTTGTAGAGAGTAAAGTGCTTTCCAACTCCCTTGAATTCTTTTTGCTCTACAAGTTTCCCAACTGAGCTTGTAGTGAAAATCCAGCCCAAGGTGTTTGTATTCATCCACAATTTCCAATAGTTTGCCTTCAAAGATAAAGCTATTTTGTTGATTTTTCCTTCGTAGAGAGAAGATCATTATTTTAGTTTTACTAGTATTCACTTGCATCCCAACTTCCTTACAAAAGGATTCAAGAGCTTTCAAATGTTTTCTTAGCTCATGAGTTGTCTTAGCGATTAGAATAAGATCATCAGCATACAAGAGCAATTTTATTACATAATTGGCCAATTGAAGACCTTCCCCACCAACTTTGTTTATCCACTCTTCCAGCTTGTCAATGTAAAGCCCAAATAACGTTGGGGAAAGCGGGCAGCCTTGCTCGACCCTAATGTTGTTGCCAAAGCACTCAAACATACCTTCGTTGGTTTTGATTTTAGCTCTAACCTGCTCATACAACCTATGAACAGTCGCCCTAAGCACCTTTGGGACTCCCAGTTCCTCCATTCTATTCCACAACTTGTCTCGTGGCACTGTGTCAAAGGATTTTTTAAAGTCTACAAAGCAACAAAAGGCCTCCTCCCCTTGAACATTCCATATTTTTTCAATCAAAAATCTAAGAGTAATATCGTGATCAATAGTGGAATGCTTCGGTCTAAAGCCAGCCTGACCCTCTACTCTTTTGCCCTCTTTCTTAGCCCAACTACTAATTCTGCACTCCATCATGCTTCCAAAAAGTTCTCCAAGAAGCAGATTAATCATAATAGTGCGGTAGTTTGATGGGTTATTGGTGTCCCCACTTTTGTATAATGGAATAACAACACTAGTTGTCCACCCTTCCGGAAAGCCCTCTTGGATAATCCTATCGAAGATTCCCTTGATGCAAGGGGAAAGGACCTCAATACCCCATTTTAAGAATTCTACTTGCAGCTCATCAATATCTTGTGTTTTTCCCCCAACCAACCTTTTTATGCCTTGATCGATATCTTCGATGGTGAAAAGTTCAGTGTTAGTCTTGATTGTAGGAGGTCCATGTTTATCTTGTTCCCGCTCATACAGTAACTATGCATATTCCAATCATTGAGAGCCTGTGATATTGTTTTCCACTTCTTTTCTTTTTTGTTGTAGCTCCTTCCAAAATTTCTTAGGGTTATTCTTTCCAAGGGCAATTAGCTCCAGCCTTCTTGTGCTCACATATTTTTCTTTTTTGTTTTGTATCATCTTTTTATAATCTTTCTCGTTTTTTTTGGTCCTTCCACCATCAGGAAGTTTTCTTTTTGTTATCTTGCACTCTTCATCGAACAATGGGTTTTTTGGGAAAGTAGTTGTAATTGCGCTCTTAAGCCTAGCCCTCTTACACTCATTCAAAGCCTTGTGAACAATGGAGATCAGCATGATCATGTTTATAGTGTGATGCCCTATGTTGGCTAATTTCCTTTCATACTCCCTGAAAAGACTTTTGAGGGCGACCTTGAAAACTTCTTGATTGTCCTGGTTCATGATGATTCTACCTTGCGAAGGAACTTTCTTTTTGTTGATATGAATCTGCCCCCCTTGTTGCATGTCAATGTGGGTGTCAAGATTTACATATATTGGATTATGGTATGATTTCAGCTCTAAAGGACACTTTCCAATCACTAATTCCTTTATCTTTGACATGTAAACATGTGAGCATATGACATAATCAACCACACTTTTCCTGTTGTATGTTTTGCAGGTGATGTTTCTTGAGTTCATCCATGTCCTCATACCATTGCAAATGACCAAGTTGAATAAACTGAATAGCCCCAACAACTTAGCCCCGTAGTGTGTGACATTGTGCTTACTATCTTGGGAGTTCCTTTCCCACAGATGTTGGTCCTCTTCCTCTAGCCATAGTGGATTAGCTTTCTCCTTGTCCTTGCTTTTCAAGTTGAGAGCTTGTGTGTTTGTTGTCCTTGCATTAAAATCCCCTATTAAAATAATTTGTCCCATGCCATTATAGACTAAAATGTCTTTTTAAGCGTAGCAAAAGGATCCTTGCAGTCAAGGTTCATTTTCTTGTAAGAATTGGAGCCTTTTGGAGCGAAATAGTAGGTTGCCACTCTTATGATAGTCTATTTTTTTGTTATTTTAAACCATACATGTTGTTTGTTTGGGTCTTCTTTCTCGACTTGAATGCTATTGTACCATGTTTCTTTGATTAGGACTGCAACTCCACCATGCCCTTTGCCACTATATGTTCTCTCATTCCAAATGGAAGCTTTTTTATATCCTTCAAAATTTGGGATCTTGCAGCCATCGTGCTCATGAGTCTTCATAAGAATGATGATGTATTTTCCTTCTACAATGGGCCCTAAACCAAGTCCTCTTCTCCTTGGGTAACCTCTACAATTCCAACTTACCATTGACAACTGATCTTTGGGGGCCTCGAGTTCCTATTTTTGGTGTGTAATTTTGTCACTAACTTGAGCTTTTCCATTTTGTAACCAAGCCCATTTTCCTTCATTCCTTGTTGCCTTTACTTTTTCCCACTCTTTACACCTTTCTTCTTGTTGTACTATTGTTAAGTCCCCATCAAGGTATATTTGAGTACCTTTAAGGAACTTTGTGTTCCTTAGCAGCTTGTTCTTATCTTCAATGTTCGCCAAAGTGACCCTTACATGCCTACTCTTGCCATCTTTCACCCATTTTCCAATTTTGTTTGCTTGTTGAATGACTCTCGTCCATTGTAAATCATCCTTGAAAATATCCTTTGCTAGCTCTTTTGTGGTTTCTTTCTCACCATAGTCCTTTAGCCCTTTAACAATGACATTCACAGCCCTGACATTTATGTCATTCTCTTCTCTTATTTTCCTTCAAACTTGCTTTTCTATGAGGTCCCTTTGTGTGCCCAAAGGACCTTTCACTACTTGACCCCAGCTTTTGGCCTCCTCTAATTGATCCCTTAGCTGGTTTTCTTTTATCTTCACGTTGTCTAAAACTAATTACATCTCCTAATTAGAACTTGCCTTATTGAAATCAGTTCTTGCTCTCCTTTTGACATGGATATTTGAAGTTTACTTATTTCTTCTTTGAGAAATGTGTTCTCCCTTGATAATTGCCAATTGGCATCCATGAACTCCTTCATTTTGGTGTCTTCATAAAGCCCCCTTGCCTCTAATAATTGGAGCCTATTTTTCATGGTCATTAGCTCAATGACATACAATTCAGAGGACCACATTAGTGGTGTTGTGGTGGGACTATATGACTCAAAAGGTTTACTCTCACCCCCTTCTACCTTGCCTGCTGAAATGTTTACCTCTTCGCATTGGTTCAAGACTAAGACTGGGTGAGATGTTTGGTACACTTTTTCTTTTCCTTTGTATTCCACTTTTTTTACTTGCTAGATTTCAACAATGTTTGATAAGCACTTATGCTCTAGCCTTGGTAGAATTACAGTGAATTTCCCTCTCTTTGAAAACTTTACCTATTGAGTTTTCCTACATTTTAAAATCCCCTTGTACTATTTTGCATTTACATACACATCCCTCCCTTGTGTTTGACTCGTTATCCTATGGATAGCCCATCACACATGCTCCCCATGTGTTATTTGCTATCCTTGAGAAGTGGGGGTTGGGAAACAAGGCCGCAATTAAGGGCTCCCTTGGGAGGTGTGCTAGGGATTTAAAAGGGATTAGAGAACTCCCTAGATCTAAAAATTCGGACATAGCCCCTTGGGGATATGTATCACCATTTATGCTTTTGAATGCTTCAATAGCTACTGTGTTGCCTTCCACTGCCTCACCTATTATTATCTACTTTGGTATGTTGTTAGACTCTGTTGACAAAGTAATCTTGTTTCATTCGCCCAATATTTCAGCCTGCTTTGGTATGCTAATAGTATTAGTTGACCCTCGAAACCCATGTTCGTTACCCCTGAAGTTGTCATACCATCCCTGTTTTCAGTGTGCTCATTCATTAGAAACCCTTATAGATTGGCGTGTGTATTTGGGAAAAAGCTACCCTTTCTATTTTATATATGTTTGTTCTTGGTGTGATAGATACTTTGTTTTGATGCTAGACGAGAAAAGAAGACAAAGAAACTGAAAAAGACAGAGGTGGTGCACACCTGTTCCTACTATTGTGATGCCTTTCAAAGAAGTTGTGTTGTTGCCTCTTGTTTAAAAATTATTTGGGCCCACGCGGTCGTGCCTTCCTATTCAACCTTTGTGCCTGACCCTCGTGCTTCAGCAAAACCTTGTCATATTTTACCACAAACTCTTATTGAGATGTATGAGAGGACCAAAACAATAGAGGGATAGTTGTGTATGAAGTCAAGTTTTGTTGGTGTATCCATGTGGCATCACATGATTTGTTATCTTTTAGATCTAAAGAATACATTTCATTCAATTAGAGTACTAGTGATCAACACTAACAACTTAAAAGTCACAAGTACTAGTATTATATTATTAAAAATAAAGGCATTAAATCAACAAATGTTATCATCTCTATTGGAACGTGCTCAACTACTATCCTCCCTTATGAACTAATTGGCCTCAAATTTTGTTACAAATTACAAGGCTAAGATTGAATGATTTGGTAATAATTATATATAATAACAAGAATATGATCATTATTGCCACAAAAACTTATTGACTTAGTCAATTTATTATTTTATTCTTTATTTTGATGATGAGTACACTATTTTCTCAACCTTTTCCTCTTTGAATAGACTATGTAAAGAAGTCACCACTAAAGTATCCATATAGTTGGTAGAATGTCTCTATAAGTTTTGCACTCCATAATAAAGTGTTTCTTTGACTCAAGTGTCTTGGTTGTGTAAAAACACATACCCTCTATTCCTATTTTTCTTTTGATCTCTTCCATCTATTTTTTTACATTGAAGATTATTTGAATTAGCCCTCAATTGCATTTTGAGAATATTTTAATTTCAAGTGATATTTGTCCCTAAATAAGTCTTTTATTAGTGATCAAATACAAGGTTAAATTCATCCAAATAATGTTTTTTGGCCCCCAAGTCCTTTTATTCCATATTCATGCATAATTTATCCATAACAAATGACTTTATATCTTTATTATTATTTGGACATGCATTCAAGTTGATATTACACGTGCTCATTCATTTGTTGTTTTCTTTCATCCAAGTGTTAACTTCTTTCATTCAAGAATTCTTTAGTGACAATTAGGGTGGGATCCCATGGAGGGGGGCTTCCTAAAAACATTCAATGTGTGTTGCTAAGATGTTTTAGGATTATTTTAAAAGCGGGTGGTCCAATGAATTTTGTAGTATATTTTAAGCTTAAAAGTTTAAGCTCTCAAATTTATGGATGCTAGGGGTCTCATGAATTTTATTACTTTACATATTCAATTCAACAAAGTAAATAAATATAAAAAAAATTGGTGGAATTTTTAAAACATTGTACAATTGACAAGTGGCAAAAAAAATCATAAGATGGTGGGGCAAATTCTAGTCACACCCCTTTTGCAGACACTTTAATTTTTGAACTAAAAAGTAGGGGTTGTTATTGTTGAGGAAAATATTCTAATTAATCCTGTAGCATTTTATTTTTCACTTCATGGGATCCCCTACTCCTTCAAAATAGATCTTGAAGCCCTCCCATGGGACCCCATCCTTATAGGCCATCTATGTTTTTTAAATATCCTAAGAGATCCTACACTTTGTACTTTGCTTCAGTGTGGTTCTTCAATAGTTATCAAGTTAACGAGGTGCAAAAGAAAATCAGACGTTTTTTGTGGTCAGATGGGAAAGGAAAAAGGAAGGAACATGTTAATTGGAATTGGTGTTGTTTAGATAAGTCCCATGGTGGCTTGGGTCTTAAGGATTTAAAGAAACATGGTGTTGCCTTGGTTGCTAAGTGGGTCCTTAAGGCCCTTTTTGGGGATGAACCTTGGAAAGTTCTGGTAAGGAGTAACATTTCTAGGGGAGTCCTCAAATTGGCAAAGTCTTGGAAGTCACTACCCTTCAGTGATTTTCTTATCTTCAAGTTTCCAATATTTCCTACAGGTTCAGTAGTCTTCAAAAGTATCTGGAGAGTTTGGAAGTTAATTATAAGTAACTTCACCACTCCTCTTTTAATTGGTCTTAATAGTAACCTGATTCACCCCAATAGATCCATATGGTGGAATCTTGACCATAATGGCAAGCCCTTGGCCTTGTCGCAAGGGTGCTAGCCCAAGAAATGGAATATGGCTGGCATTCAGACCTTCAACAATATTATTAGGGGTGGGAGTTTGATCTATTGGGAGCAATTAAAATAGGAGTTTGGTATTCCACATACCAACTTTAGAATTCATTATGTGATTAGAGATTATTGTAAAGATTGGATTCATAACATTAATGCTAATAATTAGAATGATAAGTCAATTGAGTTCTTATGGAAAGGTTTTCTCTCTCTTCAAGAGGTGAAAACTAAAATTATGTACAAAGAAATTAATAACTCCAATGTTCCCTTGGATCACTTGAATAAAGTTTGGAAGACCAATCTTGAAGTTAAGGAGTGGCAAAAGATATTTTGTTTGTTGTGGCATAATGTGGTTGATGTAAAACAAGCTTTTTTCAGATGGTTGGTTCTATTGCAAAAATTTCAATTTAAAGTAAATAATGTTGACATTGATGTGTGCAATATTTGCAGGGTCCCAGAAACTATGCAACACATTTTGTTTGATTGTCTTTTTGCAAATGAAATGTAGAATTTGTTCTATTGTAATTTGGGGGGTAATGGGAAAATTAACTGGAAGGAGGTTCTTTTGGGGAATGGTAAAAAGATTAATAATGATTTTCTTTTGTTCTGGTTTTCCTTATCCACTAAAATTATGTGGTGTTTATGGAAGGCAAGAAATGAGGACAGGTACAATGGGGTTCAAAGGGCATTTATTGAGTCACATAAAAGACTCACGCTCTTCAATGTTGCAATGCAGGTTGTAGATAACTTGGAAATAGCTTAGAACAAGTTCCTAAAGCCGCTAAGAGATGGAATGGTGCTTATTCATCAAAGAGGATTTAGATTTAGTCATTCATGGCAACAGGGGCAGCCCAATCTTACAATTTTCATGGAACACTTGAAGCTTTCAAAAAGGCTTTCAATGAGAAGGCTAATGTAGGAAGAAACAATATGGAGGAAAAAGGCCTGAGGTTGTACATAAACATGAATTTTTAAGTTGAGGAAGTTCTTTCAAATGATAAATTAGAAGCATCCAACTCCTTGGTCAATCAGGGGCCCTTAGGTGACCGTAGTGAAAGCATAAATTTTGGTGCTAGCAGCTAACCTTTGTCATGTTATAGTCATCCTTTTGTAGCCTTGTAATTATCCATACCTTGTCTTATCTATATTATGTCATTGTTTATGATATAAATTATTGTATTATCTATTTATGTCGTTGTTTATGACAAAAAACTATTGTCTAGCTAATTGATTATCTAGTCTAGGTGGAGTTTTTGGCAGTTTGTATATGTCTATACTAGTGCTTCTTACTATATGTTGATACTATGGCACCATCCACATTGTAAATTTTTTGTTCATTCTATTATTAATACAAAAAAATATCCTAAGAGATGAACCATAGAAACTACCTCAAATGGAGGGTACTTGTTTCTATTATAATAATTTTGTGGAAAATTGAAGCTTTTAATTTGAATTTGCTTGTAATCAAGTGCTTTTGAATCCTCTCTATTTCCCTCCTTTTTTATTTCAAATGAGTTACTACCCCACACTTCACACCCATAAAACACCATTAGGATTACTAATAGCCTAAATAAAACCCAAATAGTTTTCCAATCTTGTCTCTCAACCTCTCTTCTTTTATTTTGTAAAGAAAAAGATCCCTCCAACCTCCCAAGATTCTCTTCTTGCTACAAGTTTCCCAACTAAGGTTTTTGTTGAATTTTATCCCAAGATATTTGCACTATGTTACTTCTTTGAAGACCCCCCTCAAAATAAAACTTGCGCTATTTTTTCATTTTTATTGGAGAATATCAAGGTCTTGGTCTTTTTGGTGTTTACTTGGATAGCCACCTCCTTAAAGTGGTTTAAGACCCCTAAGTTCTCTTTCAACCCTTGAGTGGGTCTAGTGTTCAAAAACAAGATCATCTACATATAAAAGAAGCATCATAATATATTATCCTAAATGAGCATTGTCCCCTTGTAGATTTATTCATTCTTCTAATTTGTTGATATATAAACCAAGCAAGGTTGGAGATAGAAGTGATCCTTTCTTAGCTCCAATGTCACTCCTAAAGTGTTTTGAAAGGTCTACTTGAATTCTAATTTTCACTCACCCCTCATAAATCTATGAATATTTTCTCTATACTACTTTAGAATTTCTTGATCCTCTATTTTGCTCCATATTTTACTTCTAGGTAGTGTGTTTAAAGCTTTCTTAAAATTCACAAAACAACAATAAGCTTCATATTTTTTGTTTCAATCATTATTGAGCATTTTAGTTTGAAACTCCCTTTCCCTTTCACTCTCTTATCTTTCTCTTTCACTCACTCATTGATTCTATTCTCTACCATGCTTCTAAACAAATTTACAAACAATGGGTGGATCATGATTATTTTGTAGTTAGATGGATTGTCTACATCTCCACTCTTGAAGAGAGGAGAGGTATTTCTAAACTAGTTGTACAAACTCCTGGAAAGCCATGCTGAATGATATTGTTGAATATTTTCTTAATTTCATAGAATAGGTTTTTATTCCCCATTTTAGCTATTGTGGGTGTAGCTCATCTATGTCACAAGCCTTGCCTAAACATGGCTTCTTAGTACTTTAACCTCTTATAAAATGAATAACTATGTTGTTGTTTACTATGGAAGGGGCCACTTACTGTAATTATTTTTCATAAAATTTATTTGCATATTCTAGTCATTAGGTAGTCATATGTATTTCTTTTGTTTATTTTTTCTCTATTGAAGTTCCATCAAAAACAATTTTATATTGTCCTTCCCACTTGATATATTAGTTTTTCTCTCCTTGTTCTCATGAACTTCTTTCTTTATTTTATTATCTATTTGTACATGTATGTGTTTGTGTCCTCTCTACCTAGTTATTGTAGAGCTCTCCTTGTAGCCTTGCAATATTCATCATACCATCCATTTATTAGAAAGATGTTTATTTTTTCTTCTTGTTTTTTCCTCTTTAACATGTTTTTAATGTCTATTGAATTATGTTTGTCAATTGATAAATTTTGAAACCTTGTAATTTTGTTCCTCTTTCCTCTTCCTAGGTTATTCGCTTTATTGCTCCTTAAAGATGAATAATTATTTTGTGCTAGAAGAAGGTTTCCCTTTGTTAATGGTTGTTGATTGGTTTCAACTTTTACTATTTATTAATTTATTTCTTATGATGATAGTTTATAATCATTGTGCTATAGTATATTTTAGCTTCATTGGAGAATCTTTAACCATAACCTCTATTATATTCTCTATCAAATCTTGTGATAAAATACCAGTTAATAATGATCACTATGTTGTAGGCTTTACATGTTGACTTTTTGAATTTTTCCACATACTCATTCCATTGCAAATAACTAAATGATAAATGTCATGTAAAGTCAGTACTTATTCACCAAAATGATTAATATCCCCTTTATCCTTTGAACTTCTTATCAATCGATATGCTTCCTCTTCTAATAACCATAAAGGACTATCATCTTCTTTGCTGCGTAAAATTTTAGTTTGCTCATTTGTTGTCCTTTAATTGAAATATTTAAGAGAAGTACATCTCCAAGTTAAGATTGCAATGATATGTCTTTGTTTAGAGCTAAATATGGATCTTCAACATCCATCCCATATTTCTTATAGTTGATGTGTTTAGAGAAAAGTAACAAGTTACAATTTTAATGTTTTCTCAAAATTTTATTCTTTTAATCTAAATTTATTACTTAAATTTAGGTCTTATTTTTCCAACTCAATATCTCTATCCCAAATTTCTTTTGACAAAACAATTATTCCTCTACATCTTTTGCATTTTATGTTATTTCATTTCAAAATACAATATTCCTATATCATTTGAAAGTGGGTGTGTTGAAGCAATGAGTTTCCATATGATAAATTATGTCTCTTCCTTCTATGAAAAACTTGGACTTAGGTCCTCTCCTTAAATGGTATCCTCTATTCTAGTATACCACTTTTGATTGCACTTGGTGGTTTGTTGGAAGGGGGAATAGGTTATTTATTATTTATCTTAGAGTTGATGATTAAAGGAATAAACATCACCTCTTTTCTCCCATGTTTTTTGAATTTCTTCATTGGTTCCTCTACTTTCTCTTCTCCCCCTATATTATCTTCTTGTAGTGTTGATGTTATTTGAGGCTTTTGATTGGTATTAAAGGAGTTTTTATAATTTATTTTTTAACCATGTGTATTTACCTTCATTTCTTATTGTTCTTATTTTTTCCAATTCTCCTCACTCTCCTCTTCTTGAGTTAGTGTTAAGTTTTAATCTAAATAAAATACGACCCTCTTAAAAATTCCTTATTACTTAAAAATTTATTGTCTTTTACATTCTTATTGTGAGAATTTTAATATGCCTGCTACTTTCTTCTCCTATATTTCCAATCCTGCATGCTTGAAAAATTTATCCTTCCATCTAAGTAAGTCTCTTGGAAGACTAAGTATGTACTTGGCCTCACCATAATCCCTTATGCAAGTTTGACAATTATATGTCGATTTGTCATATATTGCTTTATATTCACTTTCTTGATTGTTAGAATGCTTGTTAGTTTCCTCTTATATCTTTCCTAAAGGACCTGTTACCACTTGATAACATGGATTTTCCTCCTTTGAATGGGTTCTCATATTTGTATGTTTTATCTCCATGTCTCAAATGATTACTTACGTTATTTGTGCTCCTTCCCCTACAAATTTTATGTATTAGGTTTATCGTTCAACAACGACACTAGTGGCCACATTCCCTTTGAGGGCCTAGGTTGATGAGACTTGGTAGCCAAGAAACCAAAGTATGCTAAATTTTATGATTGTGTCATTTTAGTAGAGTGTAAATAGATTTCAATTAAATTTATGTTTACTTTAACTAATATTTTATTATTGAAAAGTGTAATAGTGATTTTTCAATCCTTTTTTATGGATGCAATGGGTACTACTAAGTGGCTTGAATTTATTGCCTATATTTTACAAAGATGTTCTTATATATCACATTGTCAAAGCTAGTCCATGATGCAGATTAGCCATTGGATATAGGTGGTTGGAAAGTACACATATTCAAGTTGGTAGCACATTTGTGGGCAGCATATAAGAAGTAACATGCCACAAGGCTAGCCAATGTGTAAATAGAGAAGGATCCTCTAGCTTGATCTCTATGAGATCTACATGTAGAGGCATTATCTTTGTATGATATGGTTGATACTTTCTTTGATTGAGGATATAGAATGTTTATAGGAGTAGGGACTAGTAGAAGTGGGAAAGGCTATAGTGGAAGATCAAGGAGATCACCCAAGACCAAGATAGTTGGTGGAAAAGTGCACCAAGATGGGGCACAAAAAAATGGCCAAATGCCCAAAAATGAGCAAAATGTGCTCGTGTTTGAAGAAATTCAAATAACGCACTTGTATTATGGCTCAAAAATTTGATCCATAACACGAGCATGCTATTTGAACAAAAAATGTGCATACATTATTATGAAAGAAAAGCACGTACACATTTTTTATGAAAACAAAATGCATACACATTTTTATGAAAGAAAAATGCATACACATTTTTAAAGCAAAATGTGTATGCATTTTTCTCAATAAAGTTATAAAAAGAAAAAAAACTATCCATTTTTCTCATCCGTGACCCATGTTTTGTGCAACGTTTTTCTTTCCCTCAACTTTGCATAACACACGTGATTTTTCCCTTTGCAACCTACCCTCATAATGCCACATCGGAGAAGAGGTAAGTGTTATTTTTTGTGCATTAGATTAAAATTTTGTTTGTATTTGAAAAAATGGATTGTTTTTGATCAATTTCATGTTTTTCTTTGAATTATATAATAGATCATATAAACCTTGAGCCACAACCAAATTTAAATGATGAATTTCCTAAGGAAAACCCTGGGATGCATGACCCTCCTCCAACCCTTCCAACAAACCTTGAACAAAGCCAAGAGGATTTTTTAGGGAATCTAGAACAAAAAAAAAGTTGTAATTCATGAATTAGTTTCAAAATTGAGGGATTCAACATTTAACCAACATCACATATCCCTTGCCTCAACATTGGAAGCAATGATGATGAATGTCGACATAGTCACAAATCAAATAAATCAATGAAAAACTTATAAAGATTCACGTCAACAATTTTATGCAACAAAATTGTCCTATGATGAAGTGAAAAAGAAAGACATATAAGCAACAAAAATGTGTGTTCTTTTTATGGATCCCAAATCCAATGAACCTATTTCTTCAAAATCAAAGAGTTTTCCAATACATTGGTGTAATCATGATGAGATAAGAAATAATTTTTGGGATTGGTGGTGGATAGTCTTTGACCAACCTCCATGTAATAATTATGAGGTGTCAATTTATTTTCTTATAAAACTATACTATGATTTTTTCCTTCATCAAATTCCCAATTATTTTGATATGAGGGAGTTTCAAGGTAGAGGTGGAGGCTCTACCCAAAATAGACTAGGAGCTCATCGGGTAGATAACCATGAACATTGAATAACTCTAGCACAAAGAAACGTTTATCATGTGATGATTCTAGTAGCCATCAGGGAAAGTGTGGAGGTACAAACTCTCCAAGCAGTTGCTAGCTTGATAAACACCATTATAGAGTTATACTGTAGAAGAAAGTATCCCTTTTTCACACTTAATTTGGGAATAATTAATATTAAAATGAGCTTAATTATGCCTTGGTTTAGTGTTGTAATGTTTTCTATACATTCACATTAAGTTTATGACCCTTCTTAATAAAATGGACTTAATTTTTCCTTATTTAGGGTGTTGTAAAGTGTATCTTTACACTTTCACACTAATCTAGGGTTTTATTAATTAATTGAGGTTAATTTTCCTTAATTGACCCCTTTAATTCAAATCCAAGCCTAATTAATTACAAGTTCTGAGGGATAAAGCCCGACATTCATAAATGATATTACACAACACTTAATTTCGGAAGGTGTGTGTCATAGGTTAGTGATCTACGACCTATTCACCACCTGGCGAATGGGTCCTCACTAGATCCTAGGACCCTATTTTCACATAAACTTTAACATTCCCCAAACTGTGTCCTAGTTAAGTAAGCTAAGACCCATTCACCATATGGTGAATGGGTCCTCACTTAGACCCAGGACCCCTCTTTTGGATATGTTTTTGGCGGGATTTTAATGATTTCAAATCCTAGATTTGATGTTGGCTTGTGATATTTGAATTTCGAGAATTCATTTTAAGTTATGTATAAATACAAGGTTATTTCATTATGTTTCAACTCGATTTAGAGAGCTATTTTTCATGAGATCAAGCATTCATATTCAAGAAGCAAGCAAGAGTGAAGTCTTGGAGCAACATTATAGTGTTTTTGTAGGTCTTCAACCTCATTTTGTTTTCAAAGATCAAGCATTATTGAAGAAGTGATGATAGGTCCCTATAGAAAATCATGATGGATTCTAGGTTTTGGGAGAAACACCATGAGATTCAACCAAGCCTAATGACTTGTTTCTTAAGTGATTCCATCTTCTATGATCATTATTTTTTCAACCTAAAGAAAGGTGTAATCAAATTTGTGGCTTATTAAGGGGATTTGGGATCTCCTAAAGTAGATCTTTGGCATTGTTCATGTTTCATTCTAGGATCCTATTCTAACACAATTGAGTTGGGTTTCTTTGCATCATTAGAGATCTTAATATTAGACACACTTAAGGTTAGGATTGCACACACATTTCATGTTTCAAATTTCAATTTATCATCAAGGTTTAATTACCAAACTTGGAGTTTGACCAAGGAAAACCCCTATCCACCAACAAACATCAAAATTTGTTTTGTAGGTTATTGGCATATCTGGATCTGAAAGTAGGGATTTCAAGTTACAGGTAAGAATTGCAGGTCTGAAACTTCAAGATCAGATTCAGAGTTTTCTGGAAGAACCTACCAAGACCCATTTGCCACCTGGCGAATGAGTCCCTATTAGGGTTTCGAGGGCAACAAATTTTCAAAGTTCATAAGTTACAGTTTTTGATTTAGAGCCTCCCAGGAAAATATACCAAGACCCATTTTCCACTTGGTGAATGAGTCCTTGTTAGGGTTGCAAAAACAACAAATTCTGATAAGTGCACAACATTCGTTACTCTCAGTTTTTCCAGAAAAATCATTGTTTCCTTCTATTTTTTAATAGATCTCTTTATTGCATTTTGTAGACCTATAATTAGAGTTTTTTTGCTAGATTAAATTCTTCTCCCCAAAGTGTTGTTTGGCTCACACCCCCATCCTTGTATAAAGGAGAAGTTGCAAGATTCAAACCTTGATTTGACTCACCTCTTGGGTTGATAGTTACTTCATGGTTTGGATCTCATTTCTTGAATGGAATATTAGAGAATAGGGTCATATCATAGCCCCATTTTTCTATGTTTCATTATGGTGAACCTGACTCTTTTAAACATTGTAGTTTTGTGATTTTAGAGACCTTTCAACCCTAGATATTAGTTTTTCAATAGTTTGCATTAGATTTGCATTACTTGCATTGTATTTAGGGTTCTTTAATCTTGCATTAGTGAACATTGCGTTTAGGATAAATTTGCATGTTTGCATTGCTGAAAATCACTAAAAATCATAAAGTTTGCATTAGATCTAAGTTTTTTTTGCATAGTGTTCACATTGAAATCATCATTCAAACATTTAGATTCACATTACACATTAAATTTAGTCACATTTTTCATCATTAAGCCTTAGTTAGCATTGCATTTACAAACCTCAAATCTAGAAAATTTGTTACAAAACTGTTTGTTATAGATCTGAAACAACAAACACATAGGATAAACTCATAAAAACAAAAGTTGCATTTAACAAACCCTAATCTAGGGCCCATTCATCATAGGGCGAATGAGTCCTTGTAAAAAATTTAACAGCAAAAATTTTGAGTGATTTTTAGTTTCTAGTTTGTATTTTTGCTTTTGTTGATAGATCTAAGAAATAGTTTGTTCTTTCATTCAATTTAACATTCATTTAGTTAGATTTTGCAACATTGGGAAAATAATTTCTTGCATATTTCAGTTAAAAGTGGCATTAGATTTTTGCAATCTCATTTCGTTTCTAGCATTATTGCATACGTTAGTTTACATTTTGCAATCATTAGAAAACAAAAAACCAAAAACATCAGAAACATCAAACAAAACCCTTGGAAAAAGCATAGTTATTTTATTATGTCAAATCTCTTTTTCAAAGTTAACTTATCCCTCAAGCCCTTTAGTAGTGATGAATTTGATATGTTAGATAAAGCCCTTGAGGACTTCATCTCGCAAGATTCATCCACTAAGGCTTGTCATGACAAACCAAAACATAGAGACATTAACACAATCACACCACAACGTATCATTTACCCTCCCTCGCAAAAACCTCAAGTTCAAAATAAACCTGTGCTCATCTTAGAACCACCTAAAAACAAGCCTTCATTTGACGATAACAATGCTTCACAACAAACAGGATACAACACTGACACTCACACATACAATACAAGGAATAATAGGCAACAAAAAACAACTTATGTTTCATTACCTTTTCCTCAACCTATCTTGCCTAGCACTCCTCGGTTACCCTCAAATAGTGGAAAGGAATATAATCTTGTTGAACAACTTAAGAATACACTTGCTAAGATATCCCTATGGGATCTTATTCAAGCTTCGCCAAATTACCATAGTATGCTTCAAACAACCTTGCAACAAGTTATGGTTCCTCATAATACAAATTTAGACAATGTGGTAGTGTTAGTTCAAGGAATGAATGAGGTTAATTTAGATATCATTTTTCACCAAAGAGAGTTACCCTCTTTGGAAGTTCAAAAATGACATGATGCATTCATGATAATAGACTATGTTAATTGAATCGCAATAAAGCAAACCCTTATTGACAATGGTTCAACCCTTAATGTGTGTAGTGTGAGCCTTTTGGAAAAGATTGATATGGACAAGAGTGACATTGTCCCTGATTCTTTATCTATCTGTGGATTTGATAATATAGGAAAACAACCGCTTGGATTCATTACATTACCTATCAAAGTTGGGAAAGTAACATTAAAAACTCTGGTCCATGTTATGCCTCATGATCTTTCTCACAATCTCCTATTGGGGAGACCTTGGATTCATGAAATGAATGGAGTGCCTTCTACCCTTCATTGTGTAATGAAGTACATCTATGACAACAAAGTTTACACACTCAAAGTTGATCTTAAACCTGAAAGTTGTTTGATTGCTGAGTGTGAGCAATGTTATTTACCTAACCTAAAAGATGCAAAACAAAAAGCAAAAGGAAGAAAACAACACTTCAACACCTCAAGATTGGGCTGCATTGAACTTAAACAAAATAAAGATAAAAACCAGATTATACCTTGTTCCAGTGATCTTCTTGGTTGGCATTTTGATGGTTGATGAATGTGTGCTCCTTGATGGAAAACGATCTAAAATGATATGCAAAATGATGTAGGCTCTATGGAGGATGCAATGGTGAAGTTGGGTATTTGAGTGAATGAACGCAATGGATGCAAAATGGAGCTTCAAGGGTGCAACAATGGAGGTTGTGAGAGCTTGAAAGTTGGTGAGCTTGAATGTGATGAATGAAAATGTGATTGTTCAAAATGAGAGAAAATCATCCATTTTAAAGGAAGAATCTATAGAGAAATGAATGGTCAAGATTTTGCCAACATGGGCAAAATGAAGGGTTGTGGTGAGTTGAGGACTCACAAACCCTCACATCTTGCCATGTGGAGGATGAGATGTCACAAGGACAAGTGAGTTGGAAAAGGGACATGTGAGGTGGAGGTACTTACAAGTACCTTGGGATTAGGGGGAGATCTCCTTAAAAAGGAAGTTCTTGTCCCCATATGAGGGTGATGGTGACAAGTGAGGAATTTTAGAAAGTCCTCTCTGATCATCATGAGGATGAGAGAAGTTGTTGGGGGAATAAATGTGAATTTAAAATTCACATGATTCGGAGTTGTCTAGATGATAAAATAAGGCCCTCATAAAGGAGTTCTTTGTCCCATGTGAGTGATGTGACACATGAGACCCACATAGGGAAGAGGGGAACCTTAGATGAATAAATGTGAATTTTTCATTCACATGGGGAAGAGGTCAATGCTAAATAAAAAAAGCACTTATAAAAGATTGACTTGGAGGACATTCCAAAGATGACATGTGATTAGATTAAGGTTGTGCAAACAGGTGATTAAGAAGATTAATGAGGGATTAGAGACAAGTGGACAAATATGGAGGATGTGACATTAATCTTGGTTAAAGGTGTGCACATCCTAATCATGGATTAATTAGACTAATCTAGATTAGAAGAAGGTTATGGAGGATGTGACAAGGAGAGAGAAAAGAGTGAATTTAAAATTGATTTAAATTCAAAAAGGTAAATGATTAAATTAAATAAATTAATATATTCATTTAATTTAGAGAGGAAAGGATGAAAGGTAAAGTATTTAATTATTAAATTAAACACTTTAGAAACATTAGGCAAAGGGGGAATATTAATTAAATAAATCATTTAATTAATACTAATGAAGTAGATGAATAAAGGAGACGGGTTTGACCATATGGGAGTGCTCAAATTTGAATGTCTACATTTTTCCCCTCTTTGAGATGGTGCTACGAAGTAGCATCATTTCAAAGAAGATTAAAAGATAGCACCAGGAAGAAGATGATTAGATTGGGAAAGATGCCCCAGTCATGAAAGAAGTGACTAGGAAGAAGGATGATGGGAGTGGAGATGAAGATTAGGGATTGAGGATGCCCCCTCGAGAGGACATGTGGGTTCAAGAGAACACAGGTGTGCTCTTGAAATAGATGAGACGATGAAAGGGGATATGAGGAAGATGATGCAAAGTGATGGATAAGAGAGGATGATAAGTGATAGGAGATTGGGAAGCACGAATGGATTTAAGGACAAAGGTGATGTTGCCCCAGTCAAGCTACAAGCCAAAATGGGTTGATGATGGATGGAGCGTTGTTGATGAGGGAAAGATACATCTTGATTAGGATGATGAAAGTGTTGTTGATGAGGGAAGGATACATCCCAAAACAACACCAAAGGTTAGGGAAGGATACATCCTGATGATGATGATGAAAGTGTTGTTGATGAGGGAAGGATACATCCCAATGATGATGATGAAAGTGTTGTTGATGAGGGAAGGATACATCCCAAAACAACACCAAAGGATAGGGAAGGATACATCCCGATTATGATGACGATAACGATGATTGGATCAAGGCTTGTAGCAAGGCTGGGAACATGACTAGGGATGTGATTAGATGATTTCTGTTAGATTGAATAGATTAAGATTGGGTGGAGATGTGAGATGGCCTAATATGAAATGGAATTCAACATGAACATGAGTGTAAATAAGGATTCACATAGTAATGAGGGTCGATGGTAGGTGTATTATACTTGCCTTAGTTTATTGGCAAGTACTTTCCCTATAATCATTACAAAATTAAGGGAAGATGGGTGTGAAACTGCACCTATCAAGAACCATAGGTATCCTGAGAAGAAGAGAAGGTGGAAGGGATGAATGTTTGTACAACCAAAATCATAGGTCATAGGTCGGGTATGGATTCAATGCAATGGATTTAATCATGAAATGCAATCCTAATGCAATTTTCCATTTTCGGAGCACTGATTTTTGCTATAGCATAAGACACCAGGCACCAAGGTATGTAAACCAAGGTGAATTAGTGTCTGATACGTAAAAAAAACACAACAAACAAGAAGGGCTATCCCAACACCCCAAAGTCGCGAAGACCTTGGCCAAGCTAGGCATTGGGATAACCACAAGCACAAAAGGATGCCCCAGCATAACACAAGACCTCAGGGATCTTGGTGGGTACTACGTGGGACAACCAAGAAGACAATAACAAAGAAAAAGGATCAAGATATGCCCCTATGTTTACCAGTCAAAACACACCATAATATGATAGATCATTGCAGCCTTGACAAGTGATGATAGGGAGCTCAAATGATAAACAAAAGCCAAAGTATCAAAAGATCACAATCAATTTCAAAACATCTTTTGCCATAGGATCAAGAGAATTGATGGGGTTGATGAGGTCCGTTAGGAAGGATGCATCCTGTTGAGACCCAAGATTGATACTAAACTAAAAGATCGATGATGACGCAGGAGGTTCCAAAACTGATTGAATCCCATGATACAAGTGGATCTCATTCATGAAGAACCAGCTAGATAAGGACATAATTGACGACACAACACAAGACACAAGACACAAGACCGACACACCCTATCGACCTAGGGGCTTGGGGGTCAATCAGAGATTAGCCTTGCCTACATAAAAGCACAAAGCCCTCATAGTTCAAGAAAAGACCATGGATAAAGTGGAAAGAGGATGATGGAGACAGACGATGGAGGACAACGACCGAACAAGCAAAAAGAGAACAAAAAAAAAATCCCCGAGGGTCGATCAAATGATCGACCTTGCCTACGTGAAAGCGCAGGGGCAACGTAGTTTGACTAAAAGGCCAATGACCGACCATGGATAAAGGATGATGAGATGACTAGGATAAGTGGATAAATGATGGAGCCGATATGACGAGACAAGACTGACCTGATGGATAAGATAGGATGATGGTGATTGCACGAAGCTCAAGGATGGGATAGTTATCTTAATTATCAAAAGATGAATTGAGATGATGATATGATGGATTGATAAGTGATGAAAAGTGAGAGGAGATTGGAGAGATGTGTGAAAGAAGCGGGAGTGATGACGATGGGATAGATGGCATTAGGTTGCATGGAGAGAAGCCTATAGCTAGATACCACTGATAAGGGATTATGAGATGGGATGAGGATAAAGATGAAGGGATGGATAGATAAAGATAAGGAGATGGAAAGATGCTAGGATGGATGGATAAAGGGATATAGATTTGGATGGGGAAAAGGTTACTGGATGGATAGATGGAAAGGTAAGGATGTGGAAGATGAAAGGGATTGTGATGATGGATGGATAGAGGGATAAGGATGAGGAAATGGAAGGGATTGTTTGGATGGATAGGAAGATAAGGATGGGGAGATGGAGGGGATTCCCACGATGGATGGATAAAAGGATAAGGATTTGGATGAGGAAAAGGTTACTGGATGGAGAGAAGGAAAGGTAAGGATTTGGAAAATGGAGGGGATGACATGATGGATGAATGATGTCCCAAAGGACTATGTCACAAAGGTGGTAGATTCCCCCACTCTAGATATGTCATGTGTGATGAGGTAGGAGGGATGGAAGACAAGTGGATGGGAAGATAAAGGGGATAAATGGAGGAGGATATGATGGGTGGATGAGGGAGGGAGATGGATGTAGATTGGATGCCTGGATAAGGAAGGGGGGCTAATGGTAGCATGACAGGGGACAAAGAAGGTAGATGGATGTGGAAAAGGAATATAGTAGTGTATTGGTGAGGGGAATGTATGCCAAGAGATGTCTAAAGCATGTATATATGTTTTCCCCTATCTATATCAAGATCACAAGGAGGATGGAGGGATTGGGATAAATGGGATATGATAGGCAGGATGTGTAAGATAGGTGGGATGGAGGAGATGGATGGAGGGGATGCACAACAGGAAACTGCCCCCAAGTGTGGAAAGAGACGAATGGAGATTTACACATGACGCCTATTTGCCAAGTTTTCATCATGGTACTTATCCAAGGCACTTGTTTGCCAAATTTTTACCATTGGACAAATTATTTCTCTTTACTTTTTTTTTATTTTTTTGACTTTTTTGACTTTTTGGATAAAATGTGGATGGAGATGGATAAGTATAGGGATGTGGATAAGTTGATTTAGAAGACATGTGATAAGGATATGGATGAAGGACTCAAGCATCAAGTTCCATGCGAGGTATTAATATCTCATGTGTGAAGTGACTATTAGATGTTGGCACAACCTTATTAGGATAAATGGATTATGCAAGAGAATGGATTGAAGGGGTTTGATGTGGGAGATATGTGGGATAATGGATGGGATACTGGAAAGTGTATGGATGGAATGATGGGGTAGGCATGTGATGGGGAGATGTTTTCAGGACCAACATTGGCACATATGGTGGTGGATGTGAAAGGATAGGAGGATTAGTGGATGAATGATATGGGGATAATGGAGGAGATGGGATAGTGAATTTTGGGGCATAAGGACCCAAAATAGATTTAGGAGATGGAGGGTGTGTATGATAAGCTTTTGGGTTAACAACTTTGGATGTTGTTACATATTTTTCATTTGAAGGAATTGCATCTTTTTTCTTTGGGATCCACATGGTTTTGATCTTTGCTTTGGTGGGCCTTTGTGGCCTATGGGTTTGATTTGGATTTTTCTTTTCATCAACATGTCTTTTTAAGGGGACATAAAGGGATTTAGATTCATTTGGATGTTTAGATTTATGCATGTTTGCTTTAGCATCCAAAGTGCTTTTAGTAGCAATGGGATGGGTGCGAGCAGATGGATGATGTGGAGGAAATATGCATGGAGTGGTGGAGGTAGGATTTTGGGGATGATATGTGGATGGAGGATGTGCGGGTACGTGACTTTGTTGATCTTGATTAGGGAATATGAGAGTGGGATGTTTATGACAGGTGATGGATGGATAGACAAATAAATAGGATGAGATGGAGGAGGTGAATTTGGGATATAAGGGCCCAAAATGGACTTAGTAGCTGGAGGATGTGTGATGGTGGATGGAGGGACATAAGGACCCAAAATGGATGAGGTGGATGAGGGATGGGAGATGGTGGATGGAGGGACATAAGGATCCAAAATGGATTCAGAAGATGAATGAGGAATGTGGATGGTTGTTTTAAGGTGATACGACGAAGGGGGGATGGCAACAAATGGTTTAGTGGAATGATGAGAAGAGCCTATTATTCTTTTGGAGGAGGCTCACTTAGGATGTATAGAGGTTGCACCAACATTTTTGGATTGCGAGTCTTGAAAGATATATCCAAGACCTTGTGTTCACAGATTTTCTTTGACATGGATGGGCTCTAAAATACCTTGCTTATGAAGGCCTAAACCTTTCCCTTGATAGTTAATGCTTTTGAGAATTTGATTTATAGTAGGATTCTTGTTATTTTGGAAGAATGATGTGAGTCCATTATTAGGTGGAGGAGGATAGGTGGTGTAAATGCTCGATTCCTCATCTGCAAGGAAACCACCACATATGAATGTGAGAGTACTAAGGGAATATAAAAGTGGTGTGGGGATAGTGGGGTTAGACGACGATGGAGGATCATGAGATGGAGATGATGGGGAAACAACATCTTGATCATGAGGAGTGAGTGGTAAGGTATCAAGAGAGGGATTAGGTGATATGATAGGATTTGGATTTGTGGCAGTAGGTGATAAGGGCTCCTAAGATGGAGTGGTTGGATCTTGAGTGACAAGGGGATCATTGGCTAAAGTAGATGAAGCACTATGATCTTGAGGTGGACCAAATGGTATGGCAGGATCTTGATGTGGAGAGGGGGATATGTTGGTATGCTTTGGATCAAGCTCTTGGCATGACTCCTCTTGTGTGGGTGGCATGATGACAGAGTGTTGGAGGGACTCCTCAAGTGGGGGAGATGGGAGGATGGAAGATTCATGAAGTTCATGGGAATGGATTTTGGTGATACTAGGAGTGGGAGGAGTGGATTTGACTTGGGTGTCGTCGATGGATTGGGTGGATCTAGGAGTAGAAGATGGTGATTGGGTTTGGTTATCTTCGATAGGTTTGACGACTCTTGGAGTAGGAGATGGGGGTTCAATGGATTCAGCCGATTTGATGGTTTCAATAGTTTAGGTGGTGATAGGGGTGGTAACAAAAATTATAGGTGTGGTACGAAGAAGGGTCTCATCAATAGTGACCGTGGATGATGGATTGGGATGGCATGGTTCCACGACTTCGAGGTGTGGAGTTGGGGATGTCTTCTTTGTCATAAGTCCTTGGAGAAATTCTAGAGTGATAATTGTGCATACTCTAGGCTTAGATGGTGCGGTAGGAGTGGATGAAGGATTATGGATTGGTGGACTAGGATTAGATAGAGGAACGAGATTGGATGGAAGACTAAGGGTAGGTGGAGGATTAAGATTGGATGGAGGGTTAAGGTAAGAATATTGTGATAGCATATTAGAATAGGAAGAAGTGGACGGTGGGTTGATGTTGGAGGGAGTATATGGGGAATTAAGATAGGGATATTGGGATGGTGGATTGAGATGGGAAGATTGAGATGGTGAATTAGGATAGGAGGACATGGATGGCGGATTAGGACAAGAGGATGTAGGTGGTGGATTAGGATAAGATTATATTGGGATTGGATCAAAGCTCAAATTAGGATGATTGGAGGATGTGATGGGATTGATTCTACACCAAGTTCAGGGGTTTTAACTAGAGGATGTAAGGTGCTGACAACCGAATTTTTGCCAGATTTGGCAGTTTTCAAAAATTGTCAAATTTTGCCATTTTAGGTAATTGCACAGGCATATCTTTGAGAGTCCAATTTTTTCCCAAAAACTTCCTAAAAATAAGGTAGGATGAATTTCCAACTAACATCCTAAATTTTAGACATGCATTTTGAGTTATTAACGAAAATGATTTTTCAAAAACTTAAAAAAAAACACAAAATTATGATTTTGAGGGTCAAGATGAAAGTTTGAAGCCCTGAAAATGTGCTAAAATGTGGGCCAACCGACTAAGGATTTGTTAGGAATCCACATGCCACCTCATAACACAACCACCTGTAAAATTTTAACCCAAACAGACACCAAAGTCAAAAGTTATGGCCTTCGAAAGTTTTTGCATCAAAATAAAAACCCCTGAAATGAAGTCTAGATGATTGGGATGGATAATTTGATGATGGATATGAACTCTAATGATGTTCTAAGATGTACCTATGTTATTTGGTATATGAAACAATGACTTTCAGAAAATGTTGATGAACAAAAACGATGACAACGGGAAGATGAATGAAGGTCTGCTTTTGGGAAAATTTGCCTATCTGGGGTGCAAGGTCGCCCAACTAGGGGGCAAGGTCGCCCAACCAGGGGGAAAAGTTGCCCAACTTGGGGCAAGGTCGCCTATTTGGGGGGAAATTTCACTTATCTCTAGGTCAAGGTCGCCTATCTATGGGGCAAGGTCGCCTATCTCTGGGGCAAGGTCACCTATTTGGTGGGCAAGGTCGCCTATCTATTGAGCAAGGTCAACTACTACTGGGAAAGGTCGCCTATCTGGTGGGCAAGGTTGCCTATCTACTGGGTAAGGTCACCTATCTACTAGGCAAGGTCACCTATCTACTGGGCAAGGTCACCTATCTCAAGGCCAAGGTCAAGGTCGCCGTAGTCAAGGTCAAGGTCACCCAATTTAACTTTCAGACTCAACATGGGTAAACAGACAATCGAAACAAGGAAACAGATGCTCAGAATGAGGAAGCGGATGCTTGGAACAGGGAGATGGATGCTTAGAATGAGGAGATGGATGCTCAAAACGAGGAGACGAATACTCAGAACATGGGGATGGATGCTTGGAATGAGAAGATGGATGTTCGAAACGAGGAGACGGATATTTGGAATGGGGAGATGGATGCTCAAAACGAGGAGACAGACGCTCAGAATGACTGAACAGAAGGCAAAATTGGCTATTTAGGGTGCAAAATCACCCAAGTTGGGGAAAGGTCACCCAAGTTGGGGCAAGGTCACCCAACTTGGGGCAAGGTCGCCCAACTTGATGAAACAAGTAAATTTGATGGTTGTTTGACTGACAGTGACTCAGACAAAGGGCATAATTGCCCCTATTTAGGGCAAGGTCGCCCCTATTAAGTGAAAGGTCACCTCTGTCAATAGACCCAGACTTATCTTGGATGAAAACGGCTATGGAAAAGGACAAAAACACAACAAACAACAAGCAAAAGGTAAGGCTGACTTGGCTAAATAGAGATGCACTAATTTAGCACAAAAAAGACAGTTCAAACAACACAATCCTAAGATTAGTGAAAAGGGTATAGCCAACACGGTCCTCTAACTAGGTTGAACAAGGAAAACTAGGCAGTCCTCGATATACGCACGGTACGTGAGGCACAACCATGAACACCAACCCATCTACAAGCGTGAATCGGGAACCCCAGCAAGGTACTGGAGGCTCAGACCAACTCTTCACATCTTATCTAGGTATCACCCTGGCTTCAACACTTTGCCAAACATGACATGACTGGATTGGGGTACAATTTTGGCTCTCCCCCCTTTATATACCCCACCAGTACACATGGTTGGGATTGTCCTTTGGGATGATGAAATCTCCAAGCAGATCCCACTAAAAAGAGAATACTAACCATTTTTGGCTACTCCTCAGGCTCACACAAAGTGCAAGGGGAAATCTTGAACGATGTAGTGCCCTTTGGGAAACACAAAGGACTAAGTAAGCTACGATTTCTCTTCACCCAAGATCACAAAATGGTGTAAAGGGATTGGATACATCAATAGCTTACCTGACAAAGAAAGCACACAATATATTGACTCCCCCTACTTAAAACTATGTGCCTAACTAGTATGAAAATGAAAGACAAACAAACAAACTAATAGACTGGGCCCGTTCGTCCTGCAACAAATACGTTAGAAGTTTTTGATCTCCAGTCTTCAACAAGTGTGAAACAACTACACAAACATTAGTAAAAACGTGCACATTCACCGACAAGACAAGTTAGGGGGTCAAAATTAACCAAAACAATAGAAAATAGATTCTCGAAATGAATTGTAAATCACTGTTTTTACCTCAATTGCCTCTATCTGGGTAGAGTTTCCCCTGTTAAGGGTAGGATCGCCTATCTTAAGGGAAATATTACCTATCTTAAGGGCAGGATCACGTGTCTTAAGGGCGGGATCACCCGTCTTAAGGGAAGGATCACCTGTCTTAAGGGCAAGATCATTTGTCTTAAGGGCAGGATCGCCAATTGAGAAAACAAAGGACAAATTGTTTTTTGTTTCACAGATGGGTGATTCTACAAGGTAGAATCGCCCCTGTTGAGGGCAGGGTCGCTCAACTGGGGGCAGGGTCACCCCTATTAAGGTTAGAGTTGCCTAATTGTGGGCAGGGTTGCCCCTGTCTAGGGTGGAGTTGCCTCTATGTAACCTAAACCTGTAAAATGTCAAACAACAAAAAACATGAAAGAAACAGACCTGTTTGTGGGTCCCACTGGGCATGCCAGAAATGTGAGAAGCGTTATTTACCTAACCTAAAAGATGCAAAACAGAAAGCAAAAGGAAGAAAACAACACTTCAACACCTCAAGATTGGGCTACGTTGAACTTAAACAATTAAGATAAAAACTAGATTATACCTTATTGCAGTGATCTTCTTGGTTGGCCCTTTGATGGTAGATGAATGTGTGCTCCTTGATGGAAAATGATCTAAAATGATATGCAAAATGATGTAGGCTCTATGGAGGATGCAATGGTGAAGTTGGGTATGTGAGTGAATGAACACAATGGATGCAAAATGGAGCTTCAAGAGTGCAACAATGGAGGTTGTGAGAGCTTGAAAGTTGGAGAGCTTGAATGCTTGAGCTTGAATGTGATGAATGAAAATGTGATTGTTCAAAATGAGAGAAAATCTTCTATTTTAAGGGAAGCATATCTAGAGAAATGAATGGTCAAGATTTTTCCAACATGGGAAAAATGAAGGGTTTTGTGGTGAGTTGAGGAATCACAAGCCCTCACATATTTTCATGTGGAGGATGAGATGTCATAAGGACAAGTGAGTTGGAAAAGGGACATGTGAGGTGGAGGTACTTGCAAGTACCTTGGGATTAGGGGAAGATCTCCTTAAAAAGGAAGTTCTTGTCCCCATATGAGGGTGATGGTGACAAGTGAGGAATTTTAGAAAGTCCTCTCTTATCATCATGGGGATGAGAGAAGTTGTTGGGAGAATAAATGTGAATTTAAAATTCACATGATTGGGAGTTGTCTAGAGGATAAAACAAGGTCCTCATAAAGGATGTCCTTGTCCCATGTGTGTGATGTGACACATGAGACCCACATAGGGAAGAGGGGAACCTTAGATGAATAAATGTGAATTTTTAATTCACATGGGGAAGAGGTCAAGGCTAAATAAAGAAAGCACTTATGAAAGGTTGAATTGGAGGACATGCCAAAGATGGCATGTGATTAGATTAAGGTTGTGCAAATAGGTGATTAAGAAGATTAATGAGGGATTAGAGACAAGTGGACAAATATAGAGGATGTGACATTAATCTTGGTTAAAGGTGTGCACAATCCTAATCATGAATTAATTAGACTAATCCAGATTAGAAGAAGGTTATGGAGGATGTGACAAGGAGAGAGAAAAGAGTGAATTTATAATTGATTTAAATTCAAAAAGGTAAATGATTAAATTAAATAAATTAATATATTCATTTAATTTAGAGAGGAAAGGATGAAAGGTAAAGTATTTAATTATTAAATTAAATACTTTAGAAACATTAGGCAAAGGGGGAATATTAATTAAATAAATCATTTAATTAATACTGATGAAGTAGACAAATAAAGGAGATGGGTTTGACCATATGGGAGTGGTCAAAATTGGATGTCTACACTAAGAAAGAAGGAAAAGATCCTTTGAAAGCATTGAAATCAACTATAAAAGTGGAAGTTACGAAGGAAGAAGAACATGAGATGAGCATTGATTAAATTACTAAGTTAACAGAAGATGATTGGGGTTCCTTAGATTTCACACCAAAATTTATGGGAGAATACAAAATTACAACAAAAGAAACTGAAAAGAAAAAATAACCAATGGTAATGTCAACACAGAATTCGGAAGAAAACTCACAAACATCTACTTCATCTACTCTAGAAGAAGACACAAGCTATACAAAATACTTTGATGAGATAGACTACCAACAACCACCAAACCCGAAAGAGATGGAGAAACTTTATGGAAGAGGTTATGAACTCGTAAAACAACTTGGTTACAATGGAAAAGGATGTGGAAAGAAAGAACAAGGCATATGTGTTCCTATAGAGCCTAACACACAAGAAACAAAAAGTGGTTTGGGATATTGTCCTTCTAAGATAACACAAGCACTGAAAAGACCCTCACTCAACATCAACACTGTCATGTGTAACTCCACTAAAATGACTCTCACTTTGAAGCATCCTGAATTGATTGATACAACTTATGAAGAATCATTGGAATATTTTGAAGATGATGAAGCTTTGAAAGAAATGTTAGGAGTTTATGATAAATATTTTACTCCACCTAAAAGGAAATGGGTCACATGTGCTATGGTTAGTGCTAAACAAGTGGACGAAGAGAAGGAAAGTAATGAGAGTGATAATGACAAAGAACTACAATCTTGAAATTTTGAAACAAAATGCACTTCCTTTGAGAGATACAATCAACATACCGATGAATACAAATAATGAAGAAAGAGTGATTCAAATAGGAAAGTGCCTTGATGAAGATGAACAAGAAGACCAAGCAACATTACTTCATGAATTTTACAAACTTTTTGCTTGGACTTATTCAGACATGTTAGGTATCGATGCTAAGATAGTGACACATAACATAGTTCTTGAAGAAGATGCTAAACCAGTAAGACAAAAGATACAAAAGATGAATCCTAAGATAGCTTTATTGGTTAAGGCTAATATTGAGAAGCTTCTTGAAGCTAGTTTTATACAACCTATAGACTATTCTCCTTGGATCTCAAAAATTGTTGTAGTCACAAAACCTGATAATCATATTAGGATGTGTACAGACTTTTGTGATTTGAATAAAGCATCTTTAAAAGATGATTTTCCCCTTCCTAATATTGACATGATAGTAGATTCGACTGCAGGACATGCTTTGTTGTCATTCATGGATGGATTTTTTGGATATAATCAAATCTTTATCAACCCTCAAGATCAATACAAGACAACATTTACTACAACTTTGGGAAAATTTTGTTGGGTCGTTATTCCTTTTGGATTAAAGAACATAGGTGCAACATATCAAAGAGCTATGACATTGATATTTCATGATTACATACACAAGATTTTGGAAGATTATGTTGATGATATTCTAGCCAAATCTTTAACTCAACAAGAAAATGTGAATATCCTTCAGAGGATCTTTGAAAGAATGCAAAAATATAACATGAGATTTAATCCCAAAAAGTGTCTGGTGTAGATAGTGGAAAACTTTTAGGTTTTATTGTATCTCACAAAGGCATTGAGGTGGACACAAAGAAAATTGATTCTATCATTAACATGCCACCTCCTAAAAACATTTCTTAATTGTGTACTCTACAAGTAAGAATTCAAGCTATCTATCATTTTGTAATGTCCTTAGCAGACCAAACATTACCCTTTACACAACTCCTTAAGAAAGAGGTTCAATTTAATTGGAATGAGAATTGTAAACAGGCCATTGAGAGTTTGAAATATTATCTTGCTACTCCACTTGTCTTACAACCCACTATGCAAGACAAATCGTTTTCCCTTTATACAACAACGTCAGCCCATGCTCTCACAACATTGTTTGCTCAACAAGATGATAGTGGTAGATAATTCCTATTTATTACATTATTCAAACCTTGATTGATTACGAGAAACAATATACAATGATAGAAAGACAATGTTTGGCTCTCGTATTTGCTACTAGTAAATTGAGAAATTACTTATTGAATGTTGAAATCCATGTAATGACAAAATTTGATCCTTTAAAACACCTTTTTGCTAAAATAGATTTATCGGGACACTTAGCTAAGTGGGTTATGTAGTTAATCGAGTTTGATCTTAAATTTGTCTATCAAAAGGAAATCAAAGGACAAGCCTTGATTGACCAATTACCTGATGCTCCCTCTCCCCTAGCGTTACCTAATATAGACTCATTCCCTAATGAGAATGTGTTGACTATTCAAAAAGAAAAAGGAACACGTGAATTGTACTTTGACAGTTCTAAGTGTTGAACTAGCTCTGGGGAAGGGGTTATATTAATTCCTCCTTTAGGTAAGCCTATTCCCTTATCTTTCCATTTAAACTTCCTATGTACAAATAACAATACATAATATGAAGCTTTAATAGTTGGTATATGTGCAACACTAGCATTAGATGTCAAACACATTTCTATATCTGGTGATTCCCTATTAATTATTAAACAAATAAATAGTTCATATCAAGAAAAGCATGATAAGCTCGTTTGATATAGAGACCTCACTAAAATATTATTGGATAAATTTGAATCATATATGATCGAAAACATACCATGAAAGGATAATCGACATGCAGATGTAATGGCAAGTGTTGCTTCCCTTGTGTCTCTTGAAAATACTTTTGTTGATTTCACATTTATAGTCCAGATGATCCCTAAACCGTCGATAGATGATATAAGCAAAGAAGTGTTATTAACTAATACTAAAAATTCTAATGAAGGATACACAACGATATTCAACTATCTAAAAGAAGGAACCTTTCCTAAGCCTACGACTAAGAACACTCGTGCTCATCTTTGAAAACTAGCATCTAAGTATATAATCCTTGCAGACATGTTATAGAGAAGATCATTTAATGGCCTTTTACTTATATGTCTTAAACAATCTGAAATCCTGATAGCACTTGAAGAAGCCCATGCAGGTGCTTGTGGAGGGCATTTTGGAGGAAGATTGTTAGTTCAAAAATTGTTGCGTATAGGATATTATTGGAGACACATGGAACAAGATTTTTTTGCATATGTAAAGAAATGTCATAAATGTCAAGAACACAATAATTTGATTCATGCTTCTGCTTTCGAGCTTCATGCCCAAGTTCGTATTTGGCCATTCTCGGTTTTGGGTTTGGATCATATTGGAAAAATATCACCACCTTCTTCCGTTGGACATACATTTATAATTACCACAACTGACTATCTTACAAAATGGGTAGAAGTTATTCCTCTTCGTTCCACGAAAACTAATGCAATATGTCATTTTATATTGAACACATTGTTGCTCACTTTGGTCATCCTTTCGCATTAATTTCGGATAACAGAACTCCGTTTAAGAACAATGATGTGAAATTTTTTTTGGAAAAAATTTATATACAACATCGCTTTTTGACACTATGTTACCCACAATCAAATGGACAAGTGGAATAGACTAACAAGACTCTTGAACAAATCCTGCGAAAAATAGTAAGTAAACATAACAAAGATTGGCATACTCAACTAACCTATACATTGTGGGCTTACCATACAAGTGTTAGAACATCTACTGGAAACACTCCCTATAACCTTGTTTATGTTGTTGAATAAATAATGCCCTTGGAATTAAAGATTCCTTCATTGTGAATTGATCTTAAAGGGCTTATCGATGATACTACTTATAAAGAGCAGTGGTTGCATTATCTTGAAATGCTTGATGAACATATCAACACTCTCGGGCATCTCTAGGCTAATTCCAAAAAAATGCAACATGGTTATAATGATAATGTCAAATCCCTAGTGCATTTAGTAAAGGTGACTTGGTGTTATATGAAAATCAATGAAATGTCAATGCTCTCCCACACAAAAAGGGAAAATTCAGCCCTAACTGGTTAGAAACTTATGTCGTCAAAGAAAACTATGGGTCTAGAGCCTATACATTAATGGAAATGAACACAACCCTAAAAGAACCTATTAATGTTGCAAATTTGTGTTGGTATTACATATAGAATCCTCTCTTTTGAATAGTATGTTTAAGCAGTGTTGTTAGGTTAGGTAGTTAGTTTCTATTTTATCTCGCATTGCTTCATTCTTTGACAAATGTTGATAGTGTGTCTTAGAGCCTAAAGTGATTGTTCAATTAGTTTGAATTATTACTTTAGTTACCATAATATTCAAAATAAAATGTTGCGTGTTATGTTAATTTGGATCCTTCTATGCATTTAATGTTATTAGATCATAGGTGCATTTAAGTTACCATAACATACTTCATCACAATGTAGTATCTAACATAAACTGAAAATATTTTAATTAGATCACATAAACATTAAAGCATGGATATATTTATTAGACATTCTTGCAAAGGATATTTAATAAAACACATTGAAATTTAATTCAACACAAGATCATAAAAACATAAATGTTCATATATCATATATATCATCAAAATTGCAAGTAGATATATCAATTAATACAATGCTAATAGGGCTTGTGATTGCTAGACCCCTCAACGCTCGGTGCTTCCCTCCGTCATGAGATGATGGACTGTGAATGTGTCTTGCTTAGAGACCTCATAGATAGTTGTAGGCCCCACACCTCTCCTCTCATATCTGCCTCCCATATGAGTGCCTCGACACACTCTTGCTCTATGTGATCCCTCTCTATCTGTAGCCTAGCCATATCTCTCTCCAGCCTCAAGATTTATGCTCAGAGGGAAAAATTTGTCCTACTACCTGATGGACCTTAAGAGGATCAGAATTCATCTAATGTTGTCTGTAGTGTGGTGAGTTGTCCTGTAGCTAGGTCGACACATTTGGTCACATTCTCATACACTGTCCTCAATCTAGCAAAATCCTCGATGAGATCTATGTGTTGCTCTGTGAAAGGTGGGGGCACATACTCTGAGGGTAGATCATCATTCATGCACAATGAAGGCATCATATTTGTAGTAACACAATGATAGATCTCATGCCACTCTCACGTGGACCTTGCAAGATGAAAAACATAATGAATATCAGTAAAAATCATTATATAGATATATAAATCATATATACAAAGTTAATGAATGTAACGAAAACATAAATATCAAATCATCACCTGGATCTTCAGTTCGCCAATTAGCGTATAACTGTATAGCGATGGTACCCTCCTGTGTGGGAGGTGTGGATGGCCTACTACTACTAGCCTCCCCACACTCGTGAGTGCAGATCTCTGATGTGGTCACTGCATGTGTTCTAGTGACTCTGGTAGGGGGAGTATCTCTCCTATTGGGGGCAACTGAATCCTCCTATGTCTCATCAGTATACTCACTCATAGACTAAGACTTCTCCTCCTCCTCCTCCTCCTCATCTAAACCTAGAAATATGTCAAGAATGGTGTCATCATCATTTGTGTCTCCATCTACCTTCTCATCATCCCTATCCTCTCTATGAGCTAGAAGAGGTCCAATGTGACCTGCAGGGTAGTGAATGGGAAAGTTAGGAGTTGGTCATGTAGCAACCCACCGCTCATCATAGGCTTGAGTAGTTCCTACGTTTTCAACCTCAGATATTGGGGACATGTTGTGGTCCTCATCCTCTGAACCACTAATGTATACATCCTCAATAGTAAGCCGACGACTATCCCCAGGTCTAGGAGCACTTTGTGTTCATCGTAAATATCTTGTTCGGGCCGACGATGGTACCTAAACATGTCCAAACTGACGCATGACATGATCACAATAGAATGGTCTCACTATGTAATCATGTCTGCCTAAAATAAATCAGTCTTGTTGTTGCCTTACTAGCTCACGCCTATCATCTGCCCACTGGGGAGTACTAAGACATTGTATCCAACAAATATCATCCTTATCTAGTCAATCAAATCTAATATGCCAATGTAGTAAATCTCCCTCCTGCCATGCTTTCCTCAATGCATAACTGAAGGCCCATGGGTAACCCATGGCTGCTATGGTAGGAGATCCAGTCATCCTGGTACATGTGATGTGCTTGAAGCACCATACTTGCAAGAGTGTACAATGTACTATGTTGTCAAGCTCTTAGTATACAAATCACCCTAAATCAGAATATAGATGTGTGAGCATACTGCGACCCCAGGCATACACGTGTGCTCCTCCATGTCTCTGATAATATGAACAAGTCCACCATCTAAATGTGCTCCTCGACCATCTGGTACTAATGTAAGTGTTATGGTAGTGATCATAATTCGTCGAAGTAGTGGTGTTCACACATGTAGAAGCCATCTAAGCTCAATGCATGGACTGACGGTCGACCATCAAATAGGCCGTTGTAGATAGTATAAAATATTATCTTGCATCTACCTAAAAGATCACTCCTCTACTAAATGTACACTCTTGCCTCAGATAGGAATCTGTAGGATGCAATGTATGTCCTCTAGGGTGATAGTCATCTCCTCGGTAGGAAGATGAAAGGTACATGTGTCAACATCCCATCTCTCTACCAAGGCCATCAACACGACATCATGATACCTCATAGGTGGCATGAGGTTTATCCAAAATAATCCTACATCTTGTAGAAGTCCGATCTCCTCCTCTGACAGTCATGTGATAAATTCTTGAAGGAAACAAAATTGTTTCCCTTTGAGGTGTTGTTGAGCTCGAGGAGGAATCTAAAATAACAAAATACATAAAATAAATCCCAAATTTATCAATTAAATAACAATATATTTTCTCTAAGACACTTTATGGCCAAGGTGGACACTTATGCCATTTTTGGATGGGGGTCTTGGACACACAATTTTGGACACTTTGTGACAAAGATGGACGCTTTGCACCAATATTTTATAGGGTCCTAAAAATACTATAAATATGCAAAAAAGGTACAATAACTACATGAAAATGATGAAAAAGTAGAACAGAATCCACTCACCGTTTGTCGAAGTGTCCTCATGCCACCTTGTCGCAAACAACATCAAGTTTGGGGGGCTTGTAGGTCCGTTGAATCGGCATCGTTTATCAGTATGGACCAAGGTAATTTGCAAAAAGGTAAGTGTCAAATGAATAGTAAAAAGTGTCATTTTCATTAGTATATAGTAAACCCTAGTAAATAAATCTTATTTCATTTTAAGGGAATTTTATTCAAATTAGCATATTGGGGGCTAGAGGACTTTGTTTTCGATGTGATTTTTTGCATTGGATTCATAAATTTATTCTCAGTCTCATCACATGTCTATCACTATGTGGTATGGTACTTGGAAATACCCTATGATATGACTTGAGTAATCAATCTAGTTTCGTATTCACCTTGATTCCACCTGCATAAAGCAAGTAGAATTAGGGGGGCATACATCTACCCTCGAATTCAATTCTCCATAAAAGTTTGATAAGCGGAATTTTGAATGACTAACAAACTTGTGTTGCAAGATGCAGTCCTTAACATTGTGGTTTTGTAGGTAACTACATTGGGTGATTCATTCTCTTTAATGAATCCATATGAGTATCCTTTTTATAGATTTTAATTCCTTTAGCTTGCATGTGCACGTAGTATCATATGGCCCCTAAAGTGGGGGCTAAATGTAGTGTAGAAAAAAGTATCCCTTTTTCACACTTAATTTGGCAATAATTAATATTAAAATGGGCTTAATTATGCTTGGATTTAGTGTTGTAATGTGTTTTACACAATCACATTAAGTTTAGGACCCTTCTTAATAAAATAGACTTAATTCTGCCTTATTTAGGGTGTTGTAAAGTGTATCTTTACACTTTCACACTAATCTAGGGATTTATTAATTAATTGAGGCTAATTTTCCTTAATTGGCCCCTTTAATTCAAATCCAAGGCTAATTAATTGCAAGTTCTAAGTGATAAAGTCTGACATTCATAAATGATATTACACAACACTTAATTTCAGAAGGTGTGTGTCCTAGGGTAGTGATCTAGAACCCATTCGCCACTTGGTGAATGGGTCCTCACTAGGTCTTAGGACCCTATTTTCACATAAACTTCAACATTCCTTGAAGTGTGTCCTAGTTAAGTAAGCTAGGACCCATTCGCCACATGGCGAGTGGGTCCTCACTTAGACCTATGAGCCCTCTTTTGGATATGTTTTTGGTAGGATTTTAATGATTTCAAATCTTAGATTTGATGTCAGCTTTTGATATTTGAATTTTGGGAATTCATCTTAAGTTATGTATAAATACAAGGTTATTTCATTATGTTTCAACTAGATTTAGAGAGAGAGTTTTCATGAGATCAAGCATTCATATTCAAGAAGCAAGCAAGAGTGAAGTCTTGGAGTAGCATTATAGTGTTTTTGCAGGTCTTAAAGCTCATTCTATTGTTAAAGATAAAACATTATTGAAGAAGTGATGATAGATGCCTATGGAGAATCATGATGGATTCTAGGTTTTGGGAGAAGCACTATGAGATTCAACCAAGCCTAATGACTTTTTTCCTAAGTGATTCCATCTTCTATGATCATTTTATTTTTAGCCTAAAGAGAGGTATAAACAAATTTGTGGCTTATTACGGGGATTTGGGATCTCCTAAAGTAGGTCTTTTGCATTATTCATGTTTCATTCTAGGATCCTATTCTAACACAATTGAGTAGGGTTTCTTTGCATCATTAGAGATCTTAATCTTAGACACACTTAAGGTTAGGATTGCACACACATTTCATGTTTCATATTTCAATTTATCATCAAGGTTTAATTACCAAACTTGGGGTTTGATTGAGGCAAACCCCTATCCACCAACAAACATAAAAAATTGTTTTGCAGGTTATTGGCATATCTGGATCTAAAAGAAGGGATTTCAAGTTACAGGAAAGAATTGTAGGTCTGGAACTTCGAGATTAGATTTAGAGTTTTCTGGAAGAACCTACCAAGACCCATTCGCCACTTGGCAAATGAGTCCCTATTAGGGTTTCAAGGGCAACAAATTTTCAAAGTTCATAAGTTACAGTTTTATGATTTAGAGCCTCCCAGGAAAGCATACTAGGACCCATTCACCACTTGGCGAATGAATCCCTATTAGGATTGCAAAAACAAAAAATTCTAACAAGTGCACAACATTCATTACTCTCAGTTTTTCTAGAAAATTTGTTGTTTCCTTTTGTTTTGTGACAGATCTCTTCATTGCATTTTGTAGATCTAGAATTAGAGTTGTTTTTCTAGTTTAAATTCTTCTCCCCAAAGTGTCGTTTGGCTCACACCCTCATCCTTGCATAAAGGAGAAGTTGCAAGATTCAAACCTTGATTTGACTCACCTTTTGGGTTGATAGTTACTTCATGGTTTGGATCTTATTTCTTGAATGAAATAGTGGAGAATAGGGTCATATCATAGCCCCATTTTTTTATGTTTCAAGATCATGGAACACAAATATCCTAGCCTTTTGCCTCACAGGATGATGCAACATCTCAACCATCTATCTCTAGTACCCCTAGCTCTCATATATGCTCAAACTGTTGTAATCTATGCTTTGGGAGAGATAGCAATGCAGAGGGTGCAGATGGTTCCACCTCCCATGTGTGTTTTCATTATCAGTATAGATGTCATGGGAGTAGTAGGGTTCATCTAGGTTGTATGTCAAATAATGCAATGATGAAAAATGAGTTGTTTAATGAGGTGTATGTTGGTCAAATGCAGGTATGTTGATTTGAATTTATAGCGTTTTATGTATTAAATACTTAAAAATTGTAAATGCAAATAGATTTTTAATTAGAATTCAATTAAATTGATGTAAATATTATGCATTTTAGGGTGTAATTCCATAGGTTGGTACATCATCAAGCATTCTTGTAACAACTTGTACACTTGCATCTATATCAGAGATAAAATTTGTATAATATATAAAAATAAAATTTTACTTTCTTATTCAAGATAATGTTTAATATTTTAAAATACAACTTTTTATTGAATAGGTGGGCATCATATGACCATCTAGTACACATGTTTCCATGGATGCTTATGACATTGGATTTACACGGGTATAGTATAACACATTCAAGTTTGTTTTTGCAAATTTCAAATTTGTTGTTTATATATATTTGTGAATTTTTTTATTTTTTTATATTATTGTTTGTTTAGTTGATGAATACAATAGTCACACCTCCTAGCATAAGAGACAATTTGGAAGTTGGCATTAGTGCAACAATTTCATCATCAATGTGCTTAACTCAGGTATGAGTATGAATATATATGTTTGATAATGTTTATTTTGTGTCAATTGATATTAGTAGACCTATAAAAAATAATTGATAAATATTTATTTGTTATGTTATAGATGGATGTAAATAGCCCTATGTGAGGACAAACATCTCTTGAAGATGTCGAGCATTGTAGGAAAGAAGAATTAGACTACCAGTATGTTGTAAGTGTGTTTATAATATATGTATCATTTAAAATAATTTTAATAGTTATTGACTTTTGCATAGTATCTAATTTTATATTTTGTATGTATTGGTTGGCCTACAAAATAGTGAGAAGCACAAGAGATCAGAACAATGCAATACACCAACTATTACAAGTGACCGAAGTTTAATTAGTCAAGATAAAAGAGGCCCAATGTTTCAAGAATAATGTTCAATATTCATAGATGAACACATTTTGTATGCCTATACATGGCACATAGATAACATTTTTGGTGTGGCTATATATATTAATGATATTTTATAGACTTGAGAGGCAATACATTGGCCTCATGGAATTGTATGACATGATGACATTTTGTGCACCGTCATGATGGTATTATATGACATTTTAATCCCATTTTGTGTGCCCTCATGATGGCATTGTATGACATTTTGATGACATTTAGTATGACCTCATGGCCTTATGGAGATCAATTTATATAAATATTTTATGTGTAAATTGGTAGCTTAAATGGTTTAAAATGTTCTCATAATTTACTTAGCCCCAAGCGGTATATGTATGAAACGTATCCCAATCCAAATTTTAATTTTTTAATCTAGTTTTCTATCATGTCAAAACAAGTTAACTACAAAGTCAAATTCATCACCTTATCGAAAACAAATAATTAATAAAGACAAATATTTATCAATAAACATTGATCTAAAAGTTATATTTACAGAGTGTGATGTAAGAAGGACAATAATGAATAAGTTAATAGTAATGCATTTAAATTTTAAATATTATTTACCCAAATTTAAATTACCAACCACTTGATGATGAGCTACTAAGCTTGTTTATTGACAATTTCAACCATAAATCTAATATTACTCTTACGATTCGAAATAACGCAAATGTCAACCTTCTTATCAGGGTTTATTAACTTGTTTCTTCTCCTATATTTTTAACTTTATATTTGTGTGTTGATTGTTTTCTATGTTATGCATTCATGAAACACTAGTTTATAAAAATCTTAATGTGTAGTCCTAAACAATACATCAAACAAGAAAGCCAATTAGTCAACCAACTATTTCATTACTTACTCATAAAGAATTTGAGGTAGCATATCCCACGTTCTTTAGGATTTTCCAACATTCTTTAAGACTATCCTACATTCTTTAGGATTGTCCTACATTCTTTAGGATTGTCTTACTTTCATTAGGACTGACCTGGGTTCATTAAGATCAACCTAGGTTCATTAGGATCTCTAGGTTTATTAGGATTTTCCTACATTCATTATCAACTCATTCATGGCACTTAGATTTTTTTTGTAAAACTATAGGGTCACTTAGGATAAATCCATAGTAACCTCTCACACTTTTCAAGACTCAAATCCATTTGATCATGGAGGCAAGTTTTTAAATGTTGTAAAAATCGTCAAACACATTCAATGAAAAGTTCCAATGTTGCATAACTTTCATTTTGTTTATCATGAGATCAAAATTCAGCTCCAACAAGTCCAGGTGGGTAGGTTTATGCTAGTCAAAGTCTTATTTTTCATCCCATCATGCCAGATCATTCCATTACTACATTGTGTTGATGCTTTCTCTTAAGAGCCCTAAATGCCAAAAAGTGGAAAACTTTGACGAGTTGTTTCTCAAAAACTATGGAACTTAGAAATATTTTTTCTAAAGTTATAGGGTCATGTAGAGTACCTCTATAATAACCTCTCTTAGTTTTTCATATCTCCAATCCATTTGACCATGGTGACAACTTTTCGCACGATGAAAAAGTGTCAGATGCATTCACTAAAAAGTTGCAATGTTGCATAACCTTCATTTTGTTCATCATGCAACCAAATTGATAGTGCCAAAATATCTGATGGGTGGGTTTATGCTAGGAAAGGTCCTATTTTTCACCCCAACATGTTAGATCGTTCTAGGATACAGTGTACCAACACTTTCTCTTAACAACCCTAAATGCTAAAAAGTGGTGAACTTTGATGAGTTATTTCTCAAAAATCATGGCACTTAAAAACACCATGTCTAAAGGTACAGGGTCATGTAGGGTCCCTCTACAATAACCTCTCTCTATTTTTCATATCTCGAATCCATTTGGCCATCGTGAAAGTTTTTTTGTTGCCCAAAAAATTGTCAAATTCATTCAATGAAAAGTTGCAATGTTGCATAATCTTTGTTCCATTCATTGTGCGATCAAACCGATAGTCCTAACATGTCCGGGTGGGAAATTTTATGTTAGGAAAGTTCTTGTTTTGCATCCCAACATGCTAGATCATTCTAGGCTACATTGTATTGACACTTTCTCTTAAGATCCCTAAACACCAAAAAGTGGTGAACTTTGACGAGTTGTTTCTTAAAAACTGTGGAACTTATAAATGTTGTGTCTAAAGGTACAGGGTCATGTACGGTCCCTCTATAATAACATATCTTATTTTTTCATATCTCCAATCCATTTGGTTGTGGTGAAATTTTTTTTGTTGCCCCAAAAATTGTCAAATGTATTCAATAAAAAGTTGCAATGTTGCATAACTTTCGTTCTATTCATCATGTGGCCAAACCAATAGTGCCAACACATTTTTTTGTGTAGTTTTATGCTAGGAAAGATCTTTTTTTATACCCTAGCATGTCGAATCATTCCAGGAGCTACCTTGTACCAATACTTTCTCTTAAGAGCCCTAAATGCCAAAAATTGGAAAACTTTGATGAGTTGTTTCTCAGAAACCATGGCACTTATAAATGTTATGTCTAAAGGTATAGGGTCATGAAGGGTCCCTCTACAATAACCTCTCTTATTTTTTCATATCTCCAATCCATTTGGTTGTGGTGAAAGTTTTTCTACTACACCAAAAATCGTCAAATGCATTTAATGAAAAGTGACAATGTTGCATTGTACAAAAAAACCAATAATGCCAACACATATAGGTGGGTGGATTTAGGCTAGGAAGGTCATGTTTCTGCATGTCGTATTGTTCAAGGCTACATTGTACCAACGCTTTCTCTTAAGATCCCTAAATGTCAAAAAGTGACAAACATTGACAAGTTGTTTCTAAAAAATAGTAGCACTTATAAACATTATGTCTGAATCTCCAAGGCCATGTAGGGTCCCTCTACAATAACCTATCTCAATTTTTCATATCTCCAATCTATTTGGCTATGGTGATTTTTTTTTGATGCCCCAAAAATCGCTAGATACATGTAATGTCAAATTACAAGGTAGCCTAATTTTTGTTTTGTTTGTCGTGTGGCCAAAGTGGCAGTGCCAACATGTACGGATGGGTAGGTTAATGCTAGGAAAGGTCTTGTTTCACACCCCACCATGCTAGATCATTCCAAAGTAGATTGTATTGGTGCTTTCCCTTAAGAGCCGTAAATGTCAAAAAGTGGTGAACTTTAATGAGTTGTTTCTTAGAAACCATGAAACTTAATGAATAAGACACAACCTACTGAGAGGGGAGTGAATCACTAAATCAAATATATTTAAAATTATTAACTCAAATATACATATTAGAAACAATGCAGAAACTAATGATCAATGAACAACATAATCACACACATTTGCACTTGAGAACACCAAATATATGTGGAAATCTAAGATGGGAGAAAACCATAGTGAGAAGAGCTACTTGGATCTAATGTCCAAATCCAGCCTCACAAAGTAAAAACATATAAGTGAATTTTACAGATTGAAGTAGGCACCAACCTACTGTAGACACCAGTCCCCTATTGAGTTTGTAGGCACCAAAATGTTGGAGACACCAATCCCCAACTGAATCAGTACAATAGGAAAAACACTAATCCTACCAAATTACAAAGATAAGTCTTGCAAATCTTCACATGTAGCATAAGACATCTCATACACTTTTGCACTTGTTACAAATACTCTTCCACTCTTCATATGATCTTCTCATACTAGTGCATACATTAAGATGTAACTCATCTAGTTTCACAATCCTCTCTTTCACCTTCTCTTTAGTTTATTCCCTTGTAAACACTTTAGATACTACATACATGTTGAAAACACCTAAATACTGAGAGTGCGGTGAATCAGTATCTTCAAAAACTTAAACCCTTTTAGATCATAAACCCTTCAACAATATACAAATTTAGACTCTTTGCAAGATTAGTAACACATTCATCAATCAGAAACACTTAATCTAATCAATAGCAATGAAAGATAAGGAAATTAACAAACATACACAAGATAACACCATATTTACGTGGAAAACCCAAGAAGGGAAAAACCACATAAAACTCTCAATATAGAAGCTCATTGCTTACAAAAATACAATTTTAAGGCTCACTTCCTATGGACTTGTAGGCTAAGGGACACAACCTTAGGGAAATATACAAGGTAGTTGTAGTACTAAGATGCACAAACCTAGGGAAAGATACAAATTACAAGGATCTGATGAGATTCACTATCTTAGGATACATGAAAATTTAGGAATTACAATATATGTCAATACTACACTCTGTTGACTGAGGAATTTAAATCACATTTCTCTTTTCTTTTTTCTTAACTCCCTTCACCAATCCATACTCACACTCTACCACACACACGCACTCATTCATCTTGAAATTTAATTGTTCTTGCATTTATATCCTCGACAAGAGCTCAAAATCTCAATTAGGTCAGCCAAAAAAAAATACAAATAATAACATAAAAAAGTCGGCCACAAAACATGTGGTCCTATCCAAAACATAGAGAGGAACAAAAACAACTTATTACATCTTCCATATGATCCTAAATAATTCACACATTGACGCACATCAATCCAAGTCAACAATAAGGAAACACGTTGATAAAATGTGTAGTACAATTCCATTCAGCCCAAAAACATACTTGCAACTGAACTTACTCAATGTGGTTCTCAACAATATAGGTCAATACCCAAAAACATCTTAACAAAACTTCATATGTTGGTGAAAACCCCCAAGCACATAGCACAAACAAGATAACAGGCCCTATCATCCAAATATCCACATATTGCAACCAAACCAACTCAACACAATGTGTGGCACCAAAAGGATCAACCACTGATGTGAAAACCACAAAGAGATGTTCCATGAACTTCCAACAACACTTCTAGAAACTTATTTCACACTATCATGCCACATACATCCACCACAAACCAAACATATATAGAATACTTCATTCTAGAAGCACAAAATACACAACCATGAGATAGAGCATTAACAAATTAACTTGCGCTACACACCATTACATTAAAATTGAGCTGAGACATTGCACAAGTACTAAGAGAACACCCACCAAGCCACAAGAGTAGAAACATCAATGCGGAGAAATGCAGTGCATTTTCTAGACCAATCTAGACAACTAAAAAAATACCAACTTACTACAATTACTAGAAATCTCCTTGGTAACATTGGTGACCTAAAAAGATATGATTGCAACATCCACAAAATGCAAAAAATTAAACCCAAACCAAAAGACCATATCTTCAACAATGGAGGAATGTAGAGAATTCTACCAAACAACCTTCAAAGCATCTTCTTGAAATAAAAACTTTCACCAACTTGTGGAGGCCAGAACAACCTTGCAACAACACATATATCCTCGGGAATAATAGGAGAGAGCATACAACATACTCAAGACCATCTAAAACATCTCTCCACCATCAACATTACTTAAAATCGTCATCTTAATGCTTCTAATCCTCAACTTAATATATCATCATGATATCATCTCTTCTGTCAACAACCATACTCAATAATTCTTTACTTTTCATCAAATAAGGCATGTTATACAAACATGAACATTAGCACATCAAAGGCATGGCATCCAACCATGAACTTGTCATCATAAAATATCAACAACATACAAATGTATACATCAATGATAGCAAAATCAATGGAAACCAGTGTCAAACAAAAATCTCATAAACATATGTGACATCTCTCCAAGTGTTGACAACCAATAACAACCAACTCACCAAGTGTTGACATCACAACAATATCCTCAATTTTTTACATCAATGACAACCAATTCCAAAAATCTCCCCTTTTGGTATTGATGGAAACACACACCTGCACACTCTCCCTCTTTAACATCAAGTACAAAGGGTAAAAAAGGGTCTTCATTTGAATCATCAACACACTCTCCCCCTTTGACCAACAACACTTCTTCAAAAAACTATACATTCTCAACACCTACACATTTTCTTCAAGCTATTATATCAACTTCCCCTATCAACAACAACCAACCAACTACCTGATCCCCTTGAGAGGTAGCACCCTTCAATCTAGGAGAAAAGGATATGACATGAATTTCTCCCCATGGATAGATGCACCATTTATGCATCTAGTAAGAAAAGAGAGGGGAAATAACCCCTAACTTCTACTAGAGATACTCAAAAGTATCCTTTAAAAGTTCCTTAGTCAAGATATCTATAATCTAATCCTTAGTAGGCACATACTCCATTCTGAATTCTTGCTTTGTAGCCTTCTCCCTTAGAAAGTGATTCCAGATAAACATGTGTTTAGACCTTGAATGTATCACCATATTCTTGGAAATGTTAATTTCACTAGTAATATCACACAATATGAGAATTAGTTCATCATATACCACCTTTATATCCTTCAAAGTCCACTTCATCCAAAGCACTTGGGTGTAACAAGATGCTACAACAATATACTCAACTTCTATTATGGATAAGGACATTGAGTCCTTCTTCTTACTTAACCAAGAGACCAATTTGTCTCCTAAGAAAAATGAACTTCAACTAGTTCTTCTTCAATCATCCACACATCCTACCAAATTAACATCAGTATAATCACTCAAAGAAAATTTATCATCCTTCTTATACCACAAACCATAATCCGAAGTTCCCTTCAAATATCTAAATATTCTTCTTATTGCCTTCTCATGAGTTTGCTTAGGATTAACTTGAAATTTGGCATCCAAACATATTACATGCATAATACTAGGTTTAAAAGTAGTAAAGTACAACAAACCTCAAATTATAGACCTATAAAGAGTTTGATCAACCTCCAGTGACTCATAAGTCTTGATCAAGTGACAACTGATTACCATGGGAGTACTTACTAGTTTGGAATCCTCCATGCCAAAATTCTTCAACATCTCTTTAACATACTTAGCTTGATAAATAAAGATACCATCATGCAATTGAACAATTTGAAGCCCAAGGAAGAAATAAAACTCACCAATCATAAACATTTCAGACTCTTTCTAAATCTATTATGTGAACCTCTTAAACATATTATCATCTCCACCAAAGATGATGTCATAACGTATACAACAACTATCAAAATCTTATCTTCCTCAACCTTAATGTAAATAGTACTATCTATGCAATACCTTTCTTAAACCTTGTTGAAGTGAGTATTTATCCAACCGAGCATACCAAGACCCAGGAGCTTGCTTGAGCCCATACAAAGCATTCTTGAGTTTGCACACCATGTCTAGATCTTTTGATAGCTAGAAACCATCCAGTTGCTCAATATATACCTCTTCCTCTAAATCACCATTCAAGAAGACTAACTTGACATCCATCTGATAGACTTTGAACCTTGTTGTGACCAACAATAGCAAGAAACATCCTTATTGCCTCCATTATGGCTATCAAAGAAAAATTCTCCTCAAAATCAATACCTTCAACTTGTGAATAACCCTTACATACCAATATGGATTTGTTTCTCACAACTTCACCATCTTCATTTAACTTGTTCTAAAACACTCACTTTGTTCCTATCACATTCTTATCAGCTGGTCTAGGAACCAATTCCTATGTCTAATTCTTTTCTATCTGATTCAATTCCTCTTCCATTTCCTTTATCCAACCATCATCTTTTATAGCATCAACAAAGTTCTTGGGCTCAACCTTTGATAGTAAACATAAATTCACTTTCTCACTTGCTTTTGCAAACCTTCTCCTAGTCATCACACCTTCACTCTTATCTCCAATAATATGATCTGTAGAATGATTCTTCTACACATACCTTATTGGAGTCTTAGGGTCCTTTTTTTATTCTTTTGTCTTCTCTTCTTTCTCTTCTTCTTCTTCTTCTTCTTCTTCTTCTTCAATGCAATAATGTATATTAGATCCAAAAACCTCTAGTTCTTGTGAGATCTAAGACAAACCTTCATCTACTTTCACATTTGTGTTTTCAATCATCATTCCTAATCTCTTGTTGTAGCATATGTAGGCCTTGCTTCTAGTTGAGTAACCAAGAAAGATCCCTTCATCACATCTTGAATCAAACTTTCCAAGGTATTCTTCATCTCTCTTGATGTAGCATTTGTTTCCAAAGATTCTGAAATACCTAACAATAGGAGGCCTTCCATACCATATCTCATAAGGGGTCTTAGTGCTATTGACCCTCAACTACACTCTGTTAAGAAAGTAGACAACAGTGTGAATTTTTTCCTTTGAATACATATCATACAAGTCTGCATATTTCATCATTGTCTTATCCATTTCTTATACAGTCTTATTCTTCCTTCACATTACCTCATTTTTTGAGGGGTTCTAGGAGCAGAAAAATGTCCCCTAATGCCATGATCTTCACAAAACTTTTCAAATTCATTTGAAGTAGATTCACAGGCCTCTATTTGACCTTAAGAATTTGATCTTAGCATCCATTTCATTCTCAACTTTTTCTTTGAATATTTTAAACTTATCAAAAGCTTCTGATTTATGTCTTAGAAATGTAACCCAATTCCTTATTGTATAATCATCAATAAGAAATATGAAATACCTTTCACCATGTTGACTCCTTGTTCTTGTAGGTCTGCATATGTTAGTATGAATTGGGTTCAATGGCATTGTAGTAGAGTGCTCCTTTCTTTTGAACTTTGTCAAGTTGTTTGCTTTCCCATTTGATACTCCTTGCATAAAGTGTTTGCAAGCTTAGTTATCTTAGGCATGTATCTTACTGCATGAGTAGAATTGATCTTCACCATATTGTCAAATTTGTTGTGTCCCATTCTTTTGTGCCACAACCAACACTCATCAGATTGATCCATCAAGTAGATTCCTCCATTTGCCTCCTTTAGATGATAGACATTTCCATTTGTCCTTGTACCTTCAAAAACTAGTCTTTTGGACCCTACCTTCTTGATCTCACAACCATTAGCATGAAATGTAATATTGTATCCTTTACCGAACATTTGATTAACATTGAGAAGATTATGCTTCAGGCCTTTGACATAGAGGACATCCTTAGTCCAATTCTTCCCATCAATTGGTATGACACCCTTTCCACAAATTTGTGTTGACTCATCACAACTGAACAACTCCACCATCACACTTTTTGAGACCGATGAACCTTCCCTTGTCACCAGTCATGTGGTTAAATAAACCACTATTAATCACCCAAGCATTTTCTTCTTCCTTTGCATGAAAGGCAGTCCACACAGCCATAGATCTTTCATTAACTTTGTTAGCCTACAAAGTACCAAACCTCTTACATTTTTCAATATCACCCTTATTGTCTTTCAAAACCATGAATATGGTTTCATCACTTGAATCACTATCCTCATCTTCTGAGGAACAACTGCTTTCCTTAGAATAGAAACCTCCTTTGAACTTATCTCTTTTGTTATTATCATTTGATTCTTTATAAAGATATTTAGAACCAAAATTATCAATCCTTCCATAATTGAAACACTTGAAAGGAAACTTACCTTTGTATTTTTTGGTGCCTTCAATATTCTCACAAAGCTTGCTTCTACCTCATCAAATTCATCATTCTGATCTGCAATTTCATCTTCCACCTTTTTACTGGTTTTGAATGCAACTTCCTTCTTTGAAACATCTTTGTCAAACTCTCATTTTAAAGGTTGTGAGAGCACCAAACATTTCATCTAATAAGTATTGATCTAAGTCCTTAGATTCTTCAATAGTAGACACCTTATGACTATAAGATTTAGGGAGAGATCTTAGAACCTTATTCATAATCTCATCTTCTTTTACTTTTCCACCAAGAACTTTGATGCTAGTAACAACTTCATCCACCCAAAGCATATAACTATCAATATCTTCATCCTCTATCATTCTCAAGGTCTCAAATTTTCTCTTGAAAATTTTCATCTTGGCTTGCTTTACTTTATTGTCTCCTTCATAGATGATGGTAAGTTTTCCCTAGATATCCTTAGCAAAACTGCAATTCATCACCTTCAAATTTTTTGAATCAAATAACCCACATAATATAGCATTCTTAGCCTTGGAATTGTTCTCATACAACCTAATCTCAGTTGGATTTGTTGGAGGAGCAACAAGAGTAGTATAACCATCCTTGATAGATTTCCAAACACCAAACCTTAGAGAGTTTAGATGGCCTTCCATTCTCAACTTCTAAAATGTTTAATTTGTCCCATCAAACCTAAAACCTTTGTAAGCTCCATCATGTTCCATCCTAGACCTTTCCTCAAGTGGTAAAGCTTCTTCAAAGGAACTAGGCTCTAATAGTAATTTTTGAACACACCTAGATATTGAGAGGGGGGTGAATCGATATCTTCAAAAACTTAGATCATAAGCCCTTCCTAGCAATATACAAATTCAGACTCTTTGCAAGATCAACAACTCATTCACATATTAGAAACACTTAATCTAATGAGCAACAATGAAAGATAAGGAAATGAACACATATATACACAAGATAACAACATATTTACATGGAAAACCCAAGAAGGGTAAACCATGAAGAGAAAACTCTCAATATAGAAGCTCACTGCTTATAGAATTATAATTTTGAGGCTCACTACCTATGGAATTATAGGCTAAGGTGCATAACCTTAGGGAAAGATACAAGGGACTTGTAGTACTGAGGTGTGCAACCATAGGGAAAGATACAAATTACAAGGACTTGATAAGATTCACTATCTCAGAGTAGGATACATGAAGATTTAGGAATTATGGCATATGCCAACAATACACTCTATTGAATGAGGTGTTTAAATAAAGCTCATTTATCTTTTCTTTTTCTTAACACCCTTCACCAATCCATACTCACACTCTACCACACACATACTCTCACTCATATTGCAATTGAATTTTTCTTACATTTATATCTTTTGCAAGATCTCAATACCTCAATTAGGTCGGCCAGAACAAAATACAAATAATAACATGAACAAGTTAGCCACAAAACATTATGTGGTCATATACAAAAGATATAGAGGACCAAAAATAGCTTATTACATATTCCAATATGATCCTAAATAATTCACATGCTGGTGTACATCAATCCAAGTTAGCAACAAGGAAACGTGTAGATAAAATATGTGACACAATACCAATTAGCCCAAAAACATACTTGCAGTTGAATTTACTCAATTCAATTTTCAACAAGATAGGTCAGGACCTAAAAGAATTTTAACACAACTTCATATGCTGGCACAAACCCCAAAGCACATAGAGCAAACACGATAACAGGCCATGTTGACCAAATATCCATAGATTGCCTAGAAAACCAACTCAACACAATATGTGACACCAAAGGGATCAACCATTGATGTGTGGAACACAAATAGATGTTCCATGAACATCCAACAACACTTCTAGAAACTTATTTCACACTGTCATACCACAAACATCCACCACAAACTAAATAGATATAGAGTACTTCATTTTAGAAGCATAATATACACAACCATGAGATAGAGCTTTAACAGATCAACTTGTGGTACAGACCATTACATGAAAACTAAACTGAGACACTGCACAAGAACTGAGAGAATGCCCACCAATCCACAAGAGAAGAAACATCAATGTGAAGAAATGCATAGTGTTTACTGGATCAGTCCAGGTAACCAAAATTTTTTCCAACTTATTGCAATTACCAAAACCCTCCTTGGCAACACCGGTGACCTGAAAAGATAGGAGTGAAAAATCCACATAACACAAACACTAAATCCCAAATTGCAAGACCATATCTCCAACAATGGAGGAATGTAGAGAATTCTCCCAAACAACCTTCAAAACATCTTCCTAAAACATAAACTTTCACCAACTTGCAGAGGCCGAAACAACCTTGTAGCAACACATACTTCCTTAGGAACAATAGGAGAGAGCATACAACATACTGAAGACCATAAACAACATCTTTCCACCATCAACATTACTTCAAATCCTTATCTTAATGTTTCTAATCCTCATCTTAATATATCATCATGATATCATCTCTTTTGTCAGCAACCATACTCAATAATTCTTTACTTGTCATCAAACAAGGCATGTCATCCAACCATGAACTTATCATAATAAAATATCAACAACATACAACTTTATGCATCAATAACAACAACATCAATGTCAACCAATGTCAAACAACAATCTCGCAAATATATGCAACATCTCTCCAAGTGTTGACAACTAATGCCAACCAACTCACCAAGTGTTGACATCACAAGAATCTCCTCAAGTTTTGACATCAATGACAACCAATGCCAATAATAATTTTTTTTTATCTTTTCCTATTGTGTAGATTTTATTGTAACTTAAAAACCATTAATGAGAGATAAATTTATAAGCATTATTTTCATTCACTATCATGTATATTGATGGGACAAGAAAATAACCATTAGGATAAACCTTATTAGTGTCTCATAATTTGATGTATATTCTAATCTTACTTGTCTTCTTGAAGACATATAATGTTTTTAAAATGCATGATGATTAATTAGTCAATTTAATGAACCCTATATTAAGTATTTTCCTTAACTATTCCCTCACCATAGTAGATAATTTTGTCTTTATTTATAGATCTTGACCTCATTTAGTGTTAAAATCACACCAAGTTTCATTTTTTATAGATTTATGTTAAATTGTTTACATGTTCATAGAATTCTTATATTTATTCTAATGTATCATTGTGTCTTATAAATGTTAGATTAGATTCATAGGTCTCACTCAAAACAAAAGAAGTGCCTAGCTCCTACATTAGAGACTCATTTGCTCAAGTATTGATTCTAGTAAATACCTATTAAAGCAGAAAGAACATGCACACAAATATCTAGAACTGATATATTCAAACAATTATATCCATACGAAGAAATCATTTTAATTTATCTTTATCATATGTATCAATTGGATCAACTTTATCTCTACATTATTATTATAATGTGGGGTTTTATAGGTGCTTACCCTAATGCTCGCTTTCTCATGGTCCAAAAAGTATGATTACCACTTAAAGGATCATGTGCATCAAAATTTCTATTTTACATTTTTTTATTCTATTATTACTCATATTAGGCATGATAGTTAGTTATTACTTACTAAATTATGTACATGCATTATTCAAATAGTTACAATGGATCATATATATATATGAAACTGACTTACAATTGTGGAACTACTTACAATTGTGCCAACATTATCCTAGTACAAAATACTGATTGACCCTCTAAAGAATTAACTAAAAGTGTAAAATAAAAAAATTAATAGTCATTCTAGCTTGAAGATATAAGAAATCCTTGGTGAAATATCATAAAAAATTTCCTTTGAAAAGTTATCCTAGTTTTTTGTGTGTTCATGTAGGTTTCAATTTTAAAAAAAACTTTTATAAAACCTTTTTTGATTGCATATGCATTAGTAGGGTCAAGACTGATGACGTGTGCCATAAAATCTAGTAACAAGATCTACATCTCAACCAAAATTTGTATATTGGTTCTATTTCCTCTTGAAATAGCTCCTTTAGGCATGTAAATTTTGCATCCTAGTGCCAATATTGTTTGGTGCTCTATGGAAAGAGAGGGTTTGATCAAAGACCCTTATGCATTTTCCTATGAAATAAGGAGGCTTCCCATTCTTTTTGGCACTTCTAACATCAAACCAAAAAAAATATCTTCTTGAGTTTATGTACTTGAAGGCAAATGTGGGACATATCAAGATTTCATTTCTACCTAAATAGTTGTGCTACCTAATCAAGTAGGTAGAATATATCAATTTATTGTGGTGTGGTTTTATTATAATGATGAAACTAATGGTTTGATCTAACCCCATTTTGATCTAACAAGGGTTTAATAAAAGGTTCTTTGATTGATAATTTTTATGTAGTTTCTCTTATCCATTTGTTTTTTTTTTTTATATTAAAATAGTCAACTTTGCATCATGCACATGTGGGTGAAATGGCATTGCTTAGTGAAAATATTTTATGTATGTGTAACTATAAAATTAGATTTCTAAAGAGTATATCAAATATAATATGTTTTTTAATATTATATTTTAATTTCTTTAATAAGAAAAATAAGTCCATTACAAAAAAGTGCCTATTTAATACACTACAAGAAATAAAAAAATTAGGTCATTTTTTTTCAAAAACCTATATTGCATTCTACATCAATGTCCTTGTTTCAACCAAAAAAGCAATTTTGATAAATAGGTCAAGAGAAACATGTTAAGGTAAAATTCAGCTCTAAATTTCTATCATAACAATTAAAATAATAATAAATAAAATTTATATTAAAAATAAATGTCACTCACTATAAAATAACACAATAGTAATAATATTTTATAAAAAATAGCCAAAAATAATAGAATTTATTTGACTTTTTAAAAAAAATTATAAATTGAATCTATAGAGAAAATGACAAAAATCACTAGTTTACATTATATTTAAATTCTTTATAGCTTGCTTTGTATAATTACAAAATACATTGAATGCTAAAAATGCTAATTTTATGGTTCAATAAAGTCAAAAAGTGGAACACAATATTGTAATTTCACCATTATTGTTGGTTTTAGTGACATATATATATATATATATAATCATCTTCGATATTTTTAGAAATAATAAGCAATTCCAAATATAATGGAGATAATAAAATTTAATAGATTTTTTAGGGTAAAGACCTATTAGTAGAGTATCATTAATGAATTATAATTGAAATATAGAAGGCTATATTCCTCAAGATATGAGTATATATGAACTTGGGAAATATTAGATAGAAAGGCTAGATCAACAAACAATTTTCTTGTATTTCAAATTTAGATTTATTATATGTTTTTGGTGATAATACACCTAAAAATTATGGGATAAGATAAAACTTTGTAACAAACTAAGTATTTGCCATATAAAATTGTCCTGAAGTTTTTTTTTTGTTAAAAATGGTTAATGGAGACTTAATGGATAAGCTCTTGAATGAGTTTAACACCATTATTAGTCATTTTATGTTAGTTGATATCAAGATGAATGAGGAAGAATTATGCATTACCTTGCTTTGTTCATTGACACATTCATGAGATAACATTTTTATGAAAATTAGTAGATCATATTATGACATTTGAAGGAGTGGTTGGAGCATTATTGTTTAAATAAGGTGAAAATTCATGGAGTACACAAAATATTCTCTAATTTTCAAAGGTTGTTTGAAGGAAAAGGGAAAGAACAAGAATAGAGAAAAGAGATATAAGTCTCTAGATAAATCAAAGGTAAAATACTAGTACTATAAAAAAAAATGGCTATATTAAAAAGTTTCAATGTGAAGAAAGCTAAATGAATTTTATGGTGATTATGAATTAAATACCTCTAGAGAAGAATATGGAGATGTGTTTCTTGCATCTTCTATTATACATGCAAAAATGATGCGTGGTTAATTGATTCTAGAACATCATTGCAAAAATGATGCATGGTTAATTGATTCTAGAACGTCATTTCACATTAATCTACATGCAAAGTAGTTGTTTGCATATGAGAACTATGATAGTGAAAAATTATTCTTGGGTGATAACACATTTCACGAAATTATTGGTTAAGGGAAAATCAAGCTCACATTTAGAGATGGAAGAGAAAAAACTATCTCTAATGTTGTACATATCCAAGGTATAGTAAGAGACTTGTTATCTACAAGTAAATAAGCTTATTTAGGAGTGCATGTTATCCTTTATAAATAAGGTTGTAGAATGGTTAGAGGATTTATCTTCTAGGTTGAAAATTTTCTTAAAATTGATGCTAGTATTATGAGAAGATCCTCAGCTATTTCCCATGCTTTGCAAATTCCCATAAAAAATCCTTTTGGGACAAAATTATTGAAATAATCAAATGTTGGATTTCAACATGGAAGGGTAAATGGTTAACATTAGCAGCTATAATGGTGTTGATCAAGTTAGTTCTCTTAATAGTCCCAAGCTACATAATGTATGTTTTGAAAATTCCAAAAATGGTTCATGAGGTCATAGAAAAACACATCAAACAATTTTTATGGAAGTCTTTTAAGGAGGAGGATAATAAATCAAAAATTCATCTTATGTCATGGCAAAACTCTTGTAAAGAAAAGTCCCAAGGTGGGGTAGGTCTGCAAGACCTCTCTACAAGAAACAAAGCTCTAGGAGTTGAACTTGGGTGGAAGATGTATGTCAACCCTAATGCAAAATGGTGTAGATTAATGCTGGCCAAGTACCTAGACTCAGATGTTCCTCATAGAATCTTTACAATTCAAAATCCAAAGCAGGGTTCCAAGTTGTGGAATTTTTTAGTAGAATGTAGAGAAAGTAATTACACTACACATGTCCTAGCTCATCAACAAGGGAGATAGGGCTCTCTTCTAGGAAGACTCATGGAATGGTCTCCCCCTCTCGGGGAAAATGTAGGTTTACAAGAAGCAAAAGCCTTCCTCAAACAAAATTGGGGTATTTATGTTCAAATTATATTTTGCAGGATATGACCTCATATGGTTCAAATACTCAATGGAGAGATTTCTCTTGCTACGCATTCCCACAAATTCAAAAAGACCTCAACAACCTATTGAAGAAAAAGAACAATTTTTGTTTCAGACAAACCAAATAAATTGAACTGGGCTCCTACAAAATCAGGTTCATACAACGTTAAGCGGGGGTATAAATTTCAGTTAAATTTGGAGTGCGCGGACAAATCCTCTTGGCCACACAAACTATGCTGGAATCAAATGATTCTTCCAAAATTCAAAACATTTACATGGTTAGCTTTAAACCACATAATCCTCACAACTGATCGTCTCCAAAAGCTGGGAATCACAAACTCTTTCAACTGTGTTCTCTGTGGAAAATGTGAGGAGACATTGGATCATATGCTTCTTTAATGCGATTTTGCTCAGGCTTGCTGGAAATGACTTCAAAATCAGTTAGATTGGCAGGCTCCTCTTGGAAACTCTCTGATCCACCTATTCAAAAGTTGGTCTGCATTAAATATTCCATCCCTGCTTTTAGCTCTTTGGTTATCCCCCCCTCGTTGGTTATTTGGAACATCTAGTGGGAGCACAATAGGTAAATTTTTAGGAAAGAGATAAGCCCCCTCAAACAGGTCCTCCAAAAATTGGAGATAACAATTTCAAAAATAGTCATGGATGGGACATTAAAGCTTCAAGCTTCAGGTAACAATACACCATTTTTCTCATGGGATTTCTGAATGTTAGACAAATAGACAAACATTGTGCTTCCAACCTTGGTGCAGTTCCTAGTTCAAGACTCAGGGCCTCAAATAGGTCACAGATTAATATATGGAAACTAAATTTTGATGGTGCCTCACGGGGCAATCCAGGGATCTCTGGGGCTAGTTGTGTGATCAAGGATTCACAAGGCTTAGTCCATTCAACACTATCCATGAGTCTACCCTCAGGCACAAGCAACAAAGCAGAGGTTCAAGCATTACTAACAGCACTAGTCCTGGCCAAAAAAGAAAAAATAAAGAGGATTTGGATTGAGGGGGGTTCCCTCAATATCATAAATGCTTTCAAAAAAAGAGAATTGAACCCTCGTGGCACATAAATTATATTCTGCAACATGTGTTTCAATTTCTCAAATCATTTGCTTTTTTGATCCTACCTCATTGTTTCAGAGAAGGAAATCACTTGGCAGATTGCCTTGCCAATATGGCATGTGATTCCATGTCTAAGCTTTTGGTCCTTAGGGAAGATGAAATTCATCTGCATCCACAGTTGGCATCTATAGCTAGCCAGGATTTTCGACCCGACCATAATGGTTAACTAACACTTCTTGTTGTTTTGTTTGCAGGTACTAATGGTGGGTGGTTTTCATCATGCCATTTTCATCCCCTTTAAAGTAAATCAGAGGTGTACCAATCTGAGATCAGCTGCTTTCCCTTTGCCTCCCATGATACCAAATCAAAATCGTATGCTCCAATTTATGAATAAATCATGGCAAGTTCCAGCGACCATTTAAATATCTTATCACCACCTTTTGCAATTATTAGAAGAAAATCACTCGCAACACATGCCAATAGATTTGTGGTGGTGATGAATTATCCTTTCAAAAGCATCCGTCATTAAATCCACGCAGTTTCTCAAAGCATGTCATAATTTCCTGATAAGGTGGCAAGCGTTCACCTTCTCCAATCAGGGCATGGACTGCCAATCACATGTGAGGCCCATTAAAACACTTCCACCACACGTTAAACTCTCCATTCAAAGAGGCTTTTCTCTAGTTCTTTTGTTAGTCCCTGCCGTAAGGCTGAGACTAATGTTTTCATCTTCATTTTATTCGTATTAGTAGTTTCTCGAAAATCGGGTCGGATGTTTTAACCTATGGTCTGTAGATATTTCACTATTAAAATGAAATTTCAGCTTAATTTTTGAATTTTCTGATTGGCAGCTCTGATTTTACTCGGTGTTTTTTTTGTATTTCTGTTTACATATTATTCTTGGGACCAATAAAAACGAAGGGAGAGGAAATTTTTTGGTAGGTTTCTAATGTTTTTTTAACTGTGGACGTGTCTGGCAATGAGGGCTGCTGGTGGGTTGATGGCATTGTTGAAAGCAATTCACGTGCCTTTGTCTCTGCTATCACATCTGGCATACATGCTTATCAGAACAGTTACCCTTATACGGTGTCTGGTTATTGGAAGGCTACGGAACAGATGATTTTCATTTTTAGCCGATAATATGCACTGCCCATTGGGATTCAGTATTTCTCACGCCTGAGAAATTTCCGAACAGTCAAATCATTCCTCGCCTCACGCCTAAAAGCAAATTTTGACTTGGAATTTGATATTTTCGTTTAGACGCCTGCAAAAGTCTTGCCTTTCATATCTCAGCCGATTCACGCCTAATATCTTCTCTCGAGCTCAAGAGTCTAAGGAAGCCCTAAAACTCTGATATTTTCAAATTTCATGTTCTGTGAATAGATTGAAGCAACAGCTGTAGGAAGATTGGTTTTGGTTCAGGTCATTTAAATAAATTTCTGCTGTGTTAGGGTTTCGTAGTTTTATTGCAAACTCTGCCTGTTTTTAATCGAGGCATCTTCGACAGAACGACACAATTTGTGCAGAATTTTGAGCTAAGTTGGTAGAATTTTGAGGTAAGTTACTTGCCATGGTTTCAGTGAATTTTATTTTTTGGAATCTTTATGCTGCAGAATCTTTTGGCATGCATATGTTCGGTAGGAACGCCCACATGAAAAGTTTTATGTGCATCTGTTGAAACATTTTGTTAAATAACATCTTTTTTTGCTTTACAAACATTTTTGTGTGGAAGCTTTTTCCTTTCTGGACATGAATATATCACCCCCGGTATGACATGAAGGTTGATCTCATATTTTTGTGCTCTGGATGTCAAGGAATTAAAAAAAACTTGAAATTTTGCATACTACGAGAGGAAGTGCTATAAATAAGACAATATGCTACACGTTTTGCAGTATTTCAGTAATTATATAGATAACATTATACTTTTCCCAAACTAGCATACTGCGTACACATAATTGGAAAAGCTTACAAGCTGAAAGAACTAGAACTTAACCCAAGGAGGATTTGACATGAAAAAAAATTAACCTGTGATGGAGGACCAACTTCAAACTAGAAAACATAAAGAACTAAAGCTTCGTAATGGAACATATAGACATCTAAAATGTAGAACATTCAGTATCAAATGAGAATGTTTCTGTGCGATTGGTATTGTGCAGGAGGTCTGATATGGTAGGTTTTAAATTGGCAGCAGCTGCACACCCCATGAAAGATGTCTTGAGGCTCTCCAAGACCATGGCTACATCTGTCATGGAAGGTCGTCCCCTTGAAGATTCACTGCTACAAAGCAAACCAACATGACTGAAAGAAAGAAGACATTTATTATCTTCCATATTTTCATTCACATCTTTCCATAGCCCACTATCAACAATATCTGCAAGTCTATCTGGAAAAGCTGACCTCACCCACTTTTGCAAGTTTATCTCTCCCACAAACATTTCATTACTTGGTCTCTTCCTTGTAACCATCTCTAATATTAGAATTCCATAATTATAAACATCTCCCTTTATAGAAACATTCCTGTCCAATCCATACTCTGCAATCAATTTTATTCATGAAATATTTAAGAAGCTATTAAAGGAAATGATAATGCCAAATAAAGAAAACTCAAAACATTTACCTAGAGCAATCTAGCCAATAGATCCTTTAACTGCAAATGTTGTTGTACTCAGTGAATCTATGGAATTTGTAGTAGTTAAGCGGGATATACCAAAATCAGTCACAAGGGCTGTCATGTCAGCATCCAGGAGTACATTGCTGGGTTTTAAATCACACTGCACAATTTGCAAGGATAATAATGATGTAAATATTCCATGCCATGGGCTACATCTATAGCAATGCTCAAACACTCACTCAATCCCAATTTACAAACAGTTTGATCATTTCTGTTAGGGTGCATTTTTCCAAGCTTCCATTGGAACCAAACTGAAGAGCCAAATCTTGGAACTCCGGGTAAGAAAATGCACTTATGACTTTGTTGAGGTTACGTTGCCGAATCCTCCCTAACACTTTGCATTCTGTGTCAAAGCTTTTAGAAGCTTCTTCATTCTACAAATTAAGAACCTTGAATGGCAACTATCTTGCCATCCCTCAAAATTCCTTTGTAGACTGATCCAGGGCTACCCACTCCAAGTATGTTTAACTCACCAAATCCAGACATTGCAATGAGAAGATCTTGAGTAGAAAATTTTGGATGGCCGAGCCTTTGAAAAATAAACTTCGAGGGACAGAATAGTTCTCTTGAAAGTTTATGCCTCCATAGAATTCCTATAATGAAGGAGCATAATATAAATACAATGCCTCCAACAACTGATAAGTCAATTATTTTGGCCAGTGATGTGTGTCATGTAATTACTAATATGATAATATCTGATGTGATACTTTATCATTTCATTTAAATTTGTGGAGATCTAGCTTTAAAGGGTTAGAAACCATAGACAATCTTTAAAGGGGCTTATTACTATAGCTGAATTTATGCCATTGATGTAGTTGAATTATATAAAACATAGTTCTGTTCCACTGGTTGAATTTGCACTGTTGTTGCCACTGAATTCTACCATAGTTTCCTCCTGTGGTTGAATGAATGCTATTATTGTAGGTAAATACCAAAAGAAAGTTATGCTTGCTGAAGTCTTTGCCTATTTATGACAACCTTTACTTTCTTTCTGTTTACATGTTTGATTACAGGTTATCACCACTGCTAAATTTTAGCTATGTTTCAAAATATCTTTACATAAGTGGATTTAAGATCCCTATTGCTAACAATATTGTTAGGTAGACTGCACTTCAGAAATGTTTAGAGTGTTGAGAATTGGTACAAGGTTTGAATTTTTTGTATCATCTCAGACTGGATAAATCAACTACATACCTGGTGTTGTCATTTTCTTTAGAACTTTGAGGTAAATATGTGATAGCCTACGGATATGCTTTCCGACTAATTGTTTGATATGGTAAGGCAATAAGTTTTCTGTAAGAGATCTTATTTTAACTTTGTTTACTTGATAGAATCATGTGTTGTGGCATACTTTTCTTTGTATTTTGCTGTTTACATATTCTTACAACATATTATTTCTTAGTGGTTTTATATGCTTTATTTCTTTACTCTTGAATTCCCATGGGCTATCATGAAATTTGTATAAAATCTTTTGATTTGAGAGAGTTGTTACTAAATTTGCATTTTTGCAATAAAGTATGTTGTCTTCTAACCTTTATCTTGGTACAACTAAGGAGCATGATGATATTTTGGCCCTCTTCATCATTTTATGCTCTTTTTAAATAATTGAAATCTTCCACAAAAGCCCGTTCTGAGATGACACTGTTCGCAGTATGAAGGAGCTGCCAGAGAGGGAGGAAGAAGACCAAGCATTTGGGATACTTTTTGGCATACCCCTGGTTAGGTGTTAAATTATAAACTTTATTAGTTGGATGCATATTTTTTTTATAACTGTTATGATCTAAGCCTGAAAAGATGGAGATAATATGTGGAGTTGATTGAATCATTATTCCATTTCACAGTTATTTATCATATATCAGAGCCAGCTAACTATTGAAAATTCTAAGTAATTATGTTTGCAGAAGCTTAAAGTAATAGAATATGCTATCAGCACATGAACAGATATATATTCCCATCGTATTACCTATATGGAAGAGGACGGGTTGAAGCAAATCTACAACCACATGACCAGTTTTAGCACATAAATTTTGAAAATTATAGTGAAATGCATGTGCAATATCAGACAACAGTACCTTGGCTCAATGTGTTGAATCTTCTGAACCTTTAAAAAGTGTTTTAAGATCATATAATATATCTGTTAAAACTTTTTTGGGAAAAGCTTGTAGATTATGTAGACCTGTATATTTTCTGGATTTAAGGTCACCTGCAAATGTTTTTTTGACTCAAAATAGTCGTCAGCAATTGGCAGATCAGTCTACCTTCCTTTCGTAATTGGAAACATGCTTATATTTTAAGTAACAGTGAAAGGCAACGTGCCGCTAAGATATGGTATTAACAAACTGGTGCATGCAAATGTAAGAAAAATTTCCTAGGAAAAACATTCCACACCTAAGAGGAGGAGGAATCAAGCATCAAAGTAGAGAAAAATAATATCCCGACCGTAGTTTGAAGCCAAAAATAGTCACTATCAAAAGGATCAGAGATTGAATAAGTGGTCGAAGTTTTTTTATTGTCTCACCAGTCAAAGAAAGAGTTTGTTAGAAGATTGTTGCTGCCAAAGTCACATTGATCAGAAGACTCCAATAAAGTTGCCGAAAGAAGGAGATTTGGTGATAAGGGTGAAATCGAAGGAAGAAGTTGTATGTACAATAGGTTGCCACATTAGGTGTTGCTTTCACAGCCATATCTACTAAAATAAGAATAAATATCTAGATATTAGATCTGACATGTCTGCTAGGGCAGTCGTAACTACAACATCTGTCAAAATCTCTCTATCCTTCATGTTTTCATGGATGTCAATACCCTGTTCCAAAGCTCCCATCTTTGCACAGGCAGGGAGGATGCTGGCAAAGTTTGTGGAATTTGGCTTTACACCTATTGCATTTGTTTGAAAGTTTCTAAAGCCTTTTCAAAAAATCCATTTTGTGCATATCCTGCAATCATTGCAGTCCACGGGAGCACATCTCTTTGAAGCATTCTATCAAGAGCTCTGTTCACGTGCCTTGTCTACATTTCCACATTTTGTATACATGTCTACCAGGACAGTCACAATTACAATATCTGACAAAATTCCTCTATCCTTTATGTTTTGATGTATCTCCATACCTTGATTCAAAGCTCCCATTTTGGCACAGGCAAGGAGGATGCAGGCAAAGGTTGTTGAGTCTGGTTTTACACCTGCCGATTGCATTTGCTTGAAAGTTTCTAAAGCCTTTTCAATAAATCCATTTTGTGCATAACCTGCAATTGTTGCAGTCCATGAGATGACGTCTCTTTGAGGCATTTTGTCAAACATTTCATGCGCCTTGTTTATGTTTCCATATTTTGCAGGTTAGTGGTAATTCAACATTTTTTGGTTAATTTTTTTATCAAATTGGATTTTAGCATCTGCAGTACAACATTCTGCAGTTTTATTTTTCTTCATGGAGCAGCAAATTTAGATTGAAATTTTAATGATACAGTGCTCACTTTTTGGGATCTATCATGGCAGCTTTGTCTGCATTGAAATAAGGAAATTGAAATAAGGAAGTTCATCAACATTCAATTCCCATTTTTGTAATACCCCTTATTAGCTTTAAGTTTTATGTTTTGACAATGTTTTATAGTGTTTGGTTGCAGGTGACATGATCAAACCATTCAGTTATTATACTTTCTCTATTTATATTAGGACAATTCCATGATGCGCTAGGTCAGTTTATTGACATCACTCACAGCCGAGTACTCACAGGAACAAGTCTTCCAGATGTGCGTACAATTGCATCTGCAAATAGGCGAAGTGAAAACTACGCATTTTTTAGAGTTATTAATACATTATATGAAATAACTTTGGCATTCTTAAGAGTAGGAATCCATTGAGACATTTTATAATACATGGTTTAAATTGTAATATTATTCAGCTTGAGCATCTAGTCAGTATTAAGTTCTCTGTGATCTAGTTTCTCTGCTTTACGGTTATTTATTTTCTGTCTATCTATAGACATGAGGTTGTGCTTCTTCAGCCCTGCTTTTCCCATTTGGCAGGGACTCCAGCTACAGCGCAGCACTTGTTTGGAAAGATTTTAGTTTTGTTGGCTCTGCGTGGGTTAAAAAAGGGGGTTTGTTGTAGTCATGGCTTCCATTGAACTGGAACCCATCAACAAGTGCATCAATCTTCCCATTCCAAAATGGGAATATCTAGAAATCTGATGTATTTTATCTGACATGATCAATGAAGTCTTCAAGATTGATTGTCAACGGGTGGAATTAGCGCTCCGAGTGGTAATTGGAAAATTATTTTTTGATATAGATTCTTCTAAAAAAATTATGCATTTAAAAGAAATAGTTCCTTATTTTCAGTTTTTATGAATAATTTATGGCTTTTTGAAGTTTTAGTATGAATAATCTTGGGCAAGCTATCCCAAGTGATATTATATAGATGTAGGAAACCCCAAGGTTTCACCCAAGTGATGCTTCATTGGTCTAGGGGACCCCAAGATACATTTAAAATGACATCTCAAGGTCCTCAAAAGGGAAGATAATAAGTTATCATCAAGAAGATATCTCAAGGTGTTGGAAAGAAAAAAATTTAAGGAATCAACTTGTAATGAACCTATAAGATAAAATAAATTAAAAACATATAAATATGCATAATAGAGTGATTTTATTATCTTCATAACACCACTTTAGAGAGGCAACCTCCTAATAGAGAATAAATTCCAATTACAAATATATTCAATTGGGAAGTCATAACTATATAAAATCTTGTAAAAAGAATACTACCATCCCATGAATTTGGGATAATTACTTTACTATAACTAAATAGTGGGATGACATATAAAGCATGTGTATCCACATTTATTTGGTATTAAATATAGGTGACTTAAAAAGCATATGAGCCGCACTAATACTAATTACCATATAAAAATAGGGTTCATAATACACCTTAGAGATACCTCAAGCCATTGGTAGAAAAAAATGTAAATGTATCACCTAGAAGATACCTCAAATGTCTAGATAGAAGAAATTGAATTTTCACTAAGGAAAATTTAAAGTTTTACTATTGCAATGCTTTCAAATTTTGACATGAAATAATAAGATGACTTGGTGAAAAGGGTCCTAGGGACTATTGGGACTCAATTTTACATTACCAAAATTTTCTTGAGTCCCATCTCTTGGTCCCATTATTCCCATCATATATAGCCAATCTAAGATAATTTATTCCCATCATATATAGCCAATCTAAGATAATTTATAATAGATCTCCATTGTTTAAAATTTTCTTATATTTTCCTCCTTCATGCCCCTTGTGTGTATTATATGATGGAAGTTTCCAAACTCCAAGAAATATCTATGTATGGGGTTTTTGACCATTTTATTGTGTCTTTATAAATTTATACACTTTAAGTGGATATCAAGACATTTATTGGTAGTCAATATCTAATTATAGTATCCAATTCCACTTAAAAAGTTTTACATAGTCTTTAAAAAGTTTTACATAGTCTTTATGTTTCTGGCATTCCTCCCATTTCCCTTAATTATAGTATCCAATTCCACTTAAAAGTTTTAAGTAGTCTTTATGTTTTTGGCATTCCTCCCATTTCCCTTATTAGCCAATCTAAGATAATTTATAATAGATCTCCATTGTTTAAAATTTTCTTATATTTTCCTCCTTCATGCCCCTTTGTGTATTATATGATGGAAGTTTCCAAACTCCAAGAAATATCTATGTATGGGGGTTTTTGACCATTTTATTGTGTCTTTATAAATTTGTACACTTTAAGTGGATATCAAGACATTTATTGGTAGTCAATATCTAATTATAGTATCCAATTCCACTTAAAAGTTTTACATAGTCTTTATGTTTCTGGCATTCCTCCCATTTCCCTTAATTATAATATCCAATTCCACTTAAAAGTTTTACATAGTCTTTATGTTTCTGGCATTCCTCCCATTTCCCTTAATTATAATATCCAATTCCACTTAAAAGTTTTACATAGTCTTTATGTTTCTAATTCCACTTAAAAATTTTACATAGTCTTTATGTTTCTGGCATTCCTCCCATTTCCCTTAATTATAATATCCAATTCCACTTAAAAGTTTTACATAGTCTTTATGTTTCTGGCATTCCTCCGATTTCCCTTATTAATTATTTATAGGATTTTGAATTGAATTCAAGAATTTCATCTACCTCTACTCTTCCCCTTCCCCTTTTTTCCCACATAAACTATCCAAAAAATCTATGTAGCCCTTCTTTGCTTTCATTTTCCTTTCTCTCCTCTTTATGGTATCCTAGTAGGGATTCAAATATTAGTCCACCCTCTTTATCTCTTGTCCACTTCCACAAAATTTCCCCATATTCTCTTCTTCTACCCTTTTACAGACTTTCCCCATATGCTTTTCTTCTACCCTTTTACAGACTTTTAAATTGGATCCAAATATTTTCCCCTTCACTTCATCCATTTTTGTTATCCTCTTCCACAACATCATGTTTCCTCATATTATAGACCTTTGGGGTTTGATTGAATATCCTCCTTATCTTCACCTTATCTCGACCTTTAGTTCCTACATTTCCCTACATCCCCCCTTTAAAATTCCTTTACACATCTAAATATCTAGATCTATGTTCCAATGTCTAGATGCTAGATTTACTATTATACTAGATTCTTTCAAAGGTCGTGTATGCCTTTTTGAACTCATTCTTCCCATGTGAAGGCAACCTAACTTTTCTATCTCCTCCATTTCATTCTATTACAATATCCAATTCTACATAAAGGGCATGTGCTTGAGATCACGGGGTCCAAAAAGTGGCAATGAGGAAAAAAACACGTTTTTACTTTGTCGAAATTGCGAAAAAAAATGTTATTTTTTGTATGGATCGGGTACAATATCTGTTTTAGTTTGGAAATACCAAACTAAAACGGATATCCGTATATTTGTTTCCCAAAATTAATTTTCATCAATTTATGCAAACAAAATGGATGAAACAAAACGGACATCTATTTCGAAAAGCTTAAAAATCACACTTCAGTAAAATGGGCATAACTTTTGCGTTATTGATCAAAATTTTGACTTCTTATAGGCGTTGGAAAGGTGATTCAGAGCTCTACACAATGGATAAGATTATTTTGATATGTTGAGAACAAAAAATTAATTATAATCATTTTAAGTTCCTCCTTAAGTTTTAAAATTTTAAATGCTCATAATTCTTGCATAGAAAGTCTTTTTTCATGTTTTTTTGGAAATAATCATCCTATATGACTTGAAACATTAAAGAAGTGATAAATAATGAAAAATATATATTTTTTACTAAGGAGAGTTAAAAATTGCATAAATCACCATAGAAGGCCTCCTTGTTCTCTTTGATCTTATGTGCACCTTTACCCAAGTTGAACCAGGAGAATATATATATATCTCTCCCTCTATCTATTTAGCTATCTCTCCCTCTCTCCCCCTCTCCTTCATTTACCCTCTCTACCTATCTCTCCACTTTTCCTTACTCTACCTTTATCTATCTCTCTCCTCTCTCTCCCTCTCTACCTAGCTCTCTCCCTTTCTCTTCCCCTCTATCTTCCATAGGTTATATATATCTCTACATATATCTCCCTCTTTCTATCTATATCTCTCCCTATCTCCCTCTTTTTGTATCACTCCATATATCTCTCTCTCTCTCTCTCTCTCTCTCTCTCTCTCTCTCTCTCTCCCCCTCCCTCTATCTATTTATATATTCTACATTTTCATCAAGTTATCTCCATATCTCTCTCACACTCATATACACACACCCTATTTATGCCTCCCTATATCTATCTCTTTGTCTATGTCCATCTCTCCATATCTCTCTCCCTATCTCTATTACTTGTCTCTATCACCTTCTTTTTCTCTCAATCTTTCCCCCTCTATATGTATCTCTCTATCTCTCTCTTTATATCTATCTATATCTCATTATCTCTACCTCTCTCTCTTATTCAATCTATATATATATATACCTATATCTCCCTATCTCTCTATATCTCCCTCTATCATTATCTCTCCCTCTTTCCCCCTCCCACTATATATTAATATATCTCTACCCCTCTTCTTCTCTCTCTCTACCTCTCAACCTATCTCTCTCCTTTTCTATACCTATATCTCTCTATATATTTCCCACTCTCCCTCCCTCTATCTCCCCCCTCTCTATCTCTCTATCTCTATATATCTCTACCTCTATCTCTCTATCTAGGGTACTTGGAGAGATAGGTAGGGAGTGGGGGAGACTTGAGAGAGAGAGAGGGAGAGAGAGAGAGACCTAAGAGGGACAGAGACTTAAGAGGGAGAAAGACTTTAAAGGGGGGGAGAGGGGGAAAGAGAGAGATAGAGGGAGGGAGAGAGAGACTTGAGAGGGAGAGAGGGGGAGAGAGAGAGAGAGAGGGAGGGAGAGGGAGAGAGATACTTGAGAGGGAGAGAGGGGGCGAGAGAGAGAGAGAGAGAGTTATCTAGTTAGGGGGGGAAGGAGACACCTAAGAGAGAGAGGGAGTGGGAGAAAGAGACCTGAGAGGGAGGTGGAAAGTAAGAGAGAGAGACAGTGGGAGAAACTTGAGAGGGAGAGAGAGGAAAGTGGAGAGAGAAGGAGATGGATAGGAAGAGAGAGGGAGAGTGGGTGTGAGGGACCTGAGAGAGATGGGGGGAGAGACGGAGGGAGAGAGAGGGAGGGAGAGAGAGAGATAGATACTTGAGAGGGGGAGAGAGAGAGATAGCTTGAGAGGGAGAGGAAGAGGAAGAGAGACTTGAGAGGGAGAGATACTTGAGAGGGAGATGGAGTGTGTATGTGACACACACACAGAGAGAGAGAGAGAGAGAGAGAGAGAGAGAGAGAGAGAGAGAGAGAGAGAGAGAGAGAGAGAGAGAGAGAGAGAGAGAGAGAGACTTGAGAGGGAGAGAGGGAGAGATAGAGGGAGAGAGAGAGATGAGAAAGAGAGAGGGAGTGGGAGAGACCTGAAAGAGAGGGAGAGGGGGGAGGGAGTGGGAGTGGGAGAGACCTAAGAGAGAGAGACCTAAGAGGGAGAGAGAGAGAGAGTAGGAGAGAGAGAGAGGGATAAGGAGAGAGACTTGAGAGGGAGAGAGGGATGGAGAGAGGAGAGAGAGAGTGGTAGAGAGAGACCGAAGAGGGAGACATAGTGTGTGTGTGTGAGAGAGAGAGAACTAAGAGGGAGAGAGACTTTAGAGGGAAGGAGGGAGAGAGAGAGAGAGGGAGAGGGAGAGGGAGAGTGAGAGGGAGAGAAAGAGAGGGAGAGGGAGTTAGAGGGACCTGAGAGAGAGAGAGAGAGAGAGAGAGAGAGAGAGAGAGAGAGAGAGAGAGGGAGAGAGAGGAGGGATACAGAGAGGGAGAGGCCAAGTTCAAAATATGACAGTGAGATGGAGAGGGTAGAGATAAAGAGGAGAGGGAGGGAGGACCTGAGAGAGGGAGAGAGAGAGGAGATAGAGGAGAGAGAGAGAGAGAGAGAGAGAGAGAGAGAGAGAGAGAGAGATGCCCTGAGAGGGAGATGGAGAGGAGTGTGGGCATGAGTGGCTGTGTGTGTGTGTGTGTGTGTGTGTGTGTGTGTGAGAGAGAGAGAGAGAAAGAGAGAGAGAGAGAGAGAGAGAGAGAGAGAGAGAGAGAGAGAGAGAGAGGGGATGGAGAGAGGAGAGAGAGAGAGGGAGTGTGTGTGTGAGAGAGAGATACTTGAGATGGAGAGAGGAGAGAGAGAGTGGGAGAGAGAGACCTGAGAGGGAGATGGAGTGTGTGAGAGAGAGAGGGAGAGAGATCTAAGAGGGAGAGAGAATTCAGAGAGAGGGAGAGAGGGAGAGGGATATGGAGAGGGAGAGATAGAGAGGGAGAGGGAATGGGAGGGACTTGAGAGAGAGAGAGATTGGGAGAGATAGAGACTTGAGAGGGAGAGAGGGAGAGAGGGAGACAAAGGCAGGGAGAGGGAGAGAGACTTGAGATGGAGAGAGAGAGATACTTGATAGGGTGAGAGGGAGAGAGAGGGAGGGAGAGAGAGAGAGATAGAGGGAGGGAAAGAGAGAATTGAGAGGGAGAGAGGGAGATAGAGGGAGGGAGAGGGAGAGAGTTGAGATGGAGAGAGATACCTAAGAGGGAGATGGAGAGTGTGAGTGAGTGAGTGAGAGAGAGAGAGAGGGAGTGGGAGAGACCAAAGAGAGACCTAAGAGGGAGAGAGACTTAAGAGGGAGGGAGACTTCAAATGGAGGGAGAGAGAGAGAGGAAGAGGGGGAGATGTAGAGTGAGAGGGAGATGGAGAGGGAGAGAGAGGGAGAGGGAGAGGGAGTGGCAGGGACCTGATAGAGAGGGAGGGAGTGAGAGAGAGATATATGTATAAAGAGGGATAAAGAGAGAGGGAAGGAAGGATGGAGAGAGGTAGAGAGATAGGTCTAGAGATCAAGGAGAGTGAGAGTGAGAAAGATAGGTGTAAAGAGGGACAAAAAGATAAGGAAGGAGGGAGGGATGGGGAAGTAGATAGTTAAGTATAGATTTCAATGTATTGATAAGGAGAGGTCTAAAGAGATAAAAAGAGAGGGAGGGGGAGGCAGGGAGAAACAAGTGGAGGTATAGGTCTAGAGCTTAAGGGGAGACATGGTCAAATATAGATAGGTAGAGAAAGAGATAGAGAGACCTGAGAGGGAGATGGAGTGTGAGTTTGAGTGTGTGTGTGTGTGTATGAGAGAGAGAGAGAGACCTAAGAGGGAGAGAGGGAGTGGGAGAGACTTGAGAGAGAGAGAGAGAGACCTAAGAGGGAGAGAGGGAGTGGGAGAGACTTGAGAGAGAGAGACCTAAGAGGGAGAGAGGGAGTGGGAGAAACCTGAGAGAGAGAGACCTTAGAGGGAGAGAGACATAAGAGGGAGGGAGACTTTGAAGGGAGGGAGAGAGAGAGGAGAGGGGGATATGGAGAGTGAGAGGGAGATGGAGAGGGAGAGAGAGAGGGGGAGGGAGTGGGAGGGACCTAAGAGGGAGAGAGAGAGGTTTGAAGAGGGACAAAGAGAGAAGGAAGGAGGGAGGGATGGAGAAGTATATAGTTAAGTCTAGAGTTCAATAGATTGATAGGGAGAGGTCTAAGGAAGTAAAAAGAGAGGGAGGGAGAAACAAGTGCAGGGATAAGTCCAAAGCTTAAGGGGAGACATAGTGAAATATAGAGAGGTATAGAAAGGGACAGAGAGATATGATGATTTATGAAGATTTTTTCATCTCCTTATTACAAAAAAATATAAATATTTCATTATTGATTACTTTTTATAATGTTTCAAGTATTTTGACATGAGTGTTATAGTAAAATTCATGAAAAAGAGACTTTGCATGCGGAAGTAGTGAGCATTTGATGTTTCAAAAATGAAATATGAAGTTCAAATGATTACATTTAATTTTTATGTATAATATATAAACACTACCTATTCCATTACGTAGAGCTCTCAATCACCTTTCCAATGCCTATAAAAAATCAAAATTTTGATAAGAAACACAAAAGTTATGCCCATTTTACTAAAGAGGGTTTTTTAGATCTTCAAAATAGATATTTGTTTTGTTTTTCAAAATGGATATCTATTTCAAACGGGTATCCGTTTTGTTTTTCAAGAACGGGTACTCATTTTCCAAAATGGATATCTGTTTTGTCTGACAAAATTTGCAACCTTGGGATTTCCATCAAGATTTCCTTGTTTTTTGGCTTGGGATTGCCAAACCTGGAAAGTCAACTGAAAAAATGTGTTTACAAAATTTCCTTAGTTTTCTGAAGTTCACCCTTATGGCTGATGACTTTTTTTATCTGAATTTCATGAAACGAAAAGGGTTTATAGAAAAAATTGTTAGCTTTCCACCAATATAGGATATGCCTTATTTTGAATTTATTAAATAATTATTATTGATTTTCTACATACATTATGACTAAAGTTTGGATTGATAGGCTAATTGAAAAAATTCTATAACTTTCAAACTACTTCACATTTTTCAAACCTAAAGGATGTGTCACATTCTATACTTTGCATATTATAGGATAAAAAAATTGAATTTCATAAATTTTTGACCAAGTTATAGTGGTCAGACACAGACGTTTTAATAATTCTGAAATGTTCTAATAAAAAAATCATAACTAATTATTTACATGGAAAAAATTACAAAAAAAAATTGGCATATCCGAGCATGTGTCCTCTACATATATTGAAAGATTCAAAAAATATATATTATTTTTTTCTTGTTCTTAGGGTGGTCAGACATACACTTGCTTCTTATCTTTTTCCTAAAAATTTAGTACCACTGCATTGAAATTTCAAATTTTCGCAAAACAGATTTACTTTTTTTCCAAAAAATGACTAGTAGTCTAGAAACTACAGTCAATTTTCTACAACTTTTGTTCTTACATATTTTCCAAATTATGTTAATAACCTATTCAAATTTTTATGTCAAGTTGCATAACTTTGTTTTTCTAAATTTTCATTGCCACTTAGAGGCCTAGTTTGGACCCCTATGATCCTGCATTGACCCTAAAAATATTATAATATTTTCACATGCCTTTTTCCACTCATTTCTTCTATTTACATATATTCATTGAACTTCAAGGCCTCCACTCCCCATCCATATTTGACCTTTGGTCCTAACCTCTAAACCTTAAATGTCCTATTCTTATAGTATTCTCCTCGTTAGAATTTTTCATTTATTACAAATAGTTATCACATTGTTTGAATCTTCCAAAAAGTGTTATTAGTATCCGATTTGACTCCTATAACTGTAAAAATAGTCTTTCTAATCTCGAGAGCATTGTTCACTCAAAGGGAAAAATTAAAGTTTAAAATCAATGGTGGATGATTAAGAATTCCTTGCTACCATGAAATTAGAGGTTGGAATTTTAGATGTAGGTGATGTTTATAGCTACCATTTCAATGGATTTTATAAGGTTTTTACTTGTTTCACATGTCACATTGTTGACATCTAGTTCTTAGTCAAATTACTAAAATAAATTCAATGACCAAATAAAGTGCTATAACTATGAGTTTATTTGACAAAAAATGGTTAGTCATTTGTCCATTTCCATATGATTGTAGCCAAGAGAAAATTTTAAGGTTTTAACTCTTGCAAGTCTAGTTTCTTAGTAAGTAGCTCATTTTGTAAGTAAAAACGAGATAACTAGGTTGTAGTAGATTTCTTTTACTAAATATCTCCTTGGCCATTTGTGTATCTTTAGGGAAATCCCAAGGGATGATTATAATATTTTTTTCTAGCATAGGGTTTCTTATTGCCACATTTACTAGTATGAATGTAATGAGAATTTGATAAGTGTTGTAGAACTTTAATTCACTGTCAAATTTATTTGTGATGGTATTTTAATTATTACATATAGATTTATAAAATTTTGAGAGGGATTATTAAGGATGTTTAGTTTTCTAATATCATATCTCTTTTTCTATTTTATTTGTTATTTCTTCTGTTAAACTACAATCTATAGCCCATTGAATAGGCACAATCTTGGAAGATTGTAACCCTCTATATTTATAAAATAAAAACATATTTCACTAGTACCATAGGAGTATGATTTAGTTAGTATGCAGTTCACGATTTATTGTTACTCCTAGGAAAATATCCTTGGTGAATCATAGTGGTTCTTATCCATAGAGAATCATGTCTTGAATACCTAAATCTTGTTGTTATGCAATGATGACTTCATCAACCTAATAGAGGTTATATGTGTAGTAGGTTAGTCCTTGGTCTAGTGACAAATTTTGGGGCTAGGCATACACTGGATACTATTGTTGTTTCTACAATTTATCTATTTTTACTTGTTCTCAATCTTATTAAGAATACCTCAAAGAAAACCCTCTTGAGTATATTTGAGCTTGAAGTGAATGATAGATTATCCACTCAATAGTTTTCCTATCATCATTCACTCTTTTTTGATTTGATGATATTTCCACCCTTCAAGAAAGACATTTCCCTAGCCTTGAAGTGGATTGATACCTCTAAAAGCGTGAGTAGTTATTTTGAGACACAATAGGACCTTGAAGGCCAAGGAAATTGTTGAGTGACATAAAGAGTATTCTTTAGATTTTAATTTCTATGAAAATTATATATATGAGAAATAAAATCACGTTTAGTTTAATTTAATATTTACTAGATCAAGTAGGATTTTGGACTTGGTTTGTAGTGTTTTTCTTGGATATATGAATGTGCCATAACTAGGAAAATCCCTATACTATGTATCATTTATTGATAATTTCTCCCACAAGATATGTGTGTACTTTTTGAAATCAAAGTTTAAGGTCTTCAACAAACTCAAATACTTTAAGGATTTTGTAGATAAGTAGACTAGGAAAAGATTATATTTGTGAGAATGGATAATGGTGGTGAATTTTTAGTTAGTTTTTAAAATAATTTTGATAATAGAAATGGTATAGGTAGATAGAAGAAAAATCCATACACCCCTTAGAAAAATGAAGTTGTAAAAATGATGAATAGGATGCTATTTGAAAATACTAAATGTATGCCTAATGGGGCTAAGCTAGATAAAAAATTATGATAAAAGTAATTATTACCACTTATTATCTCATGAACAAATTTCCTACATTTGTTGATAAAAACTAAAAATGAGTTTGAACATGAAATAATCCCTCTCTTAGGCATATCATTTTTTTTGTGATGCATATGTGCATATGCCTAAGGAGAGGAGATATAAATTGGAATTCAAAGTAGAAAAGAGTATCTTCGTTGATTAGAGTGATAGTGTGAAAGGGTAAAATATTTAAAATATAAAGACAAAGAAGTAAGCATTCATGATGTGGTCTTTAGAGAAATCAAGTCTTCTCCTATTAGACAACCTATGAGTGAAGAGATAATTGTGGCAAGGTTTGAACATGAACATGAGAAACTAGTACCTAAAAATGAACATGAGGTTCATGATAGAATAGACGAGGAGGGTTATCCTAAAGAGGATTTTGAGTAAGAAGAATAACTTGCTACTCAACCTATAAGAAGGGCCACTAGAAAAATAAGAGAACTTGAGATGTATAGTTCATCTAAATCTTATTGTATTTTTGTATTATCTACTAGTGATGATAAGCCTAGAAATACAAAGGAGACATTAGAATCCAAAGTTAGTAAGTCTTAAAAAGGGGCATGAATGAAGATATGGTTTCCTTGGAGAGAATGGGACTTGTGAATTGGTTCTTTTCTTGAAGGAAGGAAACTTGTTGGTTGTAAATGGGTCTTCAAGAAGTTTATTGTAAGGGCAAGGTTGAAAAATACAAGGCATGAATTTTTTATAAGGGTTATTCCTAGGTTAAGGGAATATATTTTTATGATATTTTCTCCCCTAATATCACCCCTAGTCCTAACAAAAATCTTACAGTGGTTCAAAATATTTTTATTAAAAATTATTGGATGTTTAAATACTCAGGGGATTTTGTTTGAAGTCTTTTTATTTGTTTGAGTTTGACTTGTAATGGAGTAAATGATTTTTTTGATTTCTCAAATTTATATTATATCAAGTATTTTGATGTCTTAATGAGAAAATGACTTAATCTAATAAAAAAAAATAAAAAATTAATCTAATCAAAGAAACTAAATAATTTTTTTCTTGGTAAAGTGTGGGATAGTGTCCCACTCCTAGTGTGGTCACAAATGAGGAGCCCCATCCTTATAAACTCCCTCCTTTGAGCCTCTAGTACACAATGATGTGGATGGGGATTATGTTCAAGAGGCTTCTAGCCTGTCCTTGAACCCAAACTACAATAAAACTGAGGAACCTAAGTCTAGGTAGGGGAAAAGATCTCTTTAAAATTAAAAAACCCCTAGAACCCTTTCAATGACAAGAGAACAAGGAAAGGGAAAATTTGAAGGGATGATGGGTGGTGATATAGATGAATACTTGGAAGTGGAGGTTCATAGGGATAAGAAATTCAAACCAAATACCCCTACTTCCCATAAAAATATAAAATAAAAGTGTTTATTTTTGGGTTAGAAGGAGGTGCCAATGTGGATGAGATGGAAGTGGAAAAAGAGGATGAAAGCATTGTAGGTCAGGGTATGGGTTTGGAAAATAAATGTGTCCCCTTGTTTTCAATTATGAGGTGGGATGGAAAAGCTAGAGATGTGGAGCCTAAGGTCGGGCTCCGTTTCCCCACCATTCTAGACCCTATGCTAGATGTGAGCAAGGACTTTATAGAGTTAGTTTTCATGACATCCAATTGGGAACAACTGTTGTAGCTTCTAGGAACTATGAGGGGTGTTGTATCCTTGTAACATTTAATGACTAAATATTTTTCTATTGAAATTGATCACTTGAACATCATGTTATATAATATGTACATAAATTTTGGTGGCCAAATTAGTGTAACTTTGGAGCAAGAATAGACTATCATCCAAGGGTGGGATGTTGTCCCTAAAATGAGGCAATTCAAGAAAGAGTTGGTCAATTTAAAGTAGATGGTGTTGGGTATGGAGAATGTGAAGAAATAAATTAAGGAACTATATTTCTTTTAAAAAAAAGTTAAAAGCTATAAATGAGAACTTGGAGAATTGTGCAAGTGAGTAAATGCACCATAAGGAATAGCTCTACTAGAATCAAGATCTTAATTGAGAAGCTAAAGGAACTCCAAGAGGGGAAGGTCAAGCATGAAGCAAAAGGTGAAGATAATAAGAGTTATGTAGGGCCTAGTAGAGGATGTGAGCTAGTAAGAAAAATATTTTGAAGCTAATAAAACTAATTTAATTGAGTTCACTAAGCTTCAAGAGGAATTTTATTTGTAGGAAATGGAAGTTGTTGAGACCTTAAAACACCTTTAGTGGTTGGCACTATGTCTATTCTTTTTTTGGTTGTTGTTATGTCTTTTTTGTTGGGGGCTCACTTTTTACAAACATTTTGTTATGTTTTTGTTGTGCTTATGTTATTCTATGTTTCAATATATTAGGATTTCAAGGGCCCTTCAAAACCCACTTTTCTCTTAATAAAAAAACATATTTGTTTTTATTCAACTTAGAAGACACATAAGCCTATAATCAAATTCTAAGTGTCCCCACTTATCCAATTCCACCTTAAGTATCATTTTTGAGATTTGAACTTGGATCTCCATGATGAAAATTAAATTCTTTCACCAATTAAGATTAATCCCTTTAAAAATAAACTAGTATAATATAATTATTTTAAATTAATTAAATTAAACTATTTTATCTTTTTTTGAAGCGCTGAAACACATAATACCACAATTAAAACAGCAACAGAGAAAATTTGAAAATATCTTTCAATGACTGGATTTCAGAAGAGTCTAAACAAATCACACTGGATTTCAGAAGAGTCTAAACAAATCACATTTGCGGGCAAGCATAAGCATTGGATATCTAAACGATAACAGATATATTGGTTATCTGAAATTATTCCATTGAAAAGAAAACAAGAGAATCAGTGATTTGCAACAAAACAAGCTAAAACTCGCTCAGTACTCATCCCCCTCATCACCCTCGTCGCCCTCACCAGACTCAGCGCCAACCTCCTCATAATCGTTCTCCAGAGCAGCCAGATCCTCACGAGCCTCAGAAAACTCCCCCTCTTCCATACCCTCACCCACATACCAATGAACAAATGCTCGCTTGGCATACATGAGATCAAACTTATGATCAATCCTGGAAAACACCTCAGCCACACTGGTGGAGTTGGAGATCATGCAGACGGCCCTTTGAACCTTGGCCAGATCGCCGCCTGGAACAACAGAGGGAGGCTGGTAATTAATTCCACACTTGAATCCAGTGGGGCACCAGTCCACAAACTGGATGGTCCTCTTGGTCTTAATGGTAGCAACGGAGGCATTGACATCCTTGGGCACAACATCTCCCCTGTACATGAGGCAGCATGCCATATATTTGCCGTGGCGCGGATCGCACTTGGCCATCATGGAGGACGGCTCGAACGCACTGTTGGTGATCTCTGCAACGGAGAGCTGCTCATGGTATGCCTTTTCTGCTGAGATCACAGGCGCAAAAGAGGAGAGCATGAAGTGGATCCTAGGGTACGGGACCAGATTTGTCTGAAACTCCGTCATATCCACATTCAGAGCTCCATCAAAGCGGAGGGAAGTGGTGAGTGAAGAAATGACCTGTGAGACGAGGCGGTTCAGATTTGTGTAGGTCGGGCGCTCGATGTCCAGTGAACGGCGGCAAATGTCATAGATGGCTTCGTTGTCCAAAAGCACGGAGACATCCGTGTGCTCCAGAAGTGAGTGTGTGGAAAGCACACTGTTGTAGGGCTCAACCACGGACGTCGAAACTTGTGGCGAAGGAAACACAGTGAATCCAAGCTTGGATTTTTTGCCATAGTCCACAGAAAGGCGCTCCAAAAGAAGCGAACCCAGTCCAGATCCAGTCCCTCCGCCCACTGCGTTGAAAACCAGAAAACCCTGGAGACCTGTGCAGTTATCTGCAAGCTTCCTGATACGGTCCAGGCAAAGATCCACGATCTCTTTGCCGATGGTGTAATGCCCACGCGCAAAGTTGTTAGCCGCGTCTTCTTTCCCGCTGATAAGCTGCTCCGGGTGAAACAGCTGACGGTACATTCCAGTGCGCACCTCATCTATAACAGTGGGTTCCAGATCTACAAATATAGCCCGAGGAACATGTTTGCCAGCACCCGTCTCGCTGAAAAACGTATTGAAAGCGTCGTCTCCGCCTCCGACGGTTTTATCGCTGGGCATCCGCCCGTCAGGCTGAATACCGTGCTCCAGGCAGTACAGCTCCCAGCAGGCATTTCCGACCTGGATTCCGGCCTGCCCAATGTGGATCGATATGCACTCCCTCATTTTCGACGCTTAATCACGCACAAAAGGGGAAGAAAATGTAATGCTGTCAAAGCGAATAGCAGTGAAGAAGGCGTTCGCAAAGACGCCCTACTCTTCTGCAATGCCCCTTCCTCCCCTGCTCCGCCCCTTTTAAAGAGCCCAATTCCTCTTTCTACACTTCGTCTATTATCTCCCTAGCATCAATCAATGACCGCCTTGATAAACATTTCATGAAATAAACTAGCAATCGCACATTAGCTTGGAATGGGTACGCCGAAAGTGTGAAAGGTCAATTGGGAATTTTTTGGTCTATTTGTTTACATATATTTGTGCAATACATGAGGTCAATTGGTAGGTCATTTAGAAAATGATGTTGTTTGTGCAACAAAGGTCTCGTTGGAGAATTGATAGCTTCAAATTGATTATACATCCACTCACACAGATCCAAACATAGTTGAAACAAAATCTTTGAATCAAGAAGATAATCAGGCTCCATTAACAATTGACTCGTGTTATGTTTGCAATAGAGAGAGGGAGAGATAAGGATAGAAAGACCGGGGGGGTGGAGATGGAGACACACACAAATAGAGAGAAGTGGAGATAGACAAATAGAGAGGGAGAGAGGGAGAGAGAAATAGGGGGAGATAGAGTGAGAGATGGAAATATATAGGAAGAGAAAGAGAGAGATAGAGATATATGGGAAGAGAAAGGGAGAGAGAGGTAGAGATGGAGTGATAGATAGGGTGATAGGGAGGGAGAGATGACGAGAGATAGAGAGAGGGGGGAGAGAAAGGGAGAGATAGGTAGAGGAAGGGAGAAAAGAGTGGGGAGAGAGGGAGAGAGATAGGTAGAGGGAGAGAGAGAAGAGGGCGAGAGAGGGAGAGATAGCTCAATATATAGGAGGGAGAGGGAGAGGGAGAGGGGGAGAGATACATATAGAGGGTGATATAGAGGAATAGAGAAAGATATAGAAAGATAGAGAGATATGGCGATAGAGGTAGAGAAACAAATGGATAGAAAGAGATAGAGAGGAGTGGGAGGAAAATAGAGAGATAAATAGAGATAGAGGTATAGAGGAGAGATGGAGGGAGAGATGGAGTGAATAAGAGAGCTCAATAGATAGAGGGGGGAGTGATATGGATAAAGGGAGATATGGAGAAATAGAGAGAGAGAGAGAGAGAGAGAGAGAGCGGAAGGGGGGGTTGCGGGACGGGGGAGGGGTTGGATAGAGGGAGAGAGAAATAGAGAGAAATATATATAGAGGAGAGATGGAGTGAATGTGTGTGTGTGTGAGTGAGAGAGAGAGATAATGAGATAGAGATAGAGAGGGGGAGGGAGAGATAGGGATAGAGGGACAAGAGTGAGAGAGAAAGAAGGTGATAGAGACAAGTAATTGAGAGAGAGATATAGAGGGAGAGGGAGAGAGGTATAGATGGAGAGGGAGAGATGGAGATAGGGAGGGAGAAATAAGGTGTGTGTGCGTATGAGTGAAAGAGGGAGATGTATATAAATAGATAAAGGGAGAGGGAGTGAAAGAAATAGAGAGAAGAGAGAGAAGTAGAGAGATATAGAAAGAGGGAGTGATAGGGAGAGAGAAAGAGAAAGGAATTGATGGGGATAGAAAGAGGGAGAGATAGGGATATAAAAGAGAGATAGAGAGATAGATATAACTTAAGAAAGATAGAGGGGGTGAGAGATATAGATAGAACTGAATAAGAACTATTAAGGACATGCTAAAACCCAACAAATCTTAAAAAATAAGTTTTATAGGACTAAAATTTCAAATGCTAAAAGATCCAATAAAAAATTAAAATAAATTATATAAGAATAGAATTTCAAAATACATAATAACAATAAACAAAACTTAGAAGAAAATGGAAGTCCATTAAAGGGGAACCTAAACATTGACCAAAGGAATAAAAAATTGTAAATATATTTCACAAACAAAACCCATTCCCCATGTTTTATTCCAAGAATTACCAAGAAAATTAAATGGGCATTTCAATACGTACAAGGTAAGATGACAATACACCTTGTTGACTTCATTTTCAGTGTCATTGGGTTTCAAAGTAAGCAATTTATACTCTTCTTTCAGCCTGCCATAGGTAACAAAGGTCATTGCTCTGACATTTCTCGTGACACAAATTCCCATTTTTTCTTCTAAATAAGATATTGTAGTTCCCCTTGGTACCCACAATCCTTCCAACCATAACAAGCATGATTGAGTTCTTCCCCAAACAAACCCAATTGGAAAAAATAATTAGATCTACCAAATACCATCCTCAACCAACTTAGAAGACAATATTAAATCCTGACTTCACTATAGACAAAAGAACAAAAGTGTCAATAAAAATATGGCATAGCAATGCTTAAAATAGATAAAGAAATAAAGCTTGAATATATAAAAAAGTTTATGTGGTTAATACTAGTGGTCTATTGTAAAACAACTTGATTATAGGCCTACCCAAGCAACTACAGGTCTGGCATGGAGCATTGTAATATAGTGCATATACCTATTTTTATAGATTTCTTCACTTAGCAAGTTAGCATCATCATTAATCTATAGAAGACCATTCTCCATGTTTAAAATCATGGAATCGGTTGGCATCTATCCCTATAATTTGTATTTTAATTTTAGAGATTTCCTTCTTGAAAACAGATCTACGTCATGATATGTCTATCAAATAATATACATTAATTGCATATACAACCAAATGCATACCGAATACTTCCCTATTCAATTTACTGATTTCTTAAATTGCGAGTTCAAATCTGACCCATTCAATGGTGATTCTCCCTTTTGAAATGTTCTTCTTTTATAAACTCCATGGTGGGTAGAAGACATAGCTTTTAATCATAGCTTTCCCTTGGTAAGGGACATGTCTATATACAAACTAATCATTGCCTTGAGACTTTTGTTAACTATTAATTATAACCCTTTGAAACTAATTCAAGTGCTACCTTCTTTTAATAGGGGAGAGGACCCAATAGTCGTGCACCCTAACTTCGCGCTTCTAATTATCCTATGTCGAAATTTCAAATCACTCCCAATACAGCAGCTTACTTGGCAAGTTCTCTGCTTATAACTAAGGTTTCAGGGCCACATTCAAATATGATGCCACATCAATGCGTTTTTGTCAAGGTGTCCAAAAAGGCCCCAAAAAAAAGTGAGGCCAATTCTCGTGCATTACATCATGAGTAGTTGAGCGCTGATGTGGTATCACATGATTGGTTGCTTTTTAGATCAAAAGCATACATTTTGTTTAATTATGGGTAGTCAAATCACAACTATTGGACATTATATAAACGACTATTGAGTATTATATTCACGATTGGGTGCACAACTATTGGACCCCGCACGACTATTGGGCCCTCTCCCCTAATTATTTCCTTATCATATTCGCTGCTTTCATTCATTTAACCGTTGCACCCTAACTCATCATTATATCTCTTTTCTTTGGGCAATAAACATCTAACAGCTCTGGTCGACTAACATTAATAAGTATATCAATTGTGGTCACCCTATATTTATAAATTTAAATTTATTCTTTCATAAATATTAATTTATTAAAACTTACTTCAAGAAATACTTATCACATAGTCGTCCAAGTTTTAGTCTTGCAAGGGCCCTTCAAAACTCGCTCTTCTCTTAATCAAAAACATGTTTATTTTTATTCAACTTAGAAGACACATAAGTCTATAATCAAATTCTAAGAGTCACCACTTTCACCAATTAAGATTAACCCTTTTAAAAATAAAATAATATAATATAATTATTTAAAATTAATTAAATTAAACTATTTTATGTTTTTTTAAGCGCTGAAACACATAATACCACAATTAAAACAGCAAACAGAAAGAAATTTTGAAAACATCTTTCAGAGACTGGAATTCAGATGAGTCTAAACAAACCACATTTGCGGGCAAGCTTCATCATAAGCATTGGATATCTAAACGATAACAGATATATTAGTTATCTGAAATTATTCTATTGAAAGGAAAACAACAGAATCTTCCATTGAAAGGAAAACAAGAAAATCAGTTACTGCAACAAAAGAAGCTAAAACTCGCTCAGTAGTCATCCCCCTCATCACCCTCGTCGCCCTCACCAGACTCAGCACCAACCTCTTCATAATCCTTCTCCAGAGCAGCCAGATCCTCACGAGCCTCAGAAAACTCCCCCTCTTCCATACCCTCACCCACATACCAATGAACAAATGCTCGCTTGGCATACATGAGATCAAACTTATGATCAATCCTGGAAAACACCTCAGCCACACTGGTGGAATTGGAGATCATGCAGACGGCCCTTTGAACCTTGGCCAGATCGCCGCCTGGAACAACAGAGGGAGGCTGGTAATTAATTCCACACTTGAATCCGGTAGGGCACCAGTCCACAAACTGGATGGTCCTCTTGGTCTTAATGGTGGCAACGGCGGCATTGACATCCTTGGGCACGACATCTCCCCTGTACATGAGGCAGCATGCCATGTATTTGCCGTGGCGCGGATCGCACTTGGCCATCATGGAGGACGGCTCGAACGCACTGTTGGTGATCTCTGCAACGGAGAGCTGCTCATGGTATGCCTTTTCTGTTGAGATCACAGGCGCAAAAGAGGAGAGCATGAAGTGGATCCTAGGGTACGGGACCAGATTTGTCTGAAACTCCGTCATATCCACATTCAGAGCTCCATCAAAGCGGAGGGAAGTGGTGAGTGAAGAAATGACCTGTGAGACGAGGCGGTTCAGATTTGTGTAGGTCGGGCGCTCGATGTCCAGTGAACGGCGGCAAATGTCATAGATGGCTTCGTTGTCCAAAAGCACGGAGACATCAGTGTGCTCCAGAAGTGAGTGTGTGGAAAGCACACTGTTGTAGGGCTCAACCACGGACGTCGAAACTTGTGGCGAAGGATACACAGTGAATCCAAGCTTGGACTTTTTGCCATAGTCCACAGAAAGGCGCTCCAAAAGAAGCGAACCCAGTCCAGATCCGGTCCCTCCGCCCACTGCGTTGAAAACCAGAAAACCCTGGAGACCCGTGCAGTTATCTGCAAGCTTCCTGATACGGTCCAGGCAAAGATCCACGATCTCTTTGCCGATGGTGTAATGCCCACGCGCAAAGTTGTTGGCCGCGTCTTCTTTGCCGCTGATAAGCTGCTCCGGGTGAAACAGCTGACGGTACATTCCAGTGCGCACCTCATCTATAACAGTGGGTTCCAGATCTACAAATACAGCCCGAGGAACATGTTTGCCTGCACCCGTCTCGCTGAAAAACGTATTGAAAGCGTCGTCTCCGCCTCCGACGGTTTTATCGCTGGGCATCCGCCCGTCAGGCTGAATACCGTGCTCCAGGCAGTAAAGCTCCCAGCAGGCATTTCCGACCTGGATTCCGGCCTGCCCAATGTGGATCGATATGCACTCCCTCATTTTCGACGCTTAATCACACACAAGAAGGGAAGAAAATATAAAGCCCTCAAAGCTAATAGCAGTGAAGAAGGCGTTAGCAAAGACGCCCTACTCTTCTGCAATACCCCTTCCTCCCCTGCTCCGCCCCTTTTAAAGAGCCCAATCTCTTTCTACACTTCCGCCTATTCTCTCTCTAGCATCAATCAATGACCGCCCTGATAAATATAAAATTTAATGAAATAAATTAGGGACGCAGATCTCCGGACAAAACGCACCTAACATAGGCAATGACACACATAAAACACCATAAACCATCGTCCAAAATAGTTGTGTGGGACCCATGCGAAAATGATAAGGATAGACGCCGTTATATATTCCGTTTTACATTTTGCCGCTTGAAATGATGGACAACAATTTTGAATGATTTTGCCCGCGTTTATTTGCCGGCCATTTAAGTTCTCTGACAGCGAGTGAATGCGAGCCGGTGTAAAACATGGGATTACACCTGTGCTAGACGTTGGAACTCTCACCAAATTTTATAAAGGGCATATCAAAGTACACAGAATGGACAATTTTGAGAGCGTAATAAGAGCAGGATCTCCGGTGAAGAACTTCATCCCACTTTTTCCAATTCTGAGGGCCCATTTATGCTATTTTTCAGATTTCCTTAGGGAAGAAGAGGTAGAGGCATTGGCATGTGATGTCTCATAGGAATTGAAAGTGGAAGTTTCAATTTCAATCGTTTCTTCGTAGTTATGTTTATTGTTTTTATCATTTTTTTCTTGAAAGAGAGGTAGGTATGTATTTTTGGAAGAGAGGTCACAAGTTCAAATCCTATAAGGGAGTATGAGGTAGTCCCATATATCTTAAGCCATCTGTAGACCCAAAAACAGATCACCTGGTATCGTGGACTATAAAAGGACCTTTCCTTTCCTTTCCTTTCTTTGCCTTTTTCTCTTGCTTGTTGGGAAACACAGAAATAATTGTATCATTGGACAAACGAATATAATCTACACCAAATCCAATCACAACGACAATGCCTATGTAAATTTGGTAAACACTTTTCGCTTTCGGGCCCCTTTTCATTCCCATTGAGCCTTATGTACAAATCTAAGTTTGATTTATTTTGATACCATTCAATGGATTTAAGATTGTAAGCTAAAATTATCTGTTTTATTAATACCCATCAACGTTGATTAGGTTTTATAACAAATTGCATTGTGTTTTATAACTTGTATTTTGTCACACACAAACACACTGTGTTAAAATTTTGTTCTTGTTTGAAATGCATATATGAAAAAGCACATAATCTTGATATTGATAAAAAAATTAATGCTCAAAATTCTATTTAATAGATTGTTCGATTTCTTTTCTTCACAATCAATTAAATTGCATATTGTTTCTAACAACTTATGTGTGGTAAAGAAGGTACAACTAACAATTTTATAAATGATTATTACATTAGTGAATCAATCTGTTATAGTTTTGTGTTCTTCAATCATATTGTGTTGCAAAGTATCTAATTCCTTGACATTAAATATTAAAAACAATAATGCTTTCTTAAATCTCAATTTAACTTCAATTTGACTTTGCCATGTGTCTAATTAATTTTCCATATAATGAATTAATACATGTAGGACGACTAAAGATAAATTAGGAAGAAAATTCTACTTTTTTTATAGAAATGACTTGATTGTGTTGAATCAATTTTGATATATGTGGATTTGACCCTTACACTTAGTGTTGAACTTTGTCAAATTCTAGGTTTGTAACATATTTTCCTTGACTATAGTATGTTGTATAAAAACGGTGATGTGAATTTGAGGGTTACCTAGTCAAGGATTACTCTCCTTATTGAAACTCCAAGGACATATGATTGATTTATTGATTTTCAATAGATATTAAAGACAATAGGTAATATATATATTAAGAATGCAATATCAATATATTTGCTCTTATGATAGTGCGATGTTGTTACAAAGCTCTTTTATTAGATGTCGAAAATAAAATATGGATTAGCTTTTCATACAACAACCTAGCATGTAATTCAAATATTTTTGTATTTTAGTTGGCTTACAATATGGTTAGTTATAGGGAAACACATGTGCCAAATTTTAAAATTTAAATATTTAAATATTTGGTTTCATTTTTTGTAAATCTTAGAATTAACGTAAATTAATTTCACAACATACAAATTAGAACCAAGATTATCAATGGATAAGCTTAGCAATGGGTCTAGATGAGCTAGGAATAAGTGTAAATGAAAACAAGGTAAGATCAAATTATTTGCTAATTACCACATAATATACACCATTTTATTGCGTTAAGGATGGAGATGTTCAAGGGAAAATAACGAGGTATATAACTTTTCCCATTTTATTTTGCCTCCACTTTGATCTTACATGTGAACCACTATATAAAGATATAATTGAAAGGAAATAAACTAACCAATATAAAATTAAATATACATTAAATCATAAAAATAATACAAATATGGATTTGGATGTTGCTTCATTACATGCTCTCTTATAATGAGCACTCCACTTAAAAAATTGCAAGTAGAATAGAAAAAGATCTATGAGTATTATTTGCTTAATATTCTAAAAATAATAATAAAATTAAACATAAATATAGCTATCAGGATATTTTTGAACAAAAACACCAAATTAAAAGAATATGGCCATAAGGTAGTGAATATGCATTACCAATAGGAAATTGACATGATAGAACTCTACTTGCATAGAGTTAAGATATTGCCATAAGGAAACTAATAAGGTATTTCTTGGAGTGATAGTAAACATCATGAACATGAGCTAATCACTAGAAATAATAGTCATTAAAGAGAGTATACTAGTGTATGCACCCTTCAAATTAGTTGTATATATAGTGTACAATTTGTTTCAAAAAAATGAGGAAATAGTTAAAAAAAATATGTTTGGTAGAATCGATGCTTGAAGGATATGAAGTTATCATCATGTGACAAACATGTATGGTGATAAGAAGAAAAAAAAAACTATCCCAAAATAACCCCTACTTGGGGCCATAGACCAATGATAACAACCTTGAATGCTAGATAGGAAGCCCTTAGCATAAACAAGTTTAATACGTTAGCATCATAAGCAATGAAAAGATATAATCACCACGATCATGTTGGTGATTGAAAATAAATTGCAACCAATGTTGCCCTTACTTGGGGCCATAAACCAATCATAGCAACCTTTAATGCTAAATAGGAAGCCCTCTAATCATAAACAAGTGTAAGGTTTTGACATCATAAGTAATCAAAAGATGTAGACATCATGATTTGTTGAAATGAACAAAACAACTTAGAGGGGGGTTGAATCAGTTATAGAAAATTAAACCTTCAAAACCCTCAACAGTAATTAGATCCACAAGCATTCATTAAACCCTTATTATGTTAGTATGATTAAACATGAAATGTTGATAACAAAAACTAAAATCACAACACCATACACAAGAGAACACTAGATTTACATGGAAAACCCAATGAGGGAAAAACTATGGTGAGGATTAGCTCACAATATAAGTAATAGCAAAACCGATACAAAAGGGCTCACTGCTAGAATGACACACTGTCCAAAAAGGCTCATAGCCAAGGCTCACTACCACATAAAGAATTCAAGAAGATAGAAGAGAAATGTTACACAGAGAATACTACTCAATGCAACAAGGAATCCACCACAATTGCTCGCACACTTTTGCAGTCTTGCATGAATGATTTTGAATGCCTTTAGCTCATTGCCTTCAAGAACCCTAAGATTGAAATTTGCACTGCTCTTCTCAAACTCGCATCACACACATCAATCTCGCATCTATCTTACTTCTTACTTCTTTCATTACTTCAACTCACAACAACACCACACTTATTTATATTGACCTCAATCTCAAAAACCTTCTTTAATGTCAGCAACTAGTTGTTATACATACAAATTCAAAATAGGCCGACACTTAAACATTCTCGTGGTGGACAGGAATGAAGGTGACCTACATAAATCCTTAACTTGGACCCAAATAGATCCAAACACACTTCAACATGCTTCACAAGCCTCGCATGTAGTGTTAACACAAGGTCAACCAACACCAGTGTTAAACACAATAAAACATTAAGTACACGCTTCCTCAAATCAATCCGAAAGTTGAAAGTTTTAGACAACATAATTCACTTGAACACGATAAACCACACCGAGCATAGACATATGACATACATAAAACATGTCAAAACACTAGGCATCTCCCGACAAAACACACTGAGCATAGGCATATGACATACATAAAACACCATAAACCATCATCCAAAATAGTTGTCTGGGACCCACACAAAAGTGATAAGGAAGGATAGATGTTGTTATGTATTTCATTCTACATTTTGCCGCTTAAAATAATGGACAACAATTTTGAATGATTTTACCTATGTTTATTTGTCGGCCACTTAAATTCTCTAACAACAAGTGAATGCGAGCAGGTGTAAAACAGGGGATAACACTTGTGCTGGACATTGGAACTCTCACCAAATTTTATAAAGGGCATATCAAAGTACATAGAATGGACAATTTTGAGAACGTAATAAGAGCAGGATCTCCGGTGAAGAACTTTATCCCACTTTTACCAAATCACAGGGCCCATTTATGCTATTTTTCAAATTTCCTTGCGGAAGAAGAGGTAGAGGCATTGGCATGTGATGTCTCACAGGAATTGAAATTGGAAGCTTCAATTTCAAGCGTTTCTTTGTAGTCATGTTTATTGTTGTTATCATTTTTTTCTTGAAAGAGAGGTAGGTATGTATTTTTGGAAGAGAGGTCACAAGTTCAAATCCTATAGGGGAGTACGAGGTAGTCCCATATATCTTAAGCCATTTGTAGACCCAAAAACAGATCACCTGGCATCATGGACTATAAAAGGACCTTTCCTTTTTCTCTTGCTTGTTGATAAATATAGAAAGAATTGTATCATTGGACAAACGAATATAATTTGCACCAAATCCAATCACAACGGTGATGCCTATGTAAGTTTGGGAAACACTTTTTGCTTATTGGTCCCTTTTCATTCCCATTTAGCCTTATGTACAAGTCTGAGTTTGATTTATTTTGATATCATTCAATGGATTTAAGATTGTAAGCTGAAATTATCTATTTTATTAATACCCTTCCACGTTGATTTGGTTTTATAACAAATTGCATTGTGTTTTATAACCTATATTTTGTCACACACAAACACACTATGTTGAAATTTTGTTCGTGTTTGAAATGCATATCTGAAAAAGCGCATAATCTTGATGTTGATAAAAAATTTAATGTTCAAAATTCTATTTAATAGATTGTTTCATTTATTTTCTTCACAATCAATTAAATTGCATATTGTTTCTAACAAATTATGAGTGGTAAAGAAGGTACAACTAACAATTTTATAAATGATCATTATATTAGTGAATCAACTTTTTATAGCTTTGTGTTCTTCAATCCTATTGGGTTGCAAAGCATTTCATTCTTTGACATAAAATATTAAAAACAATAATACTTTCTTAAATCTCAATTTAATGTCAATTTTACTTTGTCATGTGTCTAATTAATTTTCCATCATAATGAATTAATACATGTAGGAAAATTAAAGATAAATTAGGAAGAAATTCCTAAGTTTTTATAGAAATGACTTGATTGTGTTGAATCAATTTTGATATATGTGGATTTGGCCCTTATGCTTAGTGTTGAACTTTGCAAAATTCTAGGTTTGTAACGTATTTTCCTTGACTATAGTATGTTGTATAAAAATGGTGATGTGAATTTGAGGGTTATCTAGTCATGAATTACTCTCCTTAGTGAAACTCCAAGGACATGATTAATTTAATGATTTTCACTAGATATTAAAGACAATAGATAATATGATCTTAAGAATGTAATATAAATATATTTGCTCTTATGATAGTGTGATGTCGTTATAAAGCTCTTTTATTAGATGTCCAAAATAAAATATGAATTATCTTTTCATACATCAACCTAGCATGTAATTCAAATATTCTTGTATTTTAGTTGGCTTACAATATGGTTAGTTATAGGGAAACACATGTGTCAAATTTTAAATTTAAAAAGTTAAAGATTTGGGTTCATTTTTTTTGTTAATCTTAGAATTAACCTAAGTTAATTTCACAACATGCAAATTAGAATCAAGATTATCAATGGATAAGCTTAGCAATGGGTCTAGATGCTAGGAATAAGTGTAAATGAAAACAATTTAAGATCAAATCATTTGTTAATTACCACATAATATACATCATTTTACATGTTAGTTATTGCGTTAAGGATGGAGATGTTCAAGGGAAAATAACAAGGTATATAATTTTGCCCACTTTATTTTGCCTGTACTTTGATCTTACATGTGAACCATTATATAAAAATATAATTGAAAGGAAAGAAACTAACCAATATAAAATTAAATATACATAAAATTATAAAAATAATACAAATATAGATTTGGATGTTGCTTCATTACATGCTCTCTTATAATGAGCACTCCACATAAAAAATTGTAAGAAGAAAAGAAAAAGATCTATGAGTATCATTTGCTTAATATTCTAAAAATAATAATAAAATTAAACATAAATATAGCTATTAGGATATTTTTGAACAAAAACACCAAATTAAAAGAATATGGCCATATAATGTAATAACCCATTCTAATTATTACTTGATTTTTACTATTGAAAATGACATTATGAATATTTAATTTGAAAAAGACATAATTAAGTAGTTATTTTCAATCATAGCAACACATGTAGATAATTAAAATGAGTCATATATATATATATATATTCAATTTCAATGTCAATTACAATATCCAAGTAGACTTGGCTCATAGGGCCACATAGTCAAATATAATATACAAATTTTACATCAAGGTTACATCATACACCATGATAGTCATGAAAACATCCAAGGTTTCCTCTTGATGCTCGCCTCCACTGGTGGACGAGAACATGGTTGAAGCACTTTACCGCAGGCAACCACGAAGCTTACACTTCCCAAAATTCTTCCAACTTGAAGAATACCTGACCCTGCACGGAAAGTTTAGCAAGAGAAAAATCTACAAGGTGGAATCTAGTGCGTGCCCAAACATCAACATGCATCTCTATCTATGATTTAGAAAAAAATGCAAGATCTATGCGAGGAATGGCAAAGAGTGTTATCACAAAGTCCATACATACATAATGGGATAATTGTTTGGCCAAGCATAAAAATTAAGTTGCAACAACAAACAATAGGTTTTGGTTAAAGCAAAAACCTATACTCTTTGAACTCCATTTCGGCACCCGTCCTGGAAGGTAACTTTCAACAACACAGTTATCTCTTAGCAACTATCTACCTTGAGGTGCTCTAGTCTACTTAGGTGTTGTTCTATTCAAATAAGAGAATAATCTTTACTCACATAGCTATAGAAAAGTAATTCAGTCCACTTATTTCCTTGAATACAATCAGAAAAATGATTCAAATGGAACTGATTGATCAATATTTTATCCATTCATTTCATACACATGTCACATGATTACATTCAACGTAATTCAATATCCATTTAAGAAAGAATTAAATAAGTAACAAAAGAAGATATGTCACAAGTATGTGTATGTACGTAGACGAAGGCCTATGTGCATACACATATATGTATTGACTTAAGTTATTATTTTGTGCATACATTCTGAAATAAAACCGTTATATCAAATTTGCTTTCATTCAAAATAATGTTACAAATTGACATATCGTTTGTTAGCAATACAAGAAGTAAATTTTCCTTTCAAGAAATGAGAACATATTTGTTTAAACAGTTCTTACACACTGATATGTTGTTTGTAGCAAAACAAAGTTGTTTGTAGCAAAACAAATGTTGTTTATAGCAAAACAAATGTTGTTTATAGCAAAACAAATGTTGTTTATAACAAAATGATGTTATTTGTAACAAAATGATGTTGTTTGTAACAAAACAAATGTCATTTATAACAAAACCATGTTGTTTGTTGAAGTTTGCAGTTTCAGTTTCAAGTTAACCAATGCTTCGTTTATTCAAGTCTCATCCAGGGACCCTTAGCTATTCAATACAATCATGGTCAAAGATTAGAAACGACATAACTTTCATTCTCATGTTTTTATTCAAAGCTCTATCATTCTGAGAACAATTGTATATAAACATACATATAAAGAAAATAACCAAATGATACTGATATTGATTCTTGCAACGTAGTAAAACACAAATGACATACTGGTTGTTTTAACAGTAGTAATATTTTACACGTAAACTAGGACCAGTCTTATCATGGCTTGGTTTTGAAGAACCCTCGTTCTTTGATTTAAAGAAAATTATGCCAATGTCGTTCTATGGAATGACCAACAATCGATTGACTGTTGCTTTGTATTTAACAGTACTAAGGCCAAAGCCATGCATGTCGACCCTCGAATTGGTTGTATTCGTCCAAGGGATGATATGGGTATTATTCGTAGAGAATGATAGTTTACATACTAAACATGCAAGCATATAGATAGAACAATACATCGCTCTGCCATCGTCCTCTGTAGATGAGGTGACATGAAAGAATGATAACACTACGACATAGTAAAACAAAGCAATAAGGAATAATAATATCATTTTACAATAATGCAGTGACATAAGCCCTGCCATTGCTTACTACGAAGAGGTAACCAAATTATAGCGATGATACCCTTCGATCCAAGATTGAAGGCAATGGATCTCACACCCATATGGTGCGGCTAACTGAAGGGATTCATTCATATAGAGTATGGTATAACATAAGATTTTGGTGGAGGATTTAGCTACTTACCCTTAGAGGGGGCAATAACGATTTAAGAATCGTTTCATTCCTATTCACAGGCTATCGATTTCACCGATTAGTCGTGTGAAAGGATAAGAATAACACATGCAAGAGATAAAATAACAATGGTGATAACATAAAACTCGCGAGGTGTTAAGATATTCGACTTCCATGTTGTTAGAGAAACATGCACAAAGTATGTACAAACAAAGAATGGCCGACATGGCCTTCAACATAAGATGTAATAAATTTTAAATCAAAATAATTGCATTTCGAGACCATTGAACAAGATTACTATGATTCAAAATAATCATCGAAAATATCAAAACATACATTGCTTATAAATTAACTAACTGGAAATGCAAACATTTTCAAAGTAATTCCATTGAATACCTCTATTTTTGTGGATTTTATATTGGCTTTCTCCTCAAGAAATCGTCAAACCAGCCATTCTCCTCTAGTATTTCCCGATGCTATGTTACCAAAATGGTAACTTTCAGCTTTTTCCCATGTGCTCCACTAAAGAGTCATTTCAAGTCATAATTGCAATTAATTTTTAGCCGCCCCATACATCAAATTTGAATATTTTCCTTAAATTTGATTATAGGCCATGATCTCATGAGTTTTTTCTCATGATTTTATTTGAATTCTATCAATATGATAGAGATAATTTCAATTCCAAATTCAATTCTTAAGGAATATACATATAAATATATATATACACATTTGTACGTTCTTTTATATATATATATATATATATGTATATGCAGATATATGTATGTATGTATATATATATGTATGTATTTGTATATATTATGTACATATATCAATATTTAAATAAGAATGAACTCTTATTTTATTTTGAACAACAATGTTTTGAATGAAGGGGTTTTCTTATTCTTTAAATAAGTCTTTTAGAAATACATACATTCATTTGTGTGCCAAGTCATGCTATCATTTTCTTTTAAATTCTCAAAACACAAGATCAAGATAGACAATTAAATAAAAACTCACATGTATTTCATTCCATAAGTCTACATTTTTAATCATCGAATCATTTCAAATCAAATTAATATAATCTCCTATATGAACTTCAAATGCAGTTATCATGCCATTTTGTGGTGTGTGCACCTAGATTCCATCAAGCTTACTATTCAATCTAGATAAACGATCCTACTTCAACTATGTTCTCATCGTTCAACTTGTCATCCTGCAATTGCACACACTTGCACTTACACAGTTCATCAGTAACGTTCAATCATGATAAAGTATAAGATAGTTCAAAAGATCACATAGTCAATGACAGTCAACTTCTTTCAAACTTTTCAAAAATATCAAAAAATTTATTCAACATATTGAATTTCCTCAACAATTCAATTTATCATATTATAATTTAAATGCAATAAAAATTGGGTTATGACATCCTTCCCCTCTTGGAAGAGACATCGTCTTGATGTCTATTTAATCAAAATTTAAGCATATATGTCTATTTCAACATCATATCCTACTACATTCCAAGCCAAAACATTTTAAAATTCAATCCAAAATTTTCAAACAAAATTATCAAAGTCTCTTTCTAAAAAAGAAAATGTGGAAAGGAGCGTTTTATTTCTTTCACATCCTCCCAAGTAGCACTATCTTCTAAGTACTAGTCGGACCATTAGACCTTAAACTGAGCAATATCTTTGCTTTGCAACTTAACATTGTGTCTATCCAGGATTCTAATGGGCTCCACTAGCACCACTCTTGGGTCTTGTACCTGCAAGGATTACTAATCAAGCACATGAGCTACATCAGGATGATATGGATTAAGCAAAGAAACATGAAACACAATATGAAGTGGACCCAGAGCAAGTGGTAGAGCAAGTCTATAAGCAACTGGGTTGATCACTTCCAAGTCTTCAAATGGACCCACATATCTTGGGGCCAACTTGGAAGACTTTCCAAAGGCAATGGAACTTTTATGAGGCCTACTCTTAAGAAAACTCTATCCCCTGCCGCAAACTATCTAAGAGTTCTATTCTTGTCGGTATAACTTTTTTGTCGGTCTGTCACCCCCTTCAGTCTGCTCTTAATGAATCTCATTTGTTCTTCCATCTCCTTAAGCATTTTAGGTCCTACTATGATCATGTCTTCCAATCTATCCCAACTGGTGGGTGTATGACACTTCCGCCCATAAATAGCTTCGAATGGTGCCATACCTAGAGATGTGTGATAAGAGTTATTGTAAGCAAATTCTACCAACGGTAGGTATTTTCCCACTTGTACTGTTGGTCCATGTAGGACATTTAGAGGAGGTCTTTGACTACCTGATTCACCCTCTTCGTCTATCCATCAGTCTAAGGATGATAAGCTAAGCTGAAATTTAACTTGGTTCCTAATGCGGCATTCAAGGTCGTCCAAAATCTTGAGCTCATCTAGGTGTCTCTATCAGAAATGATAGTCTTTAGCACTCCATGTAAACTAAAGATCTCCTGGACAAATTTCTTGGCCAGGGTCAATGATCCATCCTTAATGTTTTTTGGAATGAAGTACGCCACCTTGGTCAACTTATCGATCACAACCAAGATAACATCATGTTGATTCTTGCTCAAAGGTAACCCCTTTACGAAGTCCATACTAATCACCTACTATTTATACTCAAGTATGTCGTGAGGATACAATAGCCCTGCTGGATGTGCATGCTCAACCTTGATTTGCTGACACTCTAAGCATTTGGCTACATACTCCACTACATCCTTCTTGAGTTTAGGCCAAAAGTACTGAGTTTTCAATTCTATGATCATTTTGGATACTTCAGGGTGTCTCGAATAAGGTGCATTATGAACCTCTTCTAAAACTAGTTTTCTTAGCTCTCTAGAGTTTGGAATATACATTCTTCTCTGGTATCTCAAAATGCCATCCAATTTGATCTCATACCCATCAAACTGATGATTTGATGGATTCTCTGCTAGGGAGCTCTTCACTCTTTCGTAGTGCTCATCCCATGGCAAATGTTGTATCACCTGTTGTCTCAAATTAGACCTTGTCAAAATCATGGTTGCCAAATTTCCTCATCTACTAAGAGCATCAACCACTCTATTCTCTTTTCCTTTTATATACTCAATTACGAAGTCATACTCACTAAGGAATTCTAACCACCTTCTCTATCGTTCTTTAAGGTTTGGTTGGGTGAAAATGTATCTCAATCCCAAGTGGTATGTCTTGATCTCAAAGGGCATCCCCAGGAGATAATGCCTCCACATCTGCAAGGCATGAACTATTGTGGCCAACTCTAAATCATGCAGTGCGTAATTCACCTCATGTTGTTTAAGCTTCCTCAATTCATACGCTACGACTTGTCCATCTTGCATTAGTACTGCTCCCAATCCCTTGCCTGAAGCATCTGCAATTACAGTGAATCTTCCATTAGGATTAGGGATGGTCAACACTGGTGTTGTTGTGAGCCTCTCCTTCAAGAGTTGGAATTCATGTTCACACTTCTTGGTCCATTCAAACTGTGTCCCCTTTCTTTAGAGTGTCGTGATTGGTGATGCAATTTGGGAGAACCCTTGCACAAAATTTCTATAGTATCCTACGAGGCCCATGAAGCTGCAAACTTCTAACACATTTCTGAGGCACCATCCATTCCACAATTGCCTTGATCTTTTCAGGGTCTACAAAGAATCCCTCAGCTGAAATAATATGGCCTAGATAGTGCACCATGTCTTGATAAAATGAGCATTTGGATAGCTTCCCAAAGAGTTTCTTTTCTCTCAACCATTGTAAAACTATCCTCAATTGAATATCATGCTCTTCAATAGACTTTGAGTAAACTATGATTTTGTCAATGAAAATCAAAACAAAGTCATCCTTGGAACAATATCTGAACACACTATTGATGAGGTTCATGAAAGCTACAGGTGAATTGGTCAAACCAAAAGGTACCACAGTGAACTCTTAATGTCTGTACCAAGTTCCAAAGGCAGTCTTCAGAATATCTTCTTCCTTTATTCTCAACTGATGGTATCTCAACCTGAGATCAATTTTTGAGAACACTGTCACTCCCTTCATCTGGTCAAACAACTCATCGATCCTTGGGAGTGTGTATCGATTCTCTATGGTTTCCTTGTTCAACATTCGATAGTCTATACACAGATGCAAGGTTCCATCCTTCTTTTTCACAAAGATAATTAGTGCTCCCCAAGGAGACACACTGGGTCTTATGAGCCCTTTGTTCAACAATTCCATTAACTGGGCCTTCAACTCATAGAGTTCAGTGGTGGTCATCTAATAAGGTGCTTTGGATTGAGACTCAACTCCTGGTACAAGGTCAATAGAGAAGTCAAATTCCCATTTTAGAAGTAACTCTGTGAGTTCATCAGGGAATACATCTCATAACTCCTTGAGAATAGGATAGTCAGCTAAATACGGTTCCTTACTGTCAGGGTTACTGATATGCACAACATAAATAACACATCCCTTTCGACGAGCCTTCTTGAGTTGCATAGCAAAGATCTGTCTAAGTTCTAAGGGTCTTTGCATCCCATAGATCTCAACTAGGTTCACATAATCATCTAAGCAATTAACTACCTTATCCTCACAGTTCACTATAGGCTTATGCTCGATTAACCAATTTATTCCCAAAATTACATCGTATGAGCCTAAAGGTGCCACATATAGGTTGACCTAGGTCTGGAAGGTTGGAAGCTCTAACTTGCTACAAAAGAGATGGGTATCTACCCTACGCTCAGCTTGATTTCCATACTGGATTGTCCATGAGTTTTCCATGTATCTAGGTCTAATGGGTATCTTGGATATTACTCTAGGGTCTATGAAACATTTAGTAGCTCTGGTAGATAAATTAAAATAGAGACAGTTCAACCATAGAGCTTACCCATCAGCTGTATTGGAAAATCCTGATACTCTACCTGCTTATTATCCACTACAACATGGATCTGATGATGCTGAGACTACTGATAATTTCCTTTCCTTCGCGAATTCGACCGTTGTGGAAAATTTGAGGCATAATGATCACCTCCACAAGTATAACACCTATCACGAGGCCCTTTGCGACCTCCTGGCTTGTCCTCGCTGAAGCCCTTCTGCTTTTGGTCGTTCTTGCCTTTGTTATTATTTTCCTTCTTGCTATTTCCCCCATTACCACCGTCACCTTTCTCTCATGACTCACTTCCCCTCTTGAGATTACAGATCTGATGGTTCTTGTGTCCTTTATGAGACTTCTTGTTACCAAATTGTGACTTAGGATTTCAATTGTTACAAAGGTTAGATAACTGCTGCAATTTTTGCTCAAGTTTGGTGGCCTTTAAGAAAACTTCATTCATGGTGAGAGGATCATGCATGTCCACTTCTGCTCCAATGTGGGGCCTAAGTCCTAATATGAACTTTCAAATATAGAAACGTTTGTCTCCCTAATATTGGGGCACATACTTTAGTAGGTTGGTGAACTTTTCCAATATTAGGTCACAGTCATGCTCCCCTGAGTTAGGTTTTGGAATTTTGTCACCTTCTTGTCAAAAAAGAGTTGTGATAACCATCTCTTCCTAAAATATTGGAGGAAGAGTTCCCAATTAATCTTAGCAAGTTGAAGATTCCTTTTGGTCTTTTCATTGTCCCACCAAGTAGCCGCTTCTCTTGAAAGCTGATACGTAGCCCATGCAGTCTTAGTCTGATCGGATAGGTTACAAAGTCCAAAATATTTTTCCATCTCAATGATTCGTGCCTCAACTCCTGCTTTGATGGCTTTACCATCAAATTTAGGTGGCGCTACTCTTTTGAAATCTTTTCCAAGTTCTTCCTCAATTCGACCTTGAGGGCCTTCTCCTGGACCACCATCCCCCTGATTGACTTCTGCATTCCTATGAACCCGGTCCTTGCATGCCACTCGAACCTCATGTTCTATGTGGTCCATACGAGCCTCTTTCCTATTCAGAAGCTTTAGAATTTTTTCTAGCCTCTTGTTTGGTCCATTTTCTGACCCACTACCACATGTCTCTTGCCTAGTGGTCACCACACTGGCTTACACCTGACCTGCATCACATTTCACATCTATCGTAAGTTAATACTGGGTTCTACCAGTAAACGTTCTTAGTCTACATAACATTACATACACATGCATATATCCCTCATTCATTGAAGACATACACATTCATGCACAATAAACATATTTTGGAGTTCTTCATTTGAACACACCAAAAATAACAGCTTGCTTTATTTATATTAGGGGTGGATCAATAGACCCTTATTTACAAAAGCTTCCTATTACTTTTATCAATTTTCTCATTCTTAGAGAGAGGACACTCCTCCAAGTCCTCGTCAAAATTTACATCTATTTTCTCAGAAGAGTAGGGTTGAGCACGTAGGCTCTCATTTTCCTCTTTAGTTAATAAGGGTGTGTTTGGTCCACACCCTATAGGCCAATCTCTGATTGCGGAAAGCTTTTTAATCTTAGGTGTTCACTTTGATTCCTCAATCTTCTTGCCTCTCTCTAGCTTAAGTTGAGTGAAGGCTTGAGCTAGAGTCTCATCGTCAGGAATCTCGGGTTGAACCTCAGTCTTGGTGTTTTCTTCCAATATGACTTTCTTGTTCAAGGTCCCAATTCCCTTTCTTTCATCCCAACTTAGACCTTCCCATACATGCATTCAATCCAGGTTTGGTCAATCCTCAGGACAACTCAATTTGGTCAAGGGTCAACTATCCCCTAGTCATTGCTATTGTGGACTCCAAAAGGCCTGGAGTTGAACCCTAAGCTCTGATACCAAATGTAATAACCCATTCTAATTATTACTTGATTTTTATTATTGCAAATGACATTATGAATATTTAATTTTAAAAAGACATAACTAAGCAGTTATTTTCAATCATAGCAACACATGTCTAATTAAAATGAGTCACATATATATATATATATATATTCAATTTCAATGTCAATTACAATATCCAAGTTGACTTGGCTCATAGGGAAACATAGTCAATAAATTATACAAATTTTACATCAAGGTTACATCATAGACCATGATAGTCATGAAAACATCCAAGGTTTCCTTTTGATGCTCACCTCCACTGGTGGACGAGAACATGGTTGAAGTGCTTTACCGCCCAACCACGAAGCTTACGCTTCCCCGAAATTCTTCCAACTTGAAGAATACCCAACCCTACATGAAAATTTTAGCAAGAGAACAATCTATAAGGTGGAATTCAGTGCATGCCCAAACATCAACATCCATCTCTATCTATGATTTAGAAAAAAATGCAAGATCTATGCTAGGAATGACATATAGAGCATTATCACATTGCTTGGCCAAGCATAAAAATTTGCAACAACAAACAATAGGTTTTGGATAAAGCAAAAACCTATACTCTTTAAACTCCATTTTGACACCCGTCCCAAAAGATAAATTTCAACAACATAGTTATCTCTTAGCAACTATCTACCCTCTAGCACCATCTACCCTAAGTTGTTCTAGTCTACTTAGGTGTTGCTATTCTATTCAAACAAGAGAATAATCTTTACTCACATGGCTATGAAAAATTAATTCAGTCCACTTATTTCCTTGAATTCAATCAGAAAAATTATTCAAATGGAACTGATCAATATTGTATCCATTCATTTCATACATGTGTCACATGATTACATTCAACATAATTCAGTATCCATTTAAGAAAGAATTAAATAAGTAACAAAATAAGGTATGTCACAAGTATGTGTATATACGTAGATGAAGGTCTATGTGCATACACATATATGTGTTGACTTAAGTTATTATTTTGTGCATACATTCTGAAATAAAACCGTTATATCAAATTTGCTTCCAATCAAAATAATGTTATAGATTGACATATCATTTTTCAACAATACAAGAAGTAAATTTTCCTTTGAACAAGAAATGAGAACAGATCTGTTTGAACAGTTCTTACATATTAATATGTTGTTTGTAGCAAAACAAAGTTGTTTGTAGCAAAACAATGTTGTTTGTAGCAAAACAATGTTGTTTGTAGCAAAACAAATGATGTTTATAGCAAAACGATGTTGTTGTAGCAAAACAAATGTTGTTTATAGCTAAATGATGTTGTTTGTAGCAAACAAATGTTGTTTATAGCTAAATGATGTTGTTTGTAGCAAACAAATGTTGTTTATAGCAAAACAAATGCTATTTATAACAAAATGATGTTGTTTGTAACAAAACAAATGTCGTTTATAACAAAACGATGTTGTTTGCAAGAGTTTACAATTTTAGTTTCAAGTTAACCAATGCTTCGTTTATTCAAGTCTCATCAAGGGACCCTTAACTATTCAATACAATCATGGTCAAAGATCTGAAATGACATAACTTTCATTCTCATGTTTTTATTCAAAGCTCTATCATTTTGAGAACAATTGTATATAAACATACATATAAAGAAAATAACCAAACGATACTGATATTGATTCTTGCAAGGTAATAAAACTTGAACGACATATTGGTCATTTTAACAACAGTAATATTTTACACATAAACTGGGATTAGTCTTATCATGGCTTGGGTTTGAAGAACCCTCGTTCTTTGATTTAAACAAATTATGCCACTGTCATTCTATGGAACAACCAACAATTGCTTGACTATTGCTTTGTATTTAACAATACTGGGGCTGAAGCCATGCATGTCGACCCTCGGCTTGGTTGTATTTGTCCAAGGGACGATATGGGTATCGGTTGCAGAGAACGATAGTTTACATACTAAACATGCAAGCATATAGATAGAATGATACGTCGTTCTGCCATTGTCCTCTATAGATGAGGTGGCATTGAACAATGATAACATTGTGAAATAGTGAAACACAACAAGGAATAATAATATTATTTTACAGTAATGGAGTGACATAAGCCCCGCCATTGCTTACTATGAAGAGGTAACAAAATTACAATGATGATACCTTTCAATCCAAGATCGAAGGCAATGGATTTCACACACATATGGTGCGGCTAACTGAAGGGATTCATTCATACAGAGTATGGTATAACATAAGATTTCGGTGGAGGATTTAGTTGCCTACCCTTAGAGGGGGCAACAATGATTTAAGAATCATTTCATTCCTATTCACAAGCTATCGATTTCACCTATTAGCTGTGTGAAAGACTAAGCATAAAACATGCAAGAGATAAAATAACAATGGCGATAACATAAAACTCATAAGGTATTAAGATATTCAACTTCCATTATGTTAGAGAAACATGCACAAAGTATGTATAAACAAAGAATGGGTGACATGGCCTGCAATAGAAGATATAGTAAATTTTAAATTGAAAGAATTGCATATCGAGACCATCGAACATGATTACTACAATTCAAAAGAATCATCGAAAATATCAAAACATACATTGCTTATAAATTAACTAACTAGAAATGAAAACATTTTCAAAGTAATTCCATTGAATACCTCTATTTTTGTGGATTTTCTCTCGGCTTTTTCCTTAGGAAATCGTCAAACCAGCCGTTCTCCAGTCTTGCCCAATGCTATGTTACCAAAATGACAACTTTTAGCTTTTTCCTATGTGCTCCACTAAAGAGCCGTTTCAAGTCATAATTGTCATTAATTTTTAGCCGCCCCATACATCAAATTTGAATATTTTCCTTAAATTCGATTATAGGCCACGACCTTATGAGATTTTTCTCATGATTTTATTTGAATTATATCAATATGACAGTGATAATTTTAATTCCAAATTCGATTCTTAAGGAATATATATATATATTTGCACACATTTGTACGTTCTTTTCTATATATTTATGTATATACATATATACGTATGTGTATATATTTATGTATTTGTATATATTATGTACACATATCAATATTTAAATAAGAATGAACTCTTATTTTATTTCGAACAATAATATTTTGAATGAAGGGGTTTTCTTATTATTTAAATAAGTCTTTTTGAAATACGTACATTCATTTATGTGCCAAGTCATGCTATTGTTTTCTTTTAAATTCTCAAAACACAAGATCAAGATAGACAATTAAGTAAAAACTCACATGTATTTCATTCCACAAGTCTACCTTTTCAATCATCAAATCATTTCAAATCATATTAATATAATCTCCTATATGAATTTCAAATGCAGTTATCATGCCATTTTGTGGTGTGTGCACCTAGATTCCATCAAACTTACCGTGAGAGCCGACTAAACAATCCTACTTCAACTGTGTTCTTGTCCTTCATCCTGTCATCCTGCAATTGCACACACTTGCACTTACACAGTTCATCAGTAATGTTCAATCATGATAAAGTTTTAAGATAGTTCAAAAGATCACATAGTCAACGATGGTCAACTTCTTTCAAACTTTTCAAAACTATCAAAATTTTCATTCAACATATTGAATTTCCTCAATAATTCAATTTATCATATTATAATTTAAATGCAATAAAAATTGGGTTATGACATCCTTCCCCTCTTGGAAGAGACATTGTCCCGATGTTTATTTAATCAAAATTTAAGCATATATGTCTATTTCAACATCATATCCTACTGTTCCAAGCCAAAATATTATAAAATTCATTTCAAAATTTTCAAACAAAATTATCAATGTCTCTTTCTAAGAAAGCAAATGTGGAAAGGAGTGTTCTATTTCTTTCACACCCTCCCAAGTAGCACTGTCTTCTGAGTATTGGTCTCATTGGACCTTAAATTGAGCAATATCTCTACTCTGCAACTTAATGTTGCATCTATCCAGGATTCTAATGGGCTCCACTAGCACCACTCCTAGGTCTTGTACCTGCAAGGATTGTCAATCAAGCGCATGAGCTACATAAGGATGATATGGCTTAAGCAAAGAAACATGAAACACATTATGAAGTCAAGCCAGAGCAGGTAGTAGTGCAAGTCTATTATCAATTGGGTTGATCACTTTCAAGACTTCAAACAGACCCACATATCTTGGGGCCAACTTGGAAGACTTTCCAAAGGTAATGAAACTTTTATGAGGCCTAACTCTTAAGAAAAATTTATCCCCTACCGCAAACTGTCTAAGAGTTCTATTCTTGTTGGCATAACTTGTTTGTCAGTCTTCCACCTCCTTCAGTCTGCTCTTAATGACTCTCATTTGTTCTTCCATCTCCTTAAGCATTTCATGTCCTACTATGATCCTATCGAAAGACAACCTCACCTGTGATGGTAGAAGTTTACTATTTTCCTTAGGCAATGGAAGTGTTCATAAACACAGTAACTGAAAAAAGCATCACCATGACTCGCTCCCATTATCTCCACTATTGGTTGTGAAGTGCACCATCATTGGTCCTTCAATGGACAACATTATGTGGCATTGTAGAGAATTGAAATGAATCCCTAGCAAATGAAAAGCATGTCGAAGTGATTGCCAAAGGCCGGCGACAAAGGAGAGAGGGGGAGTTAATGTAGAGTTATTGCACATTAAGTTCACAGGGATTGGTGTGGTGGGAAATGGGTAAACAAGTACTATGTGTAAGAGATAACATATTTCCACAATCCATAAAGTATGTTGCAAAATTGTTTCTGGGTTTTGATTAAGTTTTTTTTTTGCATCAACGTTTCGGATCACACTTTGTGATCCATCATTAGGATGAAAATAGAGAGCTCAAGGAGAAAAATAATAAGTTTGCAGACCAAAATATTAGATAAAAGGAGTAGAGAAGGGGAATGGGAGGGGGTTTAGCACAAGAACCAAGATGAAGAAGGAATTGATGAACCAATGAGATAGGAGGAAAAATATTAATAAGATACTAAACTAGCAATCGCATCTTGATGTGCAATGGGTACGCCGAAGAGGTGTGGAAGGTCAATTAAAGAAATGTTTGGTTTATTTTGTGTATTTGTTTAGTAAATGAGAACAAATGATAATGACTCAATTTCTTTTTTGGTTGAAAAAAACCCAAGGTTGTTAATGTCCATGATGAGATAGGACATTATTCTAGGATTTTCAATAGATATATCAAAAAATATACAAAATAAATAACAAAATAAATTGAAATAAATAAATAACAAATATATAGATAAATAACATATATATTCTTTTATAATAATATATTTAGTAAGATAATAATTTTAAAAATATAATTTGTAATTTAGAAAATATTGTATGAATTGATCTCAAATATTTATTTTCATTAAATTTGTAATTATGAAGATATATAATAAACTTGATAATGAAATTTATTGAATAGGAGATGGTTCAAATTTATTAACTGCATTTTCTAAACAAATATATGTAAATAATAGATTATGAAGTATAAAATATACATAAATAACAAGTATATACTTTTATAATATAATACTTTTCAAAATAATATCAAGTAAGAATTTATCTTACAGAACACCTTCGAGATGGATTTGTGTGGTTAGTTTGGAGTCATTATCTCCACTAGCTCCAATTGGAATAGCATCAATGGAGGCATACTCCATCAAGGTGATCATTTAAAAAAGAAAAGAAACACCATCTAAGGTGCATAAAAAGGATTTGTTCATAAAAAGACACAAATTTTACAAATCACCAGCTAGTTCTAAATTAGTAATCCAATACCAAATATAATGCAACCTCAAGTCAAATGCTTTGGCAAGCAATATCCATGATGCTTGAAGAACAAGCAAGACAATCATGCTTGATTATTGGAGGCAAAACAATATTGTCATAAATTTTAGTTTACCAGAAAAGACTATAAAGGTTGGTTGGTGAAGGGGCATGGTAATACTATGATTTCGATGTTGAGATGTGTGATAATGTACATTTAATACCCAATTTGTTACCTATACAAGGATGTTCAAGCTCTTAATAATACTTGAATTATCTCTCACTTTCAAATTATCATTTGACTAGAATGACCACAAACTATAGGGAAAACTAATGCCAATGATATATAAGAAACTCGCCTATTACTTGACTAGATTGCTTTTGAAAGTACAAAATGCCAAAATAATAAAATATAAAAGTAGCAGGATTTTAATTTTTTCAATTTCAATATTTAATCAAAACTCATTTAACAAGCTGTACAGATAAAAACACCAAAACCGTATAATTATTTCCTATGTTTTAAACTTGTAGATAATGATGCCAAGTAAACCTCAATCCTTTTCACAAGTTACAATAGTTTCATTATCAAATTACTTGTCTATGACATTCACCAGACCATCCTTCTACCATCACAGTTGTTCAGAACTTCAAACACTTGGTTATTTGCAGATAAACCTTTAGACTTTTTTCTTTATATGGGTTTTACTGTAGAGTCCAATTTGAGTGTGCAAAGCACATCAATATGTATCTGTTCAATATATATGAAACATATTTGTTAATAGAGATAATAGCTGATATGGGAGTTTGTAAGTAGTTTTGAAATGATGGTAAATGAAGTTGGAAGCTGAATAAATACTATTGATAAAATAGAAGTAACTAATCTAGAGTTGTTTTAGATATTAGTGTTTGTTCAAGAGGTTGAATGATAAAAATATTCTCCTATAAATGAGATAATATCTTTTAAGCAGGTTTCCTTTTAAATTTTCAAACCCCGGTATCCATTAAATTTTATTGGAGTAAACATTTGCTATTTTATATTTCATATTACTTTCATTTAAGTTTGCACAAATTAGAAAATGAACAGACCAGCATCTTTTATAGAAATTCCAGCTAAGGACATTATAATATCAATAAACCCATTGAAACTCAACCATTTTTTAAATAAAAACAAATGCAAAAATATGGATACAAATCGAAAAACATAGGAAAGCAAAATAGAAGGGAATCCCAACAACACTAATTGATGAAAACATGAAAACTGGTGAACAATAGAACATGCATTAAAAGTAGTTGTGAAATATAAGATTATATATTTTTCCAAAAAAAAGACACTTTTAATACAGCTTAAAACTAACCTCGAATGTGAAAGTGTGCAAAATCTATGGAAACTGCCCTTGTCAACACAAGATTGTAGCTTTGGTCATATGCCCTATCAACACAATATCGTCCAGGATTTTAATAATATTAGATTATAATATACCATCAAAACCTAAGCTTAAAACACTGTATAAAATTTAATAAGCAATTACAAACCTGAAGCTAAACTAAACATATTGCCTTTAAAATCCCTTTGTCTAATAAAAATGTTACTGAAATAAAAAAATGTATATACTAAACTCATTCCCTCTTCCTGTATCTCATCCACCAACAATTTTATCAAAGTTTCTAATGATTTTTAAGCTTTTTAATAAAAACTCACAAAACAGGGGAAAATTGAGTTGAACATGATAAATTGTGTTTCAAAGTGATTTGAAATCAGTAATTTTTGAATGTCAGAGACATCGATTTTTTAGTGGACCCCAAATAATTACTACAACAACAACAGTCTATATAACAAATTTTACCAAAAAATGACTTGTTTTGGTGAAGATCTATAGAATCTGGATTTTATGTTTTTACTCATCCTTTACTTATGCAATATGGGACAAACTTAACTTTCCACTTTGATATTGTCCATCATGCAGGAGAAAATCAGTATTATTTACAAATGAAGTACCTAAGGAATCTCATGGCTAAGTAGACTAATTTTAAAACCATAATCTTGCACCACAGCCTACACACATTCTTTTGAAGTCTTGAAGCTCAATTACTTATCTTTGAATGTATTCAAAATTCTTCAGATTTGTAAGATTGCACATTCTTAAGATTTGTAAAATGAGAACTTTACATTACAGCCTATTCACATTCTTTTGAACTGTTGAAGGTCAAACTATCTATAAATGTATTGAAAGCTAAATTATGGATTGTGAAAAATTTTCACAATAAGTGAGTTATAATTTGGTAACTAAATAGTGAATTCTGTTTCAGGTCAGGGCGGAATAGAACCTCACATTTATATCACATTCACGTAACATATGAAAAAAAGAACCTCAAAAGTTTTAGTGTGCAACCATTGAAATCACTTGAAGGAAGTAGTGAACTTTGGAGGATGATGACGATATGACTTTTAACCTTATTTAGAGTTTAAATCATAATGTTCTGTAGGACTTCTACCATTCATTTTTACAAATGAAAAGATAAAATACTTATGCAAGTATGGAGGTTGCTGTAAATCTCTTCTTTGAGTATAAAGGATTGTTTGAGGTAGAGCTCGGTGCTTGCAATGTAAAAGCTCAAAGACAATTCCAACTACCAGAGGGTAATGAATGATTATTATTGGTCCCTCCCCTGTATCATCAAAATGAGATCAAATGAAATTTTAATTTGGTTTCTTAGAAGATTCAAAGCTTGATCCAGAAACAAAAATGATTGTTGCATTTGAGTGCCATATAACAAAGATTGGTGACATTTTGCTGGTTGGCAACTGACCACATATAATGTGGCAGTTCTTAAGCTAATGACATTATTACAATGGTGGTCCACATTGAATTTTTTTGTAAGCTTAGCATTATTGTACAAAAAGAAGGAATCGTTTAAGGCCAAAAAGAAGGCATGCCATTGTTAGCTTTTTAATAAAACCAGTAAGAAGAAGTTAAACTGCCAACGACTGCAACTATGAAAAAATCTGTGAAAGCAGAAAAAGTGCAAACAAAAACAGCGAAAGGGGATATGCAAACAACAAATAACGAACTCCACTCTCCGCGATAAGCGGAATTTCTGTTGCCTCCAATCCCCGGGCTACCACATTCTTGCGTACAAAGCTCCCAAACTGTTATGCTGGAGAAAATGAAGGTAACCCATGATGTTTTTTTTTTCTTATACTAAAAACATTCGATGGAGGAGATTAAACTGACCGTATTGCATTGGTTTTTAGTGACCTTTTCACCGTCGATTTATTTATTTAGCTTTCCATTCTCAAACAGGACATGCCTTTGGCGTAAAAATAATGAAATTAAACTACAAACTAATAATAAAATTGACACAAAAATTAGGAGGCAGAAAAAATTCTCTAAAAATAGATACTATGTGTCCGCCAACGGTTGATGCCACTTTTAGTGTTGGAAAAGGCGATTTTTAGAAATTACTCAGAAAATGTTAGAAAACATGCGGTTTTTTCTCCCAATTCTAGTTATCTGGGTTGTTAGGTGGATAGTCTAGAGTATGAGAAAAAACAAATTTGATCACGTGAAATCTGCTGACATAGACCTCTCGCACAACATAGCCCTCACCATCATCGAGCCCTCTCCCTTAATATCCCATAAAATAATTTTAATGTTTTTTCACAAATCTTCCATTTCTCTCTCTCAGCCGCTTCTACACTTCCATTACATCGATAAAACTCTTTGGAAATCTGCTAGGAGGAGAGTAGATCCGGGTAAAAAGTTAGTTTATATTCTGTAATTATAGAACAAACAGGTTCTTTTCCGTTCAAAACGAAATAAAAACATCTAGTTGGCGCCGCCCAGACTTGAACTGGAGACCTTCAGTGTGTTAGACTGACGTGATAACCAACTACACCACGGCACCCTTGCGTACTGCTTTTCGTCAAACATTGTAATCCTCATATTTTCTTATGATATTAAGTTAATGAGCTTAATAGAAAATAAGTCAGAGATCAGCAGTTCCCGCGCGTGGAGAAAATCAAACTCAAAACTCAAACACTGTTCCCGCGCAGCTGCAGAAGTTTGGTGGATGCCGTAAAGTGTCCTCAGGAGGCTGTCACTGTCAGACTGTTTCACCGTATGCAACAAACAGGTGTCCTACCTTATCAGTATACTTTTTCCAGCATATTCCTAACCTGTGCCAAAATGGGAGCGTTGGAACAGGTCTGGTAGACATGCTTTCAAAATGTGGAATCATGACAAGGTTCCATTAAGGCTCTAGCACTCTCGAGTTGACAAATGTAATTGTTGTAGGTGATAGCCGACATAAGTAAAGATGAAACTTTCCATATCAAATTCAAATATGATCTTCCTCCACCACCATAATAATGAAATATTGTAGCATGTACCAATTTTCAAAGAGAATCAAGTGCCATGAGGAGTGACCAAGATGGTGATAGGTGGCATGTTGGTATGAAGAATTCTTTTGTCATTGAAATTGATGCTCTTTGGTGTAAGCCATGATGTTGACTGTGACATTCTTTCTTTCTTTTTTCTAAACTATTTTCTTCTAATCTAGATATAAATGTATTGAGCTTTGTTGTGAGAATAATTATGTGTGAAGACATGATATTTTACAGTTTTGAGCTTAAGAGATCCTATATTTATTTTTCTCTCAAGTCTTTGATAATGATAAAATTTTACAATTTGTTTTTCCTTTCACATCATTATTAAGTGTGCTCCTTTTGGAAATTAAGCTATTCTTGTTATTTATATTCCTTCTTTCATTTGGTTCCTTCTTTCATTTGGTTATCTCCTCCCCTATGTTTTTCATTTACTATGTTCATGATAGAGTGAATCCACATGCAATATAGGAAGGTATCCTCAAAAAGTGTGTTAAGAAGAGTGGATGAGATCACTATGATAGCAAGAACACTAGAAGGTGGGATAGATATTGAAGTGTCAAAGTATAGATTTATTCTATTAGAAGAGGAGGTAGAACACCTCAAATCATGTGAGGGTCATCTAGGGGCAAACTAGATATTGTGAGGAGATCAAACTAGTAGGGGATAGTATTGGGATAAATGATTTAGATATGATTAGGGTTGGTGTTAGGGTGGGAATAGTAAGTTCTCGTGCTACAATGAGTGAAAAATTGGTAGAAGTATCAAGTGTAGGAGGAATGGCAGAAAAAGGATTAGAAATGATAGGGGAAGTGGAAGGGGAAGAAGAAGTATGGGTAAATAATAAAGGTGATAGAGTAGAGGGAGCTAGGACAATGGAATGATATTAGGATTATAGGGAAGTTGAACATGAATGGTCTATGTTTAGGTCCATGTTAGGCATGGAGTAGGGAATATCATTAAGTTAAGGGAGTAGAAGTATGCTATGGGATAGAAGTAATGAAGGGTGGAGGAAGAGGGAAATAATGGACTAGGGAAGGCTACAAAAAATATAGATATTCTAGGTGGAGAATTGTCAAGAGTCAATATGTGCTCATTAGGAAATTATAGGATCAATGGATGAGTGTTGATTTATCATGCTTTGACTAGCTAATTATTTAAAATATAGTCTTTAATTTCTTTACAATCCACATACTTGATGCCAAAAAATTTAAACATCATGAATTGTTTAGCCATGCATCTTGTTAGGAAGTCCTCTCTATAAGATACTTGATTCCAGATCAATTTGGGAAATAAGTTGAATGTGGTGGTTAAGCATGTAATGTTAGAGATTTTTGTGAGGTGAAGACAATGCCCAAACATGATTTTTCATAGTTATGCAGTGGAGTTCATATATGACCAACATTTTATTAATATATTAGACTACTCATTTATGGCCCTATTCATCATGATGTGGTAGAAGTGATCCCAAGGTGACTAGTGTAGTGGAAATGTAAAATAATGATTTGACTTGTTCTCCATGGGTTCCACAATTAGAGGTGACATAGAAAGGTATTCTTTGATTTGACCAAAGGCCTTCTAACAAGATTCATCCCAATGAAAACTAGTACTTTTATTAAAAGGGTATAGGACAATGGATAACATTTATTGGCTAGTTACGTGCAATGAACCTATGGATAGCCTAAATATTTCCTTGTAGGCTATGGAGTTCTTAATATTTCTTGGTGGAGATATTCAATGATCATTACAACTTTAGTGGGATCCATCTCTATGTTATTCCTAGAGATAATGAAGCCCAATATCTTACCTAATGTGGCCCCAAAGACTCATTTCTTTGAGTTGAGGCAATCCTTGTATTCTTGCATCCATCAAAAGATTTTGTGGAGGAAATGTAGATGTTCATCCCTTCATTTTTATTTACTCAAGATGGCATAGATATATAATATTACATGAAATCTTCATGGAATATTACTATCATAACTCTTTGATAGATATCCCCAACATTTTTCAACCCAAATGACATGAACTAATAGCAAAACACACCCCAACGAGTACTAAAAGTTATTAGATATGCTAATCTTCAAAAGCAATCTATATCTAGTTGTAACCAACAAATATATTCGTGGCTATCAAAAGACACCATTGATTGGACTTTTTGTGACTAAAGTTGAGGAGTTTATCATGGCTATCAAATTAGGTTATGATAGTTATAAACTCTATGATAAACAACTTACTGATCAAAGCCTCCCTAAAGGGTATGGTCTCATCATTTGTATAACTTAATATACCAAGTAAACTCAAAATAAAAAGAAAAGACATACATTATTACGATTTAAAAAATTTATCTTTTTTCAAATTAGGTTATGATAGTAATAAAATCTATGATAAATAACTTAATTGATCAAATCCTCCCTAAAGTGCATGACCTCATCAATTGTTCCATGTAGGTATAAAAATATCATCAACAACAATAATGAATGTACCAAATTTGACACAACGAGATCTTGTTGCTATAAAGTTAGACTCATATAATCACATGTATAATGAAAATAATATTCCACATCAATGCCTAAAGAAACTTGGTTTCTTCACAATCACCTCATCCCACCATGTAAACATTTGTATCACTACAAATATATAACTTAATTTAAAGGATAAACAACCATAAGTTTTCAATGAATGTAAACTTGAATCACTAGTTTGAGGCTAAATTGATGAGCATGTATGTCATGAATGATAGATTGAATGCTTTTATTGTACTTTTGATTCTATTCCTTTTCAATCTTCTAGAAAATATTGTTGAGTTAATTCTTACACAAAATTAATTATAAATTTGATATTAACTATATCACGAAGAAATTAGATATAGTTGTATTACTTGACCAATTGTTTGAGTTCATTTTGCTAGTGAGACTATAAGATATTGAAATCCACTATTGTTAATTCTAAAATATTTTTCCTCCATTCAATTGGCACCCTAGAAAAGAAAGAACTATCAAAACAATTAAGATTTGTTGCTTTAATTGAATTGTCCTTCTATTTCAAAAAAGGTCATTAGGGCTTACTTATAGATTCCCTCCAACAACATCCAAGCATTTGTGTCTTATCTAAATATTTGGATAGAGTTACATGCCTCCCATCTAGCTACTCTACATCTCCATGCGTATCTCATAACACATTCCACCTATAAGAAATAGAGAGTTATGATATCATTTGGTTGTTAACACACAATATGAACTTGAATAAAAATAGAATAATAAAAGGAGATTTTGTATGCTTGCCTCTACTAGAATTTGGGTTTTTTCTTTTAATTCATTACTCTTTTCGAGTGCTTGTATTAGATATCTAGAGGTTAGATACAAACCCAACATGGTTCTTATTTTGCTTTCAGATGATTTTGTAGGGAAAATGAACTACCTTTTTAATCCTTAAAGTTGTGAAATACATTATTTTAAGAAAAAAATCTAGAAACAAAAATCTCTATGTCCATATTTTCCCATTGCTAGACTTGAAAAATAATATGAAGACTTTAATAGAGAATTAACATATATTTGAAGACATGGGATATCCATTCACACATGAAGAATTTGAAATCCCAATACAATAGTGTTGAGATCAATAGCGTCATTTTCTCTCCCCAAAAAAATATCTTTTTCACTCTAATATCTAATGTTGTTGCAAGCATAACATATATTTAATTAGCAAATACAATATACTAGTGTGGGAGGAGAAGGAGATAATAAGGTGAAAGGGGTATAGACATACTTGTATATCTAATTCAAAATTACTTTTATTTCTTCTTCAAAATGGTTATCGATTCCAAACCCATGTCAGATATAATACTCTTACATTTTTAATGTATTTGTAGAGGCTCATATACTCAATGGCAACCATGACCCACGGTCCCTAATGATTGTAACAATGTTACCTAGCAATGAGATAAAAGTAAAGTGTTAATTGACCAATTTGACTACTAAATCTAACAATTATTCCAACATTGTAGAAGATTCTAGATAGTTAAAAAATAAATAATATCCAACAAAAACTAGAAATTTGAATGAATTTGACCACTTTTGAGGCTTCAATCAATAGCCCATGCTAATTTGAGGCTTAACACTTCACATGATTGCTTGGTTTTCCATCCAAGCCCTCATTGATCTTAAATTTTTTTGGTATGAGTTATGCAATGTTTCAAATTTACCTCATGTTTTCCTCTAGGTCCTTCATCATATCATATGTAGATGAAGGTTATAGTATTTTTCCTTCAATCTTACTTATTTCTATCCTCAAGCTATATGTAATTATTGTCCAATTGAGGAAAAACTAATATAATATATTGATACTAGTTATGATGATTACATCTTGTTGTTTTCTATATCCAAACTTGTGTGTGGGTGGAACACATTTTTTTTATCTCATCCCCATATTTCTTTTAATTTTTTATTAGTGTTATTTTCTTTATTTCTTCCTCTTCATTCTATATTTGCTATAGTTTATCATCAATAAATTATTTAATCTATTGTCCTAATGGAGTTGGAGGATCTGTAATGATTTGTGGTGATGTTTATTTAGAGTATTCAAAACATCCACCTACACTATCTCCTATTTTTACTTATTTTTAATATATACTCTCTTATGGTTGTGTGTAACACATCTCCTAAATTAAACTTCTTTAATTAGGATATGCATGTTAAGTTTGTGATTTGAAATTACAAGGTAGGGTGTAACAATCTCTAATCTATCTTTAGGATGAATATAAATATGTATTTGGGAGTAATATAAGGTTTAAATTGGGTTCAAGTTCAATTCCTTTATTATCAAGTGCTACATATTTTGGGATTGATTGAACCTTGTAATTGTTATGGTTAGTCATATATGTGTGTGCTATCTTTGAAGAGAATGTTGTTTCCTAATTGAATCATTATGGCATCATTGTAAATTTTCATCAGATTATATAAGAATTTAAACACCCATGGTTTGAATCTAATCACTTAAGTATATGATATAAATTTATGTTTATTTCAACTTTATATTTAGCCAACTATAAGGCTATGGTTAAAATGCTAGATTTTTGTACATGTAGGCCTAGTTAGGAACTCAAATTTTATACTATGACTACACCTAATTATGAGAAAGTGGTAGCATATCTTGAAAAATATAGTTTTTTTGGTCATTCGTATGAAATATAGTTGATATACCAGTTAAGTGGGAATTTATCCTTATAATTACTCAGGATATTTTAGAGATTATAATATTTTGTCTTGAGTTATATCTTATTTTCTTTGGGTCTTGTGATTATTTTATTCTTTATTGGATGTTATTAATATATTTTATGTTTTTTATTTATCATAATCTTGTATTTAACAATGAGTTAGTAAGACCAATGTAAGGTAGGTTGGGTGTTGGGTTGGGTCATGGGGATACCCCTAAGACAACAAAAAAAACAATGAGTTAATTAGAAAATATAACACGATGATTGTGTTGTCATATGGAGTGTAACGACCCCATGGATATAATCGACAATACATATAAACATAAATATGCATAAATATAAATTTGTCTTAAATAAAGATCAAAATGTGATGCTATTTGAACTCCTTTTTAATTGACCATCGTGGATGGAGTGACTAGTACTAAGCTTAGAAATATCCTTAATCATGGAAGGGGAGGCACAATAAGTGCACCTCATTCCTTGTTCTTTTAAAATGAAAAAAGTTTTTGATACGAGAGAAAAAAAAGATGATAGGAAAATGAAAAATTGTGTGATATTTACTAGTAAAACGTGCAAAATAATCAAGAGATTTATTTAGGTAATAATTGGATTTGGATTCCATAGTTACATTCTTGTTTGTGTAGTGCCTACCTATTCCTAGCATGGGATGTTAGTGGGAGAATTTTATTTCATATATGTTGAGAGTGGGAGAATTTTATTTCTTATATGTTGAGATGTTAAATGATCATGGTTTTACATTATTATTTTATGTCTTGATTTGTGTTTCCTCTATGGTTATTTTATTGTTATGCTTGTTGTCAATAACACTGAAATGTATATGTGTGATTTGATGCAAAGGAATTCTAACAAGACTCATTATAACGAAATCTAGTACTTTTCTTGAGGGGATAGGATAATGGATAAAATTTATTGGCTAGGTGCAATGAACCTATGAATAGCCTAGGTATTTACTTGGAGGATATGAAGTACTTAATGTTTCTCAATGGACAAATTTCAATGATAATTTCAAATTTATTAGGATCCATCTCTATGTTATGCCTAGAAACAATGAATCCCAATATCTTACATAATGTGGCCCCAAAGACTCATTTCTTTGAGTTGAGGCATAACTTGTATTCATGTAGCCACCAAAAGATTCTTTGGAGGAGATGTAGGTGTTCATCCCTTCTTTTTTATTTACTTAAGATGGAATCTACATAATATTGCATGATTTAATGTAGCATTTCATAAAATATTACTATCACAACTCTTTGATAGGTAGCCCCAACATTTTTCAACCCCAATGACATGACCTAATGGAAAAAGGCGCACAAAGGAGTACTAAAGTTTATTTTATTCTGATATTAAGTAGAAATATATATCTAGTTGTAACTAGAAAAGACATCCATGGCTATCAAAATATGCCCTTTATTGGTCTATTTTGTGACTAAAGTTGAGGAGTTTATCATGGATATCAAAAGACACTTTTTTGTAATCACATTGGATAGATGGAACTATATATCTTAGTGAGATGTAACATTGAAACATTGCAAGTGGATTCATCTTTTGTGCTATCTCTATGGACTAGTTCTTAAACCTACATCATCATATTAGAAGAAACTTGTGTGGGATATTAAGACTGGCCATATCATAGGACCACACCTAGATGGTCACTATTGGCATTGGATGCCTTTGTGACATTTGGACCACACTCTAGGAGATCTAATTCTATGTTTCACCTTGGTCTATATAACAAAGAAGTTCTCTTTTTGTTCTTAACTCATTCTCATTGTATACCTGTACCCTTTGGTATAATAACATTATTCTCTCATATTTGATCTCTCTTGTGCTTTCATTGTAACTCCTAGATTTTGGGTGGCTACATGTTCAACCAAATATTTCATGGTTTAGAGAATTTTATACCAACTAATACATTAAAAAATCACTTGAAAAGGATAATCCTAATAATATTGTAAAATTATGGTTTTCAAGACTTATGAACACATATTTTCTTTAGAGTTGTTTGTTTAAAGACATTTGTGCATTCCTATCAATATGTCATGATATTTTCCTTCCAAGTGTTATTCTTCCATATAAAATTATAAATAAATAACCTTTAAGGTATGTTTATTGACCATTTCTAAAATGTTTCACATTTTTGTATGTATCATTTGTAATATAATTTATATATTTCTTATTTTGTAAGAAATGTGTAACAATTTTTTCTATGATATTTTCAATTGTTGAGAGATGGTTCACTTCTCCTAACAATTTGAGTAATACAATAATTTAATCAAGGAAATTATACTCTCTTGCAAGTACTAACCAACAAATCAAATATTCCATGTACCATAAAATCAATTTAAATATATGTTATCACTATAAAAGGTACATAATCATAATCTATCATATGTGTTAAAATCACAACCATCATAAATATTCACTATTGCACTAGTTTTTTATTAGTGCACGTTGGAACAACCCAAGTAGGAATGAAGTACCTAAAGATATTTGGAGTCATTGATTAAACATACAATTCATAATTTTAATAAATCCAAATTTATACTATGAAATATGATAGATAAGTACCTAAAAATCTTTGGATTCATCGATTAATTGACAAACCAAGGCTACACTACTTTCAAACTTATTAACTTTCTTCAAAATATCATTTGGGAAATAGGTGTCAATTAAAATCAAGGGAAATAATGTAGCCACATGAACACTAGAAGATATCAAGGAATTCTTTAAATACTTACATAAAGTTGGATGATAGTCATTAGTGATTGTAAGAGAGGGGGACCACCACATGCAAGGCCCCAGGTCACGGAGAGCCAAGATGTGGAAGGCTGCCCTAACTTACCTCAGCTTGATGGGGTGTTAGGATATGTAGGACAAGAATGATGGGGACTATAAGGTCCTTCAATCACTCTACAAACCCAAAATGAAAAATGGGGCTAGGAGAGCAGGTTTTCAGGTTCAACACTACGCCTTAGGAAGCTCTCTGCTCGAGGACGTAAGCATAGTCCTGGGATGACAACATGGCACACTGGCGTCTCTCAAGAGCGCTCACATCCGTACGACCAAACAACTACAAAGTTAAGGTCAAACCTAAGAAAATGAGCTAACGACCTAGCTAACTACCACTAAAGGGCCAAAATAACGTAATTAAGTAAATGAAATATTCTCTAAAGTGATAAAGAAAAAATACGAGAGTTAGGGTGGCAAGAAGGATCTCACAAAGAAACTCGTTTGCAAGCTAGCTCCTCGAAAGCATGTCCACCTACACACAAGAGAGAGAGAAAATGTTGGGTGGCTGTATAGGGGCCTACCTCAGTCAGACCCCTGTTTAGGTGTTTCCACCTCCATAGACAACCAAGGAAGCAAGATAAAGAAAATAATATAAAGAGCACTAAAGCACTACAAAACAGTAAGGGTGCTTACTCAACCAAGTGATAGAGGAGAGGAAAGGGAAGCTTACCACCTCCACCAAGAACACTCAAGGTTGCTTGGGGGAGAAAATGAGAGTACTCAAGCCTCTGTTGTAATGGTTTTTTGTCCCCAACTTGCTCTACCAAAGTGATGGAGTGAAGGTATTGCTACAATGGAGTGCAAGAATGTTGCTTGAAAACTTGAGAGTGAGTGCAAGAGTGTGTAGAAGCTTGTGAAGAGATTGTAGAAGATGAAATGCTTGTTGAAGGAATGAATTTGAAGGAGAGAGTTAAAGAAACAACCATATTCAGGTCGGTCAGCCGAAGGGGGAGTTACAACTTGACTCCCAATGAGAAGTTTAACGCCTCTATAGGTTCGACCACAGGAATTTGCCAGGGACATAAGCATGTCGCACAGACGTCTGCGCGCTGTACGGGCATCCCTGACAGAAACGCCTCTACCAACCCTCAAAACAGGCACCAAGTGGGATGCAAGCAGTGGGCTTAGGTGGAATTAAGCATTTGAACTTGGTTTTCTAGAGTGGAGAAGGGCAAAAGGGGAATTTGCATAAGGGGTGAAAATTCACTCCTATACATTTTTCCCCCACTTTAGCGAGCACGAGTACTGATGAGTGCTCGATAAAGTAGATCAAGAAAGGAGTAAGGCTAGAAATGTATACCTGAACTGTCGAGGAAGCAAACCATGATCTGGCATACCTGAAAGTGCAAGGCAAGCAAATGACTCCATAGCTTCTCAAATCTATGAAGTTGAAGAAAGAAAGCATCTTACAGGCCCGTGGACTTGCAAGGTTTCAACCTCCAAGATCTCTCACATGAAGGAAGCCCTGTGAAGCAAGCACCTTATAGGCTCGCAGAATTGCAAGGAAGGTATCCCCCAAGAACTCTCACATGGAGGAAGCTAGGAAAGTGCCCTACAGATCTGTAGACCTATAGGGAAGGTATTCTCCAAGATCTCTCACATGAAGAATACCTAAGGAAGCTCCCTACAAATCTACAACTCTGTGGGGAAGGTAACCCCCAAGATCTCTTACATGAAGGATGTCAAGGAAAGTATCCTACAGGCTCTTAGACATGTAGGAGATCCACCCCTAAGATCTCTCACATGGAGGAAGCTCAAAGGAAGTGCCCTATAGGCTCTTAGTCCTATAGGGAGGTATCCCCCAAGATTTCTCGCATGGAGAATACATAAGGAAAGTGGAATCCGCAGAGTCAGGAAGCAACTGCATAGGCAAGTAAGCAGACAGTCGTGCAGACCGTCGATAATTTGGAAAAATTTTGAAGGGGTCCCTTGGGAACCCGACGTGAAGAGGGGGTCCACTCAAGGGATGCACAGTTTGAAGATATATGTTCTCTTTCTCGAATTGATCCATCATCAAGGGGTCCTTTCAAAAGATGTTCACTTCATCAAGGAATTTGAAATGAAGAATATGCCCCCACACGAGGGGAATGTCAAAGATATTCCCGCTTTGGAGGAAGGTTTTCAAATCCTTTCTTTACGAACCCATGATGAAGGAACTATGTTCCGTTAGGGTTCCAAGTTGAGAATACGATTCTGAAGAAAAGTTTGTGAATATCTCCGAGAAAAGATTCATTGGCAACAAATGCATTTTCTAAAGATCGAAATGTTGAAGAAAGAACATTGTCACACATGAGAGGGAAAAATCAAGCAAAGAAGAGAGAAAGATAAAGACAAAGCAAAAGAGGGAAAAAAACACAAACAAAGGGCACAAGGGGATCTGGTTTAGTGGGGTCAGATCTATCCAAGCTCATATAAATAATAGGTAACCGCGGTGCAAGGTGAAAGATCATCAATCCCCAACCAGATCAAGAAGAATGCACAGAAAACAAGGTAAAAATAAAAAATTGGGTCAACATGGAAGGGAAGCCTAAATGCCCCCAATGCTTTGCATCGTCCCCAATTTATCAAAAAACAAGCACAAACATGGAAGAATGATAATACAAATAGAAGAAGGTTTACGACACAAAAACCACGCCTGTATCCAAGCACCAATAGGGGTGACAAGGGTCATCCAGGAACACATAGCATGATCACGGGGGAGCACATCACAAAACACACACACACAAAAGATCAAGAAGATGCCTCCTAACACTGATCGACCAAGAGGTCGTCCACTTCCCACTCTAGGTCATCGTAGGGAGAAGGAGGATGAGCTTGCAATGGTGGGATGTTAAGAGGAGGAGTGTCTGGCCCTCCTACAACAATGGCTAAGGAAGAGGGTGCCTCAAGGTCCTCTCCACCGAGCTCTTGTGGAGCTAGGGTTAGCGATTTTGTGATTGTTGACAAGACCGAAACTTTATCCATAGAGTTAAACATGCAACCCACAGGAGCACCGTGTTTAACTTTAGTGGACGGGGTAGGTTGCGCCTGAGATTCACCACTAGGCTTGCCAAATGACTCGGGAGCGGTGATAAACTCAGGGGAAGCTGGGACTAGTTTCGTCACCAAGACAGAACAAGTCAATGCGGGGCCACCTTGCAGAGAAGGTGAGCTCCTCTTACGTCCTTCACTGTTAGAAGGACCACACTCCACCTTTTTCTTCATCAGAGGAGATGAACTCCCCACAGACGAGGCTACAGGCACAGAGGAAGAGGAGGAAAGAACTGCAATTGACACAACTGAGGTATTAATCATGTCCATGGGTTTCAGGAAAGGTTGGATATTCAGAATGGACATCAGCAAAGGCAGTTCCACTAAAGGAGTGATAAACAATTGTACCCCCTTGGGGTTAGGTGCAGTCGCACTTGCAGCGGAAGCCAAAAGCAACATGGGAACATACTGAAGAGAGGCGGGAGGAAGGGAAGAGGACAAAACTACGGGAGGCCCTAAAGCAGGGGCAGTTGTTTCTTCCTCCTTCCTTTGCAAGGCGGCCTGCTTAGCCAAGAGATCCTTTCACCGGTGCTTGCGTTCGCGTGCAAGGCAGTTTCTACAACTCTTCGAGTTGGAGGCCAGAGGTTGCGAAGGAACATAAAGCTCCTACTCCACCATGCTCCTACTCCACCATGGGAACATCCACTACAGGCGTCTCCGGCAGAGGAACAAATTCTTGAACGGGACCAGGAGGAATAGGTTGAGGAGCAACAGGAGGAGTCAGCTCAAAAGCCTTGGCAGCGAGCCTCTTTCTGTTCATTGCCTTGGGAGTAGGAGCGGTGGGAGGCCACAGATCGAATTCCCTTCAGGAACCTTTCTTTCTACCATATAAGTAGTACCACGGTCCGTGTTATTCATTAGGAAGATTCGCGATCCTGAGCTTGGGCCTGCACCAAGGAGGAATCATCAAACTCAGTGGGTAGCCACCAAGCTGACTCATCCAATACTCTTCCCAAGAAAGGGGAGAGGATGAGGCAGTTCGAGAGAAGGAAACCTTCTCTTTACCTTTACGGGAGGGAGAGGGAGCTGGCATGGACTTCTCCTTTCCTTTCTCGGAAGAGAGAGTAGTTGGTACAAGCTTCTCCTTTTCCTCCTGGGAAGAGGAGGCAACTGATTGCTTTATCATAGGAAGGGTCATTTTTGGCTGTCCTTTTCCCCTAGTCTTATACTTTACATAATTCTTGTAAATTAGGTCCATTCTTGGAGAAAGCGGACCAACTAGGGAGGGCCAAAAGTGATCTAACGGATATCCGCTATGGGACACCAAGGGTTGATATCCAGTGTCATGCACTACATGCATGAGACCTTCATGGGAGAATTTTAAACACTTGTGAATAACAGAGGTGATTCCATTCATGGAAGCTAGCCAAGGTATGCCTAGCTTCAACTTGAATAGATCCGACTCTGGGATAACATTGAAAATCGTGTCAACAACCCTGGGTTCGACTAGGACAGACAAAGTTATCGAGTTGTAATGTTTAAGAGACATACCATCATGCGTACAGGTGGTTGATTTTGTTTCTTCATATTCTTCCTTCTGTAATGAATTTAATACTATTTTTTTTTCAGTGATAACATTCACACGACTCACAGGGTCTACCAGGACCCCTGTCACAATGTTGCCATTGATACGAGTAGGAATGTAGAGGGGCGAGGGTTTATTGTTTAAGGGAAAGTCTTGTGATGTGAATTTTATGTCCGGCGAATCAGGTGCAGGTAGAGTAGTAGGAGTTACCATGACCATGTTAACATAGGCCTCGGGTCGAGTAACAAAATCAGTGGGATCTATAATCATGTTAGCAGAGTGCGACGGAAACGGGTCCATGCATATCTATAATGCACTATTAGCTTTCACCACTGATTTGTTAGTATTTTGTTTACTCCCATCGAGATGAATGGTACTGTCCTCGATGCGGTTTGGTATCTCATGATGCAGCCACATGCAACATTCAGTATCATGTCCATTAACCCGATGGTACTGACAATAAGTGTTTCCATCATACCAATTAGGGTAAGGTTCAGTAAGAGACTTATGGTTCAACAAAGTTACGATCTTATCCTTCAATAACTTCTGCAAGATAGAAGAATAAGATTCTGATAACTTTGTGAACTTTCGGTTATGTTTGAGACCGTTGTTATTAGCAGCGGCTACTACATTTGTAACAATCTTACCTTTCCCAGAGATTGATACGATGGACTTTCCCTTAGTACGAGAGTGCGAGGAGGATCCCCCGAACTAAACAACTGTTTGTTGGTATTATCATAAAGCTACACACAAGTGCACGAAAGAAGGGTATTTCATAAGGGAAAACTTCTCTTGCCAAGGCCTTTGTAAGTTCCCTATGAATAGCTTTTGCATGTCAGAATCCGACAACTGATATGAGATTTGTGAAAGGAGCACTTGGTAGTGCGCTATGAAATTAGTGATTTTTTCCTTATCTCCTTGTTTACATTGGATGAGATCTAAAAAGGTCATCTTTGGCTCGATGTTTCCTTGAAATTGTCTAAGGAATTGATTTACAAGTTGGTCAAACGAGAAAATGGAATTTTCAGGCAAGGAATAGTACCACTCGAGTGTTGTGTCCTTGAGAGATCGGGGAAATATTTTGGCCATCAACGCATTGTGATGGAAGAATTCTGTGCACAGGGCGTTAAAGGCGAACACGTGCGTTTGTGGATCCCCTTTACCGCCATACTTTTCAAATTTAGGGATCTCCATTCCTTGGGGGAAGTGAGTGTTTAAGATTGCAACCGACAATGGGATGTGTCAGAAGAAGGGTTGGAAGATAGGTTGGGCAGAGGCTTGGGAAAGACTTTCCAACTGGCTCTGCATCTCACCCATATTTTGAAGAAGGGTGTTCAAAATGGGGTCATTAGAAGATAGAGGGCCAGAGGAACCTCCTCTAGAAGCACCGTCAAAGCCACCTCCAGAGCTGCCACTGGTGTGACCTCTGCCAAAACCACTACTAGAGCCATCGCCACCGGTAGGGCCTCTGCCAGAGCCACCACCATGACCTCCACCAGAACCACCTCCACCAATACCACCTCTGCTACCGAATCCACCACTGCTACCAAAGCTCCCGCCACTCATCCCACCAAAACCTCCAACATTAGAGGTGATAGGGGGGTGAACCTAAAGCCCAAGTGGACCCTGTTCACTTTGATAGTTTCAGGTTGTTCAGAGACAAAAGGGATATTGATAGAGGGGACCACGTCGCCCATCTAAACGAAACTATCCTTCATGCTCTTCGAAAGTGACTCCTTATGCAAAGCTAGGATTGTTTGAAGGAGCACATGATTTGGCGAGACTGAGGAGGCTAGTCAGAAGCTCAATGCATGTTCTATCTTTATCCATCATATTTTGTAACTTGCTAACAACCTGAGCGGTTCTAGCCATCTTCAGATTTCTTTCCAAGTGATTTTCTAAGTTGCCCAGTACTTTAACGAGGGTGGAGAAATATTTTGCAGGGATCTAAACGACCTCATGCTCATCTATCGACGATGGTGTAGGAGATGTAGGGGGAGTGGGAACATGATCAGTTTCATCAATGAATCCCATCTAATTCCTCGACAACTGCTCCTACGCAACTAGACCAACAACATGACTAGAGAAAAGGCCTGCAGATAACCCATAGAGACCTTCATCCTTTCCATTGGGAGGTGTCGTACACTTCTCCTAACAATATACCCAAAAGTTGTGGACTGGGTTGTGATGTTCATAAAACTTCACAACACTCAGGAACACAATAGTCACAAAGCACACATGAGAGGTTTCAACACCAATGGATGAATAGACGTTGGTTCATGTCGGGTTCATAAAAAATGTAAGAGAGGGGGGCCACCATGTGCAAGGCCCCAGGTCATGGAGGGCCAAGATGCGAAAGGATGCCCTAACTTACCTTAGCTTGACAGGGTGTTAGGATATGTGGGACGAGAATGATGAGGACTATAAGGCCCTTCAATAACTCTATAGACCTGAAATGCAAAATGGGGCTAGGCAAGCCGGTTTTCAGGTTCAACACTATGTCTCAGGCAGCTCTATGCCTGAGGACGTAAGTGCGGTCCTAGGACAATAGCGTGGCATGCTGGCGTCTCTCAAGTGCGCTGGCATCTGTACTCCCAGACAACTACAGAGTCAAGGTCAAACCTAAGAAAATGAGCTAACGGCCCAGCTAACTACTACTAAATGGCCAAAATAACATGATTAAGTAAATGAAATATTCTCTAATGTGATAAAGCAAAAATACGAGAGTTAGGGTGGCAAGAAGGATCTCATAAAGAAACTCATTCACCAACTAGCTCCTCAAAAGCACGTCCACCTACACACAAGAAAGAGAAAATGTTGGGCGGCTGTATAGGGGCCTGCCTCAGTCAAACCCCTATTTAGGTGTTTCCACCTCTATGGATAGCCAAGGAAGTGAGACAAAGAAGACAATATAGTAAATAGCACTAAAGCACTACAAAATAGTAAGGGTGCTTACTCAACCAAGTGATAGAGGAGAGGAAAGGGAAGCTTACCACCTCCACCAAGAGCACTCAAGGCTGCTTGGGGGAGAAAATGAGAGTACTCGAGCCTCTACTGCAATGGTGTTTCATCCCAAATTGCTCTTGTCAACCCCAATCCTAGACCTGCACAAACATAGCAAACACACACAATATTAGATCCACATGCAAGTTAGAACTAAGATTCCCCATGAAATTCATCTACAATGCTCAAAATAGGAAAGAAATGAAGAACACAACAAGAAAAGCTTCTAAATCCTATTTAAGTATGCAAACTCTCAATCCCATGGGGGAATTAGTGCCATTTTGATGTGGAAAATGGCCCTTTCCCAATCCCTTGTAAGCTTTGTGATGATTTGATGAAGATATAGACTCCTTAGTTGAATTCCTACATAATCTAGCTAAGAAATGATAAAAATGGATGAAGAATGGATGATCTTTGATATGAAGATGATAAATTTGGTTCCAATTCTCCTTCAAAAATGAGCATAATGATTTTACATTGATTGTGGTTGCCTCAACAAATAGAGAAGGCCTCTATTTATAGAAAGAAGGATGGAGGATTTGAAAGATATGGAGGATGTGGGACAAAAGATAAGCCAATGATAAAGTGCCACTTGTTATCATGCTAATGGACAAAGGTTGAGCACATTTTGGAGAATGTGCAAAGAGGGGGGAGATTCAAATTCAAAAAATGGCTTGAAGGATGAGGTGAAAGGTGAAGTTAATGTCACATGGCTCAAGAAAAGGACTTGTAAGAGATATTAAATTCCATGTTGGAGGACAAGACCTTTTGGGGGGAGATTTCAAATTTGAGGAATATTCAATCTTTGATGCCTTTTTTGAATGAAAATAGAGATTTATTAATTAATTAAAATGATTTTCATGAGCAAGTGGCAAAAGCTAGAGGATTTGATGGTTTAAGACTAAGATTAATCAAGATTTGATTAATTTAAAGGAGATTAGATGATTTGACCATTTTGACTTAGATTTTTGGATTAATTTAAATCAAAATGAAAGGAAAATGATTTTAGACTTAATTAAATAAGATTTGATTTATTTAATTAAAAAGGATGGTGTTAGCTTTAAATCAAATAAAGATAAATTTATTTAATTTAAATGAGATGACCTTAGAGATTAATTAAATAAAATGAATTATTTAATTAAAAGAGGGACTATAGGATTAATTAAAAAAAGTCATTTATTTAATTAATAGGAGATGATTTAATCAGATTAAGTTGATTTATTTAATTAAAAGATGGAATATGATGAATTTAATCAAATAAAGATTATTTAATTAAATGACTAGCAAATGGAGATGATTCAAGAAAAATTGGTGTTAGTAAATCAAGATCAGGTGTATAGGTTCAATTGGTACATTTTACGTGTCTACATTTTGCCCCTCTTTGAAGCAACGTACTCGCTGCGTTGGTTCAAAGAATAAATTGTCTTGATCAAAATTTTAAAAAATCTAATTTTTTCAGATGTCCCACTGCTGCCCCAGCAAAAGAATTATGTTGGTACAATGCCCCCTCGAGAGATCGAGTGAAAAGTTCAATTTGAGGGTCAATCACATGACAAAAAGGTTCAAGATTAGTTCAACTCGAATGTTTGATGTAGATAGATTTGATGATGTAGACAATCATCAGCCATGGGTAACCTCATGTCTACTTTGATATAGTACACATACTCGATACCTGGACAAAACTATTAATAAAGAAGAATAAGAAGAAATGAGATGATGACAAGAGGATCCAACAAGTCCATGATCTATGAGACTTTATTAGAGATGATGATGATGATGATGATGATGCTTATCAGGAATTAGGATTTTAAAAGGGCTACTTACCTTATGTTTGATAATACACATAGGCACGATGCATCAAGGTATAAAGAACTAGGATGGCGTTGTACCTAGTGCGATGGACTTTGACTCGACAAACAGATAGGAGTATTCTTGTTCACACCTAACATACATAAACCTTGCTAGGATGTACTTCAAAAGTTTCTAACATCTTAGACCAAAACACGGAAAGGTATAACCTATCAATGCAATAATCAACAAGCTGCCCAAAACACCTTCCATACACACCTAACAAAGCAAGTATTCATCAAGGTTATATTACAAGAACGTCCAACAAGCACAACAAACAAAATATAATTATCATTGCCCCATTCATTTCTCTCTAAATCATTTTGTTTAGACATCATTGAGAGGTCATCAAAATGAGCACAAATAAGATAAGTCAAAAGACAAAGATAAAGTAAACAAACAAGCTAATGTTCTTCATACTGCTAGCCAAGACTAAACTACAGTGATGCCTGATGTCGATGTCCATTGTAGGAAGGATGCATCCTAGGACATGATGATATCAGATGATTGATTTGGGACTGAATGGATGATAGGCTATTGACACAAATAATTGACCAACCTGTTCAAGTACTGACCTAGACTTGAGACCTTGACGATTAAGTTTTCACTTTTGATCTGCTAGACTTGTTTCCGATTGTTTCACCAAAGGTTGGGGATGACAATTGATTTATTATGAGTGATTTTTATTGTGGGTGAAAGTGAGATGGGGATGGATGGATTTTTTTTCAAATATTTGGATGTTTTTGATGTTTTTTGAAATGTTTTGAGGCTGTTTTTGGTATTTTTGAGATTTTACAAATGTTTTGATTTTCAATTTTTTTGATGTTTTGGGGTTTTTCGAGATTTTGACCAAGAGACTAACCTAAAGACCTATCCTAGGGGCCTCGGGGGCTGATCAAAAGATTAGCCAGCTTGCCTACGTTATACACGTAGAGACCACATAGTTCGACTGGCACAAACTCGATTATTGATGAGATATGAACAGATGGATTGCCAGTTTATTATGACAGACTCCTAAAGGATTGACCTAAGTGTCTCAGGGGATGATCAAAGATCAACCTTGCCTACGTTCAAAGCTTAGAGATGACATTGTTCAACAAGATGACTCTATTTTTGACTTTTTGACATGTTTTTGGATTTTGATATGTTTTGAATGTTTTTTGGATTTTATGATTTTTTGATGTTATTGGATTTTCTTGGTTTTTTGGATTTTTTTGGATTTTCTTGGTTTTCTAATGTTTTTGTATTTTCTTAGTTTTTTAGATGTTTTTTGATTTTTTGATTTTAGGATTTCAAGAACATACACGAATCTAATCCGATAAGAACATGCCCCCAAGGTGAAGCAATAGACTACTCTAATAAAGGAAGGACAAACTAACCTTAAGAATGGGTTGATTAGTACTAGGAGGGATTATGACATGAACATAGGACCAAGTTATGATGTAAACACTAATGGGTGATGGATGATAAAAGCATGATGGATGGATGATGCAGAACAAGCCGTGAAGATCTTGGTGGATGGAAAGTGCTTATTTACACAAGGCGCCTATTTTCCAGGTTTTCACCAAGGTACTTGCCCAAAGCGTCGCCGAAGTGGTTTTCACTAGAGGACAATTTTTCTCTTTACTGTTTTTTATCCTTTTTTTGATTTTTTGATTTTTTAGATTTTTAATATTTTTTTTGTTGTCACCAAGACGCCTGTTTTCTAGGTTTTCATCAGGGTAACCATTTTTTTAGGGTAACCAACTCAAGCAGAACTATAACAAGAAGATCAGGAGAAGGACCTTCCAGGTCAGAGAACTTGTGCTAAAGGAGAACTAGAAGAACATCCCAAACCAAAATGGAAAAGACAAATTTGAACCCAACTGGTTGGGACCATTTGTCATCACAACAAGCTATAAGTCAGGGGCATATCAGTTATCAACACCCGAAGTGGAACCTCTACAAGATCCCATGAACAATTCTCATCTCAAAAAGTTTTATGCCTAAATCTTTCAAGGTATAGAACCAAAAATACAAAAAAAATCAAAAAATGTCCTGAAAACTTGGCAAATAGGCATCTTGGTGACAACAAAAAATATATATATATATTAAAAATCCAAAAAAACAAAAAAATCAGAAAAAGGATCAAAAACAGTAAAGAGAAAAATCGTCCTTTGGTGAAAACCACTTCGGTGGTGCTTTGGGCAAGTACCTTGGTGAAAACCTGGAAAAAAGGAACCTTGTGTAAATAAGCACTTTCCATCCACCAGGATCTTCACGGCTTGTTGTGCATCATCCATCAATCACACTTTTATCATCAATCTATCTCCATCCATCACCCATTAGCGTTTGCATCATAGCTCGGTCCTATGTTCGTGTCATGATCCCTCCTAGTACTACTCGACCCATTCTTAAGGTCAGTTTGTCCAGCCTTTATCGAAGTAGTCTATTGCTTCATGCTAGGGGCATGTTCTCATCGGATCAAATTCGTGTATGTTCTTGAAATCCCAAAATTAGAAAATCCAAAAACATCCAAAATATCAAGAAAATCCAAAAACATCAGAAAACCAAGAAAATCCTAAAACATAAAAAAAACCAAGAAAATCCAATAAACATTCAAAACATATCAAAATCCAAAATTAGGTCAAAAAGTTAGTCAAAAATTCAAAAACAAATTTGTCTTATCGAACTACGTCATCTTTGAGCTTTGAACATAGGAAAGGTTGATCTTTGATCATCCCTCGAGACACTTAGTTCAGTCCTTTAGGAGTCTGTCATAATAAACTGACAATCCATATGTTCATATCTCATCAATAATCAGGTATGTGCTAGTCGAACTACATGGTCTCTACGTGTATAACGTAGGCAAGGCTAATCTATTGATCAGCCCCTGAGGCCCCTAGGATAGGTCTTTAGGTTAGTCTCTTGGTCAAAATATCAGAAAACCCCAAAACATCAAAAAATTTGAAAATCAAAACATTTGTAAAATCTCAAAAATACCAAAAAAAACCTAAAAACATTTAAAAAAACATCAAAAACGGCCAAATATTTGAAAAAAAATCCATCCATCCCCATCTCGCTTTCAACTGCAATAAAAATCACTCATAATAAATCAATCATCCCCAACCTTTGGTGAAACAATCAGAAACAATTCTAGTGGATCAAAAGTGAAAACTTAATCGTTAAGGTCTCAAGTCTAGGTTAGTACGTGAACAAGTTGGTCAATTCTTTGTGTCAATAGCCTATCATCCAATCAGTCCCAAATCAATCATATTGATATCGTCATGTCCTAGGATGCATCCTTCCTAAAATGGACATCAACATTAGGCATCATCGTAGTTTAGTCTTGGCTAGCGGTATTGAAGAACATTAGCTTATTTTTTTACTTTATCTTTTTATTTTGATTTATCTTTTTGCGCTCATTTTGATGACCTCTCGATGATGTCCCAAATGAAAGGATTTAGAGAGAAAGAAACGGGGCAACAATCATGATCTTTTTATCTGTTGTGCTTGTTGGATATTCTTGTAATATAACTTGGTCATGCGTGCTTTGTTTGGGTGTAGGGAAGGTGTTTTAGATATCTTGTTGACCACATAGGAAGGCTTGTCTCTCTATGTTTTGGGCTGAGATATTTAGAATATATGAACTGCATTTTAAATAAGGTTTCGTATGCCAGGTGGGAACAAGAGTACTCCTATTTGATTGTCGAGTCAAAGTCCATCACACTAGGTGCAACACCATCCTGGTTCTTTATACCTTGATGCATTGTGCCTATGTGTTTTATCAATCATAAGGTAATTGTCCCTTTTAAAACCTCAACTCCTCGGTAAGAAAATCATCATTATCATCATCTCGTGACTTGTTGGAATCTCTTGCTTTCTTCTATCTTCTTTCTGCGCTAACATGGTACCATGATATTTAATCGCAAATCATTATCGGCAATGCATCCATCCTGCATCCATAAATTGTCAGCATACTGCATAACACATACCATATCATATAGAAAGCATTTATCATATCACCTGGATCATTGCATAATATAGATTGGTTATTCTAAACATCTCATATGCATTCATTATATAAGCATAAAAGCAACCATCCCATATGTATCATTAAATTCATATCACATGCATACGTACCATCCATTTGCATTATCATAACATGGGCACCATACATCATTCCATATATCATTAAATATACCACTATATCATGTCATCATCATAACATCATAAGTGCATCATCATATCATATATGAGCAAAGTACTAAAAAAAAAAGATTACATCCCATATATCATCATCATCCATTAAGTGCATAATATAGATTTGTTAGTCTAAGCATTTGCATATCATAACATTTTACATACATCATCATAAAAAGCACATAAGAAAAGATACTGGAAAAATAAAAATGCATCCAATTGATCATTGCATCACATCATCATAAAGTCATAAATCGCATAGCATTATCATCACATAGGTACCATATAGAATCATCTCGACATACATAAGATAGAATCATGACATCACATATAGAAGTAAAATCCATCCATAATGCATAAAATAGAATAGGACACCATACATGGGATCAAAATCATCTCATCTCATATATATCATCAAATAATATACTATCATGGTACAAAATCTAGATCAAGTGTGTATCAAATACAAAAGGTACAAGTGCCCATGGGGCTATAAAAAATGAGCCCATGGGACACAAAAATAATCTTGTCTCTGATCAAAAAATCGGCTAACCTTGATAGCTGCCCTCACCCTCGCCAGGATATCTCTCTTTGTGATCCTCAGGGGCTTTTTACCCTATTTGCTGTGAAAAGTCCGAGACCCGAGACGCTTGGGGCAGGGCCTAATGATAATGAACCCTATAATAGTCAGCCTCTCTAACCACCTCCTTGTATGCTCGTAACAACACTAAACTTCGAGAGGAAAAGGTGGACATGCTCTCAAGCTGCTGACGGTGACCCATCTCTTGAGCTGCCCTAAGCTCTATAGCCTGCCTCTGCTGGACAACCTAATCTCTCTTTTATTGTAGCTGGTCCCTCTCTACTGTCAAGGTAGCAACCTGTCCCTATAGCCCTGCCACCTGTACCTACAACTATTGAACCTGGGCATCCCTATGGCCAGGCGGCAGTGGAGGTCCCTAGTCTCTTTGTGGTGGTATTTGATATGCCTGTCTGTCATGTCCACCCTGATCCTACCGCCCCTGATCCTGGTCCTGTCTTGGGGCATCTGGTTGCTGATCCTATGGACCCCTGCCCTGATTTGGCTGATGAGGTGGCCCATCTCCTCCCCAATCCCCATCTTCATCTTCGTCCCCTTGGCCTCCCTAGCCCCGACCTCATCCTGCTCCTTTGCCTTTGGCCCTACGCCATGCTGATGGTGTCCCTGACATTGTAAATCTGAGAGGTGGTTAGAACCAATCTCTGTAGGCCTAAGTAGTACCTGCATCAGCCTGACCTTGATCGTATGGCCATGGCCTGGCCACCAGCTGCATGGAACTCTATACCACCTCAGCTGTAGGTATGTAGCGGCCCCATGAGGTCTCCCTCATAGTACGTGTAAATATCACCACATACTAGTCATCGGGTCTATCTTGGGGCTCCCCGAACTATCTCTAAACTCTACCTGACAGGTATCTCTCTATCATTGTGTGCTCCCTGCCTTGCATAAGTCTGTCCTACCAAGCGAAAAAGCATTGCTACACATCATCATACCATGCAGGCCATCCAAGATAGGGCCGCCATGTGAAAGCCCGCATGTCATCAAGGACTCTCCTCCAATGAGGAATCTCGTGTTGTCCCATGTGTGTGAATGAAACACCTCCTCTGTACCGCCAAACAACTGGATCATCTGACTCCATATCGACTGCAACAACTCTCGGATGAAGCACAAAGATGTGCTCCCAGGCCCACATGTGGAGGAGTGTGACCCCAACCCCGATGGCTCTATCGTCAACGTATGCAAACTCATGTAAATCTCTATACAATGAGGCCAGGAGTATTGTCCCCCATGCAAAGCATACTCGTCACCAGACCATCAGCTCCCAAGCGAGCCCCCATCTAGGACTGAAATGTTGGCCCCGCTGATCTGGTACAACAAGACCTGATATGATGGATGCTATAACCAAGCGAAAGGGTGACACGACAGGCCTGTGACGCTCCAGCTTGATCTGGCCCTCGCAAAAGACAATCTCATTGAGGCCCATCATGTCATAGCATGCCTCTCTCCCGACATCCACATCGTATATCACACACTCTCCATGGATGGGTAGTCTAAGTATCCGCCACACATCCTCTAGTGTGACCGTGGCCTCGCCTATCGAAAGGTGGAAGGAGGATGTCTCGCTATGCCATCGTTCTGCGAGCACTGTCATCATCCCTAAATGAGTCCTCACTAGCGGTGCATAAACACTATACCAGAGTCCGATCACCCCCAGGTGCTCCTATTGTTGCTTGGGCATACCCTCCAAAATGCCAAAAAGTACCTAGGAGCTATGCTCGTGTGAATGAAGGATCCCCACCTCCTACATCAAGAAAGCCACTGCGTTAAAAAATTCATCAAAAATCATGATCCTGATTTGCCTTGACATACCTAAAACAACATATGCATCGTTGTTTACAGGTGTGGCACAGTTTGAAAGTTCCAAACTACGCCGCTAGGAGCCCTTAACTCTCAAACTCTATTGCAGCATCGCAGTTTGAAGCGTGACTTAGTTTAATGCAAAACCCTAATTACCAAAATGGCTCGCCACGACACACTTTTCATATGCAACTTAGTTTGGAGTTTGAATCCAAACTCTAAACTGCATCATGGCATCGCTATTCGCAACAGTGACGCAGTTTGAGGCCGTGTGACGTCGAAATAAACTTTTAAGCGATGTTATATATAACCGCTGGTAGAAACCTAACTTCCTAAGCTAATAAATGCACGTGTAAATTGAAAAACAAGGTCAAGTCAAGTGGACTCACTAGTGGTCCAGTGTAGGGCAGCCTTTGGTGTGTGTACTCGATCCAAAATGTGTCGAGGAAGTTGTCATTGCGCCATATCTCGAAGGGGTGAGAGGTCAAAGGTACAAAATCTCAAAGGGCTGAATGTGCAAATGAATTGGAAATGGCCCCTCGAGGCTTATTTAAGCCTGAAAATTAGGGTTTTTTTACCTCGTTTAACTGTCCAGCTAGAGTTTTGGACCCCTTATCCCATTTTCGCCCAATTGGGTGTCATTTTGCACCATTTTTTTTGTGATTTATCACATTCTTTGGCATCCCGGAACCTTTTTGGACTTGTTAGGCACCTTGTCGCCTTTTTTCGCGAGTTCACCCAAAAATCCAAATTCTTCGTCCGATCTCTCGAGGGGGTAGTATATTGGCATGTTCTCTCTCACCGAGGCAGCAGTGGGGCAATTTTGAAAATCAGATTTTTTTTGAATTTTGATCAAGACAGTTTATTCTTTGAACCAACACAACAAGTACTTTGCTTCAAAGAGGGGCAAAATGTAGACATAGAAAATATACCGACACACTTGATCCTGATTACTAACATCGTTTTGTCCTGAATCATCTTCTTAGCTAATCATCACCCTTCGTCCCTTAATTAAATAAATCAATGTTATTTAATTAATCCTCTGGTCTCTATTTAATTAAATAATTCATTTTATTTGATTAAATCTCTAAAGTCATCTTATTAAATTATATAAATTAAACCTTGTTTAATTTAATCTAACAATCATCCCTCTTTAATTAAATAAATCAAAATCCTTTGTTTAATTAAATCTAGATTATATTCTCCTCAACTTTGATTTAAATCAACCCAAAAATCTAAATCAAATTGTCACATCATTTATCCCTCATTAATTAATTAAATCCTGATTAATTTAATCTTAATCATCCAATTCCTCTAGATTTTTTCACTTGCACATGAAAATACATTTAATTGATTTATTAAATCCCTATTTTCTTTCAACTTGGCATTGTTAGGGGAATATTCCTCCAAGTTTGAAAATACCTCCAAGTGGATTTGTCCTTCCACCAAGACATTCATTCCCTCTTTATTTATTGTGCACATTCATCAAAATGTGCTCAAGCTTCCTCCATTGACATCTTGACAAGTGGCGCTTGCCCATTGGATGTTGAATGATCCCACATTGCTTCATTTTTCTCAATCCTCCTTCTTGCCTTTCTATAAATAGAAGGCTTTCCTTTCTATTTTGGATCCACAACTTAGAGAAAACTTACTCTCTTCACATTGAGAGCTAATTTTATCCATTTCATATCAAATGTTCATCATTTTCATGAATTCATAGCTAGGTTATGCCAAAATTTCATCAAGGAGCTTCAACCATCATCAAATCTTCATCAAGCTTGCATAGGAGTTGGGAAAGGGCCAATTTTCACATTAAATTGACACCAATTCCCCCATGGGATTGAGAGTTTGCATGCTTAAATAGGATTTAGAATCTTTTCTATTTTTGTTCTTCATTTCTTTCCTATTTTGAGCATTGTAGATGAATTTCATGGGGAATCTTAGTTGTAACATGCATATGGATCTAATCTTGTGTTCGTTTGCTATGTTTTTTTTTTTACTTATAGCGCCAAATGTAGAACCCCAATCCTATTACCTGTACAAACACAAGAAACAAACACAATATTATATCAAATGCAAGTAAGAATCAAGATTCCCCATGAAATCCATCCACAATGCTCAAAAAGGAAAGAAATTGAAGAACAAAGCAAGGAAAGTGATTAAAATCCTATTTGAAAAAGCAAACCCTCAATCCCACGGGGGAAATTGGTGCCAATTTGATGTGAAAATTGGCCCTTTCCCAACTCCTATGCAAGCTTGATGAATATTTGATGATGGTTGAAGCTCCTTGATGAAATTTTGGCATAACCTAGCTATGAATTCATGAAAATGATGAACACTTGATATGAAATGGATAAAATTAGCTCTCAATGTGAAGAGAGTAACTTTGCTCTAAGTTGTGGATCCAAAATAGAAAGGAAAGCCCTCTATTTATAGAAAGGCAAGATGGAGGAATGAGCAAAATGAAGCAATGTGGGATCATTCAACATCCAATGGGCAAGTGCCACTTGTCAAGATGTCAATGGAGGAAGCTTGAGCACATTTTGATGAATGTGCACAATAAATGAAATTAGGTGGAATTTGAAAATCATGAAATGACATGTTAGAGGGAAAAAGAATGAATTAAATGCCACTTGGCTCAATGCACAAGGACATGTAAGAGGGAATGAATGTCTTGTTGGAAGGACAAATCCACTTGGAGGGATTTTCAAACTTGGAGGAATATTCCCCTAAAAATGCCAAGTTGAAAGAAAATAGGGATTTAATAAATCAATTAAATGTATTTTCATGTGCAAGTGAAAAAAATCTAGAGGAATTAGATGATTAAGATTAAATTAATCAAGATTTAATTAATTTAATGAGGGATTAAATGATGTGAGAATTTGATTTAGATTTTTGGGTTGATTTAAATCAAAGTTGAGGAGAATATGATCTAGATTTAATTAAACAAAGGATTTTGATTTATTTAATTAAAGAGGGATGATTGTTAGATTAAATTAAACAAGGTTTAATTTATTTAATTTAATAAGATGATTTTAGAGATTTAATCAAATAAAATGAATTATTTAATTAAATAGAGAGCAAAGGATTAATTAAATAACATTGATTTATTTAATTAAGGGATGAAGGGTGATGATTAGATAAGAAGATGATTCAAGACAAAACGATATTAGTAATTAGGATCAAGTGTGTCGGTATATTTTCTATGTCTACATTTTGCCCCTCTTTGAAGTAAAGTACTCGCTGTGTTGCTTCAAAGAATAAACTATCTTGATCAAAATTCAAAAAATTTCTAATTTTCAATATTTCCCCACTGCTACCTTAGTGAGAGAAAACATGCCAATATACTGCCCCCTCGAGAGATGGGACGAAAGCTTGGATTTTTAGGTGATCTCACAAAAAAAAGACGACAAGGTGCCTAACAGGTCCAAAAAGGTTTCGGGATGCCAAAGAATGTGATAAATCAACAAAAAAATGGTGCAAAACAGTATTCGGTTGGGTGAAAACGGGATTGGGGGTCCAAAACCCTAGTTGGATAGCTAAACGGGGTCAAAAAACCCTAATTTACAAGCTTAAATAGGCCTCGAGGGGCCATTTCCAATTCATTTGCACATTCAACCCTTTGAGATTCTGTACCTTTGAGCTCTGACCCCTTCGAGAGATGGTGCAATGATAGCTTCTCTGACACATTTCAGATCGAGTACACACACACTAGAGCCTGCCTGGCATTGGACCACCGGTGAGTCCACTTGACTTGACCTTGTTTTTCAATTTATGCATGCATTTATTATCTTAGGAAGTTACGTTTTTACTAGCGGTCCAATATAGCGCTGCCTAAAAGTTTATTTCGGCGCCACACGGCCTCAAACTACGCCGTAGTCGCGAATAGTGATGCCGCGACGCACAGTTTAGAGTTTGGATTCAAACTCCAAACTAAGTCGCATATGAAAAGTGTGCCACGGTGGGCCATTTTGGAAATTAGGGTTTTGCATTAAACTGAGTTGCGCTTCAAACTACGAAGCTACGATGGAGTTTGAGAGTTAAGAGCTCCTAGCGACACAATTTGGAACTTTCAAACTACGTTACACCTGCAAACAACGACGCATATGTTGTTTTAGGTACGGGGCAAATCAGGATCATGATTTTTGATAAAAATTTTAACGTAGTGGCTTTCTTGATCCAGGAGGAGGTGGGGATCCTTCATTCACATGAGCACAAGTCCCGGGTACTTTTTGGCATTTTGGAGGGTATGCCCGAGCGACAACAGGAGCACCTAGGGGCATTCAGACTCTGGTACATTGCTTATGCACTGCCAGTGAGAACTCATTTAGGGATGATGACAGGGCTCATAGAGCAATGGGACAATGAGACATCCTCCTTCCACCTTCCGACAGGCGAGGCCACAGTCACACTAGAGGATGTGTGGCAGATACTTAGACTACCCATCCATGGAGAGCGCATGATATACGATGTGGATGCCAGGAGGGTGGCTTGCTATGATGTGATGGGCCTCGATGAGATTGTCTTTTGCGAGGGCTAGATCAATCTGGAGCGTTAATGGCCTGCCATGTCACCCTTTCGCTTGGTTATAACAACCATCATATCAGGTCTTGTTGCACCAGATCGACGGGGCCGATATTTTAGTCTTGGATGGGGGCTCGCTTGGGAGCTGATGGTCTAGCGACGAGTATGCTTTGCGTGGGGGCCAATACTGTTTGCCTTGTTGTATAAAGATTTACATGAGTTTGTATACGTTGATGACAGAGCCATTAGGGTTGGGGTCACACTCCACATCTGGGCCTGGGAGCACATCGTTGTGCTTCATCTGAGAGTTGTTGCAGTCGATATGGAGTCAAATGATCCAGTTGTTTGGCGGTGCAGAGGAGGTGTTTCATTCACACACACATGACAACACAGGATTCCTCATTGGAGGAGAGTCCTTGATGACATGCGAGCTTTCACATGGTGGCCCTATCTTGGATGGCCTGCATGGTACGATGATGTGCAACAACTCTTTTTCGCTCGGCGGGATAGACTTATGCAGGGCAGGGAGCACACGATGATAGAGAGATACCTGCCAAGCAGAGTTCAAAGACAGTTCAAGGAGCCTCAGGACAGACCCGATGACTAGTATGTGGTGATATTTGCATGTACTATGAGGGAGACCTCATGAGGTTGCTACATACTTGCAGCCGAGGCGATACAAAGTTTCATGCAACTGGTGGCTAGGCCATGGCCATACGATTAGGGTCAGGCCGATGTAGGTACTACTCAAGCCTATAGAGATTGGTTTCAGCCACCTCTCAGATTTATAGTGCCAGGGACACCATCAGCACGATGGAGGGCCAGAGGCAGAGGAATAGGATGAGGCCTGGGCCAGGGAGGCCAAGGGGACGAAGATGGAGATGGGGACCGGGGAGGAGATGGGCTACCTCATTAGCCAAATCAAGGCAGGGGTCCACAGGATCAACAACCAGATGCCCCAAGGCAAGACTAGGATCAGGGACGACAGGATTAGGATGGACAAGATAGATAGGCAGATCAACGACCACCATAGAGAGACTAGGGACCTCCATCGCCACCTAGTCATAGGGATGCCTAAGTTCAGTAGTTGCAGGTACAGGTGGTAGGGCTACAGGGACAAGTTGTTTCCTTGATGGCAGAGAGGGACCAGCTGTGACAAGAGAGAGATCAGGATGTCCAGCAGAGGCAGGCTGCAGAGCTTAGGGCAGCTCAGGAGATGGGCCGCCATCAGCAGCTTGAGAGCATGTCCGCCTCTTCCTCTCGGAGTTCAGTGTCGTTACAGGCGGTCAGAGATGCCGACTATTACAAGGTTCATTATCATCAGGTCGTTCCTCGAGCATCCCGAGTCCCAGACTTTTCACAGCAGACATGGTACAAAGCCCCTAAGGATCATAGAGAGAGACAACCTAGCAAGGGCGAGGGTAGCTAGTAGGGTTAGCCGATTTTTTCATCAGAGATAGGATTCTTTTTGCGCCCCATGGGCTCATTTTTGATAGCCCCATGGGCACTTGAACCTTTTGTATTTGATACACACTTGATCTAGATTTTGTACCATGACAGTATATTATTTGATGATATATATGAGATGAGATAATTTTGATCTGATGTATGGTGTCCTATTCTATTTTATGTATTATGGATGGATTTTACTTCTATATGTGATGTCATGATTCTATCATATGTATGCCGAGATGATTCTATATGGTGCCTATGTGATGATAATGCTATGCGATGTATGACTTTATGATGATGTGATGCAATGATCTATTGGATGCATTTTTCTTTTTCCAGTATCTTTTCTTATGCACTTTTTATGATGATGTATGCAAAATTTTATGATATGCAAATGCTTAGACTAACAAATTTATATTATGCACTTAATGGATGATGATGATATATGGGATGTAATCTTTTCTTTTCAGTACTTTTCTCATATATGATATGACAATGCACTTATGATGCTATGATGATGACATGATATACTGGTATATTTAATGATATATGGAATGATGTATGATGCTTATGGTATGATGCCCATGTTATGATAATGCAAATGGATGGTATGTATGCATGTGATATGGATTTAATGATACATATGGGATGGTTGCTTTTATGCGTATATAATGAATGCATATGAGATGTTTAGAATAACCAATCTATATTATGCAATGATCCAGGTGATATGATAAATGCTTTCTATATGATATGGTATGCGTTATGCATTATGTTGATGGTTTATGGATGTAGGATGGATGCATTGGCGATTAACCATCATGGTACCATGTTAGCGTAGAAAGAAGATAGAAGCAAGCAAGAGATTCCAACAAGTCACAAGATGATGATAATGATTATTTGCTTACCAAGGAGTTGGGGTTTTAAAAAGGCCAATTACCTTATGTTTGATAACACACTTAGGCATGATGCATCAAGGTATAAATAACCAGAATGGCGTTGCCCTCCTTTTAGTGCCAAAATGTGAACCCCAATCCTTGATCTGCACAAACATAGCAAACGAACACAAGATTAGATCCACATGCAAGTTAGAACTAAGATTCCCCATGAAATTCATCTACAATGCTCAAAATAGGAAAGAAATGAAGAACAAAACAAGAAAAGCTTCTAAATCCTATTTAAGCATGCAAACTCTCAATCCCATGGGGGAATTGGTGCCATTTTGATGTGGAAAATGGCCCTTTCCCAATCCCTTGTAAGCTTTGTGATGATTTGATGAAGATAGAGACTCTTTGGTTGAATTCCTACATAATCTAGCTAAGAAATGATAAAAATGGATGAAGAATGGATGATCTTTGATATGAAGATGATAACTTTGGTTCCAATTCTCCTCCATAAATGAGCATAATGATTTTACATTGATTGTGGCTCCCTCAACAAATAAAGTAGGCCTTTATTTATAGAAAGAAGGATGGAGGATTTGAAAGATATGGAGGATGTGGGACAAAAGATAAGCCAATGATAAAGCGCCACTTGTCATCATGCTAATGGACAAAGGTTGAGCACATTTTGGAGAATGTGCAAAGAGGGGGGAGATTCAAATTCAAAAAATGGCTTGAAGGATGAGGTGAAAGGTGAAGTTAATGTCACATGGCTCAAGAAAAGGACTTGTAAGAGATATTAAATGCCATGTTGGAGGACAAGACCTTTTGGGGGGAGATTTCAAATTTGAGGAATATTCAATCTTTGATGCCTTTTTTGAATGAAAATAGAGATTTATTAATTAATTAAAATGATTTTCATGAGCAAGTGGCAAAAGCTAGAGGATTTGATGGTTGAAGACTAAGATTAATCAAGATTTGATTAATTTAAAGGAGATTAGCTTATTTGACCATTTTGACTTAGATTTTTGGATTAATTTAAATCAAAATGAAAGGAAAATGATTTTAGACTTAATTAAATAAGATTTGATTTATTTAATTAAAGAGGATGGTGTTAGCTTTAAATCAAATAAAGATAAATTTATTTAATTTAAATGAGATGACCTTAGAGATTAATTAAATAAAATGAATTATTTAATTAAAAGAGAAACTATAGGATTAATTAAACAAAGTCATTTATTTAATTAATAGGAGATGATGATTTAATCAAATAAAGTTGATTTATTTAATTAAAAGACAAAATATGACGAATTTAATTAAATAAAGATTATTTAATTAAATGACTGGAAAATGGAGATGATTCAAGACAAACTAGTGTTAGTAAATCAGGATCAGGTGTATAGGTTCAATTGGTACATTTTACGTGTCTACAACTCTACCGAAGTGATGGAGTGAAGGTATTACTACGATGGAGTGCAAGAATGCTGCTTGAAAACTTGAGAGTGAGTGCAAGAGTGTGTAGAAGCTTCTGAAGAGATTGTAGAAGATGAAATGCTTGTTGAAGGAATGAATTTGAAGGAGAGAGTGAAAGAAACGGCCATATTCAGGTTAGTCGGCCGAAGGGGGTGTTACAACTTGACTCCCAATGAGAAGTGTAACGCCTCTGCAGGTTCAGTCGTAGGAATTTTCCAAGGACATAAGCGCACTGTGTGAACGTCTGTGCGCCGCGTGGGCGTCCCCAACATAAATGCCTTTGCCGACGCTCAAAGTAGGTGCCAAGTGGGATGCATGTCACGCCCCGCCGTGCGAACCCCAAAGGAACTAATAACAACAGAACAATTTTTTTTTTTAAATAGAATATAATAACATACTTAAGTATTATAATATAACATTGTATCATGAGGCACAACTAGTTCCAATGGGGTACACGAAGTGACATAACTATTCTAACCCATAACAACGAAAATAAGATAACAAGAATTAATCCATTACGCATATCCACTCATACCCATTTCATCATTTAAAATATCTATCAACTATATCCATATTAATAACATATGCACATATGTCAATACATGGAATTATAAAGTGTTACATCTTTGATAGATACAACTCAACATAACCAACTATAACAAATGATCCTTAATAATTACATGGCCTGAATGATTATTACATCCCAATGAAAGGAGAATACAATTGACTGAAAATACAACCTCAATAATCACATATACAATTACAACAAGGTCATCCCAACACACGTGGGAGACAAAACACCAATGAATACATTACATATGAAGTATATACATCTATCTGGTACATAAGGACACTGGATCATCAACATCCGCCAAAACCTGCAAGTAAAAGATATATCTGCAACAGAAGAGGGAACCTAGTGGGGTGCGAAGCACGTTCCACCCAACCACCCCCGTGCTGAGAGTAGACAAGGAAGGGTCCCCGACCAAGTACGCCTAACAATCACAAAGACTAACTCCAAGGACAACTTAACATCCAAAACCACTTAGAAAAACTCACGACAACCATTCCAAGAGGCACAACAACAATGAACTCAAGGCATAATTAACAAAGACCTCATCCAACAATAACCAAAGAGAAAACAACAAGGCACATAACCACTGAAATCACAATATTACTTCACAACTACAGTCACAAAGTCACTTAACATGAGGTTACAATGCTTCTAGAGAACAAGATCATGACCATCGCACAAAAACTGGCTAACTGTTGACATAGGAAGAGTGTCATGCATAAATTGCCATGAGTTACCCTGGCTCAACCTTCCTAGGCTACCGGACCCCCATCCTGGGTTACCCTGGCTTGCCTCTACCGGCCGCCGGACCCTCACGCAAAACTATGCGTCCATCTCATCTCGAGCCTTATCGTTCACTTGCTTCACGAGAGAGACATTCTTTATCTTTATTAGTGTGAAAGCCCCCCATTAATTTATTTAGATTATCACTTAATTAAACTCTAGGTAGGTTACCCTGGCGCCCCTTTGTGTGCCGGACCCCCACAAAGAGCCACTCTCCTATCGACAACACACAAGGCACGATACCACAATAGGTAACTAAACAACATATACTCTCCAATCCAAGGAGAAAAACCAAACAAGGAACCCACTCCAACCGCTGGAGGAAACTAATCCAAATACACACTCCTTCCAAAGGAGGTACAATTCTCATTACCCACTCCTACTTCCTAGGAGGCATAAATCCCCGTTCGTGGAAACCGGGTACCACATCAAGTACAATTCATCAAGGTGATTCACAAAATGAACCACAACAGAAACCATCCCACTCAAGAAAACCTCTCTGGAAGACTTACAATACCCTTAACCCTAATTGCCCGACATGGGGAATAAAAGAACATGACAGAAAAGCATTCAATCTCTAGAAGCCCTTAACAATAACTTAAACTCCTAAGAAAGATAAAATAAATTTAGGACTATCCTAAACAACTCAAAAGAACTATGACGAAAATACCACAATTATACCAATATTAAATAGATCTAAATAATCAAATATACATATGGATAGTCACCTAGCATTATTAACAAAATTATTTAAACACACTCAAGGGACTTCACAATACATATCTTGACACAACAAATATTGTGTTTTGTTTTAAATCCTACACCTTATCTATCCTATCAAAATTTACCCTTCAATTCAATATAATGATGTAACATATGACACCCTTCTAAATGCACACTTGTTCCTTGATGTTTCAATACATACATTTATACAAATACAAGCAGCATAAGACAATCATTAAACTACCTTCAAAATGACAAATCAACTATGTATAATGAAATCGTATTCGATTTCTCTCTATTGAAGTCTCAATTACACATGCACCTATTTAATTATATAAGATCTTCCTTTCATAAGAGGAATCCTAAATTAATTTAACCAAATCTTCTAATTATATGAAACAAATAGACTTTTTTCTACTTAATTCCCATTCTGCTCTTCCACAAAACAATTATTATTAAGATAAAAATTATTCTTTTTAATGCTACCTTAATGAATATACATGTATATATATATATATATATATATATATATAAACATATATGCATATGTATATATATATATATATATATACATCCAAATGAATATCTATAAACATGTATCTACATTTATATACTTATATATATCTATTTATATATATATATATATATATAATTGCAGTTGCTGTTATAAAATCATAATTCAGACTAAAAGTGTGAACACTTAAATATATAAGCACATATATATGAACACAGATTTATATCTATATATACGTTCAAGTAAATCGAATATTATACATGACCTTGTGCATAGAACATTTAATATTTGAATGGGCATGCTGAAAGGTTATAGATTTCAAAAAAAAGAGGGTCATACACATCGATTACTAACAGTTAAACATAAACAACAAATTCTTACAAGTACCAACTAACAAAAGTCATATTTTAAGTTGATAAAGTTAGATGCTAAATATTTAGGCTACATATAATCGAATTCTAATATAAGACCAACCACGCTCCAAGAAATTTTCATCAGGCTGTCCTCTATCTTTTAGGAGTATCGAAAGGCTCACGTAGGAAGGAGATTGATGAAAGATAGAGGAATTAGAAAGGTACTCTAACGAAGATGGACTGAAGACCATAAAATGGTACATGCTTTTTGCGAAGGAAACAGATCACATCCAAAATACACGTTGGCAGATCTATTTTCATCTCATTTACTAGATTGTACCAGAATGAAAGCATTGGAAGATAGCCTAAAGGTCCATGCCCAGGTGCTAAACAAAATCAGGATTCAATCATAATGCATCGGTAAACAGTAAACTTCTGAATATGTATGTGAAGTGTGGGAGTCTCATAGATGCACACAAAGTGTTCGATGGAATGCCTCAAAGAGACGCAGACTCATGGAAGGCAATGACCACCGGATATGCACAAAATGGATTTTATAAGGGCGCTGTCCAAAATCATTGATTAATGAAGCACTATGTAACACATTCTAACATTGTAAGCTCTATTTGGGCAAGGCACGCACTGCCATGCAGATTAAGCAAATGGGATGGCAGATACTTCACACATCAGTAACTCTTATCCCATTACATATATAGTTGTTCATTAGGTGTGCATGGACGACCCACATGCTGGGCGCAAAGAATAAGAAGCGCCATAACTAAGATGCCAGGAAACAAATCAACCCAGGGACATGCAATGGAGGATATAAAAGATATTAAATAAAACAAACTAAGAATAGACATGAATTGCTGCCCGTAATACTCAATTTCCCATCATAAAACATGTACGAGCTGATCAAAAGAATGTCGGTGATACTAAAAGAAACCCTCTAGAAACCCAATATCAACTGGAAAGAAATAACGTACCTATCCAAGCTGGAATCAGCGACAGAAAGAAAGAGTGGGCATAGGCGACAAGGGTTAAAAATTTACCCCAATACCTCAAAATGGAATTTATGAGCAGTACGAAAATGAAATCACAGTCAATCTGGAAAATCATCCTATTTCAAACATGCCATATGATAGAATGAATTCACTAGAGACTGGATGATTGTGGCTACACCGGGAAAAAAAATCGACACATTACCAATCCCCCTTTTTTTTTGAATAAAGGAATGTAACCCAAAGACAAGCTTGACAGGTGGAAAGCATCTACCAAAAGCAAATTATGGATGAGACAAAGCAGTGATGCGTCTTGATTAATTAAGCCCATGAATAGTGAGTAGCAAGCTTTGGAACCAAGTATGCCATTTATCGACGCATGCAGTACACACACAGAGAGAACGAAGTTTCAAACCAAAGTTCCTATAAAACAAATAGATTATCAAAGGAATCATTAATACCGGGGTTGTAGCAATAGGGGATCTGAAGTTGCGCTACTTACTTGTAAAATTCGCCAGAACCGTAAACTCCAAGAGAAGATTTTGAGGGTTTTACTGGAGTCCTTGTCTGAAGGAGAGACCCTCCTGTAACCTCCTCCCGAATTCCTCCTGTAACTCCTTTCTCGACCTTCTGCCTTCAATGTTCTACTGAATAATCTTTCCTTTTCAAACTCACAATAATTTTTACCCAGAAGAAAACCTCAAAACTGCAAAACTATCTCTCTTATTTTTTCTTTCTTGATCTAAAAACACAGAGCAAAACTTCAACCAGAAAAACTTGTGTCTGAATAATTTCCCCAACAAAATAATAAATCACCAAATAAAAACAATAAATCTTTTTCCGCTTTCTTTTCCAAAAAGCCCCTTTCCTTATTGGCCCTTTTCAGCTTTTAAAAGCTCTCATTTATCTAAAATTTTAATTGGAATAATTTATTTAAATTTAGATATTATCTCCACAAAATTTCCTAATTCAATATTAATAAAAATAATATTTAATTACTCTCAACTATATTAATTTAATTATAATCATTTTCACTTTTAATTAATTAAATCACTTTTAATTTATTATTTATTTAATTTTAACATTTTTCTAACTCTTGATTAAATCAAATAACAGTGAAACAATAATTAATTATTTTATGAATTACGATTAATTAATTAAACACTATCCAAGAATAAAACAATTACTCAACAGTGAAACTACGTACAAGACCAAGACAAAACTTCAGTCAAAGCACGACTCACAACAGCCAACGGACTTGGGACGGGGACACTTCCAAGCCTACTCCCTTTTTCAACTTTTACCCATTGGGTTAATTTATTGCTCGCCCTGTCCTACCGAAGCAGGTGGAATCGAGACTTATTCTTGCAACCCTGCATCCAGATAAATGTCAAGTAGCACATGCATATATATGAAATCAACATCCTGTCGTGAGAAGGAATTGCAGTGTAGCAGGGCACTCGTGAACGAGTGATGCTACACTGTCCTCTCACCTAACCTATTCTAACAATTATAATATCAATAATGAGCTAACATTTCTAACAAATTGACATAAGATAACATGATATTAAACTACTGCATCTTAACTAATTATTAAACAATTGCATCATATAATAATACTGAAATAAATAACATCACCATAAAATCATCACATTGACATATCAACATTAATGAAAATCCATTTAAATAAACAATAATCCAAATCAAAACATCGAGTATCATCAATCATCCTAATAATGTCATATCAAACGAATAGGTCCACTCAAGGAAACAACATCATCAAACTACAACCAACCAAATCAACCCTAATAGTATCATAGTATCAGCATATCAAGTTAACACATAGAAACTAATAAGTCTAAACAGTATGAGGGGTATTACATGCAAGTAGTTGGATTATGTGGAATTAAGCCTTTGAACTTGGTTTTCTAAAGTGGAGAAGAGAAAAGGGGGGATTTGCATAAGGGGTGCAAATTCACTCCTATACAGTGATCCATTTAGCATCTTAGAATTTTGCCCAAATTAGTGTCTTCCACTACAATATGAGATATGATTTATGAAACCATAAATTAATAACATTAAATATATTTTTAGAGAATCATAATGCATAAAATTAATATGTATCTAGATTTGTAAACATCAACTTGTTAAGAAATCACAACCTATAACTTAAATAATCTCTCATCCATTGTTGCACACAAGGACCATGTATCGTTTCAGCCTTAATAACTATAATCATATATGTTTTATATGAGAAAATTGAAGACTAATTTGTATATAGCATGGAATTTGATTCATCATTGGCATATCCCAATTACATATTGAAGTTAGAATAAATAACTTCATATGCAAGTAAACTCAAAATAAAAAGATAAGACATATTATTATTCAATTAAAAAAAAAAAAATTCAAATTATGTTGTGATAGTAATAAAATCTATGATAAATAACTTACTTGATCAAAGCCTCCCTAAAGGGTATGAGCTCATAAATTGTATAACTTCATATAACAAGTAAACTAGAAATAAAAAGATAAGAAATGCATTATTATGATTTTTTTTTTTTGTTTTTTGAAGAGGGTACAAGTTGGAGAAAACTTTTATATTACTAATAGCTAATTAAGGTATAATTGACCTTTATAGCTCTTAGTCCAAAAATTGCTTTATGGAAACCTAAGATAGAAATTCCAATTTATTGTTCATTTAATTTCCTACATAATAATATGTTTGCATGGGATTTGGATATAAAATTTAATGAATGGTGGCAACCTATTTTTAATCATGTTTACGTGTAGAAAACTACTAGATTCCCAAAGGAATTGGAGAAAGGAATAGAATAAATAGTAGGAAGGTGGTTATTCCCTAATCACACTTGAATTTGGGTTGAAGAAGGAGATTCATTGATGTCTTGGTTCTTCCATGGTATGTTTCTTCATATCTTCTAATTGAACTACATGCAAGTGTATTTTTGTAAATCTTGCTCTTCACTTAAAAATTTGAAAGCAAACACATTTTCTAAATCTCCTTATAAAAATGTGGAAACTAATATATAGTACTTAATTGCTATCTCCTTTCTGTTTTCCAACATTTATGTTGGAAACCAAATCTTGTTGCCCTTATATTCAAAGAAATGAATAAATTTACATTTAAAAACCAGACTCTTATTGCTAATGCTATTGTCTTTCCAATAAATGGAAATAATTTTTTGAAGGTAGCAATCTTCAATATGTTGAAAAGTATATTAACACAACAGGTAAATATAATGTATAGAGTATCATTTCAATAGTTCAAAATACCTCTTTTAATGGAAATTAAGAAAAAAACAATTTGTATTCAAAAGGTCAATGCCATCTCCAAACTAACAATGATCTTCATCATGGAAGGTTGAATATATAACAATGTTTTGATATCGCTTGTTAGCGAAGCTTCTCAAAGGAAGATGGAGCAAAAATGGTGTGCTTAAATCTAACCAATGAAAACAAAAAAACTATTAAAATAAAACCAAGTCAAGCAAACCAAATTTATATGAAAACCAGGTCAACAAGCTCGTCGTGTTGAACATAATTTTGAAGTTATGAATTTTTTTGAGTGGATAGAAAATTCTTCCTACTACCATCTCGGTATCTTACAAAGAAATGCAAGGAAGAAGAAGCATCCAATGGGCCTACCTCAACGAGCATTGGCCCACATTTAAAAGTAAGTTCTTTTGTCCTCTTCCAATTCACAAATCAACATTTTCCTCTTTTTTGCTGTAGCTTCTCAAGCAAAAAAATCATATCTTGGAAAAAGAAAAGGAAAAAACTTTCAGGCAAAGAAATCAAGGAGAAAATGGAGAGCTTAAGCTCTGGATGGTAGGATTCTTACATTCTAGATTCAGGGTCATGTGGGTCATTAATGTTGTACTCATACAAATGACTGTCTATCTTGGAATACTATCTCAGGAAAGAATCTCTGGGTCTAGTTTGTTGAAGATTTCTGGATGCATTACCTTGTTTTGTGTTGTGGAGATGGTTTATTTCATGTGTTTGCAAAGTCAAGAATTAGTGAAAATTCCATAACTTTTCATTCATCTATGGGTCGGCAAGGCAAGGGAATTTGCTGGCATGTTTTTCCATCCTCACAAGAAAATGTGTGATTTTGAAGCAAGTTTTTTGCTCCAAATTTTTTTAATGTAAATTGAGATTGCATTTTCCATTTACAACATTGTTAGTTACGTAATTTTAATCTAATAACATTTCTATGAGGCATTCTACGAGACCACATTTCTTTGAGGCATTTTGTCGAACAGTTCATATGCCTTGTTTATACTTCCACTTTCTGCGTACACGTTTACCAGAGTAGTAGCAACTACATCGTGTGACAAAATTCCTCTAGCCTTAATTCTTTGATGGATTCCCATACGCTACTCCAAAGCTCTCGTTTTGGCACAGGATGGGAGGATGCCGCTAAAGGTTGTAGAGGCTGGATTCACACTTGCCAATTTTTTCTTGAAATGAATGTTTCTAAAGCCTTTTTCAAAAAACCCATTTTGTGCATAACCTGCAATCATTGCAATCCATGAAACTACATTTCTTTGATGCATTTGATTAAACAACTCACTAACCTTGTCTATGCCTGTACATTTTGAAAGCATGCCTAGTAGACTATTTCCAACTACATCTGATAAAAGCTCCCTAAGGATACGTAAACCTTGTTCCAATGCTCCCAATTTGGCTTAGGTTAGGAATACTTAGAATATGTATAATGATCAGGTTAGAGACCTGTTTGTTGCATACAGTGAAATAGTGTAACTCCCTCAAGACACTTTATGGAATCCAGTGAACTTCCGCGGCTGCACGAGAATTGTTTGAAATTTGAGTTTGAATTTCTTCACACGCGAGAATAGTGTTTGAGATTTGAATTTTGTTTTCTTCATGCATGGGAACTATTGACCGCTAGCTACAACGATGAGTGTCTACATTGTAATGGTGAGTGTTTATTGGAACGAAAAATGGTAGGGGAATGAAACATATTAGGCAGGCCCACCAAAACACTCCAAGCGGTCAACGCTTAGAGTGTGTTGGTTAAGCCAGCCCAAGAAGAGATAATTACTAAGTGCAAACATAGGTTGGAAGATGTTCCCTTTTGATCCTTTCCCATCAGATGGTGTAGCTATTTGTGATGCTAAACTCTAGATCACATTGTCACTTTGTCAAGATTCTTGGTTGTTCCTTGAACTTCCCCAACAAGAATATATGGTGATGTTTTCTTTCTTCTACCCAACCATAAACACACAATGTAGGTTTCAATTATCTCTTGCCCTTGTGATGATGTGGATTCCTTTATCCAACTCAAGAGGCATTTCAAAATAGTAGAAGAGGAAATAAAAATGCAATCATGAAGGTAATTGACAACAATGTATTTACAACTACGAATATTCATGACAGTTGACACTTGATAGTTGAATCATGGAGTTAGCAAAAAATTATGCTTTCCATTAGCTAAAAACAATGGGGAACTTTGGTAGTGGAAAGCTTCATTTGTGCTTGATTGAAACCAATGGCCTTTGCATCAATTGAATCATTCAATAAACAACCACTTTTTGGGTTGATTTACAAGATCTTCGACATTGTCGAAGCATGTTTATGCGAGGATTTCAAGCAAGTGATATCTTTGTTTCAGGATGGAATTGAAAGAAATAACATGGAAGTCTTAACTTCTTTATTGCCCATTTAGACCACATCTTATCTCCAACTCAGATTGAATGCGCATTTGATGTTTCTAAGGGCCTACACCTTCTAATCCACCATAAGCCATTGATGGCCAATACTATGGTTCTTTGAATCATGGTGAGAAGGACAGTTTGTAATTCTTGATTATTAATGTAAAGGGTGCTACCTTTATGATAGCAGCAAAAGATAATCTCCATACAAAAATGTATGTCTTAGACATGATAACATAATACCCCATCCCCATATGATGGAATCATTACGAGATAAGACTAACGGATAGACATTGACAAACATTTAGGTGCATGTTGTTTTGAGTGTCATCATCTGTCCCGTCACCAGAAAAACATGGCATGCCAGGAGGTTTTAAAATTGTCTATTTTGAAAGCCAAAAAAGCCCAAAAAGTCATCATTTTTGAAATTCGCATTTTGGAGGTTGCTGGGAGCTCAGAAGGGAGTTTTAGGTGTTTGGAGGCCGAAGCAAAGCGACCATTCTCCCTATGAAAATGCATGTGATAGGCATGAGCAACTAGCTAGCAGGTATGCATATTTTCCAGAAATATATGTCGTTTTGTCATTCTGCCTAGGGACTATGAAGAATTGAACAAGTATTTGTTGTGAAAAGGGGTATTCATTGAGGGGTTTTTGTTTGATATATAGAGTTGTTTATGTTCATTTTTGTTGATGGTTCTTAAATTTTGCAATTTTAATGTTCACTCCAAAAAAATTTGACGAAGCAAAATGAAATAACTCACAACCCACTATGGAAATCCATCTTGCTTTTAATTTTTGCAATTGAAATAGTTTTGGAATAATGTTTAGAGAAACTAGAAATGAAATAGAATATAATTGCAAGTTAGAAAACACAATGTGGTTTCTACAATTAAATTATATGTTTTGAAAGCCATACAAATCCTAAACGTCACCATTTTCAACATTCACATTTTGAAGGTTGCTGGGGAGCTCGAAAGGGAGTTGTAGGTGTTCAGAGGCTGAAGCAAAGTGGTACCAAAATGAATGTGATAGGCGTGACATCTAGCTAGTAGGTATGTATATCTATCAAAAATATATACTATTTTGCCACCCTGCTTAGGGACTGTGAAGAATTGAACGAGTATTCATTGTGAAAAGGGGTATTCATTGATGGGTTTCCCAGGGTTTTTCTTGCAAAAAGGAGTTTTCATTTGGTTTCAATGTGTAAAGGGTTTTAAAACATTGTGTGGGTTGGAGGTTTCATAAATCATCTACTCACAACCCACTATGTTTTCTAGCTTACAATTATACTGTGCATGTATATTTGGATCAAATGAAAAAATTGAAACATAATTTTTACTCTACCTAAGACGTTATAAATTTTGAAGGTGTCTTTCATCACATTTGTACTCTATAAATAACAAAAGGTTTTTAAGACATCCATATTGTGAATAAAATTGCAGGTTGGGAAGCACTGGGTGTTATAAAACCTACAACCCACATACTATTTTAAACCCCTAAACATGTACCAAGCCAATTGGTTAGTCACCCTGACCTCAATTTTCTCTATTTTGTAGACTACGAGAATGTAATAATTAATTGGAAAATTTTAGGTGTTATAAATGTGCAACCTACATATTATTGTAAAACCCTAAACACATAACAACCCAATAGGTTAGTCACCCCTCAGGTGAATTTGGTTAGTTTTATGTATCCCCCACCCGCAACTCCTCCCTGTGCTCTCCACCACTTAGCTTTGAACATACAAAATGAAATAAATGACAACCCATATTGTGTTTTCCATCCTATAATTATATTTTGCATTTATTTTTCAATCATATGAAGAAATTGAAATGCAATTTTTACTCTAAGTAAGAGTTGCTATAAATTTTAAAGGTGAAGATCAGTAAATTTTTTATGTCTACAAAACAAAAGGTTTTCATTACAATCATACTGTCTATGTATAATTGCATGTGTTGGAAAACACGGGGTGTTATAAAACTTGTAACCCACATACTATTGTAAAACCCTCTACATGTAAATATCAAACTGGATAGAGTTTTGAATGTCTTGAATACTTTTTATGTAGCTTTGCAACCACTTTTTTCTGAGCTTTGAGATTATCTTTTTTATTAGAAAATTTAGATGTTTCTTTTAACAGCTTCTTTACAAAACTTGTCTATAGGTTTTCAAATAAGACTTTCATGTCTCCACCCAATTGATTCTCTTTTCTTTTCACATAGATATGATATTTCTTTTTCCTTATAATCTATTTCTAGTTGTATTTGTTCCATGAAATTCTTAAGTTCAAGAATCTTTAATTCATTTGTTCAATTGCACTTATAACACCGTCTCTCACTTTCTTTGCCTGCGTAAATTCTTGTGCAATACAAAACCTCTTGAGTTTATCCACTTCTACATTGCCTTTTTCCCATTGCACATACTTCACATGCAACTTCCTCAACTTCTCAAGAAAAGGAAGAATCTCTCCAATTAATACATTATCTATCTCATTCACTTTGGTCTGCTTCTTTCAAGTATTTTTACAGCTGATTCATTTTTCATTTCATACATTCTACAACTCGTTGCCTCCAGTTTTGCATTGCCATTTTCCCATTTCACATATTGCACATGCATCTTCCTCAACTTCTCAAGAGCAGGTAGAATCTATTCATTCAATACATTATCTATCTCATTCATTTTGGTCTACTTCTTTTCAAGTGTTTTTAGAGTAGATTCCTTTTTCATTTCATACATTCTTGTACCTGATGCCTTCAGTTTTGCATTGTCATTTTACCATTGTACATACTGCACACGCTTCTTCCTTAACTTCTCAAGAGGAGGAAGAATATCTTCAGTGAATACATTATCTATCTCATTCACTATCGTCTGCTTCTTTTCAAGTGTTTTTAGAGCATATTCCTTTTTCATTTCATACATTCTACAACCTACTACCTCCAATTTTGGGATGTGGATGATGCATATACATCTCAAGCTACAACCTAAAAAATCCTAAAGAACACTCTTCTAACCCACAACTATATTTTGATCTATCATACTTTCTATGAATGGTGATCCTAGACCTACACAAACACACAATTAGTCCCAAATGCAAGTTTGAAACATCATTCCCCATGGAATTCATTTGAAATGCACAAAACAAGAAATAGAATGAAGAACACAAATAAAAGCTTTCAAATCCTTTTTAATGCAAACAAACTCTCAATCCCATGGGGAAATTGGTATCATTTTGATGTGGAAAATGGCACTTTCCCAATCCCTTGTAATCTTGAATGATGATTTGATGAAGATTTGATGCTTCCTTGGTAGAATTCCTACATAACCTAGCTATGAAACTTGAATAAAACTATGAAAATGGATGAGAAAATTCAAAATCTCAATATAATGACTTTGCATAAAGTTGTGGATCCCAAATCCAAATGAGAGCCTCTTATTTATAGATGAGAATAATGGAGGATGAGGCAAAATGGATGAATGTGGGATAAAAGACCAACCAATAGCATAAAGCCACTTGACAACATGTGAGTGGACAAAGGTGGAACACATTTTGGTCACTATGCAATTAGGTGGAATTTCAAAATGGATGAAATGAAGAGTTGGAGGGAGAAGAAAATGAAGTTAATGCCACTTGGCTCAAGGCAAAGGACATGTAAGAAACTTAAAAGCCTTGTTGGATGTACAAACCCTTTTGGAGGGATTTTTCAAATTTGGAGAATATTCCCTTTTTGATGCCTTTTTGAAAGTAAATAGAGATATAATAAATCAATTAAAATGATTTTCATGAGCAAGTTGCAAAAGCTAGATTAGCATTAATCAGGATTTGATTAATTAAGAGGGAGATTAGCTGATTTGACAATTTTGACTTAGACTTTTGGATTAATTTAAATCAAAATGAGAGGAAAATGAATTTAGACTTAATTAAATAAGATTTTGATTTATTTAATTAAAGAGAATGGTGTTAGATTAAATCAAATAAAGATTAATTCATTCAATTTAATAGAATGACTTTAGAGATTTAATTAAATAAAGTGAATTATTTAATTAAAGAGGGACTATAAAAGCTAATTAAATAAAATGATTTATTTAATTAACAAGAGATGATGACTTAATTAGATAAAAAATGATTTATTTAATTAAGAGGTGGTATGTGATGAATTTAATCAAATGCAGAGCATTTGATTAAATGGTTAGCAAAGGAGATGATTCAGGACGAACTTGGTGTTAGTAAAATTAGGATCAAGTGTATAGGATCAATCAATACATTTTTTGTGTCTACATTTTGCCACTCTTTGAAGCAATGTACCTGTTGCGTTGGTTCAAAGAATAAACTGTCGTGATCAAAATTTAAAAAAAAATCAATTTTTTAAATGCCCCACTGCTGCCCCAGTGAAAGAATTATGCTGGTACATTGCCCCCTCAAGAGATCAGACAAAAATTTGGATTTTTGGGCGATCTCACGAAAAAAGAGGACAAGGTGCTCGACGGGTCCAAAAAGGGTCCAGGAAGCCAAAAACGTGCAAAAAATGTGAAAAACTAATGCAAAACGGCCTTCGGATGGGCGAAAATGGGATTGGGCGTCCAAAACCCTAGTTGGACGACTAAACAGGGTAAAAAAACCCTAACTTTCAAGCTTAAATAGGTCTTGAGGGGACACTTCCAATTCATTTGCACACCTAGCCTTTAGAGATTCTTTCCTTTTGAGCTCTAAGCACTGATCGAGATGGCGCAACGCGTGCTTCCATGACACATTTCAGAGCGAGTGCGAGTGTACCAACGACTACCAGGCACAGGACCAGTGGTACGTGACCCTTACCTGACTTGTTTTTTTTTCTTTTTTCTTGTGCATCTATTAGGGTCCAAAGGTCAAACAAGTCAAGCAACATTTTTGGCACCGCTGAAAGCCTTGAATCGGCGTTACGCGGCCTTAAAGTGCACTGCTAGTGAGATTTGCGCCATGGCGGTCTAGTTTAGAAATTAGGGTTAGGGATCAAAGTCCACTGCACATGCAAATTGCGTCATGACGGTGCAATTTGGAATTTAGGTTTAGAGGCCAAACTGATGCGTAGTCAAATTGCACCGTGGCGGTGGAGTTTGGAGTTTAGAGGGTTCCAGCGACACAATTTGGAACTTTCAAACATCGACGCATTTGCAAACAACGACACATTTGTTGTTTCGGTCGCGCAAACTCCAAATAGGATCTCAATTTTTTACGAAACTTGACACGATGAATTTACTGATGCAGGAGGAAATGGAGCCAGTCCATTCACGAGAGCATGGGTCCTTGATTTTGAGCAGATTGAATCAGAATCCCGGTTTACATGAGTTGCTGCAGGAGCACCTGGGGGCGATTGGGCTCTGGTATGTTGTGTATGCCCCAACCATTAGGACACACCTAGGGATGATGGCAACATTCGTGGAAAGGTGGCACAGTGAGAAGTCCTCGTTTCACTTCCCTATAGGTGAGGTGATAGTGACCCTAGAGGATGTGTGGCGTATTCCTCGTTTGTCGATCCACGAAGAGCAAGTCATCTATGATGTGGACGCCGAGACAGAGGCTTGCTATGATGTCATGGGCCTGGACGAGATCATTTTTTCTGAGGGATAGATTGAGTTAGAGCGGTACAGGACCTCAATGCCGACATTCAAATTGATCGTAACTGCTATCATCTCAGACTTGTGGCACCAGATCAACATGACCGATATTTCAGTCTGGGATGGGGTCTTTCCTAGGAGCGGATGCTCCGATGGAGAGAGTGTTTTGCATGGGGGCCAATGATGCTGGCCTCCCTCTACCATGACTTACATGAGTTTGCATATTGCGATATCCAGGCTATTAGAGCAGGGGTCACATTATTGCACATCTGGGCCTAGGAACATATTACAGTGCTCCGCCCATGAGTCACACCGGTCAACATGGAGCCAAATGACCCAGTCGTTTGGAGATACAGGGGTGGACTGGCTTTTTCTCACATAGGGGCAACCGACATCCGTCATTGGTGGAGGGTCATTGATGAGATGCCCATTTTCACTTGGAGGCCTTGGCTCGGCATGCCCGCCTAGTATGACGACGTTCAACAACTCTACTTCACCAGACAATATAGAATCATGCAAGTTAGAGAGCATACAATGATATAGTGTTACCTACCAGATTGGGTTGCTAGATAGTTTAGGGATGCATAGGATAGACTCGATGACCATTACGTGGCAATATTTGTGTGTACTACGAGGGAGAACACATGGGGGTGCATGACCCCTCTGTATAAGGTAGTTGAATCCTTCAGAAAATTGGTGGCCAAGCCATGGCCATATGATCAGGGACCAAAAGACCTAGGGATGACACATGCCTATCAAGATTGGTTTTTTCCCCTTTTTAGACTGACAGTTCCTGGTACACTGATACCGCGTAGGAGACCCAAAGGTCAGTTAGTAGGGGGGCGAGGGCGAGGAGGCAGAGGAGATGGGGACAGAGATAGTGATAGTGACAGAGGCAGAGGAGGTGGACGACCTCCTGATCAGAGGGGACAGAGAGACCCGATGCCTAGAGATCATTAGGGAGATGGGGAAAGGCAGAGAGATGCCTCGAGGGATCACCAACAACAACCACCACCACCACCACCTCCACCCAAGCTAGACCAGATAGATGCTTTGATCCAATAGTTATAGGTATAGGTTGCCACCTTAATAGCTAAGATGGATCAGGTGAGGGCCGAGCAGGATTAGGTCATACAGCAGAGGTGGGCCACCATCAAACTCCAGTTAGCACAGTAGATCGGTAGACGCCAACAGCTAGAGGCCACACAGGGCAGGACCGTTCCTGCGAGGATGTACTGTGAGGAAGTATAGGAGGCACAATACTATAGGCTCCACTACCATCAGGCAGTACCCCGAGTGGAAGACTTCTCATAGTAGACAGGGAAAAGACAGGACTAGCCCGAGAAACAACCAATGAGGGGAGCATCCATCATGGCTAGCCTCACATTTTTTATCAGAGACAACATTATTTTTGAGATCCACGAGCTCCATTTTTGATAGCCCCGTGGGAGATTATACTATATTGATTGATACACACATTTGATCCTGATTCATGTACCATGAATTTTTTATTATTATTTTGATGATATATGAGATGATATGGTTTGATCTGATGCATGATGTGTTCTATCTTATTTATGCATGATGGATCGATGTACTTAATTTCCTATATGCGATGATATGACTCTATCTTATGTGATGCATGTATGCTTTTTATTCTATGTGATGCAATGCGATGTATGTTTCTATATGATGCTATGATGTGATGTAGTGATTATGCAGATGTTTATGGATGGATGCATTTCTTTTTTTAGTATCTTTCTATGCACTTTTTATGATGATGTGTGGATGGTTCAAATGTTATGATATGCAAATGGTTTAAAAATACTTAGACTAATAGATCTATATGGATGATGATGATAAAATGTATGAGATGCAATGACATATTCCTTTTCTTTTTTAATATCTTTTTCATGTATGATGTGATGATGCACTTATGGATGACATGATGATGCACCTGATATGATGTGACAGTGCTTTTTATAATGATGCCTATGTGATGATGTAAATGGATGCTATGATGCACATAGTATGATAATGCTTATATGATGATGCAAATGAATGATATGATGTATATGTGATGATAATGATTATATGATGATGTGAATGGATGATATGATGTATATGTGATGTTATATGATTATGTAATGGATGCAGATGTATGGTTCATGAGATGCTTAGAATAACCAATCTATATTATGTAATGATGAAATGAAATGCATGTGAGATGATTAGTGTTTCTTATATGTCATGATATGATTTGCATTATGCTGATGGTTTGTGGATGCAAGATGGATGCATTAGTGATGATTTTGATTAACTGTCATGGTACCATGTTAGCACGGAGAGAAGAAAGAAGAAATAAGATAATCCATCAAGTAAAATTTATGATGATGATGATTTGCTTACCAATAATTGGGACCTTAAAAGGGCCATTTACCTTATGTTTGATAATACACATAGGCACGATGCATCAAGGTATAAAGAACTAGGATGGTGTTGCACCTAGTGTGATGGAATTTGACTCAAAAATCAAATAGGAGTACTCCTGTTCATACCTGGCATATGGAACCTTATTTAAAATAAAATTTAGATATTCCAAATATCTTGGACCAAAACATAGAAAGGAAAGCCTTCCTATGTGGTCAACAAGACACCTAAAACACCCTCCCTACACCCAAACAAATCACCCAAAGATAATGATCATTGCCCCATTCCTTTTTCTCTAAATCCTTTTGTTTGGGACATCATTGAGAGGTCATCAAAATGAGCACAATAAGATAAGCCAAAAGACAAAGATAAAGTAAACAAACAAGCTAATGTTCTTCATACCGCTAGCCAAGACTAAACTACAGTGATGCCTGATGTTGATGTCCATTGTAGGAATGATGCATCCTAGGACATGATGTTATCAGATGATTTGGGATTGACTGGATGATGGGCTATTAATACCAAGAGTTGACCAACTTGTTTACTTACTGACCTAGACTTGAGAATTTGATGTTTTTAGTTTTCACTTAAGACCTGCTAGACTTGCTTCAGACCATTTCACCAAAGGTTGAGGGTGACGATGATTTATTATGAGCGAATGTTTATTTTAGTTGAAAGTGAGATGGGATGGATTTTTTTCAAATATTTGGATGTTTTTGACATTTTTGGAATGTTTTGAGGCTGTTTTTGGTATTTTTGAGATTTTACAAATGTTTTGATTTTCAAAATTTCTAATGTTTTTGGGGTTTTCTGAAATTTTGACCAAGAGACTAACCTGTAGACCTACCCTAAGGGCCTTAGGGTCTGATCAACAAATTAGGCTTACCTACGTTATACACACATAGACCACGTAGTTCGACTAACACAAAATCGATTATTGATGAGATATTAACAAATGGATTGCCAGTTTATTATGACGAACTCCTAAAGGAATGACCTAAGTGTCTTGGGGGAAGATCAAAGATCAACCTTGCCTACGTTCAAAGCTCAGAGACCCGTAGTTCGACAAGACAATTATGTTTTTGAAATTTTGACTAACCTTTTGACCTATTTTTGGATTTTGATATGTTTTGAATGTTTTTGGATTTTTTGATTTTATGAATGTTTTTTGATTTTTTGATTTTAAGGAAGACTTAAAGAATATACACAAATACGATCCAATGAGATCATGCCCCCAACGTGATGCAATATACTACTCCAATACAAGTAGGACAAAATGACCTTAAGAATGGGCCGAGTAGTACTAGGAGGGATCATGACACGAACACAGAACCAAGCTATGATGCAGATGGAGATATGGAATGCAATGGATGATGGAAGCGTAATGAATGGATGATGCCGACCAAGTCATGGAGATCCTGGTGGATGGAAAGTGCTTATTTACACAAGGCACCTATTTGCTAGGTTTTCACCAAGGTACTTGCCCAAAGTACCACCGAAGTGGTTTTCGCTAGAGGACGATTTTTTTCTTTACTTTTTTTTTGGAATTTTGTATTTTTTGATTTTTTTCTTGTCACCAAGACACTTGTTTTCACGGTTTTCATCAGGGCGACCATTTTTTCAGGACCTTTTCTGATTTTTTTATATTTTTGGTTTTATACCTTGAAAGATTAGACATAAAACTTTTTGAGATGGGAGCTATTCATGGGCTCCTTCAGAGGTTCCCCTTCAGGTGTTGACAATTGATATTCCCCTGACTTGTAACTTGTTGTGATGACGAAGGGTCCCAACCAATTGGGTTCAAAATTTCCCTTGCTGTCTGGATTTGAGACATTCTTCTGATTCTCCTTTAGCACCAACTCTCCTATTTGGAAAGTCTGACTCCTGATCTTCTTGTTGTAACTCCGCTTGAGTCATTTTTGGTATAAGTGCAAATGGTTTAAGGCATCCATATGCTACTCATCCAGTAGTTCCAGCTCATTCAGTCGTGATACCTAGTATTCTTCATCTGTGATGAGATTCTGCAATGATATTCTTAGGGATGGGAGCTTGATCTCAATAGGGAGTATGAATTCTGATCCATAGACCAGGGAGAATGGGGTGGCACCTGTTGGTGTGCGGATACTTGTTCGATAGGCCCATAGGGCAAGATTCAACTACAAATTCAAGTCATGACCAATGTCATTGACTGTATTTTTGAGGATTTTCAGGATGGTCTTCTTTGTAGCCTCAGCTTTGCCATTTCCTTGGGGATAATATGGAGTGGAAAAGCGATGTTGGATTTTGAATTTTTGGCATAGGTCACAAACATCCTAATTTTTGAAAGGTGTCCCATTATCTAAGATAATAGCTTGAGAGACACCATAATGGAAAATTAAGTAGTTCAGGATGAACTTTGATATCTAATTTCCTATGATATAAGTCATGGGAATGACTTCCAGCCACTTTGTGAAGTACTCAGTGGCAGTGATGATAAACTTATGTCCACTAGATGAGGTGGGGGTGATTTTTCCAATGAGATCGAGCCCCCACTATGAAAAGGGCCAAGGTGTAACAATTGGATGGAGCTCTTGAGTTGGTGCATGGATGAGATCCCCATGCTACTGACATTGCAAACACCTTCTAACATAATCTTGAGCTTCTCTTTCCATTGTAGGCCAATAGTACCCAGACCTCAGTAGTTTCTTAGCCAAGGTCATACCACTCGAGTGTGAACCACAAATGTCGTTATGTACCTCAATTAAAGCAGTCAAAGCTTTCACAACATTTAGGCAACATAAAAGGGTCCCTTCAATGCTTCTACGATATAGGGTATCTCCTAGGATGAAAAAATGAGATGAATTTTTTACAAAGGCTCTTATGAGGTTCGGGGTTATGTCGGCTAGGAGGACTCCTATTCTCAGGTAAGTGTATATATCATGGTACCAGGAATCACCGAGACCAACAATTTTGCACACAAATTCAGACTTCAGTACCTCGAATGCGGGCATGAGAAGCTGCTCTACGAGGAATTATTTCCTTGGGATGTTGCGTGGGATTTCTAGGAGTGATCCAATTCTAGCCATTGCATCTACCGCTCTGTTATTTGCTCTTGGTAGCTGCTCAAATGTGATATCAATGAAGAAATCCTTGAGACTTTCCACCAATTTCTTGTATGGAGTTACTTTGTTTGATACTCATTGTTTACCTGGTTGATTATGAGCTGTGAATCTCCATAGACCTTAAGTGCCATTATCTGCCACTACACTGCAATTTTGGGCCCTATGACAAGAGCCTCATATTCTGTGATGTTATTTGTGCAAGGGAATGACAACTTTTATGATTTTTCTATGCAATTCCCTTGTGGGGTGATGAAGAAGATCCCCGCTCCTGATCCATGTTGCATGTAGGATCCATCAAAGTACATTTTTCAGTGATCTGCTACACTTAGATTGAAGATTGATTCATTAGGGAATTCTAAGACAAGTGGATTCTCTGAGTATATTGGTGCTTCTACCAATTGATCTGCAATTGCTTGTAGTTTGATGGCCTTACGTTCCACATAATCAATGTCATGTTCTGTGAGGATCATAACCCACTTAGTTTTTTGCCCTATGAGTGTTGCTTTAGAAAGTAGGTACTTGAGTGGGTCTATCTTTGCAATGAGATTTATTTGATGTGCTAGCATGTAATATCTGAATTTTTGTGCTGTGAACACAACTGCTAGACAAGCTTTCTCAATGGATGTATAGTTTAGCTCATGGCCCACCATAGTTTTGTTGATATGATAGATAGCTCTCTCTTTTCCATTTTCATCATGTTGTGCTAAGAGAGCACTGAGAGCTATTGTTGTTGCTAATATATATAAGATCAAGGGTTTTCCTGGAATTGGCGGCATGAGGATTGGCAGCATGAGTAAGTACTCCTTGATTTTATTGAAGGCCTAATCACACTTCTCATCCCACTTGTATGCTACCCCCTTATGGAGTAGATGAGAGTAAGGGACAACTTTGTCTGCTAGTTGTGCTATGAATCAGCAGATGGACTGGAGTCTTCCTTGTAGGCCTCTTAGTTGTTTCAATGTTTTCGATGCCTCCATTTCAAAGATTTCCTTGACCTTAGCAGGATCTATTTCAATTCCTCTCATTGACAGAATATACCCAAGGAGATTTCCTGACTGTACTCCAAAGACACACTTCTTTGGATTGAGTTTGACTTTTTATTTCTCTAACCTATCAAATATGGGGCCCAATGCGGCTATGTGATCTCATCTTTTCTTTGATTTTGTTAATATATCATCCATGTAATCTTCCTCAAATTTATGGATCATGTCATGAAAGATCAATGTCATGGCCCTCTGAGAGGTAGCTCCTGCATTCTTCAACCCGAATGGTATCATATTCTAGCAATATGTTCCCCATGGGCAAGTGAAAGCTGTTTTATGTTGATCTTCTTTAGCTATCATGATCTGGTTGTAGCCTGAGAATCCATCCATCAATGATAGCATCTCATGTCTTGCCTTCATATCCACGATCACACCAATGTTCGAAAGTGGAATGTCATCCTTGGGACATGCTTTGTTTAGATCTCTGAAGTCCATGGAAATGCAAATTCTCCTAGTGGAATTTGAAACAGGTACAAGGTTTGAGACCCACTCTGGATAGTCGATTGGCCATATGAACCCTGCATCTAGGAGTTTCTATAATTCCATTTTGACCAACAATGCTATATGGGGATGCATTTTTCTTAGCTTTTTTCTCACTCGCTTTGCTTCGGGATATACATCTAGGTGATGAACCACAACTTCTGGATCAAGGGCCAACATGTCGGCATAGGTCCATGCAAAGATTATTTTTCTTTCCTTTAGGAATGCAACTAGAAATTCCCATTCTTCTGTGAGAAGTGATTCTACATAGAATGTTATGTGTGGTAGTTCCTCTGTTCCCAGGTTGACTGGATTGCACTTCTTTGCTAAGACCGCTAACTTCTCTTGATGAATTTCACTAAGAGGAAGATTGAATCCTTCATCCTCAAGTGCCTCAGAGAAGTTTTCACCATTGGATGTGTCCTTTATTTTTACTATTTTCGGGTCAGAGAGCAACATAGTGTGGTTTTCACTCAAATACCTAGAGATTATTCTTAGATTTTCACTTTTGCGACTAAAGGATTCAATCATTTCCTCATAATAGGCATGTGTGTCTAGTGTGATGGTGAACCCAGCCTTGTGATCACCATATGGTATTGTATTCCGCAGTCCCATGAATTCTGAGAGTGCCTCATCATTTTTGAAAGTGTCTAGAATCGGTGGTCCTCGTTGGTTGTAATCGATCAGTTGAGGGTAGACTAGGTTTATTTCATGGGTTTGATGGTCTAACTCAAAAGACAATGTACTAATCATAAGCAGGGAGGAATCTTTGAAAAGCATGGGAAAGTCTGTTATGGGATCCTCATCACTACTAAACACATCAGTTATGTCAAAGGTAAAGTTATCTATGACTCGAACTGTGGATACTGGTAATTGAAGGGTGGTCGTTGATAGCTAAGGGGGAGTTTGGACCTTTCTAACTGAGGCACCTTTTCCAAGTATGGTCACCTTCAGAGGGGTACATCTGAGGCCAAGATTTCTCATATGCTTCTCCGAAATGAGAGGTACTAGAAGCCCATTGTCATTCTATCCAAGTTTCTTATTTCTATTTTAGCCCATACCCAACATCATTTGTAATCCTTTGTTGCTTTCATCCATGGGAAGATCAGGCGCGAGCCTTTCATCTTGGTACATCAAGCTTGATATGTCTTTTTCATCTACTATTTCTTGACTTAGATCCCCCCAACATATGAATCTAGAGGGATCCACTCTGAAGGTTTGGGATGATGTTTCAACTGGTTGGGGTTGCCCATGAGACCTAGGAGATTGAGGTAACTCTCCTATGATGAAAGCACTTTTCTTTATTTTGTAATCCCCACACCCGTTGTCTTGGACAATGACTTTGATTTGGGAGATATCATGGATGGTGGGTGTCTTTGTCTTAGAAGTGGAGGCCAATGTAGTCAGGTCTACATATGGGGTTGAAGGTCCTTCATCATTTTTTGGGACTTGGTGGGTTTTATAGTAATTTTCTTCCAAAATTTTGCAGTAAGCAAAGGGTTTGGGATCACCATATACCATGACCTCTTGGTTTTGATATGTGAATTTGACGCACTGGTGGAAGGTAGATGCAACTTCTTACATCCCATGGACCCATGGACGCCCTAGGAGAATGTTATAAGGAAAATCAAGGTCAAGGACCTAGCATGTGGTTTCCATAATGGTTGGCCCTAATTGAATAGGGCGATGAATAGTGCCCTGAGACACTCTTCCTGATTATCATAAGCTCTGATTGTGATGCCCTTACCTTTTTGAATAGCATCCTCAGAGAATCCCATATTCTTTATTAATTTGAGTGAACAAATATTTCGACCTACACCCCCATCCACCAAGATCCTTTTGACTTTGTTTTTATGAACCAGGACCTCAAGGTGGAGTGCGCGATTGTGAGATGGTTGGATAGGGAAGTCCTGGTCAAAAAATGTGAGGAGATTTGGGGTGGTAATGTTTCCGACCATAGCTTGGAATTGTTCAACATCAAGATCAGTGAAGACGGTAGATGAAGCGAATGCTTCCTTAAAAATATTTCTATGGAGATCTGTGCGGGAGTTCTTTTCAACTATTCTAAGACATTGTAGCCATTAGGAATGGATTTCATATTTGAGGTGGATGCTCTAGGTGCCTATGATGACCCAACAATGGTGACTTTTTCATCGTGTGTGGTGACTCCATAATTAGCTTTGGCTCCTTTGATACTAACAACAATGACCATTTCATCGAGGGATGTGACAACATGATCGCACACATGGTTCACATTGGCATACTTTTATTTTTCATGGTTGTTCCATTTATTATGATCCAACATCAGATTTTTTTATATTTTTAGGTTCTGATTTCCAGCTATTTGTTCAATGTTTATGACCTTGTCATCAATGAGGTCTTGGATCAAAATTTTCAACCTCATATAGCTAGTTGTAGTATGCCCCTTGATTTTATGAAAATCACAAAGGTAGTTTTCATTGTACCATGGTGGTTTTACTTGGGGTTCTTGATAGTTCTCATAAGTGGGAGTTTTGATGAGATTTTTGTTTACTAGTTTCTTCATGACCGATTCAATTGATTCTCCAAGGGTCGTGTACTTCCGCTTGGGGGGATATTTGTTTCACGAGGGTGGTCCCCCTTGATTATTCAGATTGTTGACTTGATTGTTGGGTGTATGTTGTGATACCACGTTGGTTTGTGTATTGTTACGATTGTTGTTTTGTGGTTGTTGGTATGTTTGGGTGTTTTGTTTTGGAGCACTGATTATGACCTTGGCATCCACCACACCATCATTAGTGACATTTTTGTTCTTCACCCACGTGTGAGGTTTTTCGTTATAGCTAGTGGAAGGGCAGTTGTCTTGATGTTCTGGATATGTGGGTGTCCCCCCTTGCGCCATAAGGGCTCATTTGATGTTGAGCACCTTGGGGATCAAATGTTCGTACGTGGTGATACCTTGCACCTTAAAATGAAAAGTCAAGGTTTTCTCAAGATTAGCAATGATAGTGCAAATTTGTTATTCTTCTGGAATGACCCATTTTCTCCTGTTGGCCTTGGACCACCATCATTGCAAGAAGGAAGCGAATGATTCCCCCTTAGCTTGTTTAAGAACAGATAGTTCCTCTAGACTAACATCCATACCGATATTGAATGCGTAGTTTTTTTATGAATGCATCTATAATCTCTTAAAAAAATTTGATGTCAGGAGGAAGGCGAGAGAACCACTCCATAGCAGGGCCAGCCAAACTTTGAGGGAATAGCCGCATCATATATGTATCATTATATGCGACCTCCATGCAATGTACTTGGAATTCCCTGATGTGATCTTCAGGGTTTCCCGTCCCACGATATTTGTCAAATTTAGGGATTTCAAACCCATTTGGGAATGGTACCATTGCAAGGCTCTTGTCGAAGGGATAGGGGCACACATTGTTTCGTGTCTTTGTTGTTTTCCCTAATTGAAGATCGAGCACTTGTTGCGAGAGTAACTTGATTTGTGTCATCACATCGTCTTGAGGATCGAGAGGTGGAGTGAATGTTTTTTGAAGTGGTTGAGGTGTTTGAGTGATGGGTGGTAATGAGACAAAAAAATGTCTCATCTATTAGCCAAATAAAAACATGTATTTTGGTTAATTATGGAGTTTATTAAGACTAAGCATGATGAGGAAAGTAAGAGATTTTTAGTTGTAGCAGTCAAAGATTCCATCATATCTTGAAAATTACGATCTAGGTTCTTCATATTTTTAGACAGAAATCAGGAGACAAGAAGGCAAAAAAACTTATCAAATTTCATGAAAACCCAATTCGTGGTTTGAGAGAAAACTTTACCAGTCCGATGTTCTAGAAATCTGTTGTCATGCTTCAGAATTCTTAGAATTTGTTCATCTGTTTGCTTCTATGCTCCAAAATTCTCGAAACTAAGTGAAGGATCATTTATGAAGAGGTTGAAAAATTTGGGTTTCTATGACCAGTTAAGGGATAACAATTGAGAACATCTAGGGGGTAGTTCCAAGCATTAAGATAGGTTGTTGGGTTGTGCAAACAAATGGACCATATCTAGGAGACAATTTTGGGCAGTTTGAACCATTTTGCAAGCATCTAGGAGCTATTTTATGAGCTTTAATGATACACAAGGGAAAACATGACTTTTTTAGCAGTCAAATATCTTTTTGGAGCTTGTTTAGGGGCTACAAAATAGGCATATTTATTTTGGAAGACCAAAGAAGATTGACTTAGCAAGATGAAGGAAAGACTCGCCTTTTTCCCTCAACACATGTTCCTATCTTATAGCATGTTGTTGCACAATAATTAAGGCTCATCTTTGAGATTAGTTGAAGATAGAAATTCTATAAATTCATTTTAATCAAAGAATCAAATGGGGAAGATTTTTATAGAATAATAAAGTTTAGTTTATTTTGCAACAGTAGTGTAGTTGTTTGTAGTTTTCATTTCTTAGTTTATTTTCCAACAATCTTTCCATTTCTAGTTCTTTACATTTCCAGTATTTCCCTTTACAAGTTTCCTATCATATATTCGATTCCAGCAATTACATTTCCAGTATTTCCTTTTACAAGTTTCTTAAGATAGATTTGATTTCAGCATTTCATTTACAAGCTCTTAGATTAGATTTGATTCCAACAATTCCTTCCAACAATTTATAGAAAAGCATGTCATGCAAGTGATTTATTCTCCTTCTTGCATATTGCAATGGACACCGCCTTGGATTGATATTTATAATTAAATGATGAGGAATCCAACGACACTCATCATTTTTGGCGTCGTTGCCGAGAAAAAGGTGTCATTAGGGAGTTGCTGATGATCTGGTGATAATAGATCAAAAGAAAAATTAGTTTGGAAAGCTTTTTAGGTTTATTATTTTAGAAATTCCCTATTTTATTATTTTAGAAACCCCCCCCCCCCAAAACAATAGGTCGAAAGGAAGAGATTATTGCATGCAAATGTGACAACTCTTGTGCAATCTCCTCAACCAGAGGACCATGACTTGAATCCCTAGCAAGCAAAAGATTATTGTTTGGACACGTTAAAAGTCCAAGGAGGGCTGCCCAATCATATATTTGAAGGACAAGAAGTTGCATCCAATCGTGCATGCAAAAAAATGTGAGGAAGGATTTCAAAATCTTTCTAATAAGCTCATGCATCTACTAGAATCAGAAATTTTGGAGAAGACTTTCATTTCAAAGGAAGAAGGAGCATCATAGTTCAAATATTTAGCCATCTTCTTCTTATGGTTTTCCTTTTCTTTCAAAAATTTGAATGCATGGATCCATCCTTTGAGAAAATAATGTTATTTTCCACAACCAATTAATGGTTTTATGTAACCTATAGCTACATCAATAAGTAGAGTAAGATAGAGTAGGTTTCTTTTCTGCAACATAACAATAAAATCCCAATAATATCTTTAGAATAACTCATAATATCTTCAAAAGAATCTCTAGTGCACCTCCTAACAAATTCACAGAGCAATTGCAATAAAAGTGAAGAGATTGGTTCCAAAAACTCACTATAAATTGTAGGAGGACATGCAATATTTTTGGTGTGGGGGAGATGATGAGACAAAAAAATTTATCATCTATTAGCCAAATAAAAATATGCATTTTGGTTAATTATGGAGTTTATCAAGACTGAGCATGATGAGAAAAGTAAGAGATTTTAAGTTGTAGCAGTAAAAGATTCCATCATAGATTGAAAATTATGATCTGGGTTCTTGAGATTTTTGAACATAAATTAGGAGACGAGAAGACAAAAAAACCCATTAAATTGTATGAAAATATAGTTCGTGGTGTCAGAGGAAAATTTACCAGTCTGATACTCTAGAAATCTGTTGTCATGCTCTAGAATTATCAGAATTTGTTCATCTGTTTGCTTGTATGCTCCAGAATTCTCGAAACTACGTGAAGGATCATTTATGAAGAGGTTGAAAAACTTGGGTTGCTATGACCAGTTATGGGATAACAGTTGAGAGAATCTAGGGGTAGTTCGAAGCATTAAGGCAGGTTGTTGTGTTGTGCAAACAAATGGAGCATATCTAGGAGACAATTTTGGGCAGTTTGAACCATTTTGCAAGATCTAAGAGTTGTTTTATGAGCTTTAATGATACACAAGGGAAAAACATGATTTTTTTAGCAGTCAAATATCTTTTTGGAGCTTGTTTAGGGGCTGCAAAATAGGCATATTTGTTTTGGACGACCAAAGAAGATTGACTCAACAAGATGAAAGAAAGACTCATCTTTTTCCCTCAACACATGTTCCTATCTTCTAACATGTTGTTGCACAACAATTAAGGCTCATCTTTGAGATTAGTTGAAGATAGAAATTCTATAAATTCATTGTAATCAAGGAATCAAATGGGGAAGAGTTTTATAGAATAATAAATTTTAGTTTATTTTGCAGCAGTAGTGTAGTTGTCTATAGTTTTAATTTCTTAGTTTATTTTCCAACAATCTTTCCATTTCTAGTTCTTTACATTTCCAGTATTTCCCTTTACAAGTTTCCTAGGATAGATTCAATTCCAACAATTACATTTCTAGTATTTCTTTTTACAAGTTTCTTAAGATAAATTTGATTTCAACATTTAATTTACAAGCTCTTAGATTAGATTTGATTCCAACAATTTCTTTCATGCAATTTATTACCAACAATTTATAGAAAAAGCATGTCATGCAAGTGATTTATTCTCCCTCTTGCATATTGCCATGGACACTGCCCTGGATTGATATTTATAATTAAATGATGCAAAATATAGCGACAATCATCAGGTGGAGTGTTGGGTATGTTGGTGGGAGTTTGTTGCAAGCTCTGCTTCGCAATCAAGGTTTGTTGATATGTGTGCATTTGTTGTTGCACCAACAATGCTTGTTGTTGGTCGTGCTGTTGTTGCACCGACAACGCTTGTTTTTGGTCTTGTTGTTGCTCTATCAACAATGTTTGATGTTGTTGGTCTTGCTATTGTTGTGCCAACAATGCTTGTTGTTGGGCTAGTAATTGAACTGCTTCTTGTTGTGCTTGGTACTGTTATAGGGCCTGTTGATATGCTTGTTGTTGGGCTACCTGCAGCTGTGCCTGGTATTGAGCTTGCGCTTGCACTTGTTGAACTTGGTATTGGGATTGTGCTTGTTGGGAAGCTTGTGCAACCTGTGCAGCTTGAGCAGTTTGGGCAACTTACTGTTGTTGCAACAAGGCTTGATCTTGAGCAGCCCACTGTGCTTGTTGTGCAGCTTGCGCTTGTTGAGCAACTTGCATGTTTTATGCTTGTTGTGCTTGAAATTGTTGAAGTGCCTTATGGTAGGCCCGTTGAGTTGCTTGTAACGTGATGCTATATTGGTTGGCCACATTTGGTCTTGGTGGCGATGGTGGTGGCAGATTCAGAATGGTGTTTTTTGTTGCGATGAGCAGTGTCATTGTATTAATGGTGGGGATTTTTGTAGTGGATGATGCGATTGATATGCTTGGTCCTTGAGAGACCACGTTTATGGATGGTGTGGTGATTGCTTGGGTTGCTTGGATGGTTGCCACCTATTGTTGCAATATTGATGGCAAGATCGGAGGATTGCGTATGATGTTTTGATTGATGATCGGGGGGTTGTTTTGACTTTGATTGAGTGGTGGTAGAGGAGGTATCCCTAAACTGAGGGGTGATGTGGATGTCAATGGAAAAGGTGGAAGTGTTCGAAAAATGGGTGGTGTGTTCCCTTGTGGAAATGATGATGATGAGGGGTCAAAGATGCCCCCTTGTCTAAATAGTCCACCTTCTCCTTGCAAAGTCATAGGGAGAGAGGTTTGTGTGTTGAGAGGATATGCCAATGTTGTGTGAAAAGATGATGATGGGTCATTGGGGTCTTGAAAGGTAAGCATAACATATGGGTGTAGCAGATTTTGAGGTACAGATTGACCCAAGATGGTGTTTGCGTCCAAATCTTGGTTGTTCACAAGGGGGTGTGTTTGTAGTGCATGAAGCAATGAGCTCCCCTTGTTGACAATTGGTTGAGTTGGAGCAATGGATGTTGTGATTTGAGGGATGGTTTGAGTGATGCTTTGAAATGGAAGTGTGGATGATATTGGGGGTGTGGATGAAATTGGGGGCATAATCCCAAGAGGCTTCTCCACAAGAGTGCTCACATCATAGTCAGAAGGGAGTTTAGCCCCTTCTTTAGCTAATTCTAGCATGTATTGTGAGGGATTGAGCTTCATCATGGTATTGAAAATTCTATGAATATTTTGGACCATTTCAATAATTTCATCTTGTGTCATCCCTAAGACATTGTTGGTGATGTCTTCCACTTGAACTTCCTCTTGAGAATCTTGTGGAAGTGGGGGAAGATTGAGCATGGGATTGCTAGATCCAACAAGATTGATTTCGGAAGTGGTTTGACTCAAGTCACTCGAAGTGGATGTTTCTTTGTTCGTTTCCATGTTCTTCTTGTGTTGAGATCTAGTTTGAACCTTAAAATAGGGATCATTTTCAAGAATGTAAGAGATGAACCTCTAACTCTTTGGATTGATCTAATCTTTAGGTACAAAAAAGAAAGTCTAAGATATTTAAGGATCAAAGATGGTGATGGATGATTGGAACTCTTAGGAAACCTTGAAGAGGATACTAAACTTTAGGACTTTGGTTTTGATTTTTGATTTTGATTTTGGATTGATTTGATTTGATATTGATTTTGATTGGATTTGGTTTGGATAATGAACTCATAAACTCTAAGAGGTTGGTTGTTTTCCTAGAGTAAACTTGTTCATAAGATGGTAATTTGACTAAGTGTGTAAAGAAAGATTCATCTACACACACTTAGTCAAACAAGATGATTTGGATTTTGATTTCAAAGGATTTTCCCAAAGTTTAGCATAAGGATTTTTTCAAGATTTCCAAGAGTTGTTTGTGAGATGGCTTTGATTGATGTTTGAGGATGGATGAGAGTTTTTTTATTTTGATCCTAAGAGACTTAGAGAGACTTTGTTTACTAGACCAAGGTGTTGAAGAACATGCTAATACTTCCTATGTGAGATACTCAAACCTTTGAAAGAGAATTGGATTTTCACAATAGTAAAATGAATACAAATTTGGATTGTTCCTTGATGCACGTTTGTAAAAGTTGAAGGTCAATCTTTCTCTAAATTCGTAAAGCATAGACAACCTTTTCTTACGAGCTTTTTGACTAAGACCTTTGGACTTTGGTTTTCAGATTTTGACCTTTCGGGAAATCATTTGAAAGAGCACATGTGTGGGGTCCAATTGTTTCTTATCTTTTCTTCGTGAGTTCTTTTTACCACAAACAATTCTTGATTATATTTTCAAACTAAATTCCCAATGTTATAATTTCTTCTCATCCCACAAAGTCCATTATGTGGAAATCAAAGAAATTTAAGGAAAAAGTTCCCTATTGTTGACTTTAGTGAGAAAATTGAGATGTAAATTCAAATGTTTAGAAGCCTCTAGGGATAGAATCCCTAGGGAAAGCAATAACACTTGAATTTTGTCAACGATATTTGCTTCCTAAAGGGTTTGAAATTTGATGATCATGTTTGAATGTTTATTTTCTAATGTTTAAGATCCAAACAAAGTGTTTTGATTCCAAGAAAATGCACAAGCATATGGATAAAAAGACAATATTTTTTGAATCCTCACTTGGATAAATCTAGCTGCGCTTATTCTTGGCGGATGATTAAAAGCTTGACCACACTGGCTCCCCTCCATGACACTCACTTCTACGGGTCAGCCAAGCTTTAGTACCTATGAAATTCTCTTGGCATACTTCTCATCTCTACCAAGAACCGCAAAAATGTAGGGCGGATTCAGAGCTCCGACCTCTTGCACCAACAAATGGATAAGGATTTGGGCCTTCTAAACAAAATGTTCTAGTATAGGAATTCCATTCGTGGGGGATCATCCATATGGCAAGAGACCATTGCTGCCATTCTTTTCAGAACAATCCTCGTGATACTTGAACTTTCCTCAAGTACCCACACTTATATATCGGTTGGAAGTCGTTTGGATTTAATGTGTTCCCAATCAGGTCATTCCTTGGGGTGATTACTTTTTTCCCACTAGGCAGGCCCTCTAAGGATAAAAAAAAGCAAACAAGCACATCCATAGTTTGATCAATCTTTGTTGAGAAACAAAGGGAGAACACACGCGATATACTCCACTCACACTCACAAGATTTTGTTCAATTTTAAGAATCCAAGTTGAAGTGTGGAGACAATCACTTATACAACTTAATATCACAAAAAGCCTTTTGATTCTCAAGATCGCTGTGAGGTGCGAGAGAAGCACATACATATTTTAGATGATATTACTTTGGATAAGAGATTACAAAACATAAAGGCACATGTTCATTTTAACCCTTCAAAGCAAGAATTGGATTATTTTTAAGCACCAAAAGGAAATATGAGAGTTGCTTGTTCAATTGTTAAGCCTCAAACAAAATCTAGTAAGTTTCCTAAAGTTCTTTTTAATCCCTTTGTTTTGTTCTTTTTAAAATCCAAACAAAAATTAGTGAGCCCTAAAGCTTGAAAGATAGAAAATCCTTAGCAAAGGGATTATAATTTCTCCCCAAAGTGTTTAAAAGCACTACATATAATGAAATGATGATGCCATAGAGAAGCCTTCATCTTTGTTTCATTGCCATTTTCCCATTTCACATATTGCACATTCACCTTCCTCAACTTCTCAAGAGTAGGTAGAATCTATTCATTCAATACATTATCTATCTCATTCATTTTGGTCTACTTCTTTTCAAGTGTTTTTAGAGTAGATTCCTTTTTCATTTCATACATTCTTGTACTTGATGCCTTCAGTTTTTCAATTTCATTTTCCCATTGTACATACTACATACGCTTCTTCCTTAACTTCTCAAGAGGAGGAAGAATATCTTCAGTCAATACATTATCTGTCTCATTCACTATGATTTGCTTCTTTTCAAGTGCTTTTAAAGTAGATTTCTTTTTCGTTTCATACATTCTACAACCTACTACCTCCAATTTTGGGATGTGGATGATGCATATACATTTCAAGCTATACCCTAAAAAATTCTAAAGAACACTCTTCTAACCCACAACTATATTTTGATCTATCATACTTTATGTGAATGGTGATCCTAGACCTACACAAACACAAATAACAAACACACAATTAGCCCCAAATGCAAGTTAGAAACATAATTCCCCATGGAATTCATTTGAAATGCACAAAACAAGAAATAGAATGAAGAATACAAATAAAAGCTTTCAAACCCTATTTAATGCAAACAAAATCTCAATCCCATGGGAGAACTGGTGCCATTTTGATGTGGAAAATGGCCCTTTCCCAATCCCTTGTAAGCTTGAATGATGATTTGATTCTTCCTTGGTAGAATTCCTGGATAACCTAGCTATGAAACTTGAATAAAACTATGAAAATGGATGAACAATGGATCAATAAATTCAAAATCTCAAGATAATGACTTTGCATAAAGTTGTGGATCCCAAATCAAAATGAGAGCCTCTTATTTATAAATGAGAATAATGGAGGATGAGGAAAAATGGATGAATTTGGGATAAAAGACCAACCAATAGCATAAAACCACTTGTCAACATGTGAGTGGACAAACGTGGAGCACATTTTGGTCATTGTGCAATTAAATGCAATTAGGTGGAATTTCAAAATGGATGAAATGACAAGTTGGAGGGAGAAGAAAATGAAGTTAATGCCACTTGGCTCAAGGCAAAGGACATGTAAGAAACTTAAATGCCTTATTGGATGTACAAACCCTTTTGGAGGGATTTTTTAAATTTGGAGAATATTCCCTTTTTGATGCCCTTTTGAAAGTAAATAGAGATTTAATAAATCAATTAAAATGATTTTCATGAGAAAGTTGCAAAAGCTAGAGGATTTGATGGATTAAGATTAGCATTAATCAGGATTTAATTAATTAAGAGGGAGATTAGCTAATTTGACAATTTTGACTTAGACTTTTGGATTAATTTAAATCAAAATGAGAGGAAAATGAATTTAGACTTAATCAAATAAGATTTTGATTTATTTAATTAAAGAGGATGGTGTTAGACTAAATCAAAAAAAGATTAATTCATTCAATTTAATAGAATGACTTTAGAGATTTAATTAAATAAAGTGAATTATTTAATTAAAGAGGGACTATAGAAGCTAATTAAATAAAATGATTTATTTAATTAACAGGAGATGATGTCTTAATTAGATAAAAAAATGATTTATTTAATTAAGAGGTGGAATGTGATGAATTTAATCAAATGCAAACCATTTGATTAAATGGTTAGCAAAGGAGATGATTAAGGACGAACTTGGTGTTAGTAAAATCAAGATCAAGTGTATAGGATCAATCGGTACATTTTTTGTGTCTACACTTTCTAATTTCAATCTTACCAAACTAAAAATGAGAGTCTGGCGATGAGCACTTGGTTTAATGGAAATTCCATGTTGTAAGAACCTAGATGGTGTTGAGTTCAAATCTGAATATTGAACAAAAAAAAATATTATGTGGGGCTCTCTTACACTTTTAGGGTTTTAGACCTAAAAGGAGAGATACAAAAATCTTATTGGTTCACTCAAGAAAAAACCCTTGAGAGATTTCAATGCAAAGGGGTTGAAATCTATCAAAAAGGATTGTCCTAAAGGTTGAAAACTGATAAAGGGGTTCACCACCAAGTGTAAACTTGGAAAATGCAAAATGTTTGAAAACAAACTATGATATGCAAAAAGACCTAGAAATGCAAATATATTGTAACATAAAACTATGATATTTAAAGTGTGCACCTAGAAACTGGAGAAAGATGGAATGGAGCTATGGAATCCTAAAATTGCTACTTTTTAGGCCAACTAGGACTCATATGCCAAGTTAGGTGACTTAGTCCTACTTCAGGTGAATAATCCCATAATAGGTTTCAGACAAATGGGTACTCAGATCTACAAAAATTTCTGTCAGACTCCTATAGTGGGACTCATTCACCACTAATGACGAATCAGTCCACCTCTGGATTTCTAGAAATTCAAAAGTGGAATATGTAGCTCTCGATTTGCTCTTCTACTCCTGAATCAGATCTGGGTCTGAAACTATCAAATTCAATTTGTAGGTGTTCACCAAGCTTCTCTTAGGACTTTGGAAACTTTGAATGGATTTGACAACTTGATGGTAACTTTTCCAACCTTTCTCTTTGACAAATCTGCAACCTAGACTTGCAAATCACATGCAAAGAGAGGGAAAAATTGTTGTGGGGTTAGTGAATAAGGGTTTGCCTTGGTCAAACCCCGTGTTGGTAATTAAACCCTTGAAATGAAATGAAATATGGAAAGAGAATGATGAATGAACAAAAGGAAATGCTACAACTCACCAAACCCTTGAAGTAAAATGTTGAAATATGCAAGTAATGGCTCTAATGAATGTCGACTTGAGAATGCTTGAAATGCTTAGAATGCTTGATAGATTGATTGGGGGTGAAAATGTGTAGAAAAACCTTATATTTATACTTAATTATGGAATAATTTTTGAAAATTCATCATCATAGGCCGACCTTAGATCTTAGAAAATAAAAACCAACCAAAAATTTGAATTAACTTTGAATTTTGAGCAAAAGGGGACTCATTCACCACTCTGGGCGAATGGGTCCCACCTAAGGGGACTCATTTGCCTAAAATGGCGAATGGGCCCCACCTTAGGCATTTAAAGTGGGTTTCGAGATTTAAATGTTTTAAATGTTGTTTATTGGGTTTATTCTAAAAAATACACATAAGTGAGGCCTGTAGATGCAAAATGGGGCCAATTAAAACATAGGAAAGCCCAATTATTAATGACAAGCCTAGAAAAGTGTGAAATTTTGTTACAAAACTTTACAACAATTTGAAAATGTTGTTTGTCTGGAAAATGCATACTCACTATGAGGCGACGAAACTCATGACTGCCCGTCGGGTGACAAGTCCTAAAAGGGTGAGAAACATACACTCATGGCTGGTATGCGCTCACACACATGCAAGTGGCTATGGGGAAAGTCATGCCTCAGATTGGGCTTCCCACTCAACCATACCAAAGTTATACCTCTTGATGAATTTAATAAGGCGCCACAAAAGAAAATGACTTTTTGAGCTTCATGAGACAAGTAAAACTTTGTGTTCTTGGAGCTCATGAACAAATGCGATGACTCCATTGGCATGCAAGCTGTGTTATACAAGGTGGCCATATAAATGAAAAATGCAATGTTATGCAAATAATGTTCAAAGGAGTCTTGCTTAGTTCATGCTAGGTCTTTAACTTAGGGAACATTGTGCCTAATGTCTCCAAGAGAGGACCAATCAAAGAATATAAAATTCACAACTTAGGAGATGCAGTGTGTCACATCAAGCCACTAAGAGAAATGCAATATGCTAAGATAGATCACACTCACGAAGGATACTACACCCAATGTCATCCACGAAGTGACAAACGCATCGTATGAAGTAAGAAGGCTACACTAAGAACCATGAAAAAGGAAAAATACAAAAGAATAATGCCAATGTATGCCCCCACTTTAAAGGAATTGCTAAAAATCATGCCGTGAGCAATTACTTTAAAGTAGCAAATTAAAAATGCAAACAAAGAAGACATGAGAGCCAACTTAGAAAGCTCTATGCCCAAGTCATATGTTTCTTAGTAAAGCTACGTCATATGAGAGGAAAAAAAGAAAGAAAGAGGGGTTTCCCCCAAAAGGAAAATACCAAACACATAAGGTATCTATGGATTTGGGGTTAGTATGTTTGTTGCTACAATGTTTTGTAAGGAGCTTGGAACTGTCATCATCCTTCAAATACATATAACTAGAAGAATGACACAAAGAGAGCAAAAAAAAAAGAAAAATATTGTTGGTCAACATGGAAGAGACATATGGTGTCTCAACGCTTTGCATCATCTCCAAAAGGAAAACACAAAACAAATGAAAAAGAAAAGGAAAAAGAAAAAGGAAAAGGTTTTGGGTCAACATGAAGGATACATGAATGTCTCAATGCCTTGTGTCATCCCCAAAAGGAAAACACAAGAAAAAGAAAAGGCAAATAAAAAGAAATCCTTTTGGGTCAACATGAAGGAGACATGGATGTCTCAATGCCTTACGTCATCCCCATGAAAAGGAAAACACAAGAAAAGGAAAAGAAGCAAAAGCGTTGCACGATATAGAGAAGAATGAAGGTACAAATAGAGGAATGCCACAAAGAGAGAGAACATTAAACAAATCATCATGGGGGGATCACATTACACACATGCAATCACACAAAAGAAAAAGAAAGAAAAATAAAATGAAAAAGACTAGTAAGGAAAATGCGAGTCAACTGTCAAGCAAGTCATCCGCCTCCCAATTGTGTTCATTGTATACTGAAGGAGGACAACCAGCCAAAGGGACAGGGGAAAGCGTCGAACTAGGAGAAGTACTAGGTTCATCACTTTGTATAGGAGATTTCATGTTTAAGCTCATCGAAGAGGAAAATAATGTGTTTAATTCATTATGCACCTCTTCGTCAATTTTAGTGATCTCATCATTGTCATCCAAATTAATCACAACAGGAGGACGAATGATAATGTCCATTGAAGAGTTCATCTCTTGTTGTGATTCTTGTATGGGGTCATTCTGGGGAGGAGGGTCATCATGCATTACTACAATCAATTTTGGATGTTGATTTTATTTACTTAACTCTTCATGTAACTTGCGATCAAGGGCACGACGTCTACGCCTATGCTCTCTAGCACCTCTATTTCTTTGAGTTTTATTTTGAAGTTGTGTTTGTGTAAGAGCGTGTTGATGAACCATAGGTTGATTTTTGTCCCTAGGGGGAGGAACGAAAGGAACCATAGGAGGTTTTTCATCCACTTTATCTTTTGCTTTGTAAACTTGTTTTATTTGAGGAGGCATGATGTAGGTGTTGTCATTGTCTCGTGGCCTTTTGGATGATGTAGGTAAAGTTTCTATTGTTGGTTGGTCTTGGTTGTTTGGTTCTTGTTTAGGTTCAATCATGGTTTCATCAAGTATGGGAGGGATAGAAGTGGAAGGGGACACGTTTCTTAGAGATAATTCAACTATTTTCTTTGTTTTGAATTTTTGGTACGATATGACAAAGAAGTCTTGTCATGGCGTTATAGGTTCCATGGGCTCGGGCCAAAAGGATTCTAAGGAAAAGTTTCCTTTGGAAGACAAGGGGTTAAAGCCGCTATGGTGAATGGTAAATATTTCATTGTCAAATGGAAACTTTAAGAATTTTTGCACAACTGAAGGGACGACTTTCATCAAGCAAAGCCATGGATGGCCTAACCTAAAAAAAAATTGGTTCGCCTGCGGGATGATGGAGAATGTGACATCTAATGTTTTTTGTCCTATTTGTAATGGGAGGGTGATCAATCCTAGTGTAGGGCAAGCAAAACCATTGTGCATCTTGATCCATGCTTTTGGTTTATCATAGTCATCTTGATAAAGTTCATGCAATACTAAAAATTCCTCAATGATCACATTCTCTCCATAGGCTGGATCTATTACTATCCCATTAGTGGGCTTGTCATAGATACAACCAACTATATAGAGAGGACCATCAGGTGCATTTTTAATTATATCCTTGGAGGAGAAAGCAATATCAAGAGGACTCTTAGATCGACCCTTATGAGGGATAAAATCTATCGCCCCAACCATTTCATCCATAGGACTAACATTGATAGCATTTGGGATAGGGTCCTTATGTTCATCATCTGTACCAACATTCATCACATCATTCTATGTAGTTTCACTAGATTTGACAAATGAAATAATATGCTTAGGAATTGGATTAGCAAAAATTTGTAAGTTTTGGTTCAGAGGGGCAACAAACTTATTGCCTTGATCATTAATACCTACAACAGATAGACAACCAGAATCAATGAGGTCTTGCACAATATGTTTAAGACACTTGCAATGTTTCGTGTCATGTCCATTTTGTCGATGATAGTGGCAATAATAATTGGATTTAAAGCTCGGGGGTAAAGGCTTAGTAGGGTCGAGTATTTTGATAGGAGGCAAGGTAATCATTTGTTGTAAAAGTTGGTACATTGTGTTATGAAGGGTGTCGGGTAAAGGTGTGAATTGTCTTTTCAGATCTCCATAAGTAAATGGCATCAAGGTTTTAACAATTGCTATTTGGTTATTCACATTTTGAGTTATTGGCTGAGGAAGATTAAATTGAAGGAACCCTTTATTTTTCTTTCTAAATGGTTGGGAATTTTTTTGGTTGGTGTGCTTGGATTTCTCAGTTTGGCTAGAAGTGGACCTTGTATCTTGACTACTAACCGAATTTTGATAATCACAAAGGGAAGTACACAAGTACATGAAGGATGGGAATGTTATCATAGTTAGCTTGTCCTGAAATTTAGTTTGCAAACTTTCTATAAACATCTTTTGAAGGTGTGGGTCGGGGACCTTGACATCGATTTGGGAATAAAACGATTGATATCATGAAATAAAATCAGTTATCCTTTTGTCCTCATTTTGCTTGCATCTCATCTAATCAGCCAAGGTTTTCTTTGGAGTCATATGCACTTGGAAATGGGTTACAAATGCATCATCAAGTTCATTAAATGAACGAATTGAATTATTTGGTAAGGAAGAAAACCATTCCAAGGAAATATCTGTTAAGGAACTAGGAAAGAGTTTTGCCAACAATTTATCAAGGACAAAGTCATTGCATAAAGTGGTATAAGCATTGACATGGTTAGAAGGATCTCCCTTCCCTCCATATTTCTCAAATATAGGCACCTCTACACCTTCTGGCATTGGTGTTCAAAATATCTCCAAGGATAATGGACTACTTTTGACATAATATGTGGTTGGGCCATTCTGATTTTGGTTTATGGTGGAGATTTGCTTTTGCATAGATGAAACGGTTTAGGAAAGTTGTGTTATGAGAGGATCATTACAAGTGGTATGAGATGGAAGTGAAAGTGGTGATAGAATGTATGTATTAGTGGGACAGGTGAATGGAATGCTTATAGGTGGTAATGTGGTAGAAGATAGAACATGCAATGCCACATATGAACTAGGGATACTAGCAGAAACGCTCAAGGAAGGAATCACATTACTAACTTGTTGCATTGTTGTTGCGGGTTGGGGAGTGGTATAGGTAGGTATTGAGGCTATTATTGAGGGGGGAGGAATTTGAGTTCCTCCTTGGCTTGTAACATTGTTTGTTGGTATAGGAGCACTAGAGGTTGAAGGAAGATGTTTTCCAAAGATTTGAACTATGTTTTTCAAAAGGTCAAGGCCTTCGTCACTTTCAAGCATGTGGTGAATGTTTTCTATGGTAGGAATTGCAGTAGCAGAAATGTTTTCAAGGCTGACTTGGTGTTGCAGGTGGACTAAGTCCTCATGAATTTGAATGATTTTCTCTTGTGGGATATCATTAGTCCTTGGTTGAACATGCAGGCTACTTGAAGGAAAAGAATTTCTAAGGGTATTATCCATGCCTAGTGTACTAGTGTCAATACTAGGAGTGAAAGCTCTAGATAACCCAAGATCCACAACAAGTGTGTTATTGTGGGATGACATGAGTCTTGAACTTCTTCTCACTATAGTATTAGCAATAGGACACAAAACACTCATGCAAAGGCTAGTAAATGTGGGATGGATGCAAATGCAATGTAAGCTAACAAGAATGAATTGCTTAAAGCTGAAATTTTGGAAAGTAAAACTGAAATGCAGAAACAACAAACAAAAACTCAGAAATTGAATTGTAATTGACAGAAAATGCAGTGCAAAATGTGCAAAGGGACTGATTCACCCTAAGTGGTGAATGAGTCTTGGTATTATTTTTTTTTTTTAAATTCAGAATTTTTGTAATGAATTTTATGCTTTTTATATTTTTTGATGCAAATATGTTATGAAAATGCAGATTTTTAGTGATTTTTAATGAGATGAAATGCAATAATGCAAGCTATATGAGATTTTTACTAATGCAAATTTTGAAACCCTAGCATGCAAACTAAATAATGCAAAATGTAATGCAATGTTAATGTAAGCTTTATCTAGGATGTAAATGCACTCCAAATAAGAAATATGATGCTCTAAATGCAAGTTCACCAAAATGAACTAATTTTTTTTGTATGTCTAGGGATCTCTTACACTTCTAGGGTTTTAGACCTAAAAGGAGAGAGATACAAAAATCTTAATGGTTCACTCAAGAACAAACCCTTGAGATTTCAATTCAAAGGGGATTGAAATCTGACAAAGAGGATTGTCCTAAAGGCTGAAAACTAATAAAGGGGTTCACCACCAAGTGTAAACTTGGAAAATGCAAAATATTTGAAAACACACTATGATATGCAAAAAGACCTAGAAATGCAAGTATATTGTAACAAAAAATTATGAGATTTAAAGTGTGCACCTGAAAACTAGAGAAAGATGGAATAAAGCTTTGGAATCCTGAAATTGCTACTTTTTAGGCCAACTAGGACTCATACACCTAGTTGGGCAACTTAGTCCTGCTTCAGGTGAATAATGTCGGAATGAGTTTCAAAAAAATGGGTACTCTAATATGCAAAAATCTTCGTCAGACTCCTACAGTGGGACTCATTTGCCACTAATGGCGAACCAGTCTAGCTCTAGATTTTTGGAAATTCAAAAGTGGAATCTATAGCTCTTGGTCTGCTCTTCTGCTCCTGATTCAGATCCAGGTCCGAAACTATCAAATTCAATATGTAGGTGTTCTCCAAGCTTCTCTTAGGACTTTGAAAACTTTGAATGGATTTGAGAACTTGATGGAAACTTTTCCAACCTTTCTCTTTGATAAATCTGCAACCTAGACCTGCAAATCACATGCAAAGAGAGGGAAAAATTGTTGTGGGGTTAGTGAATAGGGGTTTGCCTTGGTCAAACCCCGTGCTGGTAATTAAACTCTTGAAATGAAATGAAATATGGAAAGAGAATGATGAATGAACAAAAGGAAATGCTACAACTCACCAAACCCTTGAAGTAGAATTTTGTAACATGTAAGTAATGGCTCCAATGAATGTAGACTTGAGAATGCTTGAAATGCTTAGAATGCTTGAGAGACTAATTGGGGGTGAAAATGAGTAGAAAAATCTTATATTTATACTTAATTATGCAATAATTCCCAAAAATAGGCCGACCTTAGATCTTAGAAAATAAAAACTCGCCAGAAATTTAAATTAACTTTGAATTTTGAGCCAAAAGGGACTCATTCGTGACTCTAGGAAAATGGGTCCCACCTAAGGGGAATCATTTTCCCAAAATGGTGAATGAGTCCCACCTTAGGCATTTAAAGTGGGTTTCAGGATTTAATTTTTTTAAATTTTGTTTATTGGGTTTACTCTAAAAAATACTCATAAGTGAGGCCTATAGATGAAAAATGTGGCCAATTAAAGAATAAGAAAGCCAAATTATTAATGACAAGCCCAGAAAAGTGTTAAAGTTTGTTACAAAATTTTACAACACTTTGAAATAAGGCTTGGTAAATGATAAAAAAGAGGTTATTTAGGTGAAATACATTAATAAGACCCTAGAAAAGTGTGAAAGTGTGTTACAACACTTTTGCGAGGTTCCATTAAAATCCTTATTAGTTCACAAGGGCCCAAGACCTAATGTGAATGTGTTAACCACATTACAACACTAAATCAAGGCAAAAATCAGTGTGAAAATGTCCAAAGATCCATCTTTCCACACTACATTAAGCCCCCACTTTAGTGAGATGAGGAACTTGCTTCAAACTCACACTAAAGTAGACAAACAAGCACATCAAGAGGGATCCAAATGAACCCATGTTGGCAAGGTGAGACAACAAAAATAAAGAGGGGTGATCAAGCCCCCAAGATCAAGATCTCATAGGAAACCAAAAATAAGCACAAAGGAACACACATGACAAGGCCAATCACACACTGCCAAAGATGAAAAAGGAGAAAAGAAAAGAAAAGAAAAGAAAGAAAAGAGAGAATTGGATCAAGCTTCGATCATTTTTCCATCCTGATGTGGATCATATCTAGGTCATTTGTCCAGAAAATGCATACTCATTTTGAGGCGACAAAACTCATGATTGCCTGCTAGGTGAGAAGTCCTAAAAGGGTGAGAAACATACACTCATGGATGGTGTGCACTCACACACACGCAGGTGGCTATGGGGAAATTCATGCCTCATATTGGGCTTCCCACTCAACCATACCAAATTTATACCTCCTGATAAATTTAATAAGGCGCCACAAAAGAAAATGACTTTTTGAGCTTCATGAGACAAACAAAACTTTGTATGCTTGGAGTTCATGAACAAATGTGATGGCTCCATAGTAATGCAAGCTGTGTTATGCAAGGTGGCCATATAAATGAAGAATGCAATGTTATGCAAATAATTTTCAAAGGAGTCTTGCATAGTTCATGCTAGGTCTTTAACTTAGGGAACATTGTGCCTAATGTCTCCAAGAGAGGACCAATCAAAGAATATAAAATTCACAACTTAGGGGATGCAGTGTGTCACATCAAGCCACTAAGAGGAATGCAATATGCTAAGATAGATCACACTCATGAAGGACACTACACCCAATGTCATCCACAAAGCGACAAACACATTGTATGAAGTAAGAAGGCTACACTGACAACCATGAAAAAGGAAAAATGCAAAAGAATAATGCCAATGTATGCTCCCACTTTAAAGGAATTGCTAAACATCATGCTATGAGAAATTACTTTAAAGTAGCAAATGAAAACTGTAAACAAAGAAGATATGAGAGCCAACTTCGAAAGCTCTATGTCAAGTCATATGTTTCTGAGTAAAGCTACGTCATGTGAGAGAAAAAGAGAAAAAGAAAGAGGGGTTTCCCCCAAAAGGAAAATACCAAACACATAAGGTATCTATGGATTTGGGGTCAATATGTTCATTGCTACAATATTTTGTAAGGAGCTTGGAACTGTCATTATCCCCCAAATACATAGAATTGGAAGAATGACACAAAGAGAGTGAAAAAGAAAAAGAAAAACCTTGTGGGTCAACATGGAAGAGACATAGGGTGTCCCGACGCTTTGCATCATCTCCAAAAGGAAAACACAAAATAAATGAAAAAGAAAAGGAAAAAGAAAAAGGAAAAGGAAAATATTTTGGGTCAACATGAAGGAGACATGAATGTCTCAATGCCTTGCATCAGCTCAAAAAGGAAAACACAAGAAAAAGAAAAGGAAAAGAAAAAGAATGCCTTTTGGGTCAACATGAAGGATACATGGATTTCTCAATTCCTTGCGTCATCCCCAAAAGGAAAACACAAGAAAAGGAAAAGAAGCGAAAGCACTACACGACATAAAGAAGAATGAAGGTACAAATAGAGGAATGTCACAAAGAGAGAGAACATTAAACAAAACATCATGGGGGTATCACATTACACACATGCAATCACACAAAAGAAAAAGAAAGAAAAAGAAAGACTAGTAAGGAAAATTCAAGTCAACCATCAAGCAAGTCATCCGCCCCCCAATCATGTTCATTGTATACTGAAGGTGGACAACTAGCCAAAGGGACAAGGGAAAGTGTCAAACTAGGAGAAGTACTAGGTTCATCACTCTATATAGGAGATTTCACATTTAAGCTCATTGAAGAGGAAAATAATGTGTTTAACTCATTATGCACCTCTTCGTCAATTTTAGTGATCTCATCATTGTCATCCAAATTAATCACAACAAGAGGAGGAATGATAATGTCCATCGAAGAGTTCATCTCTTGTTTTGATTCTTGTATTAGGTCGTTATGGGAAGGAGGGTCATCATGCATTGCTACAGTCAAGTTCGGATGTTGATTTTCTTTACTTAACTCTTCATGTAACTTGTGAGCAAGGGCACAATGCCTACGCCTATGCTCTCTAGCACCTCTATTTCTTTTGGTTTTATTTTGAAGTTGTGTTTGTGTAAGAGCGGTTTGATCAACCATAGATTTCTTTTCATCCCTAGGGGGAGGAATGAAAGGAACCATAGGAGTTTTTCATCCACTTTCTGTTTTTCTTTGTAAACTTGTTTTATTCGAGGAGGCATGATGTAGTTGTTGTCATTGTCTCATGGCCTTTTGGACAAAGTAGGTGAATTTTTTGTTGTTGGTTGGTCTTGGTTGTTTGGTTCTTGTTTAGGTTCAATCATGGTTTCATCAAGTATGGGAGGGGCGGAAGTGGAAGGGGACATGTTTCTTAGGGATAATTCGTTTATTTTCTTTGCTTTGAATTTTTTGGTAAGATATGAAAAAGAAATCTTGTCGTGGTGTTATAGGTTCCATGGGCTTAGGCCAAAAGGCTTCTAAGGAAAAATTTCCTTTGGAAGACAAGGGGTTAAAGCCGCTATGGTGAATGGTGAATATTTCATTGTCAAATGGAAACTTTAAGCATTTGTGCACAACCAAAGGGATGAATTTCATCGAGCAAAGCCATGGATGGCCTAGCCTCAAATGAAATTGGTCCGACTGCGAGATGATGGAGAATGTGACATCTAATGTTTTTGGTCCTATTTGTAATGGAAGGGTGATCAATCCTATTGTGGGGAAAGAAAAACCATTGTGCATCTTGATTCATGCTTTTGGTTTATCATAGTCATCTTGATAAAGTTCATGCAATACTAAAATTCCTCGGTGATCACATTCTCTCCACAAGCGGGATCTATTAGTATCCAATTAGTGGGCTTGTCATAGATACAAACATATATGTAGAGAGGACCATCGAGTACATTTGTAATTATATACTTAGAGGAGAAAGCAATATCAAGAGGACTCTTAGGTCAGCCCTTACGAAGGTTAACATCTATTGCCCCAACCATTTCATCCATAGGACTAACATTGATAGCATTTGGGATAGGGTCCTTATGTTCATCATCTGTATCAACATTCATCACATCATTCTAAGTAGGTTTGCTAGCTTTGACAAATGAAATATTATGCTTAGGAATTGGATTAGTGAAAATTTGTAAGTTTTGATTCAGAGGGGTAACATAATTATTGCCTTGATCATTAATACCTGTAACAAATAGATGACCAAAATCAATGAGGTCTTGTACAAGATGTTTAAGATGCTTGAAATGTTCTATGTCATGTCCATTTTGTCAATGATAGTGGCAATAAGCATTGGATTTAAAGCTCAAGGGTAAAGGATTAGTACGGTCGGGTGTTTTGAGAGGAGGCAAGGTAATCATTTGTTGTTGTAAAAGTTGGGACATTGTGTTATGAAGGGTGTCAGGTAAGGGTGTGAATTGTCTTTTCGGATCTCCATAACTAAAGGGCACCAAGGTTTTAACAACTACTATTTGGTTATTTGCATTTTGAGTTGTTGGATGAGGAAGATTAAATTGAAGGAACCCTTTATTTTTCTTTCTAAATGGTTGGGAATTGTTTTGGTTGGCGGGCTCAAATTTCTCAATTCAGGTAGAAGTGGACCTTGTATCTTGACTACTAATCAAATTTTGATAATCACAAAGGGCAGTACACAAGTGCATGAAGTATGGGAATTTTATCATAGTTAGCTTGTCCTGAAGTTTAGTTTGCAAGCTTTCTATAAACATCTTTTGAAGGTGTGGGTTGGGGATCTTGACATTGATTTGGGAATAAAGCGATTGATATCATGAAATAAAATCAGTTATCATGTCATCCTCATTTTTCCTGCATCTCATCAAATCAACCAAGGTTTTCTTTGGAGCCATATGCACTTGGAAATGGGTTAAAATGAATCAAAAAGTTCATTAAATGAACGAATTGAATTATTTGGTAAGGAAGAAAACCATTCCAAGGCAATATCTTTTCAGGAACTAGGAAAGAGTTTTGCCAAAAAATTATCATCAAGGACAAAGTCATTGCATAAAGTGGTATAAGCATTGACATGGTTAGAAGGATCTCCCTTCCCTCCATATTTCTCAAATACAGGCACCTCTACACTTTGTAGCATCCGTGTTCGCAATATCTCCAAGGATAATGGACTATTTTTGACATAATATGTGGGTGGGCCATTTTGATTTTGGTTTATGGTGGAGATTTGCTTTTGCATGGATGAAACGGTTTGGAAAAGTTGTGTTATGAGAGGATCATTACAAGTGGTATGAGATGGAATTGAAAGTGGTGATGGAATGTATGTATTAGTGGGACAGGTGAATGGAATGCTTATAGGTGGTAATGTGGTAGAAGATAGAACATGTGATGCCACATAGGAACTAGGGATACTAGCGGAAATGCTCAAGGAAGGAATCACATTACTAACTTGTTGCATTGTTGTTGTGACTTGAGGAGTGGTATAGGTAGGTATTGAGGCTATTATTGAGGGGGGAGGAATTTGAGTTCCTCCTTGGCTTGTAACATTTTTTGTTGGTATAGGAGCACTAGAGGTTGAAGGAAGATGTTTTCCAAAGATTTGAACTATGTTTTTAACAAGGTCAAGGCCTTCGTCACTTTCAAGCATACGGTGAGTGTTTTCTATGGTAGGAATTGCAGTAGCGGAAATGTTTTCAAGGTTGACTTGGTGTTGCAGGTGGACTAAGTCCTGATGAATTTGAATGATTTTCTCTTGTGGGATATCATCAGTCCTTGGTTGAACATGCAGGCTACCTGAAGGCAAAGAATTGCTAAGGTTATTATCCATGCCTAGTGTACTAGTGTCAATACTAGGAGTGGAAGCTCTAGATAACCCAATATACACAACAAGTGTGTTATTGTGGGATGACATGAGTCTCAAACTTCTTCTCACTATGGTATTAACAATAGGACACCAAACACTCATGCAAAGGCTACTAAATGTGGGATGGATGCAAATGCAATGTAAGCTAACAAGAATGAATTGCTTAAAGCTGGAATTCTGGAAAGTAAAACTGAAATGCAGAAAAAACAAACAAAAACTCAGAAATTGAATTGTAAATGACATAAAATGTAGTGCAAAATGTGCAAAGGGACTGATTCACCCTAAGTGGCGAATGAGTCTTGGTACTGATTTTTTTGATTTTTTTTAGAATTTTTAAAATGAATTTTATGCTTTTTATATTTTCTGATGCAAATATGATATGAAAATGCAGAGCTTTAGTGTTTTTTAATGAGATGAAATGCAAAAATGCAATCTATATGAGCTTTTTATTAATGCAAATTTTGAAACCCTAACATGCAAATTAAATAATGCAAAATGTAATGCAATGTTAATGTAAGCTATATATAGGATGTAAATGCACTCCAAATCAGAAATATGATGCTCTAAATGTAGGTTCACCAAAATGAACCAAAAAAATTTGTATGTGGGGCTATCTTACACTTCTAGGATTTTAGACCTAAAAGGAGAGAGATATAAAAATATTAATGGTTCACTCAAAAACAAAGCCTTGAGATATCAATTCAAAGGGGATTTAAATATTTCAAAGAGGATTGTCCTAAAGGATAAAAACTGATAAAGGGGTTCACCACCAAGTGTAAACTTGGAAAATGCAAAATGTTTGAAAACACACTATGATATGCAAAAAGACCTAGAAATGCAAATATATTGTACATAACAGAAAACTATGAGATTTAAAGTGTGCACCTAGAAGCTAGAGAAAGATGGAATAGAGATTTGCAATCCTAAAATTTCTACTTTTTAGGCCAACTGGGACTCATACACCAAGTTGGGCGACTTAGTCTTGCTTCGGGTGAATAATGTCAGAACAAGTTTCAAAAAAATGGGTACTCAGATCTACAAAAATATTTGTCAGACTCCTACAGTGGGAATCATTCACCACTAATTGTGAATTAGTCCACCTCCGTATTTCTGGAAGTTTAAAAGTGGAATCTATAGCTCTCGGTCTGCTCTTCTGCTCCTGATTCAGATCTGAGTTTGAAACTATAAAATTCAATTTGTAGGTGTTCTCCAAGCTTCTCTTAGGATTTTGACAATTTTGAATGGATTTGAGAACTTGATGGCAACTTGTCCAACCTTTCTCTTTGAAAAATCTGCAACCTAGACCTACAAATCACATGCAAAGAGAGGGAAAAATTGTTGTGGAGTTAGTGAATAGGGGTTTGCCTTGGTCAAACCCCATGTTGGTAATTAAACCCTTGAAATGAAATGAAATATGGAAAGATAATGATGAATGAACAAAATGCAATGCTACAACTCACCAAACCCTTGAAGCAGAATGTTACAACTTGCAAGTAATGGCTCCAATGAATGTAGACTTGAGAATGCTTGATAGATTGATTGGGGGTGAAAATAAGTAGAAAAACCTTATATTTATACTTAATTATGCAATAATTCCCAAAAATACATCATCATACCTAGCCGACCTTAGATCTTAGAAAATAAAAACTCACCAGAAATTTGAATTAACTTTGAATTTTGAGCGAAAGGGGACTCATTCGCCACTCCGGGAAAATGGGTCCCACCTAAGGGGAATCATTTGCCCAAAATGGCGAATGATTCCCACCTTAGGCATTTAAAGTGGGTTTCGAGATTTAAATGTTTTAAATGTTATTTATTGGGTTTATTCTCATAAGTGAGGCCTATAGATGCAAAATGGGGCCAATTAAAGCATAAGAAAGCCCAATTATTAATGACAAGCCTAGAAAAGTGTGAAAGTTTGTTACAACACTTTGAAATAAGGCTTGGTAAATGATAAAAAAGAGGTTATTTAGGTGAAATATATTAATAAGACTGTAGAAAAGTGTGAAAGTGTGTTACAACACTTCACAACACTTTTGCAAGGTTCCATTAAAATCCTTATTAGTTCACAAGGGCCCAAGACCTAATGTGAATGTGTTCACCACATTACAACACTAAATCAAGGAAAACTAAGTGTGAAAATGTCCAAAGATCCATTTTTCTACGCTACAAATATAAATATAATAAAAATAAATAAAAAATAAAAAAATGAGAGTCTAGGAATTATTTAAGTAGATGTTAAGGTTAATGAAGAAAACCTGGGAAAAATTAAAATCAAAATCATACATGCCATTTTACATTTGTTATGATTCAAAATTTTCACTATCATAAGCTATGGATCTGATATGATCTACAGATTGATATGATCTTAAATTGAATTAATGTGACATGACATGATACATGGGTATTTGAGCTTCTAAAAGTGGCATCGCCATTCTTATCACTTTGGTCTGTGATAAAAATTGAAGGTACAAACCAAATTGTTAAAAATAGCACCGTCACTTTCAATAGCTTGAATGCCCATATATCATGTTATGTCACATTAATTATATTTTTAATATCATATCAGATCTGCAACGTATGATAGTGAAAACGTGAATCATAATGATGTGATATGCCTCACAAGTTTCATTTTAAGTTTGAGTTGATGCTACTATATTTTGTGCATTTTATGTTCCAATCGTATGGATAAATTGAAATGGATTATTTACTCTAACCTAGAGTTATAAATTTTGAATATGAACTTCATTACATTCTTACTATTTACAAAACAAAAGGTTTTCATTACATTGATACTATTTTATAAAACTACAGTATAGAAAACACTAGGTGTCTAACCAAATTGAGCTGAGGGGTGATAAACCAACTAGGTTGTTACTCTATTAATCACAATTTTTTTTTTCATTACATATTGTTTTGTAAAATTACAAGTCGCAAAACACTTGATGTTATTAAACCTATAACTGACATACTATTGTAAAACCCTCTACACATAATAACCCAACTAGTTAGTCACCCCTCAGGTGAATTCAAATAGTTTTATGCATCCCCACCTGCAACTCCTCCCCTTTCTCTCCACCCTTTAGCTTTGAACAAGCACAATCAAATAACTCACAACCCACTATGTTTTCCAATCTACCATTATTTTGTGCATTATCATATTTAAACACATCTAAAAAAAATACTTATTAAAATTGAGATTGCAAATTTACTTACGTTTTCCTCCAATGCCCGTGGGTGCACAAAATATAGAGAAAGTGATTATAGATTCTTATGGACACTGGGCTAGTTACTTTTATGGTGAAACTCCCACCCACAACAGTGACTACTAGTAAAACACGAGAAACACTAGCTAACAATGTCATTATCTCCACATTTTCATCACTATAATGTTTCCTCCCATCTGCCAAATTTGTCACTTTTATCCCCTATCTTGGCGGGGCCCACACTATGTTGTTTCATCATGTTATGTACGTTTTTGTGCATTTTTCTATTTTATCATGCCGAGCTGACATGTGTTCTTGTAGGGAGAGCAACCACTCTTTTTTGGTCAATCAAGGTTATCACCAAGGTTTCCATTGACTTATTAACCTTTATTCTTGCATAATTGATGCACACATGTACTGCAACCAATGTGTCTTGCAATATTATGTATTTTTTCATTCATCTGTATAAGTAATGGTCCGGTTTACAATATCTTTGAACAATGGTTATGATACTAACATTCATCATTTGTTCATTGAGAGACATATGTTTTAAACAAAAAATTGACATTGGTACTTAGTATCCTTCTTTTTTGTCTTCTCTACCCTTATTGATTATTACAAGTTATGGCCTCTATCATATGCTTTTACTAATGCACTATACAAGTCCAAGTACACTGTAATGATTCTTTGTTCTACTTAACCTGCATAATTCTATCTGTCATAATATTGGTCATGGTTTGTGATTTGTGTGTATGATGATGCATGGTTATCTTCAGTCAACGCATGTAATCACAGTGAACTGAGCATAGCAGAAATCTTCCATTTGGATTGTTCAAGATTCTTAAACTTCTTGCTATAATGTGACGCTCAAGTATCTTTTTAGAGTTTTGGAGACTGTAATTGAACTAAAAAAAGAAATGATAAATCAATCATTACTATAGAAAATTTGACATTTTCAATATCATTTTTTGTGTTTGGAAAGGATTGGTATAGAAAATTGCATGTGGTAATAGACAATGTGTTTTTTAAAATTTAATTATCTTTACTATGGGTGTGGCTATTATCCTTAAAAAAACAAATTCAAGACATTTATAACCCTTATGGAAAATGAAAAAGGATGCAAAATAAAATTCTTAAGGACTGATCGTGGAGGATAATTTTGTTCAATATATTTTTAGAACTATTGTGATATGCATGTCATCAAAACATGACTCACCATTACTTACAAACCTCAACAAAATGGAGTAGCGGAAAGGAAGAACCGTATAGTGGTGGAAATGGTATGGAGTATATTACAAACCGAGGGAAGTTAAGCAATTCTTTTGGGGGTAATGCAGTTGCTATAACGGTGTATATTATCAATTAGAGTCCCACTTGTGCACTTGATATGGTGACTCCTTATGAAGCCTGGTATGAGAAAAAGCCTAATGTTAAGCATTTCAAAGTTTTTGATTATTTAGCCTATGTTCATGTAGCTGATCAAAAAAGTGAATCATGTATTTTTATTAGATATAGTGAGTAAAGTAAGGCTTTTAGGTTGCATAATCCTCTCACCAATAACATTTTTGTGTCAAGAGATGTGAGTTTTGATGAAGGGGGAGTTTATGGTCATCAAAAAGGCCATGTTGAGATGCCAAATATTATTTTTAATGGTGGTATTATTGATAATATTGATCATGAGAAGCCCACTAACATTTCAATTTCAAGTACTACAAGTCCACCAAGTATCCCCTCATATGGTTCTTTAGTTCCAAGTGCAAGTCTAGCTTCAAGTCTGATTTCTACAAGGAAGGTAAGAAGATTAAGTGATATTTATCAAAGGAGTACAAATCAAGCACATGAAGAAAATCCAAGAGGCGAGACAATAAAATTTTCTTTACTTTTCAAGGCTCATTTTGAACCATCATATTTTAAATAAGTGAGCAATAATGAGGTTTGGTTGCAAGCAATGCTTAGAAGAGATAGATTCCATTAAAATGAATGATACTTTAGAGTTTACAGAGCTTCTACATGACAAGAAAAAGATTGGTACTAAATGGGTCTATAAGACTATGTGCAACAATAATAGGAGTTTTGAAAGATAAAGGGAAATATTAGTTGCTAAAGTATTTACACAAAGGTACATGATTGAATATGAATAGACATTTCCACTAGTAATAAGACAAGAGACTATTAGAATGATGATTTCACTCGCAGCTCAAAAGAAATGGAGCATTCATAACATGGATGTGAAAAGTGCTTTCTTGAATGGGTACTTAGAAGAGGAAATGTATATGGAACAACCACAAGACCTTTTGAAGTGAAAGGAAAAGAAAATAAGTCTACAAGTTGAAGAAGGCTTTGTATGGCCTCACGCAAGAACCAAGAGCAAGGTATGCTAGGATTGACACATATTTTTAGAAGAATGACTTTCAAAGAAGTAAAAATGAACTTACACAAGTTACTACAAATAAGAAGGTAATGATATTCTTATTGTAAGTTTGTATGATAATGATTTGTTGTATCTGGGTAGAAGTTAAAAAATGAAGGATGAATTAAAAATTACTATGATGAATGAATTTGAGATGAAAGATTTAGGTCTTATGAAATATTTTCTAGGAATGGAGGTTTATCAAAGTGAATAATTTAATTTGTCAAAAAAATTATGCCAAAGAAATGCTGAGGAAATTTGATATGGTTGATTGTAATCCAACCTGCACTCCAAGTGTTCATGGAGTTGTGTTGTGTAGAGATGAGATGGTGTTGAAATAGTTGATGAGACAACTTACAAAAGTATTGTTGGAAGCTTGATGTTTATAACCCACACAATGTCTGATATTACTTTAGTTTCTCTTGTTTCAAGGTACATGACAAATCCATCTAAAATACATATGAAGAAAACCAAGAGAATTTTGAGGTATGTGAAAGGAACTCTAAATTTTGGTATACATTACTACACTTCTAAAAGGCTCAATCTTTTTCATTTAGTGATTCTGATTGGGGAGGTAGTTTGGATTATCGAAAGTCTACATCTGGAAATTATTTTTCTTTTGGTTTAGGTTTGATTACTTGGAACTCAAATAAAAAAAGTATAGCTTTCCTTTGTCCCACATAAGCATAGTATGTTGCAGTCACCTCAATAGGTACACAAGTATTATGGCCTAGAAAAATTCTTGAAGAAATTGGAGAGAAACAAATTGAGTCTATAGGGAATTTTTGCATGATAACATGAGTCCCATCAAATTGGACAAGAATCTAATACACCATAGTAGATACATTTTTTTAATTTGAAGTGTCATTTTATTTGAGAAATGGTGCAAAAGAAGGAAGTGGAATTGAAATACATCAGCACTCAAGAACAACTTGTAGACATCTTCACTAAGGCAATTGCAAAGGTTCAATTATTTACACTTTGAGATTAGATTGTGAGCCCTCTCAAAATCAAGGGGGAGAAGGTTGATAACTGATGTTGGTTCAACTAGTTCTTCCATGACATCTCCCATGTTGTTTCATGCATAAATTTAATTCTAGATTACTATTATTATTACCATGTTGCATGTTGGATTTGATCCCATGCACACTTCTTTTTTAGATATGGTTTGCATAATTATTTAATTTTTTAGACAATTATTAATAGATTTTTCTTTTCAAGTTTCTTCATCAATTAAATAGAGCTATTGCATGCATGATGCATACCTTGGTTTCTTTGAACTATTGATTTTTTAGAGGTTGCAAACATTATTAATAATTTACCTCTGCATAGTTTTCATGTAAGTCTCAATAAAAAATGTTATGTAATAGATATACTATCTTAGAAATAATACAAAATTTTATCTTGAGGTGTACGTTATTTTGTGGTATCTTTAAAATCATGTAAGATATTATTTTCTTGTAGCTCTAAGTACTTTTATTTATGTTGTTATTATTGTTTTAATCTGTTGGTTGGGAGAGAGGGTTGCTTTCAGATTCTTCATGATTGGCCTTAAAAAATGGCTCAAAACATCATCAACATAGATACTTGGGTGTGAGAATTGTTGTAGGTAGTTTTCTAGAAGAGTAAATAGTATTTTCATGCTAGAAAATGGTCAAAATCCTTCCCAAAACCCCTCCATGTGTTAATGTGTCATTAAATTGCAAGTCTTTGGTGTATTATATGTTTAAAATAGTAAAAGCTCAAATTATAAATGAAATTGATATGCTGAGGGGAAGTGATATTAGCTTTCTTTAAGTTCCACCACATCCTAATTACCAATGTGATAATCAATAAGAACAACAACTCACAAACATAACTTATCACAGGCTTGATTTCTCCTTTTCACTCAAACATTTGATTAAGCATAATTCATACACGTGGAAATTCATTTGACTTGATTGTTCGTTGCTTTATGTTTTACTTCTCTCCCTCCAAGTGCATTAAACATAATTCCTTAATTCATTGTCAGTTTTAGAAGCTTGGAGAGGATAGAAACTAGGCTTGTGCATAGTGAATGTTTTAATTTTAACACTTAGAATTGAACTTTATAATGTTTAATTTTTAAAACAAATGCCTATTTCATGTGCCTTGCCATTTGAGGAGTATAAATTTAACATTTGAAACTATTAATGTTTACACCTCATATTTAGGATTTTTTAAAAAATTTATGGAGTTCATATTTTCTCGAATAACAATCTACAATATTTTAATAATAAGATGTTTTTAAGAGAATTTTTAATTGGAATATAATTAAAGTAGGGGACAAGAAAATTAATTGGAGTATATATTTAATTTTGTTCACCATTTTCATAAAAAAAACTAGATTAAATTTGTATTATATAATTTTATTTCTTTTTTGATGAATAAACTTATATTACTTATAATAATAATATTACATATATTCATGAAAAAAATTAGTTTCCTATATTTACAATTTAAAATATTTGATAAAATGTGAAATGATTTACTAATATTTTATTTTCAAATGTTGAAAATAAGATAACAATAAATTAAAATAGTAATAAAGTTAAGTGAAGAATTTATTTTTATTTTTTAATCATTTATGGTATTGTTTGAGAAATCTATGACTAAGATCTATCTTATAGTAATCTTTGTAATGTGTACCATCGATCTATATATTTCATCTAATATTGTTTACTAAACTAATGCTTATAATAAATCATAAAGGAAAACTATACTAACATGTATTCAAGGTTTGATGGAACTTACACAGTGTTGATAGCTTTGTCTTGAATTCTTTCATAAAGAGAATTAAGGGTGTAGTCTCTATCACATAGGAATAAATAATGTAACCTTGTTTATTCCAAAAATAAATTCCACAAAAAATAATATGAAAGTTGGAAGTAAGTGGTGACAGAAATTGTAAGACCCCGCTTCACATGTGAATAATACAATCTTAATTTTGTTACATTTCTTCCAAATAGATGCTTAGATATATTTTAGACAATGCATAGTGTGATTGTGTGACAATGTACTTGTATATCATTTTGACATGTTTTATTATCATTTCCATGAAGGTATTAGGAACTTGTAAACTATGAACACGAATTGGAATTTTAATGAAATTGTTGTACAATTAAACTTACTTCGGTTACCAAATTAATGTGCTATACGAATGTTGCTTATGATTTCATTGGTAATGTGTAGGAAAGAAGAGCGCCAATGCGAGAAGGGAAAACCAATGAGAACAAAATCGAAAGACATCCTCTAGTGGTTATGAATTGGATTTCCTTATTTTGGAGTTTAGGAAGAAATAAAATTATTATGCTTATTCTTTTGGGTTGAAAGGGTATTAATTGTGTCATGGGAGATGTAAGTTGGGGTTAAGGATAGAAACCCTTGTGTCCAAGTGTGAAACTCGGATGGAACCTTAAGTGGGTCTTTAAAGTGGATTTTTGGTCAATTTATTGGGTTGGGATGCATAAATAAACCCCCTAGGGTCTAAACTGTGATGGTAGGGGTCAAGTGGGCATGCAATAGGGCCCCAAGGACATGATTTGACTCTTGAAAAGTCTTCATAATGAGGAACGACTAATTTTGAGTAAAAGATGGGGTGAAAAGATTGAGTGGCTGTCCAAGTGCATGTTCCCCTCTTAAAAAAGGAAAAAGACCCTCATTGATGAGGGAGGTACATTCACACCTCCCCATCCAAGGGTTACAATTTGTGAGATTTCTATATATTGGGAGAGGAAGAAGGAGTGGGGTGTTACCCACTTCTCCTCTTGGAGAACTTCAATGGAGATGGTAGAAAGAATGAGAAGGGGAGAGGAGTCCACCTCCTTGGGAAGATAGTGATTCAAAATGGCTTGGCTTAGAGAGGAAATATGGATAAAAGAGTTCAAACCCTTCACCTAAAAGAAAAAAGATAAGTTCTTCCTATTCTCATTTACCCTCATTTATTGATAATAAGAAGGTGACATAGTGTATGGATCATAGTTGAAAATAGAAAGTAGAAACCTAGATCCATAGAATTTGTGCTATGCTAGCTTATCCCTTGAAAAAAAATGAGAAAAGACTCCATTTATCATCATGGAGCTAAAAGAATTCCTTGCTTGGGGGTATGGCTAGAGCCCATGAGGCTCCATGACACCATTACAGTAGGGTGGAGAGCAAGACCTTTTACTATAGTTTGTCATCTACTTCCTTTCTGGAAAATATTTTAGAGATAAGGATTAAGGAAAATAGTATTCGTTGTAAAGTGAAACAATGCAAGAGCAATCATTGTGTGTTATTTTAATAATATAAAGATAGTATTTTGCTGAAAAATAGAATATTGAGATGAGAAGGGTTATTTGGTATGCTGACCAGGATTTGTCTATGTTATTTGTGATATTGATTCTTTTTGTATATTGCTGCATTGATGAAACTGATTTAAAATGAAAACTAAAGTTCCCTTTACTAGATTTTATGGTTGGAAAGAAGAGGCTGTTGAGCTAAATGAATGGATAGTTTTCCTTGCTTGCTAAGAATAAATATATACATAAAATATGTATTCATTACATATGTTGTTTATATGCTCTGTGTTTAAATATAGAACATAGTTGGTTTTAAAAAGAAAGGAAAAACAAGAATGGTTCAAATGATATAAATAATCATATATAAATTCATCTAAGGTATATGTAATTACATTCTATTGGTATAATATAATGTTATTATTACCATTTCTAAACACAACATATGCCTGGATTCTAAAAGATAAAGAGTTTTCTTTGAAACGTGTATTTTGTTTTTTTTGTTGGTACACAACCTTTGCTTCACAGGACTTGGGCACCCTACGAGAGGGGGATCGTCCCAAGAGGTCATGGCCTCTCACCAGCCACAACCTGTAGAGAGGTCGTGGGCTCCTTTGGAGGCTATTGGACCTACCTCATCCATCATCTATTCTACCCTGTGCGGGTGTCATTTAAACAGTCAACCGTTAAACCAGAGATATTCAACCCTCGATGTTCACATATTTAGTTTTTTTTTTTTAAATACAGAAGTTGCAAAATGATAATAGGGGTATTTTAACAAAATTAAGGGTATATAATCTGCATGTTTTAGCATCGCCAGGGATAAACTTGGAATCCTCATTTAAGCTTATAACTAGTTGTACGCAGGGAAAACAAAATAATTTGCAAACAAGAGTTTATGCATTTGTTCACCCTTGGGTTTGTGTATAATAGGATTAAAACTTAAGTCAACGCACCATGACCAGAGTGGCTTGCAATAATGATCAAAACAAATAGATAAATAGAGAAAGAAAGAATGAAGAAGCCATCAACCATAACACTAACAAGCACAACCAGTGGTAGATCAAAAGTAATTGAATCTACGTTCATTCCTTGCTACTTGGTATCTCCTGGGTCGAGAGTGCCCTTGGAAGTGGACGAAAAATGAATGAATTAGATCAGTAATAAAATAGAGAAGATGAATTTGAGTGCGAGTGATGACAACTACCCTAAAAAACTCCTCCTTCTGTAATGTTGCACATTGGGCTCTACTGTGAGGAGCTAAAGAAAATATTCTACAACGAACAAATCAAATCAAACTGAAAGGAAACCTTGAAATATAGCAACAAAATGATATCGCTTAGGGATCAACATATTAATTATTATAATAGTCTGAATCAGTGTAATAAGAACGTTGTCAATAGGAAGGAAGATCATTCTGGGCAATGTCTATAGGGGTGACAATTTGTACTGCATGGGCATTGATGGCCATCCGCTGCCATGCATCCTGACATACCTGCTATGCCTTCGATGGCCGTAGTTGCTAACCTGACATACCTGCTGTGCCGATGCCGTATCTTCCAGTTGTCGTCAGTCCTTGTTCCATTCACTCTAGAATTTCGTGCAGTCCATTCACCCTAGACTTCCGTGCAGTCTCATTTTTTTATTTATTTGCAATTGTATCTTCCATTTTTTTAATTCGCTGGATAGCAATTTTTCCAATTCACGACACATATAATTATATTTATTAAGCACAAATATTATATTTGATTGAATTATATTATATTTTATATTATTTGAATTTTTTTATTTGAGAATTATATTTGGATAAGCGGCTACAAGAATATAATATTATATGATTTTATAATACAATATAAATATAATAATATTATATTTATTATTATAATTAATTTAGGATTAAAAATATACGTTTCTACAAGAATTTACTTATGACATATAATATAATTTAATGTATATAAGAAATATAGGGTAAATATAAAATATATTATATTATATTAGATATTATAATTAAAAAATTATATTATATTATATATTTTGTATAAAAATAATATTTTGTAATAATTTCGCCCCAGGCATCTAAGGTATGGGTTGCTGGGTTGTGGGGACACTTGACGCATAAAAAAAATAATGTAATATTTAATTAATTTATGATGAGAAATATATGTTTTAGAATAATATTTTTATGATATATAGTTAAATAATAATTAATATTTTTTATTAACAATTTAAAAATTAATAATAAATAAAATAATTTATTAAAAATAATCAAAAATATCTATACAATATATATTAAACTTAATTATCTATTTTAAAGAAACCATGAAAAGATTTTATTTAGTATACAAAATAATAAAGATACACTAAAAATATTGTTTTAAAAAAATGATAAAATATTTTTTAATTCAAAAGTATATATAGAATATAAATAAAATTTAAAAAATCATGATTTTACATCATGTGACAAATTATTATACAATTGGTAAAATATATTTTTTGGAAGGTTATTTAGAAAAATGTTTGTTATATTTTTTGGTACGCAGTACATGAGGTAAATTGGTAGGTCATTTAGTAATGATGTTGTGTGTGCAACAAAGGTTTCAATAGAGAAGTGATAGCTTCAAATTAATTATGTATTTGCTTACACTAACTTTAAGAGGATGGAATCCATATATTACATTTAGATTTATACGTTAAAATGTTAGATTTTTTGTGAATTAGTACCATTGTCAAGCCCTTAATTTCAATTGTTAGGCTATTAAGTAAATGATGTTGTACACTCAATATACTAGGAATATCCTCTAAATTGATACCATATTCCTTTTGCATAGACAATACCTTTTCCCTATTTTCTATGCTATTCAAAGACTCTCTAGATTGCAAACCAAATTCCTAGGACTCTGTGGAGGACCCCTGTATTTGTCCCCAACTTACTAAAGTCTCATGATTTTCATCTACAATTAAATCCACCTAAGTTTCTCCAACCTGATAAATAAAGTATGCATATTATAAAAAAATTATATATGGAACAATCCATTCTAAATTTTACAAGGTCCATAAAATAAAAAGGAATGAGCAAATAATAAAAATTGTAATTAACAAAGTCACACATTACAAAAGATCTTAAGATTCTTGCATTGACAAGAAAATTTACAAGGTCCATAAAATAAAAAGGAATGAGCATGATGGAGACCATCTACATGACCATGATTGTTAAAGAAGACATTTATATTTACCTGGTAGTAAGGGATGTCTATTTCTGCATATACACATCTATATATTCCAAAGTTTATTTATACATATGCAATAAAAGTAATACTTTTTCACTTCAAATATTTTATTATAAGAAGAATTTATTAATTTAAAAACAAAATTTTAGATATTCAAATTTTCAAACAAGTCTAGTATCTGAATACATTAGACAATTTTGCTCACGAAATGCCAATTTGAGAACGTCAATCCCTATAGGAAGCAGGTCATGTTTTCACAAGGATTTCTCTCGAATAATTTTAAGCATAGTTATTTGATATATACCAAAGGGGATATGACCATAAGATCCACCAACATAAGATCCACCTTTAACTCTTTTAATTCTTTATGATGGATTTACTACCAATACTTTTAGAAAAAAATATTTCATATTATAACAAGGGGATACATCCCTGACACACAAAGTAGGATTTGTGCCCCTTGAAGATATCATGGTTTAACCACCTAACCTTACATGCCAAGAATAATATTAAAAATGACTCTAAAGAAACAAGACCCCTTGTGTCAATCCACAACCTCACCAACAAGGTCACAATATAGAGACAAATTAGCAAAAGTTCCAAGAAAAGGTATTTCGAGACATGATGAATATGTTTGCAAAAGCTCTTAGCCCAAAAAAAAAGCATGTCCATCATCATCCCTGTTCAACAAGAGAAACAATTGAATGCCAAAATCACTACCCCTTTAATGAATCATTAAATGGAGAGCTATTACATTCATATATGTCCCAACTTCGCAGCTTTTTTTAAACATTACCTCATCTCACAATCCATCATAAATAATACTTAGTGAAGTCTACCTTCTAAAGTATATCCATAGTCTGATTGTCCATTCATGAGATAATGGTGAGGATATACACTGCTACCATATACTTACTTACCACATAACACACTTACACTTCAAATAAAATCATTTAATGAACATAAATCAATAAACCAAACATATGTTTGATATGAATACCTCATGCCAAGATCTAATCCGAGTGTCAATTCCAGGACCTCCTCTTAAACCAACCACCTTGTTGGAGTTGCAATTAGTTTTAGATGATTTCAAATTATAAAAACATAAAATATTTTCAAAAGCTTGGAATTTTCTCAAAGTCATTTCTCTTTGCTTTGGGGTGTCAATTTTTAAAAAATACAAAATACAGAAATAAATTAAAAATCCAGAAACAAAAATCTTTTTAATGACTATCTATAGCCCATGACAATCATTTTATAAAATTTTAATGACTGTTACCATCCCATATCAGCCTTTTTAAAAAAAATTAATGATATTCATGGGCAATTTGACATCCGCTGTACATCTAAAAAAATTAGATCAACATATAGCCCTATGATGAAGAGATAAGTGTTGAGAAACTTGATCAATAGGTGTCTTAAGAGGGGGGTATATTTCAATTTGCATAAATTATCTCCTCATCACCAAATTTATTTTTCCAGTTTAAAGCTTATGTGTATGATGTTATATGGTATGAGAGCTATGCTCAATTTTTGGAGATTCAGAGCTATGTTGTTTTCAAGGCTAGATAGAAAAGGATTTCACTCAAAAATAGTAAATATCCATCATTTCATTCCCAAACACCACCAAACACTTTTAAAAAGGAAAGAGCACTTCAAACCTCATAGAAAAACACCCCCAAAGCTCTGGAAAGATGCTGCAACAGTCTTGGGATCATTGTAATAAAATCCTCTTGAATCTGGAAACTCCTCTTGTAATAAGCATTAAGTAAAAGTCTTGAATCTGGAAATACCCTGCTACCTTCATTCGCCAAGCCAATTTCTCCAACTTTGCATAGCTCTCCTATGTTTGTGGATGCGATCTGTCTCCTACACAAATATAATGTACCATTTTATAGCCTTCAATCCAACTACATCCAGGTATATTTTTAATTCCTCTATCTTTCATCAATCTCCTTACTATTTGAACCTCACCACACCTGCCTGCTTTTGCACATAATTTTTTTTAGAACATAAGTTGCAGCACTTTTAGGATCCAACTAAAAAAATAGTGTTGCTGGAATAATCGACCTATATTCATATATGATCCACAAGCGCCCAAAGCTCCCATTTTGGCACAGGCAGGGAGGACTATGGCAAAGAATTTGGCTTTATACTTGTCAATTGCATTTGTTTGAAACTTTCTAAAGCCTTTTCAACAAATCAATTTTTTGCAAAACCTGCAATCATTGCATTCCATGAGATGACATCTCTTTGCTCCAAGGCATTTGTTGAAAGAGGTGCAAAAAATGCACAAACAAAAAAATTATTCAAAAACACAAAATTAATCCACACCAAAATGCTATGACATTGATAAGTTTGTTTTATTAATTCTTCAGAACATTACTCCATGCCTAAAAAATGAAGAGGACTAAATAGAAACATAGAAACTTCTAGACAACAATTACACCGTAGTTACAGGTCTACAGAGCGGTTACAAAAGATGCAGAACATAGCATGCAAATGCAGAACATGCAAAACGAATACTAACTAAATTTAGTCTATGAAACCGACAGTCAAAGTAGTGGAGAAATTAGTGGATTCCTCCAACATTTGTCAAACAGTTCATATGCCTTGCCGGTGCTTCCACATTTTGCATGCATATCTACCAGAGCATTTCCAACCATGATATCTGATAGAAATCCACCTTCTGTTATGCTTTGATGGATGTACATACCCTGTTCCAAAGCTCCCATTTTATTACAGGAAGTGAAGATGCTGGCAAAGGTTGTGAATTTGGGTTTACACCTGCCAATTGCATTTGTTGGAAAGTTTCTAAATCCTTTTTAACAAACCATTTTGTGCATATCCTACAATATTGCAATCCATAGACCACATTCTTTCAGGGATGATATCGTGCATTTTCTATGCTTTGATGGATATTGATATCTTGTTTCAAAGCGTCCATTTAGGCACAATAATGATTTATAATTTGCAGCACGTCATAATATTGCAAATTGCTACCATTCCTCTTACATTCAAACCAACATTCTTTTTAGATTTGAACTTGAGTTTCTCTCTCGAGGTAAGCACCAATTTACTCTTGTCTCATGGACTTAAGAGTTCAACAGAAAGGTGCCATAATACAATACTATTGTTTCATGGACTTAAGAGTTCAACAGAAAGGTGCCCCAATAAATCATCTCTTAGACATTAAGATGGCAATGTAGCACCCAAACAATAAGAAAGACACTATATAACAATAGACTTAGTAGTGATCTAAATGTAGTTTGAAAATTATAAAGAATTTGACAGTTTGAAGAACAACTGAGATTAGTTAACAACTATATAGAATATAGTGAGTCTTGGTAAAATAAGCAAAGATAATGGTTGATGAATTTTAAAAATATAATGCAATATAAAAACTGCCTTTTGTGACTAAACAATTTATGTTACCTTTGTGACCAAACCAATAGAACTGAGCCTTCAATGAATTACACAAATGTATGCAAAAAGGTATCACCAGAAATGTACCAAACCAAACTAAATCATGATGATCATTAAATATAGAATACCTAAGAATATATGCCAACACTGTAAGTGCCAAGATCAACCCTTCACATCAATGCCAAAACCAATGTCAAAGGGGTCAACAAAAATTATATTGTATATAGACTTTTATTTATAAAAGTGTAGAATAATTATCTACACATATACAAAATTGGCATTTATAGCAACTCAAAATGTTTTTTACAAAATGTTACACATGCCATCTCAAGATCTACATACAAAGTGCATGTAGAATAACTACACATTAAATCCCAATAGTCCAATTGATCTTATGTCTCAGACAAATCTTACATTTGTGGTGGATCATCAAAATCTAGCCTCCTCATGCCACTTGATGGATGAAAATTTGACTACACAATAACAAGTCAAACCATAAATTTGATTAATTAGCTAAATAGTAAATAAATTAGACCACCAAATAAAAACTTATCTATAATTTAGAAATTTCAAATTACCATATTGTTACCATCTCTACTTTGCATTACATCCATTGTTGTTGCTTCTTGGTTAAGATCAATAGAAAATTGTAACATATGTTGGGTGTCTTGTTGATCATCTAAAGCCACAATAACATGCACATTTAAGACATCAACTTAGAAAAATATAATTTACAAATTAAAGACAAAAAATTGATTGAAGTGTGTTCTATAATTTTTATACCATCTCCACTTTGCATTGTCTCCATTGTCATTTCTTGGTTAAGATCAATAGAAAAAGGTAACATATATTCTCTACTATTTTGTTGATCCTCTGAAGCTACAATGCCACACATATTTAACACATCAACATAGATAAAGTTTTCAAGTGTAAAATTACATTATGTAATTAATATAAACAATAGTAAATTTATAAAGATTAGAAATTTGATTAGAGATAGGAATTGAGTAATTGTCTATAAAGTTAATAAACACATTTAATAGTTAAAAAATTACCATCTATAAGTTGGATTTCATCTGTTATTGTTTGGTTTAGATCAATAGAGAAAGGTAATTGATGTCGTTGAGTACTTTCTTGATCATCCAAACCTACAATGACATGTATTTAACATATGAAATAAAAACACGAAGTATTGTTATGCAAACTACTAAAATTCTTTTGAAAAAATATACTTACTATATTTTTGCATGATACTAACTCTTTCTTCTTCTATTGCAATTCATGAGCGTTTAATGACCTTCTTTTTCTTTTTCTTTCTACATCCTGTAGAGGGGAATTGGAAATTTTCAGAGTCCTCAATTGTTTCATTCAAGTCTTCAGAAATGACATTGTCTCTTGGATGAATTGAACGACGTTTACACATTTTTCTTGGATTGAACCATGGTGATATTTGTCTCGTAGACATGTTATCTGAACCAAGCATTGATGTAAATGTGGAAGAGGAAGGAAGAGATGTATGAATATCTTTCTCAATCTCTCAATACATTGACAAAAAAATTATTTTTCATCTTCGCTAGTTGGGAAATTTTGGAGCAGATGATTTAAATAATTAATAGAATTTTGAAAGTTATCATTCGAAGCATTAGATGATTTCCCGCCATCTATAATACAAATAAAAATGATTAAATCTAAAAATATCTTAATATTTCATTATAAAGTGGTGACATTGAGATTTACCTGTTCTTTGGTCTTCACCAATGACAATCCCAAGCACATTTTGATCTTCTATTTGATTGCAACCATCTATAATTCCAGATTAAGATTTAATTAATTTTGTGAACCATAAAAAAACTAATATTTAATTGTAAATACCATATCAATATTACTAATGGTATTGTTTTCGTGACTGGAACTCCCTCTAACATTGTCATCATCATCAAGCAATGGAGTAACACCATCTATAATTCAATGAGATTAATTTAGTTATTTTTGAAAATAATAATAATAATCATTTAACATATAAATATTAAACTTAAATCTCAAATGACCCTTACCAACAACTTGATCTTGCTCATTTATTTTGTTTCTCTTTAGAAGATCTAAAATCTTTAACACATGTTTGCATGTGTTTCCCTTCTTTGCCCACTGACAGTCACACACATGCAAATCTGATCCATATTTTCTAACAAGATACCATTTTGTTGGAGCTGTTTGGCTTCTTATTTGGTATGTGTTAGGGAGAAGATCATATGGATAACAATCTATATCTGGTATATTTTTTGACCTCTCTAATGCAGTTGTGTAATATTGTTCTTTTTTTAAGTTAATCAGAAACCCAGATAATTGCAAATATCTTTTATTTTTATAGAATGGCTCTACCCTATGAAGAAGTGTATGGATAAGACAATCCATTCTCCTCATGCACCTTTTAACACGATCACTTAAATAGTGACTCTTGATGTGGCAGTGGTACGACTCTATGGAAGCATTGGTTTCTTGATTTGCATGAGGGAAACTTCTATAATTTTTTGCCCACATTGCTATACAAACCCACAAAATGATGTCTTAGTATAAATAAAAAATAAGTTAAACAATGTAAATGGGTATAGGGACATAATAACCTGACCAAAATAACCTTGGACAGAATAACCCGACCAAAATAACCCAAGGACAAAATAACCCAGGGTCATAATAACCCATGGACAAAATAACCCGTGGTCAAAATAACCCATGGACAAAATAACCCATGGTCATTTTAGATCAAGCTAGTAAACTATAAATGACATAAAATAAATTATAAATATGATTATGAGGCACCATAGAGGCTATTTAGGTCATTTTTAGACCATATATCCATTATATACCCCTAAAATAGTCTTAAAACACCTTTAATATGCTTAAATAACCTATAAAATGGTAAATAATTAAAAAAATAAAGGTAATTTTGTGGGAATAAGTTGATTAAGAGGTATTATGAAAAGATATAAATGAAAAGGCATTAATAAGATATATAAAATGGTAGAATTAAGAGAAGTAAAGAAAGGAAGAGGGGAGAAGAAGTAAGAGTGTGTAGAGTGATAAGAAGAGGAGAAATCCAAATTCATAAAAGAAGATATTTTGTAATATATTTTTTTGAACATTATTTTAAATTTTCCTAGGGTTTTCTAAAAGAGTGTACAAAAAATCAATATACTTTTTAGGGAACCAACACATTCTTCATAATTTTTAATATATACAATGCCTCTTCAGTTTTTAACAAGTCAAAAAAACAAGAATTTACTTATTGTAGACGGTTACACATTTGTGTTTCATCGACAAGGCATCAATAAAATGATCTAGCGTTGTGTGGAATATTTTACAAATAAATGTTCAAGTCGATGCTATACTACGACACAAACAGAATCTGGTGATATGATCTAGGATTTAGTGAATTGCTTCAAGCATCACACAACTCAGTCTGGAAATTCATCAAAGCAGTGAAAAAAGAATAGAGTCTCCAAGAGAATAGAATAGAGAAATATATGGTTGGATACACTGGGCAACCAAGATGGAAAAAATATTGTGAACTCAAAGAAAGACTAAAAAGATTGGTTGATGGTTATGACAACCATAACATTTACATTATCTAAGAGGCATTGCTCATAAATTGACACTTTAATTGAAAATTTGAATAATAAAGTTTTTTTAGCAACATACATGTAATTTATAAATTTTGTTTTCCTTTCTCTATATTCTTATGGGGATATTTTGTCCACGGGTTATTTTGACCACGGGTTATTTTGGCTTGGGTTATTATGACCCTGGGTTATTTTGTCCCTGGGTTATTATGACCGGGTTATTCTGTCCAAGGTTATTTTGGTCGGGTTATTATGTCCCGTAACCATGTAAATGCATACAAAATCATAATGAATAATTCAATGAGCTTACCAATACGAGTTTCATCATGACACCAAGTTTGTTGAAAGTAATCAATAAATTTCTTCTCCTCTTTGAATTCCTCCATGAAATTTATTATCAAATGAGTAGTGATGTCTTCATTATCACTCATTGCATACATTATCTTATCCAATCTATCAAATATATTAGCTCCAACATCCTTATTACTGACATACCTGGATTATAAAACATAATATCAAGCTATGAAATTCAAACATGTAATGTTCAACTATTCCATGTATTTTAATAAAACATTGACTTACCTATATACACTCTTCAACCATGCCCTACGTACATGCCAAATACATAGAAGTACCCGGCAATCAAAGGATAATCTACAAGTTACGAGGATAAGTGTAATGTTCAACTTTTTATAGAATAAGTATTAAGCAACTACAACGAGTTAATTTCAATTTAAATAAAAGATTAAGGCTAATATAAACCTGATTGCTTCAATCTCAGCACTAGCATTGTCTGCCATAAATGCATTAACATTCCAATCTTCTTTACATTGTTTCCCTCTTTTATAAACTTTTGTCAGCCATTCATTTATATCCTCGACTTTATTTCTTGAGGATATGACCCATGCAACAGGTATACCGGCCTCTTGTTCATCGAATACAAGCAAGGTATATAACCGGTACTACACATGAATAAACCATAAATTATTATAGTTTTAGTAGAATAAATTAATGATTTCATTAAGATCCATAAATACAATTAACATTGTTTTACTTACACCATATTTATTTGTTGAAAATGTGGAATCCATAGCAATAATTGCATTATGTGAATGTTTCACCATCATTTCTCGCATCCATGGTGTTTGGATGCCTATCATAAATGGAATATTTTCCATATTGTTTGGTCTTTTATAATAGAAGAAGTTGTTTTTATCCTCTATATGCCGCATGCTTACACTTTTTGCATCATCTTCATTCTTTTGGGATCAAAGTGAGCATACTCTATTCCATGCATTCAAAACATCTTTCCTCAACAAATATGTGTCCCTCTTATTCATCAACTGAGTCAAACTAGTGTCTAAATAGTGTTGTTCACATATTGTGTCAATTCCCATGCCCATTAGCAATAAGGATTCAATATACGATTTGCATTCATTTGACAACCTTGGTGCAACACTACTCCTTGGATCACTAGAAGGGTCATTTTTTCCATGACAAAATTCACCTTTAGCATCACAATGACTGAAATCATTATATTTAATAACTGCAACATCTGGTCTACCACACATAACCCTAACAAGAAAGTGGGTTCGACAACCCCTTTTTTGGATAAACCTTTGTTTCCTTTTCTTATTCTCAGAGTTATTTTCAGAGTTGTTTTCAGAGTTATTTATGTTGTCCTCGGGGCCAAAAGCACACCAATAACTGTTTTCACATGAACAATATATATATATATATATAT